>CAXKWD010000004.1:170382126-171104403 GCA_964059195.1 Ectobius pallidus | reverse complement strand
ATCAACGTCGTCCAAGTAGCGGGATGTTTAAAATGAGCTCTAGGTAATATTGGAAAGGAAATGAAGGTGAAATTAAATTTTCATTTTACACTTCAGTAAATGTCTCTTGAGAATTCGACTAATTGTAATTTCATGATTGTGTATGAGTGAACTGACGTCCCAGGGGCCTGTGCCACGAGTTTTAAAAAGTAGAATGTATAATTCATCAATCTCTGTTTTGTGGTTATTGCATCCTTGAACTATGTGGTTAATAGTCCCAATTTGCCCACATTCACAAAGGGGTGTATCCTGCTTTTTAATTAGATGGAGGTATGCAGGCGTGATTGCTTGATGGAGTTTCAGCTTGGAGATTATAGATATTTCCTCTTTTGTGGACTTGGTACGATGGAACCAGGGTTTGTGTACAGGAGACTGTAGTTGGGGTGAAAGTTCAGTGAAAGAGCGTTCCTGGAGGATTGAGTTTATGGTATCTCGGATTGGAGTGAGACCTGGAAAGATATGTGTGGAGGTAACTGCACTCTTAGCAAGAAAGTCCGCAATTTCATTGCCGAGGATGCCCGCGTGTCCAGGTATCCAGACAAAAATTATGTTGTTGTGTTGCTGGATAGTTCTTGTATATACTAAATATCTACAGTTTATTTCAAGCCAACCCATGTGCAACATGCTTCAAATTGATAACTATAGAATCAAATACTATTTGATAGAATCAACAGTATTGCCAATTTTACCAACAAAATATCCTAGGAAAGGTGCGCTTACACAAAATATACCAGTGCACTGTACAGATACTTGTAATGACGACCTAAAGCCAGCACATAAGCCTTTGCTGAATTACTTTCTTGTTTAATTTTCAGCTATTTTTATGCATTAAATGTGCTTATGTTACCTCTGGATCTTGTCTGCTCATTGATGTAGCTCCTAAATAACATATGCCAACATCGGTTGGATGACAAAAAATTATCCTCTTGGTGAGAATCATTCCACAAAGTTTCTTCGTGTTATAGGATATATATATATATATATATGGAAAAATTAATGTTTAATAAAAGAAGTATGAAAAATTAATAAATTGTTTTCGGAAATTTTAATTCAGCAGTTAAATATATATATATATATATATATATATATATATATATATATAACTTTTTTATTATTTTCATATTGCTTTTGCTCCCACGGCGACAGGATGTTTCCTTTACCAAGTAAAATCCTGGTGTTCAGTTCAAACTGCATATGTACGCATATGTACAAACTGCACAAATGTAATTATATAATTTATTGCAAATAATAGGAAAATAACACATTTCTCATCAATAGTTAAAGCTGACAAATGATGGGAGGCTACGATGATTGCTATAGGCCTACTGAAAGTCACTAAATTGGAATTGCCTGCTGTTGTTCACTAACTAAAGTTACAAAACTATGACTGAAAAGAAGTATACCCTTTTTTAATCGCAAGACAGAGTACATAGGTTTCCGTGCGCACTCATGCATACATCACACACACACATACACACTCTCGGCAAACCGAAAATTCGGTAATACAATTCTTTAGTTCTCAATATAGGCCTACGGTTATCCCAATACACCAAAAGGTATTTAGGTGGTTGCGGGTCTTTTAACTAACCCTGTATGTTTGTACAGTTTTATAATATATTTTTTTAGTAGACGCTCTCTAAAACAGCTGCTTGTCAGACTGGTAACACGTCAATTAACTGTAATTTAGCAACCTAGGCCGATAAAGTTGCATGCAGTTTTATTGCCTAGGACGCTAAAGTCGTCATGGCAATCTATAAACAAAATCCAGATAACATTGGCCAGTTAAACCAACTTTAAAATGGATTTAAGCATATATTTGTTTATAAAAAACAAATTTAAGCCAATATGTTTGTTACTTTACCAGGGTTTTGATTGTAATTTTCTCGGGATTATCATTCATAATATTTTCACAAGCTTTTCGTAAATACTAGATCGTATGCATTATTGTTCACAAAAAGCGACTCATATAAATACCTCATTTCGTATTGGTAGGCCTATGTACGATTCATTGTTGTTCCGCGATCCAGGTGGCTGTGAGAATATGACGTTAACAAATGGCTCACTACCTTTCATTATAATTAATTATACGGTTTTTTTATTCCATTTCATATAATTTACAGAGGTTTTACTAAATATATTGTATGCACATTGTACGCAATAACTTTATCGAACTCATCCAGTATTTCAGCCTCGACTTACGCCGCTATACTATATTCGACCGTTAAAGCGTTATTTTGCGTACTTGTTACATAAATAGCAATTATGTTTGTTTTATTTCTTTATTTTCATATTACCTTTGCTTCCACGGCTACATGATTTTTCCTTCCAAGTCAAACCCTGGTTTTCAGCTCAAACTGCATATGTGCAGACTGCAGGAACTGTAACGTTTGTGGCACTATAATTTATTTCAAAGAATAATTTTAATACACATTTCTGATCATTAGTTAAACCTGGCAAATGATGGGGGGCTGTAGGCCTACTGAAAATCACTAAATCGGAATTGCCTTCTGGTGTTCACTAACTAAAGTTGCGAAACTATAACTGCAAACAAGTAAACTTTTTTATTTTATCGCAAGACAGAGTACTTAGGTTTCCATGAGCACGCATTACACACACACACCCGGTAAACCGGAATTACCGGAAATTCAATAATACAATTTTTTAGTTCTCAATATACGGCTATCCCAACACACCAAGTTTCGTGTCACTGACCCCATGCTTCAAAAGATATTTAGGTGGTTTTGGGTCTTTGTACGTGGGAGAATCAATTGAAACCCGCAAGTAGGCTAATTTTTTTCCACTATTTTACTGCAGGTAGAATGCTTGCTTCTACATTATTTTCTACATAGTCCCCTCAGAGTTCAATGCACTTACGCCATCAAATAGAAAGTGCTTTGACACCGCGTGAGAAATCTTATTTTGTTTGACGCTGTACCCACTCGTGCACTGCCTATTGGACGTCTTCATCAGACTTGAACTTCTGCCCTCCAAGGGGCTCCTTTAATGGACCAAGGACGTGGAAATCGGATGGTGACAAATCTGGCGAGTATGGCGGATGTGGGAGGCACTTGAAGCGAATGTCATCGATGGTTTTCATGGTTGCACGAGCAGCATGAGGACGGGCATTATCACGTTGAAGCAAAACACCTGCACTCAGCAATCCCCTTCGCTTTGGCACCATCAGATTTCCTCAGCTTTGGTCTATTAAAGGATCTCCTTGGAGGGCATAAGCTCAAGTCTGATGAAGACCGTCCAATCGGCAGTGCACGAGTGGCTACAGCATGGGTGCGCAACTGGTGCAAATCGTGTCACTGTACGGTAGGGGAATTTGTCCCACTACAGCAGCCCTTGACGTCAGCAAACAGCAGTTTCGACGTGACACTGAACATGAAGAACAGGTTTCTTACGTCACAGCAAGGGATGGGGACTAAAACGTTTCCCCTCAGTTGCTCACTTATGGGCTACACCGTCAACCAAAATATTTTTCTCCTGCGGTATCGAAGCACTTCCTATCAGATAACGTAAGTGCATTGAACTGGGAGGGAACTATGTGGAAAAATAATGTACAAACAAACATTCTTCCTGCAGTAAAATAGTGGGGAAAAAATTAATTGCAGTTTTCATTCGATTCTCCCTCGAATGTTTGTACAGTATTATAATATATTATATTATTTTATTTAAATCCATTATTGAGTAACCATTGAAATATCTTTATATTATTGTAATAACTTGCAGATTATTGGGTTTGTAATTGGCGTGGTACAGCATCTGTTAGCCGGCATATTGGCTATCGTCGTCCTAATTCTCTTCCTCGCAGCTGCAGTGGTGACTCTTCTGATCCCCGTGTTTGGATTTCTAGTCATCGTATGGGTGAGTGAACTTATATTCCAGTATCTACCTTTCAAAATAGAAATAGAAATAAGAGTATTGGTATTAGCCTTATGCCCTCATTAATAAAGCAACACAAAGAAGTGAAAAACAATAGGAGTGGAATACCTATATTAAATGATATCAGTCCTGTAATATAGTTAACTTTCTAAAAGCGTGAAGAATTCACTTTAAATTGTGAAATACTAGTAGGTGCCCGTGGCGATAATTAATTTAAAAATTAAAAATTAAGAGTATAATAACTATTAAAGCATTATATTTATTAACATTTGCACTAAACCATTAGTAATTAATGAAACAGCTAAAATTCCGGCTTCAGAGTACATTCCACGATTAGAAAGCGCCGCCTGAAGAAAAAAGATCTCAGATTCGATTATGCAGTTCCAAAGCTAACTGTGAACACATAATACGTATTGTTTCTCAACTGTTTGTTGACAGATGAATAAGATGTGAATTTTATTTGATCAATTCAGTGTAATTTTCAGAAATTGTATAATGTTTCAAGGGAAGGAATGGTTTGTTTGGATTTTTATTATCAGCTATATTTCAAGAGTTAAACCATCAATATTTTAAAGCTGGTGCCCTCGGCTTCGCCCGCCATTATTAATTGACTCCAGGATTTATAAGAAATTTACACTGGTAGTTTATTAAACATGTTTGTGGTTCAGAGGTATGAAAATTGTGAGTAATAATAAAATTAGAATATTTGTTCATTGTGTTCATTCACTTAGGCTTTATATAATAAAGAAACGGTTTTCCTAATTTTGTACTCTTCGTGAAAGTTTACACCGCCAGAGACGAACATCGCCGAGTATACCCGAGTTTTCACGAAGCGGGCGAGCGAGTGAGCACGCTATTTAGGACCGTTGAATTGTATAAGAGTAGATTAGATCGTATATTAAAATATTTGTATGTTAGGTTAGTATACCATGACATTAAGATATATAAAATAATGATATCTAAACAATTTTAAGACAAGTCCCAAAGAATAAAAACAACGTATGTTAACCAATTAGGCCTGTTGAATGTTGTATTAGATTATATTTAAAATTGGCGATAGGTTAAAAATAAGCATTAATATGGAAGGTCTAAAGACAAAGTGGTTTAACTTATTACTTTTTTTTATTTTCCTCCGTGGCGCTGCGTCCCCGAAAGGTTAAACCTACTAACAAACCGCTGCGTCAACTACCATAGGCAGATGGCAGGATTGGGGCATGCCGATGCCCACGGCCGTTAATGATGGTTTCCGTGACCTAAACAGCAACTTCTTATTGAAGTAGTTGTTCAGTTTGAATCATGAGGCTGAGTGCATCCATTTCCAGACCTTCTTACTTCAGAAAAACTCGAGGTACCGGGGATTGAACCCGGCGACGCTATCCACGAGACCACGCAAGTGGTCAGAAATATTACTATTCCTTTCTGTAGCCGCGTCAAAGATGCTTTAGCTGTAGAAGCAAAGAGCGAGGAAACTACCAGGACGGCGTCAGGTTTAGTATATCCGGAGTGTTTGTATGAGCGAGTTTCGCATAAGTGCGCATCTTTATTGATATAGTCCGGTGGAAAACAAATGTGGAGTACTCTTTCAGACTTCTTTCATAATGTATCATGACATATTTGCTATACTCGATCCAAGATGTGTACGGAGCAAAACTAAACAACAGACTTGCCTTGACTAACTGTGTCCTGTCATTTCATTGGTTAATCGCACCAGCGCAAACTTCACGATAGTGCGACAAGCTCAGTTAGGCTTTTACTTCCATTCCGCACACATCGTGATTATTTATATCTTATGTAATTGTGGAAACATAAGTTCTATTACGTGAGTTCCTTGCTTTCATATTTATATCATACATGTTTTACAACATCTTATTATTATTATTCTTGTGATGTAGGATGGCATCCTGTTTCTTTCCCCTTTATTCCTTAGATGAGTCATGTTTCCTTGCTTTCATATTTATATCATACATGTTTTACAACATATTTATAGCAAACAGGATTTCATTTGTTTTGGCCTTGGCAAATTTGTTGATTCTGAAGAAAAACAAGTGACATGAGTTACTAAATACATGACGTACTTTACAACGTAATTAATTCGTTGTATTTTTAATTTACATAATGTGTGATGAAGTACAACCCATATTGTAAGTAAAAGTAATAGGCATGCCCTCTAATTTTATAGAAGAAAATTGTGAGTCAGAGCCTTCAGAACGTACGTCACCAATAAAGAAACGTGCGGCGAAAATATTTTTCCAGAGGCGACAAGATACAGATTGTAAATATATACAAAACACTGGGAATCGAACCCGGGACCCTTGGCGCTTAGTAAAAAAATAAATAAATAAAAACTCAATTGACTTACTGTATGTAATCGACCACTGCCTTCTTTATTTCTTACAAGTCATGCTGCTTGAAATCTGTCAACACAGGAGGTAGTCCTATCTGTGGCGGGCTGTGGGAAGCATTTGGATACGTTTTTAATGCAGATAATTTTATTTACCACAAATACTGAATTTATTTAAGCCAAATCAGTAGGCCTATATTACACAGCCTATACTTGTGATCTGCATAATAACGTAACGTGCGGTGATTCCCACACATCTGAAGGAATTTGTAGTTTTCAGTGTCTCATTGTACGTTGCGATGTCGCATTTTTTCTTATTTTATTGGTAATAATCTCAGTTATCCTGTTAGGCCTACGAGCTCTGTTATTCGACCCACAACAGAGTCGACTTTTATTAAGCTGCTACACTTCTCTGGGTCATTTTGTACCACCACTGAACTAGTTGTCTCAGGTTTAATATAACCTAGAACACTGATATCTATCTTCTTGTCACATGCACTTTGTGGAAGATATGCCCATAACTGTCACTGAAAAGAATAACTTTGCCTGTTCCTTGGGAGCACTCGGCTTTCCGTTTTTTGCTGTCTAAAAATCATCCATTCGTTCATCCTTGGCTCCAGTGGTGAACTGTGTTGATTCGCCAGCACTTTTGAGGTTAAGGTTTGAATCCCGTTCATTGGCTTCACCAAACTGTAGGAAAACGCTGAATCGATTTTCTAGTAGTAATATTGGGAGAATAGGAGAATGCATATACTACGATTTGGCGTCTACCACATTGAGATGAATTAGGCCTATTGTGAGCAGCTTGATAAAAGTTCATACCAGTAAAAGTGACTCTATTTCTCTTCAATTCTTCTTTAATACCATCCAATTCTTCCTGAAGGACACTAATATCATACCGTACCTCTCTCTTGTATTCGTTTGTAGATGGTAAAAGCTGATGAACATGAAAATATTCTATAAAAACTGTTCTCTGGTGTACTCAATTAGAGGTGACGGTGTATATAAATATCTCATTTTGTACACGGTTTTTACCTTCTCTATGTTCTCCAGTTGCTCTTCAGGTGTGTCCAGATGTTCTCTATACCATAGGCGATGATGACTGGGATTACTTTAAGCTGAAATATGCTTAATTTGCGATGATTCTGATGGAGTTCATCGCTTTATTTACGGCATGTTGATAGCCGATAGGACTACCGATGCGATGTTGCTAGATCTAGCAGCATGGCTTGTAAGAAATAAAGAAGGCAGTGAATCGAATAAACAGTCTCAAGAACGAACTCTTGTAAACTGTGCTTTGTACTTCACATTAGGCTGTTTACTTTTGCTCCGTACACATCTTGGATCAAGTACAATAAACTATAGGCTACGCAATACTCGCACTGCACACGGTCTGAGCAGTATATCATTAAGTTTTTACATAGTCTAATACAAACATACTCTATTTCAACCGCTACTAATAAACTAGTTGACTAATCGGATCCGGCAGTACTGTTACTATCCGTCATGCATTACATCACTATTATCGACGCACAATCTAACCTAACATCCGCAAGGTCTGGGACTTTCCTCGGTCTTTACATAGAAATATTGTGTTTAGCCCTAAAATAGGTAATCCCACGAGAGTTGACGATTTTATCAATAGATTCGCGACTGCACAGCAGTCTATTAAGACTATTCCATGAATAAAATGTAACGGATTATATAAATAATAATTACTTTCGTACTTTGTTGTATAAAAACAAAACTAACAGTTGTGAGATCACGGCATACTGTAAAACAACCATCCATGAATCGATTCGAGCTACCATGTTGTAATCAGTACTACCAATGGTACATATAAGACACATTTAACTTCGTTCAGGTAAGCTAACGGCAGAACAGAATAAAAGCACAAGAACTGGCTTGCACCGAATCCAAAATATTGTTATTTCTATTATTTCAATTTCCAAACAAGTTATGTTATATAAAATAATCTGTTTCGTAGAATGTGTACCTAAATGTTCCAAGTAAAACAGTTTTAATTTTTACTGTGGTTTTCAATTAGCGACCGGTCGGACCTTGAAAAAAAAAATAGCCCTCGTACATCGTGCAGAAAGTAATGTAACTTACTAACTCTGCAAAACAAATCCGACTGATAGTCCAGTAGCGTAAAACCAAAAAATTAGACGAATCGGAAATAATTGCTACAAAAGGTTTTATTGTTTTAATGGCTTCATTTGTTTCCCAATATGACTATCCTAGGTTTTCCCCCTCGGCGGAGTTGTGCATAAATGGTGGGGGGTAAAAATGTGGCCCCCAAAGGGGTAGTTTTTCGGTTTTACGGTTATATCTCCTAAAGGACTCACGATATCGAAAGCATGGTGGTATTAAAAGTTGTAGGGCATTACATTCTGCATTGAATGAGACTAAACACATATTATTTGGACAACCCG
Source organism: Ectobius pallidus (assembly GCA_964059195.1). Classification (NCBI taxonomy): domain Eukaryota; kingdom Metazoa; phylum Arthropoda; class Insecta; order Blattodea; family Ectobiidae; genus Ectobius; species Ectobius pallidus. The sequence continues at coordinate 171,095,700 of CAXKWD010000004.1, read as the reverse complement.
TTCCCATAATACTGCTCATCAAAGTTGGACAAGTTTTACATATTTATGAAAAATTTTCGTTTTAAGTTCTGCTTTTTCGTAATATCATCTAACTTAACCCTATCTATCAATAAAGTGGACCATACAAAAGTAATAAAGGAATAAATTCTGCGTTCGATGAGATTAAAAGTGAATTTGTTGGACCACCCGTTTCCGTAAAGTTCTACATTTAGTCCAGTAGTGTAAAACCAAAAAATTAGACGAATCGGAAATAATTTCTACAAAAGGTTTTATTGTTTTAATGGCTTCATTTGTTTCCCAATATGACTATCCTAGGTTTTCCCCCTCGGCGGAGTTGTGCATAAATGGTGGGGGGTAAAAATGTGGCCCCCAAAGGGGTAGTTTTTCGGTTTTACGGTTATATCTCCTAAAGGACTCACGATATCGAAAACATGGTGGTATTAAACGTTGTAGGGCATTACATTCTGCATTGAATGAGACTAAACACATATTATTTGGACAACCCGTTCCCATAATACTGCTCATCAAAGTTGGACAAGTTTTACATATTTATGAAAAATTTTCGTTTTAAGTTCTGCTTTTTCGTAATATCATCTAACTTAACCCTATCTATCAATAAAGTGGACCATACAAAAGTAATAAAGGAATAAATTCTGCGTTCGATGAGATTAAAAGTGAATTTGTTGGACCACCCGTTTCCGTAAACTTCTACATTTAGTCCAGTAGTGTAAAACCAAAAAATTAGACGAATCGGAAATAATTGCTACAAAAGGTTTTATTGTTTTAATGGCTTCATTTGTTTCCCAATATGACTATCCTAGGTTTTCCCCCTCGGCGGAGTTGTGCATAAATGGTGGGGGGTAAACATGTGGCCCCCAAAGGGGTAGTTTTTCGGTTTTACGGTTATATCTTCTAAAGGACTCACGATATCGAAAACATGGTGGTATTAAAAGTTGTAGGGCATTACATTCTGCATTGAATGAGACTAAACACATATTATTTGGACAACCCGTTCCCATAATACTGCTCATCAAAGTTGGACAAGTTTTACATATTTATGAAAAATTTTCGTTTTAAGTTCTGCTTTTTCGTAATATCATCTAACTTAACCCTATCTATCAATAAAGTGGACCATACAAAAGTAATAAAGGAATAAATTCTGCGTTCGATGAGATTAAAAGTGAATTTGTTGGACCACCCGTTTCCGTAAAGTTCTACATTTAGTCCAGTAGTGTAAAACCAAAAAATTAGACGAATCGGAAATAATTGCTACAAAAGGTTTTATTGTTTTAATGGCTTCATTTGTTTCCCAATATGACTATCCTAGGTTTTCCCCCTCGGCGGAGTTGTGCATAAATGGTGGGGGGTAAACTTGTGGCCCCCAAAGGGGTAGTTTTTCGGTTTTACGGTTATATCTTCTAAAGGACTCACGATATCGAAAACATGGTGGTATTAAAAGTTGTAGGGCATTACATTCTGCATTGAATGAGACTAAACACATATTATTTGGACAACCCGTTCCCATAATACTGCTCATCAAATTTGGACAAGTTTTACATATTTATGAAAAATTTTCGTTTTAAGTTCTGCTTTTTCGTAATATCATCTAACTTAACCCTATCTATCAATAAAGTGGACCATACAAAAGTAATAAATGAATAAATTCTGCGTTCGATGAGATTAAAAGTGAATTTGTTGGACCACCCGTTTCCGTAAACTTCTACATTTAGTCCAGTAGTGTAAAACCAAAAAATTAGACGAATCGGAAATAATTGCTACAAAAGGTTTTATTATTTTAATGGCTTCATTTGTTTCCCAATATGACTATCCTAGGTTTTCCCCCTCGGCGGAGTTGTGCATAAATGGTGGGGGGTAAAAATGTGGCCCCCAAAGGGGTAGTTTTTCGGTTTTACGGTTATATCTCCTAAAGGACTCACGATATCGAAAACATGGTGGTATTAAAAGTTGTAGGGCATTACATTCTGCATTGAATGAGACTAAACACATATTATTTGGACAACCCGTTCCCATAATACTGCTCATCAAAGTTGGACAAGTTTTACATATTTATGAAAAATTTTCGTTTTAAGTTCTGCTTTTTCGTAATATCATCTAACTTAACCCTATCTATCAATAAAGTGGACCATACAAAAGTAATAAATGAATAAATTCTGCGTTCGATGAGATTAAAAGTGAATTTGTTGGACCACCCGTTTCCGTAAACTTCTACATTTAGTCCAGTAGTGTAAAACCAAAAAATTAGACGAATCGGAAATAATTGCTACAAAAGGTTTTATTGTTTTAATGACTTCATTTGTTGCCCAATATGACTATCCTAGGTTTTTCCCCCGGCGGAGTTGTGCTTAAGTGGTGGGGGGTAAAAATGTGATCCCAAAAGGGGTAGTTTTTCGGTTTTACGGTTATATCTCGTAATGGACTCATGATATCGAAAACATGGCGGTATTAAAAGTTGTAGGGCATTACATTCTGCATTGAATGAGACTAGACATATTATTTGGACAACCCGTTCCCATAATACTGCTCATCAAATTTGGACAAATTTTACATATTTATGAAAAAATTTCGTTTTAAGTTCTGCTTTTTGGTAATATCATCTAACTTAACCCATCTATCAATAAAGTGGTCAAAAGTACAAATGTTATAAAGGAATAAATTCTGCGTTCGATGAGATTAAAAGTGAATTTATCGGACCACCCGTTTCCGTAAAGTTCTAAGTTATACTAAAGTTTGACCAACTCACATTGATTGTTATGTTACCCTTAACTTCCCAGCGTCCGAACAAATAGAGTAATGAATATACAATGATTCAAGTGTAAGGTTACCATTCATGGGGAGAATGTACCAGTGAACCCTGAAACCATATTCCACCGGATAGCACTCCTCAAGAAATCCGATGAACAGCTTAAAGAATTCTTCCATTATGAGCTGGCACCCTATCCCCTCTCTCTGTTCGATGCAATTGGAATGAAGAAGACTCCCAAGTCAGTGTTATATGACTTCTTCACACCACTGAATGAGGTAAAGCTGGAAGGAGCAGCTTTTGTCATCGATGGTGGATTTCTTCTCCACCGGGTTGTGTGGAAGAATGGTGAAACATTCCACTTAATCCTAACCAGATACGCTGACTACCTAAAAAGACACTACAACCGAAGTGCGACAAGTGTGGTGTTTGATGGCTACCCAGAAGACCTGCCCACCAAGAGCATTAAATCTGCTGAGCGCCTTCGCCGAAGCAATAGACATACTACTTCTGAGGTCATCTTTACCGAGTTAATGGTGGTGACCATGACTCAGGAGCAATTCCTTTCCAACGACAGAAATAAAGCACGTCTTATTTGCTTGCTTACTGAAAGACTTGAAGGTGAAGGCTTCTCAGTCAAGCAAGCTGATGAAGACGCGGACCACCTGATTGTTGCAACGGCTCTTGAGGTATCACAGGAGCATGAGAAGGTTGTGGTAGCTGGTGAAGATACAGACCTCCTCATCATGCTAAATGCCCTAGCCACACCATCAGCAAAAATATATTTTTCAAAACCTGGAAGAGGAACGACCCCAACAAAAGTATTTGGTCCCAACAGCTTCGAACTGGCAGACAACATCAGAAGGCCACTCATATTTCTCCACGCCATAAGCGGATGTGACACAACTTCGGTACTCTTCAGGCAGGGCAAGAAGAAGGTGGTCAAGCTGTTGGTCGAAAATATATGTCTTCTCGAAGAAATAAAATCTTTCTTCGAACATGTCACTCCAGCTGTAGCTATTGCCGAAGCTGGCCTACAATTTTTAACAACCCTCTACGGAGGTAGGGCAGGAGATACTTTAGATAAATTGCGATTTGACCTATTTTCCAAAGCCCTCGTGAAATCCAAATTTAACCTGGCATCCCTACCACCAACATCCTAAGCAGCCCGCCAACATTGCTTGAGAACTTACCTACAAGTACAAATGTGGTTAGGACACCAGATGGATCCGCTCCTCTGGGGATGGCAGGATTCAAAGTTTGGACTTGACCCCGTTCCTACCTCCAAGGAACCAGCTCCACACTCTCTTCTCTCCACAATTTTCTGCAAGTGCAACAAGGGATGTACACGTGGTTGTGGGTGTCGGAAGGCTGGAATCAATTGCTCATCGATTTGTGCCAACTGCAAGGGGAACTCCTGCACTAACTCCCTCCAACCAGATGCAACTGACGAACCAGATGTTGACGAAGACCTGGACTGCATATATGGGGCGACGACAATTACAGACTTTTACGAGCCGAGTGATGGGGTGAAGGACTCCTTATCAGAAATTACAGACTTTGAAGAGCCGAGTGGCCCAACGACAATGAAACGTCGACGTCTGTAAAATTGTGTATCTACCATTTTTCCCCTTTTCATCTTCATACTTTTAACTACAATTTTTGTTATGAAATAAAATCATCACTAATTGATTTGAAGAATTATGTTTCTTTTCTACAATTTTCATATTTTATATATTTACTAAGCACAAGACTAGTAAAATGGAGTGCTATAGTACTATGTTTACACATCTCTATTACCGTATTAAAAGAATTAGAAAATTCTTGGCCAATTTGCTTCATTTTTTTAAACGAATGGTATTCAAGCACAGATATATTAACGGGCATTGAAAATCACCCAACTACCGCCATCTTCGAGATACAGAAATTCTGTAACTTTGAGAAGCGATATCTCAGGCTCTAATTAACGTACGCAGCCGGTGATAGGCTAAGAACACTCACCAGAAACAGCTCTTTAACATGCCGAATTGATCACTCAAATCAGTTGAGTGGGAGGAAAGTTATGCGCGGACAATCAATTTTTATAAAACTGAAGAGGGGAAAAAAAGAGATTTTTATAATAACAAACAAAAAAAAATTGTGTTGGAGGTGCAAGAATTTCTTCTTCTTTTCTTAATTTTTTTAGAGATATTTTTAGTTAACAAAAACAATTGATGGGGCTAGTCATTTTCTTCTTCTTCTTCTTTCAGAAGTGCTGCAGAGCAACACGGGTCCACTAGTTTTTCATAAATATGTAAAGTTTGTCCAAATTTGATGAGCAGTATTATGGGAACGGGTTGTCCAAATAATATGTGTCTAGTCTCATTCAATGCAGAATGTAAAGCCCTACAACTTTTAATACCACCATGTTTTCGATATCGTGAGTCCTTTAGGAGATATAACCGTAAAACCGAAAAACTACCCCTTTGGGGGACACATTTTTACCCCCCACCACTTATGCACAACTCCGCCGAGGGGGAAAACCTAGGATAGTCATATTGGGCAACAAATGAATCCATTAAAACAATAAAACCTTTAGTAGAAATTATTGCCAATTTGGATTTTAATTCTATGAAGTCCACAACCATTTGTGAATCCATGTTCACAATGCATTAAAATGACGGCAACTACCACAGTGATTTCAATGTTTCAAGAAAAGTGAGGATAAGCACACTGATTAACACTATCTTTTGTCTGTTTCAGGCTTTGATCTTCGCAGTCGGTGCGCTTGTTAATGTCTTCGATCCAGAATTTGAGCTGCCTTGCTTTATGTATCTTAGATTCTAATGAGATCCTTAAAAAAGTTGTAAGTACAACACTTTTCAGTTGTTAACTTATCTAATATATAAAATTGATAGTGTGTTAATATGTATGAATGCAAGTATATATGTACCGGTATGTATGTATAACTCGATCGGTAAGACCTGAGCCAAACACGCGCCTGTAGGAATAAAGTAAAGGCAGAAGAGAATTGAGCCGGCAAAAATCGCCGTCTCAATTGTTTTTACTTACTGTCGGCCATTTTGTTTGTTTACGCTGTGGTGGCGCCGACTCGCGGCAATAGGTGGCAGTTTCCTTAGCTTCAACTGTTGTCATTGCTTTGGCGCTATCTGGCGGTAGTTTAGTAAAGTGCCGTTCCCGGGCTTTGTGATCACGTGACTTCCGGCAACTTGCTCTCTTCCAATATGGCTGTCTACAGAGGTTAGTTCTCGGCTTATGGCCTTGTCAGACAAATCGGTCTAGTTTTGTCTCCTTGTTCGCGAATGCCTTAATTAATGCAGTTATCTCTTTGTTGTTTGATTCAACGCTGGCACAAATGTTTGTGACGCTTAGGCTAACGTAGTTTCCTTCCACAATGGAAAAATACATATAGCGTGGGGGACGCTTTTCCCGCTGTGCTTAATTCTTCCTTTTTTGAGTATTAGTTATTTCCTTGTCTTTTCTTTTCTTTCAGTCTGTCTTGTAGGTAGTTTTAGTAATTCTTTCTTTCTTTCTTTCTTTTTGGCTTTATGTAGATTTCCTCTGTAATAAGTTCTTTATAGTATTTCCCGCCAAGCTGTTATGTAGCGTCTGTTTCTTGGGTCCCTTTTGCGCGCATTGGCGTGGCTTCGTCCCAAACATTCTTGCCGCGTTTTAATACTTTAACTTAAAGTTTTACTTATTCATTTCTGATTAGCCTTATACTGTTTTTAATGAATTAATTTATTTACTAATTGCCTACCTCTTATTGGCCTTTGGAAGAACCTATGTTTTGGGGCGAAGAGGTACTCCAAACATAGTATTTCGGCTGTTACCTCTCACTAATGAAATTTTACTTTTCAGGGTTTTAAAACATGTTTTGATCTATGTAAAATAAAACTTGTATATATAATACTTTATTTTTAACCATTTCATGTCACGCCCTTCAGGCGAAGCAACTGAATTCTTATTTAATTACAAATCAAATCTTATTTACTCTAATGAATTGTATTGACATAAAAGTGTGAATATTTATTTACTCATATAAATTTTATTAATGTGACTAACTTGTAAATGAATCTAATCTGCGGATTTTATTGTAACTTTTAATGTATCATACTTTTGTAATGTTAAGGGAAAATTAGAAAAGAACAAAAAAGCTATCAGATCCCAAAATTATATCAAAGAGAAACTAAAACTGGATGTTGGACTCAGTTTTTTAACTTGTTCTCCCCGGGAAACCCAATTATCCTCTGGGCGGGTCCATTATTTCAATTTAGGTTAGCTTTCCTTGGGCGGGAACCTTGCACTTCCTTCTACAATTCCCGTAGGGGGGTTCAATGTGTGGTAGCAGAGCGTGGTTATGTCCACGATTCGCTGTTGTTTTGTGCTCTGCTTACCAATGTGTGGTAGCCATCGCTGTGGTTATTGATCCACAATTTTCTTTAATTTATATTGAGCCCTTAGCTTAAGTCTTTGTTTATTTATAAAACTCCTGTCCTTTGTTTCTGAGCAGCATCAGTTTTTGTTTCTCTCTGTTTCATGTGTAATTAATAAATTTTTTTTACAGCAACTTTAATTAAAATTTTTCTTTTTCAGGATTCTTGTGATTTTATAAAAAAAAATAATTGTGACTAAATCAAATTTTATTTCAGCAAATTATTTTAAAAAATAGTAAAAACGGAAACTGTCATATTGTAATGAAATAGCCTGGGTAAATTTTTTTTTTAACAAATTGTAACTTATGTTTCATGTTGACATGATGGAGTATAAGGGTTGCCTAAATATGAAATTGAGGGAGAGCTTTGGCTGGTGTCGCCACTTAGAAAGTTATCCAGTACCTATGCTGAGAGTGCTCCTGTTTAGAGTCTGTGCCACTTCTGAGGAGATAACTTGAGTTTGTGACTGCTGTTCCAGTGGATCTCTGTAGTATTGGTGAGTGTGGACCAGAAACTCAATATATTTTGAATAGAGATAAATTTTTTCATGGTTAGGATGATGATACATGTTTTCTTGCTAATTTGATAGGGCCTATGAGAAGTGTGCAGCTAAATTCAAACCCATGTTACTAATTAGCTTCAGTGGCAGGTGCCAGTGTTTTGTGTGGTTGTTTTGTGTACATGTGAGGAGTGAGTGTTCAGATTTCAGGAGACCGTCTGGTGGTAGAGCTGGTGATCGTTTGTTCAGTGACCCTGATATCATGCGCACCTCCGGACGTCACAGGCGTGCATAATATCAAGTAGAGCCACGATCAGCATCTCCAACGACTTAAGTCTGGTCGAACTGTTTGTAAATATGAACTAATATATTTGTAAATAGAAGTGTTTATAATTTTGTATATAGTTTAGTGGCACCTGTCTGAGGAGTGTTAGTGTAGGTAGTGATCTTGTATATAGAAAGCCCATGGTATGATATGAGAAGGGGTAGGTAGGTCATGTTAACAGTCAGTGTGTAGGCTGATCCTAAGACTTGATTTCTGCTAGTAAGGTTTTGTCAACAAAGTGAGGTTAAGGTCTGTGTGTGTATGTGCAGCATCGTGTAGTTAGGCTCAGTAATTGTTTGTCATTGTTGTCTCTGTGATAGAATTGTGTCCTCTTTTCTTGGTGGGGTTTTCAGTCCCGTTAGCCTGGGGAAAAGGTGAGGAGCTCAGCGGGGTATGCTGTTGCCGGCCTCTGTAAAGTTCTGGCTAAGTGTGGCGTTTGCTGGTGCATCCTAGTTGGATGTACTATGGGTTGGTGTAGCCAAAGGGAAGGGTTCATTTCTTTTCAGTGGGAGCGACTTGAGCAGATTGTACTATAGCCACCGAAAGTCTGCGTTGTAGAGTGTATGTGAATAGAGGTTATGTTGACAGAAGTAAACAAAAGAGATTGAAATAATGTTATTTGAGGTTATGTTGATAGGGGCAATTAGAAGTATGTATTATGGGCTAATAGCATCGGTACAGTCAGAGATAGTAAACAGTAACAAGTTTGATATTGGTGTTGAAGTTTAAATGAAAAACTTCACTCAGTTTAAGGTTAGGTTGTACCCGGAGTTCATGTTTGATATTTTATGATTGAGTTTCTGTTTCCGGTCTCCTTGGGTCCACTGGAAAGTTGTTTCAGCAAGTGAGTAATATTTAAAAGAAGTGTTTTGTCACTTATGTTTAAAGAAAACAGGTAGCATTTAATAAAAGCAGATCTTGTTTAAAGTAAGGTTTATAATCTTGTACTGTTTGAGTCATTAAAGTGAAAGTTAATTGTATTATCTAAATTGAAACTTAATTTGAGCACAGACAGCTAGTTTATTTCAGAGTTAAGTAAATACTTCTGTATTTTGTAAAAAATTGTGTAATTTGTAACTTCTATATGTTCCCCCCCCCCCCCAGTTTAGTAAAATTTTTGGAATTTGGTGTTGCCGCTTTCAAATTCATGTTTCAGTTATATGTATGTGTAAATCTGGTTGGGATCCTCGCTGGCATGCTCTTCAAGATGGCGGGATGGTGAGCGACAGCAGAGAAAAGTCTACCCTAATAATTTGCACTCTACGGTGAACATGGTTGAGCGCAGGCTACTCACGTGAAAACAACATCCAGAGATGTCTCGCCTTGCTGCCGCCTAAGTTTCACCATATCAGCACTGTGTTCTCGCTCTAAGTGTGGCTACATGGGACGGTCTAGTGTAAGTGCATCCTACTGAGCCCGGTGGGACCAGACGCAATACCGGGCAGTACAAGGTATGGCTCTCTCCTTTAGACCCCCGCATGAAGTAGCCAGAGTGTTGAGCCAAAGTGCTAGTTCCTCCCGTTGTGTTGGAAATGCCTCCGTTTTCCAATTAGGACCAGACGCCGTTGTGTTGACGAGGCATCCAACAAGGCGCACCCTCTGGTGGAACATCTCCCTAAAGTGACTCCCCGGACAAGACTAGTGCAAAATTTTTTGATGGTAATGATAAAACAGGGTAGCCTTCCAAAGTGTTAGTGACAACGCTAATAAGCTTCTGCAACTATAAAGAAGATTCTCAGTCAACAGTCTAAATCACCCTCTAGCATGTCAGATCACAAGTGCTCCCACCAGAAGGTATATAAACTTTAATTTTGTAAATTCTCTGAAAGCAGGCAACAAAAAGGTAGTTCTCTCTGCTTAAAACTGGAAGTTTTAAGAAAAGAGGAGGGTGATTTGAGCCGGCAAAAATCGCCGTCTCAATTGTTTTTACTTACTGTCGGCCATTTTGTTTGTTTACGCTGTGGTGGCGCCGACTCGCGGCAATAGGTGGCAGTTTCCTTAGCTTCAACTGTTGTCATTGCTTTGGCGCTATCTGGCGGTAGTTTAGTAAAGTGCCGTTCCCGGGCTTTGTGATCACGTGACTTCCGGCAACTTGCTCTCTTCCAATATGGCTGTCTACAGAGGTTAGTTCTCGGCTTATGGCCTTGTCAGACAAATCGGTCTAGTTTTGTCTCCTTGTTCGCGAATGCCTTAATTAATGCAGTTATCTCTTTGTTGTTTGATTCAACGCTGGCACAAATGTTTGTGACGCTTAGGCTAACGTAGTTTCCTTCCACAATGGAAAAATACATATAGCGTGGGGGACGCTTTTCCCGCTGTGCTTAATTCTTCCTTTTTTGAGTATTAGTTATTTCCTTGTCTTTTCTTTTCTTTCAGTCTGTCTTGTAGGTAGTTTTAGTAATTCTTTCTTTCTTTCTTTCTTTTTGGCTTTATGTAGATTTCCTCTGTAATAAGTTCTTTATAGTATTTCCCGCCAAGCTGTTATGTAGCGTCTGTTTCTTGGGTCCCTTTTGCGCGCATTGGCGTGGCTTCGTCCCAAACATTCTTGCCGCGTTTTAATACTTTAACTTAAAGTTTTACTTATTCATTTCTGATTAGCCTTATACTGTTTTTAATGAATTAATTTATTTACTAATTGCCTACCTCTTATTGGCCTTTGGAAGAACCTATGTTTTGGGGCGAAGAGGTACTCCAAACATAGTATTTCGGCTGTTACCTCTCACTAATGAAATTTTACTTTTCAGGGTTTTAAAACATGTTTTGATCTATGTAAAATAAAACTTGTATATATAATACTTTATTTTTAACCATTTCATGTCACGCCCTTCAGGCGAAGCAACTGAATTCTTATTTAATTACAAATCAAATCTTATTTACTCTAATGAATTGTATTGACATAAAAGTGTGAATATTTATTTACTCATATAAATTTTATTAATGTGACTAACTTGTAAATGAATCTAATCTGCGGATTTTATTGTAACTTTTAATGTATCATACTTTTGTAATGTTAAGGGAAAATTAGAAAAGAACAAAAAAGCTATCAGATCCCAAAATTATATCAAAGAGAAACTAAAACTGGATGTTGGACTCAGTTTTTTAACTTGTTCTCCCCGGGAAACCCAATTATCCTCTGGGCGGGTCCATTATTTCAATTTAGGTTAGCTTTCCTTGGGCGGGAACCTTGCACTTCCTTCTACAATTCCCGTAGGGGGGTTCAGAATGCATATACGTACTGTACTATTCATTCCAAACTATGCGGTTCATAATAGCCTGTAACTATTTAAAACAAAAATAAAGTAAATAAAATATTTGTTTTTTTAGGTATGAAATATTATTTAAGTAATGGTATGTAACTCACAGATTATCGCTGTTGGGTCTTCGCTATTGAATACTGTGAAGCTAACAAAGATGTTTTTACACGGTCTGTATAGCAGGGAAAATCACGTGAGACGAAGGCCAGGCAGGTCTAGATTACGCCATCATAGACTACTGTTTGACCGATCGAGTTATATGTATGCGTATGGGTATGTTTGTTCCCTATACAATTCTACATGCTTTTAGCAATTTGCATGGAATTTTGCACAAATACACAACTGACCAACATAAAAACATACCTAAACAAGTAATAGTATAGTATTACTGCCTCAAGTTTCATACTATTTTGACACCAGAATATCTCCATTAAATAGCGCCTGAAATATCACCTCTATGTGTAAGTGTATAAAGAGGAACAATAAATCACGTTATTCGAATGTACCATCCACTATCCAACTTCTACAGACACTGTATAGATACCGCCCAACAGGACCTCTTCACATAGATTCCCTACTACACGATCTTCTGTTCAAGTTATACAAGCCCTTTTTCGACACATTATTAAAACAAAAATGAAACTATAACTACTATTAAATTTTACCGCTTCTCATACATTACTTACCTACGACCGAGGACCCGGGTTTATAGTCAGCTCGCATTAATACTGTTGAGAGATGTAATGGCATCCCTAAAGGATTACCAGTAGCGTCTACAAATTAAAGATCAACAACAACAACAACAACAACAACATGATCACTATTCCTGTAAGTGTTGCACTGCATAAATGGTTAATGGCAAAACTGCTAATATCTGTCCTCTGCGTCACAACTTGAAAACCACTGTCGGCGACCTCGAATCCCTTGGACACGCCTAGGGTTCCTGTCCATTTGGTGCAGCATTGTGGAACAACAGGCATCATACAAATAGAACAATGATAGCTCATGCCCTAGAAACCTCATAACATTTATGGAAATGTTTATTGTTTAACAGCTAATGGTTCCTGCTGAAGAATTGACATCCTTGCTATTCCACTCAACTCTTCAACAGGAATGAAATGTCATGGATATCAGCCCACGGAAGCTCATATTGTGAAGCGTCAAATTGATAACTTCATTATTCCCTATTTCAAGGAATAGTATAACCTTAGTGTAATTTCAATAATAGAACTGATGATAGGAGCCACAGGCAAAATACCTCGCCTTGTGCTAAACTTAAACAAGGAAGTTGGTTGTCATTACCTCAGACTTCTGCACGACATCGGAGTGGCAGCAATCAACTATCTCTTTCTTCATTCCAATAAGATTGTTAACATTGTTTTACTGACACAACTTTATTAGGATTATACTCTCACTCTCACTCTCTCTCTCTCTCTCTCTCTCTCTCTCTCTCGAATCCTTTGCCCCCATGTTGGGGCGAAGGGCCTCCACGTGGAGGTTTCTGTTTGCCGATGTGAATTTTGTTTTTTCCTAGAGAGGGCAGAGGGACAGGTGGTAAGCCCATCGTCCCTTAGGATTATACTAATAATTAATAAAATAATAAATTTTTCACAAATATGTGGAACTATATCTAAGACATTACAAAATAAGGCAAGAACAGACACTAAAATCAAATTTTATAAAACAATGGCCGTCCCAGTTCTTATGTATGGCAGCGAATCATGGCTATTTAAACAAAACGACCAAAGCAAAATACAAGCTGCAGAAATGAGATTTCTACGAAAAGTTCAAGGTTGTACAAGAAGAGATCTCATACGAAATGAAGATATAACGTACAAGAGAGCTAAACATTTATATAATATGAGCGAAAAAATATATGAAAATTGAGAAAAATGGAAGGAACATATGGGCCACATGAATGAAGGAAGAATTCAACTAATTATAATTATACATAAATATAAACCAAAAGGAAAACGAGATGTCGGACGTCCTAGGAAAAGATGAAAATAAATGTGAAGATGGAACAGGCAACCCTGCCTATTCCCAGAAGTGCATAGGTAAAGTAAAGTGATTCCATACAGGCCATGGAGGCCCAGAGGGTTCCAGGGGGTTCAGGCTCCCAGATTTTGGACATTCGGCACGTGAAGGGGGTAAGGTTGTCAGCCTTACGCACCGGTCCGCCTTTACCCCCAGGATTGCTCCTAGTACTCATTTCTGTTAGAGGTTGAGTCAACCCCAGGGTCATAGTGCCACCAGAAGGATTAGACCAATTGAAAAACTCCAACGACCTCATCGGGAATCGAACCCGCGACCTTACGGTTTGTAGCGCAGCGACTCAACCACTACGCTATGGCGTTGAAGTGCAGTAGAAGAAGACTAATTATTAGTAGGTCTAAACCTAAAAAAATTATTATCACATTGACTAATTGTACGGTGTAGCCCTTTTATGTCTGTTCAGGCAAACCCCTGGTTGGGGAGGTTAAAGATTTATTGTTTCATAAATATCTTTAAGTTGCTAAGGAACATGAGATTCCTTTAGCAAATTAATTTCGAGATCACGTGGATAAAATTATAGTTGTGTCTGACGAAGATCTAAATTTTATAAATGCAGGGTGTTCAGCCCAGGGATGGAGTAAGTTGTAGTAACAGAGTAAGCTATGATATCGCGTTGTATTATGGAGTCAAAGGAGAAATCTCCGCAGTCCTAAATGCTTCATATCGTGAACTATCGGCCTCCATAAGGAACCTTTTTCGTATTATTCGAAAAAAAAAGTGTTAAGCTTTGTTGTTTTATTTCCATAAATTCGAAATTGGGATGTACCGGATTCATATTCCCGGCATTTTTTAATGGTTTCATTTGTCGGAAAGGAAAAAACACCGGATTGGGTATTTACTTATTGCTAGAGCAAGGCATTTAATGACCATAAAATAGTGAAAAAATGCAAAATAAACAATGCATTTATGACTTTAAAATAGTGAAAAAATGACATAAAATTTTTAAATGACCACTAAATTTACCATTATTGCTTAAAATTAGTTTTTTTTAAGTAAGGAATAACTAAAAACAAATTATGGCAGTGTTTTATATATGAATTTACATTATAAAACACACTTGTTTTGTTATGAAAGAATTAAGTAAATTTATACTATTGGACACCCTTAGAGTAAAATAAATTCTTTCTGAACTGGCATGCCCAGCGAATTCTCCCTAGTAAATATGTGCCATTTAAAAAGAAAGAAAAAAAATATTGCTACAAGACAATAAACCTGAATTAAAATGAACTATGAGCACTTGGCGGAGATTCTCAAATAAAAACGATTGTCTGACGTCTGAAAGTAACGATTTGTACATGGAAAACCTCTACTCTACCTTCACTGAAACATGACCTAGAATACCGAAAATAGCCTAAAAATTGCCAAAGGAGTGACGTATCTCTTGAAAATGACGAAAAATGCTTTAAAAAAAAATGCCAAAACAAATTGCCCGTATTTAATTAATTATTTCATGAAACACATGTATACATATTCGATCTATCTTTTAACCTTCATATAAAAAAGATGCATAATCATCAAATGCCTTGCCCTACATATCACTAAATAGGTTATAACCAGATTCATCCTAATTCCGCTTGCTATTGGATCAAACGAGTGTTTCTGAAACTACTTCCAGTTCAAGCCCGTTTAAAACAAAACAAAAACCTTTTCTAAGACATGGAAACCTATTTTACACCAGATTCATGGATGTGTCTGACAGTAGGTCTCTTTTGCAAAACAACACCGGCAAGTCCGACACATTGTAATGGCTGTAGCACGGAAACTGTATGTTTCGGGACATGGGGTCTTATTCGAAATATTGTTTACTAAGTCCCCTCTATTAGCCCTAGAAGTTTGTAATATGAATTTCCGAACACCCGGTATTAAATAACACTGACTGGATATTCATGCAATGCCTACCTTCAATTCATAAATACTTTTACAGTATACATAAGAAAGAAAAGGAGAAATCATGACAGGGAGCGTCAAATATCGCTTGGGAATTATCGTACCCCGATTCCGAAATGATTTTAATGGATACCGGGATACAGAATCCTATTATCAAAATGAAGCCTGGTCAAAAATCACTGATCTTCAGCTAGAATACATAAATTATTTTCAATGCGAGAAACAGTATTTCCCGTAGAGCCTCAACTTTGAAGTTGAGATTAGTTTCAACTTAGTTTTACACCGTGGAACACATCACCTTCTTTTCAAAGAAAGGGCTATAAATATTATTTTATAAGTTGAGAACAGTAATTTTAATTTCCTGAACCAGTCTTGAAATTATTGGAAATCATACCGAAATCGAATTAAATGTAGTATTGCTCCATATAAATTGCTCAGTTCATCTCAGCTGACGTGCGGTAAAAGTTAACTCCAACTCAACTTTCGTCGAGCCGTTTTGCTTCAGAAATACTTGCTTGCCCTTGGTCAGTAAATGTCGAATGCCGCGTCGCTGTTGTCACGTCGCGGGTGTCGCTCCATAGTAAATTAAGCATGAGAGTGTTTGAAAACAGGGTGCTTAGGAAAATATTCTGACCTAAGAAAGATGAAAATGGGGATAGGAGTAAACAGCATAATGACGAAATTCATACCGGTACTCTGTACTCTTCACCGGAAATAGTAAGGGTAATTAAATAACGGAGGATGGCATGGGCTGGACATGTAGTGCACCTAGGGGAGGAAAGGCATGTCTAAAAAAATATTGACTTGGAGACCCGAAGGGAAACTACTACTTGAGAGACCTAGACGGGACGTCCGGGAAAGACCTGACGAAAAAGAAATAATTATATATCAGAAACTATTACAGTTACTACCTCAGTATTTTCACAGTTAGAAAGACAAACTCAAAAAGTTTTGTTTCGTAGCATCCCGTAATGAACATGAGTATGCACATTGTTGTTGCACGAGGAGAAACGAGAACAGTTTGTTCTGCGCAGCGTGTGTAGTCAGTCTTATTCTGAGAACTGGGAATGCAACGTCGTTTCCAAACAGACTAAGGCCGAAATCCTCCCGCCCGAAACAGCATCCTTCATTGGCACAAGCAATTTCTGGAGATACGTAATGTTGAGTCACAGCAGGGAAAGGCAAAGAAATCGCGCATAAACGACAATGACATTGAAAGGGTATGGGCTGCTTTTGTAAGAAGCCCGAGGAAATCCATTCGTGAGGCGGCAAGACAACTGCAAATGCCAAAATCCACAGTCCATGGGAGAGAAGGACCTACACCATGGCCACCAAGGTCACCTGACATGACCCCACTGGATTTCTTTCTCTGGGGTTTTGTGAAAGGCAAAGTGTATCGCACGCCTGTGAACGATAATGCAGATTTGCGTGGCCGAATCTACGATGCAATAGCACTAGTCACACCGGAGATGCTTTCGCATGTGTGGCACGAAATTGAGTATCGTCTGGACATAGCCTGGGTCACAAATGGTGCTCACGTAGAGGCTTACTAAAACTCATCGTGTTTCTCTTTGTAACCGTGAAAACATCACGTCAATAAATGCAATAGTTTCACATATATAATTATTTCTTTTTCGTCAGGTCTTTCCCGGACACCTGTATTACGATAGATTTAAAGGAAGTAGGATTTTCGAGGGATAATTGGATGGAGTTGCGAGCACCTATGGAGGATGCGTTCATTACGTAAAACGTAAAACATCTGCCAGCATAGAATTCGGCTGTGTTTCAAATAAAAAATTTGGGCCTTAGGACAAGCAGTTAGTTGGACGAAATTGAAACAAAATCATTTCAGGGACCTGTTTTATAGAATTTTACACTCATATTATTAGCAAGTACGTAATAATATTAGTTATTATTGTCAATCTTCTGTTTCATAAGAATATTTTCTAATAATATGGCTCTAAATTATTAGTAAATATTGCAGATGTTAATAGTAAACTGTTTCATACTCTGCAGAACTAATAAAATTTACTGTTAAATTAGAGGTTTTTCTGTAAGTGTATTTGGGCTAATACGTATTCTCAAACCCTTGTAATTCAGATTTCGTGAACTTAAAATTGTGGAAAATGTATCACTCTGATTTATTTATGAATTCAGAAAAAGCTTACGTACGCTATCAAAGGAATTTTTGTCATAAGTATTTAGGATTTGAGATTAGATTTTAGTCTACTGCTATCTAGAATAAGTGCCTGGCAGATTTATTAATTTCATAGAGATAGTTATTATTTTTTACATTTATGAAGATATATGTAGGACATGCTCCTTTGAAATAGCATTGATAAAAAGGCTAAGAAGGGAAAACACAAACACAATCCAGACATAACCTCCAAATCATTCAGCTGACTAATGAACTAATAATATTAATGAAGAGATTTTATGGGTAGTATACAGTTAGGGGGGAAAAAAGCGGACCGACTCTTGTAGCTGATTTCAGTTGATATACATACGTTATCTGTGCATTTTTTATGTCTGAAAACACGCCGACTAATTACAGAGGCGGCTCGTGGCCGGAAAATTAGGTGAAGAGGAAAAAAATGCCACATGCTTACGTTAATAACCGAACTCACCTATGTCTTGTATAGTAAATCAATCCTTCGATAGTCCTTTATGGCTGCAAATTTGTGGGTGATATCATCATAGGACGGCTGCATTTCTTCTAGCTGCAGTAAAGGTTCTTTCTGAATTGAAATATTCGCTAAACAAGATACTTCTCTGGCAACATTTTTGATCCTTCATTTAGTAGGCCTACGTCGTGATCTGACAGATGGCACAATCATGATTTGATTTTAAACAATGCGGGTAAGAATATAGTTATTATTTATAAAATCTGATACATTTTATTCATGGAATACTCTTAATAAATCCCAATCGGGATTATGAGTTCATTAGATAAATTCGATCCTGCTTTTCCGCCGCGAATCTATTGATGTTTATCGTAATTATTATTCTCCTAATCAGATTACTCAGAATATTCCATTCATACGATGCGGACTTGAAATTGACTAATAATCTTTAGCAATGCCTCGGATATCGACCAATGACTGTTGTTTATCTTATAAGTTAATATGCTTGCAAGGGTCGGAAAGATGCAATTTTATCTGATAAACTTCAGCTCGTTACTGGATACTTCAAGGCATTAATATGCAGTGATTAATATGTCACATGTCGTATGATTGCCTATGAAAAAATATGCATTGTAGGAATGAAACGTCGTGATTCAACGTTGTCGTCCTATGGCGTCCTATCAGTGACGATCTCCGAAGATGGTTCAGTGTTGTGACACGTGACAGTGGGCTTTCATCACAGTACACAGTAGTCTTGGTATATGGTGACACACATTAAATAAATTAACTTCTAGTCTCATCCCTATGCCTCACTTTTGTGCTATAGAATCGAACGCCTATGATTTTTTTTTCCGTTAATGATATTTAATTTTATGAGAAAGAATCCAAGCTCCTCTACCGTTCATACTTCAATGAAGTATATGGTTGTTTATAAACACCTTTTAAATAATTAATTGAAAATTGTTAAAAATAAAAATTCTAGCTCTTTAGCGTCTATGCAAATCGTGTGGAAAATTTAAACAAAATTGTTAGTTTTTTTTTATAAAATCGTGAAGAATGAAAGTCTGTTCTAGCCTCGCCCAAAGATGTAAGACTTAAAAGCCTGAGTTTGTACAAACGATAGCTGGCTTATAACTACCCTTCAAAGTATAAGGATACCGTATAAAAGTAAGAAAAAGTCGTCAATCTCCCCAGAAGATATCTAATCCAAATACGTTTTATTTATACACGATGTTTAGTTCTCAAGCCACACAGACACGTTCCTGAAAATATTATAGGACAGAGGAGAATTCAAAACAGGTATTTATGTTAAAAACATTGATTTCGAACATTTATTACCTTTGGTACGGGTAGAGGAAGTGAAATTGGTGCTTTGCTATTAATGGAGCTTTTAGCAGAAGAGGAGTAGGTATGAAACCCGCCACACACTGTCATTGTAGCAGCATTGCTGTGGTAACCGCGCGGCGCGCGCATCATGAAGCCGAAGGATGATACCTTCGTGGGTAGTCTGATCCCTTCAGCATGGACGTGGGATAAGCGAGAAAAATGCTGCTTGTAGCATCAGCCAGCATCATTTTTAGTGGACCAGACTACCCATGGAACAGG
Organism: Ectobius pallidus; assembly: GCA_964059195.1. Classification (NCBI taxonomy): domain Eukaryota; kingdom Metazoa; phylum Arthropoda; class Insecta; order Blattodea; family Ectobiidae; genus Ectobius; species Ectobius pallidus. The sequence goes on along the minus strand of CAXKWD010000004.1, from coordinate 171,076,254 downwards.
GGAAGTGAATCAAGGCTGCTTCGTGCTTCTTTGCAAGACTCGAGAGCTCTCTGGCGCCTCCTCCTTTAACATCACTCGTGGCGGGCAATACAAAATTACATAAATGCATTTATAGTAAAAACCAACATTCGTGATATGGGAAATAAACTTTAAAAATACGTATTGTAAAGGAAAAATACTGGTGAAGTGCTACTTCACCTACTTCACCTGAATAGCCGCCACTGACTAATTAATGGCTTATTTTCCAATGGGTTTCGAAACGGCTAAGTCAACAGTCAACACTAGAACAAATTTGAATACATTCCCAGCTAACCTGTGAATGCCGCTAGGCATGCGCAGTGGCTCATATCGACAACTTAGATATTTTAGTCTGTCCGCTTCCCCCCCCCCACCTGTACATATCTCTATGAAACAAGATTTTGATAACTATTGAATAATGTTATGAGTTCTAATATTATTAACTAATATTATTAGCAAATTATGTGAAACAGGGCCCAGGTTTTTTTATAAAAATATTTCTTATAGATAAATTAGTACGGTACCGGTAATAAAAGTGAAGAAGATCACATCACAACCCTGGAAGATACTAATTTATATAAAACATAAAATTTTCGCTTAGATTATATTTTTCGTTTTGAGTAAAGCTATAGCACACAAAGCGTGTAGGTTAAAGATGTGTACTAATGTGTATTGTGTGTGTTGTAGGGAACAGGCGTCCAGGAGCCTGGAGGAAGCTCCAATATGAATGACTTTTTCAGGATAACGATGACTTCACTTTTCGCCTTGGCAGTGTTTGTGTCGTTGTCACCTTCATTCGTAACAACTCTCGCTCTAGCTACCGTGAGTACATACAAATACAAAATGATGAATCGGTCATGCAGTATTGTTATTCTGGTTCCCTGTTGCTAGAAATTGGGAAATGCTCAGTAGTTGTTTAGGCTGAGTGGGCCTCTAAGTACAATTACATATGCCCTAGTATACGTGGGTTGTTTTTTTAGTAGTGGCAATTATTTTATTTCTCCTTACATAGCGTACGTACAGTGGTATTAATGAGAGGTGACAGCCAGATGCGCGTGAGGGGAAGTGACGCATGTGGGAGGAAGCATGGGAAGGGGAAAGAATGTTGAACTGCACTAGCGAGTGGAGATGCGATTTTAAACAAGAGAGGAGAGTTATGCAATATGGGACACTGAATGGCAAGCCACAACTAAGGGTCAAGAAACGAAGAAATACTTTCCGAGTGTGGTGCAAAGGCTATCCTCCAAGATTTATCCTACAGTAGGGCTTACTACTATGCTGACAGGACATGGACCAATAAAAGCCTATTTTCATAGATTTAAAATAACGCAAGATTCCACTTGTCCCTGCAACGAAGGAGAAGAGACGACTAACCATCTTCTGCTGGAATGTTCGAGGTTCAACAGAGAACGAGCTCAACTAAAGGCCAGCATAATTCGAAACAGAGGACAGTGGCCACCTATATATAATGATTTAGTCATAAAATACCTAAAAGACTTTAAGACATTTATTAAAGCAATGGACTTAAAATAAATAGATCAATGGATTTCAAATAAATAGATAAGTAAATATACGGACTAGGATAGGGATATAGTAGATGTAGTACATAACTAATAAGTATGAGACTGATATCTGTAAATTTGTAAATTACTGTAGATAAAGTAGAACAAAATTAGAAACTAAGCCATATTGAAATATAATATTGTATTAATTAACAACATAAGGATTACACCAAAACATGTAATATTACTATTGTAATGGAACATGTTGATGTTATACAATAAAAAAAAAAAAAAGGTCTCTCGTTTCTTAACTACACTATACGGTCTTACTGCGCCGGAATCAATGACTTAACTGACCCATACACCCCTCCACGCAGTACGAATATTTATTGGACTCGTCTGCATCTACTGCGCATCCAAGCTTGGACTGCCACCGCTGATTAACACCACTGTACATGGTTCTAACTTTTATAGAGTAGGTCTTTGATGTAATCACCACCATTGAGTACAAAGAGTTATCCGCGATGCGTAAGTCTTTGGAACCCGCTGGCACTGCCTAATCTGCTGATGGTGCGAGGAGAGCGGTCGGTTGCCTGGAAAACATCTTCAACCATATGAAAGCGAATCCCCCAAGGGGCTCCTTCATCTTCAGGATTACATCAAAGTCGCAGGGACTTAAATCTGGAGAGTACGAAGGGTGATAAAGCACTTCCCAGCCCCAGCGATTGAACAGTTTAGACACAACTCCTGCGGTATGTTCCCTAGCGTTGTCATTCAGAACGATGGGTGGATTATCCGTGAAGTTGTCGCCGTTTTCTTTTTAGAGCTTCTTGCAGATTGTTTTGCAAAAAGGAACAGTAGTACTCCGCAATAACGTTCTGGAGTGGGGGAACGGTATTGTTTTAAGATCACACCATCCCAATCATGTTTTACAGGCAACCGGCCGCTCTCTTCGCACCATCAACAGATTAGGCAGTGCCAGCGGGTTCCAAAGACTTACGCATCGTAGGCAATGGTGGTGATTACATCGAAGGCCTATAAAAGTTAGAACCTTGTACGTATGTTATGTATGGAGAAATAAAATAGTTGTCACTATTAAAAAAAAACCCACGTAATTTATTTTTTACTTAATCATATAGGCCTATTATATTTTGTAAAATTTGGTGTCATTAATTAATTTACTTTCGCCCTCTCATTTCCTATCCCAATGACAATATTGTGATAGGCCTATTACGATATTTCTCTTAATATGGTCGCTGCACTTGCTTTTATTTTTCTTCTTACGTTCTTTTAGAAAGAAAGCAAGTTAAAGTGTTTCTGATAATGAAATAAAAAGAATACATTTTTTTACAAGGAAGATCCTGGTAGCCAGCAATGGGAAGTCTTAATTTTTACCTCTGAATTCCAAAATCTTCCAACTGACCACAAAACAGAATATAATAATGATCAAAGCAAATAAATACACCATTGCTAATAAAAATATTCAACTCCACTTATAAGTTTGTTTTGATTTTGTAAATGGCAATAGAAATGAATTCACATTTCACAACATGAATAATTTGACTTTGACTGGACAGATTTCCATAATAGTTTCCACATCTTAGTTCCACAATTCACAATTCATTAAATAACAATATAATTTATTTTTAATTGTATTCCTTTAAAAATCATAACATCCTTTATTGTCAATTCCATTTGAGATGACTAGCACATGTAAACAAATATACGTGACTTGAATCGACGTACACAAAACAATGCGAGACAGTAAATAGTCCCGTATAAATTTGGTTTTCATAATAGTGAAGTCTCACAACATTGACACTAAGATAACTATGTCAACTAAGTGGAACTCTTTTAATACTATAAATCACACTTTAAATGTTTTGTTGATTTAGTGCTTGAATTTGGATTTACATTATAATGGTGTTAAAGTTCATTTCTATTACTGTAGGAATCTGAATTTTAAAGTGTTACATGCAGTAATATGTTTGCGAGTGTACTGTAGTTTTATGACTGCCTGACTGACTGACTTTTTCCTGTAACCCCTATGGTAGGGCAGAAGTCCTCCAAGTGGAGGTTTATTACCTATACTAATTTTGTTACGCTTATTTTCCGAGAGAGGGCAGAGGGACAGGTGGTAAGCCCATCGCCTCTCAAACTAAACTCCAGAAACTAAGGTAGTACTTGGACTTGTAAGGGTCGGGAAATTTTGTCCAGAGCTCTAATTTAGGCTTGGAGTTCTTTTACGTGCCGTAAATCTACGGTACTTGATGGACCATTTTGGTTTTTATATATAAATCAAGTACCCTCTGTTTATTCAGAATCACATACAAGTAGTTTCAAATAAAGGACATAAAAAGTTCAAATTCATTGTACAATGTTATTTAACCTGCTGCGATTTATTTTTATTCCCCAGGTCTGGTTCCAATGTAATTTGTGAAAAATGTTTTCTTGTACACTAATGAATAATTGATGGGATACTTCTCTATGGAGCCGGAATGTTTCTCCTTCGATTTCCGTTTTCACCTTGGCACAGCCTTGGTTGTACATTTTGTTTAGTATCTGGATGCTGTGGGTACAGTGCTTGTATTACACTCTCATGCTCGGCCCAATCAAAAGCTTTGCTATAATGTACGAAGGCAAGGTTAGTTGAAATTCTTCAACCTTTCCCATTACCTGACTTACGGTTTGGAGGTGTTCTGCAGTACTGTATCTAGAGAGGAAGCCCGCCTGTTCGCTTGGTTGGTTTTCATCTAAAGTTTTCGTTAATTTTCTGGTGATTATTTTTGAAAAGTTTGTATACATTTGACATGGGACTTATTGGCCTATAGTTCTTTAAAGTGCTAAAATACATTATGTGGTATTGTAGAGCTCGATCAATAAACTATGTCAATAAAATGTATAATTAAAACCATCAGCTCAGCAATCATTATTATATAAAGCCTTTCGACACTTGTCATCCTCAGGACATTTTATCGTGCTGGTGTTGATTCATTTATAGTTATCATTGTTTAGATCATCTTTTGTACCTTTTTTGTGGAGGACAATTTTCGTGCTCGTTTTCCACTGGTCCGGTATTTCCTCTGTCAATAATTATGTTGAAGATAGTGGTGATCGCTGAACGCTGGATCACCAATATCAGGTGATTTGCGGCTTGTGATTTGGCTAGTGATCAGGTGATCTGGAGTCAGGTGATCTGCGGCTTGTTTCAAGAATTCATTGTATACTCCGTAGTCCTTCCGTTCTTCAGTTCATTGATTGCTGTCCGAACTTTGCTAGATATTATAGGGGAAACCCTATAATGGGTTTGGGAGGGGTTTTTAGTTGTGGGGTCGGATGTCTAGTTTGTTACAGGGTTTTAGAGAGTGCTTGTGTGTAGGGATTTGTAGTATTTTGTGGCTACTCCGATTAAATACATCATACATCATGTTAAGAGTAAAATACGTACAAAATTTCATATTTTCATATTGATTGGTTTTAATTTTTTGTATAATTTCATTGATTCTCCCTAATTATACAGTGCCGTCCAGGCGAGAACCCGCTAAGAAACGAAATTAATTGGCAGCGCAATCGTATGTTTATAGTGTTATGCTATAATAATAATAATTTAAGAAGTAAGAAATAAAAGTAACATTAAATCATCTATTTACAGAAGATGTTGAAAATGTTTAATGTTTTCTTGATGAAACAAATTCAATCGCCTTCATGTATTTTCAAAAACAATAATAACTATTGAAGATTTAATGTAACTTAATTATTTATTCCAGTTTTTTCCTCATCCACAATAGCAAACACATGCAACATCGGTAGTTACATTCCCTACTCTGGTATACCTGCTACAAGTCTGAATGGAAGGTAGGGAGAAATACCAACCTTAGCATAACATAACCAGAGCTGCAGAGAGAATTACTGATGGCACTGTACCTAAATTGCTGACCACATGCCCTTAATCCTGCCATCTGCCTATGGTAGATAACGCAGCGGTCGGGTGGTAGGCCTAGTTTCTTCAGTGATGTAGCGCCACGGAATGTAGTTTTTAGTTTAGTTTTACTGTACCTAAATAATTATAAAAGGTTCTTTCGTGCACGATTTTCATTATTTTAAACCGATAATAAATGATTCCTTATGCAAATGGGAACATCTCTCTCTCTCTCTCTCTCTCTCTCTCTCTCTCTCTCTCTCTCTCTCTCTCTCTCTCGAATCCTGTGCCCCCATGTTGGGGCGAAGGACCTCCAAGTGGAGGTTTCTGTTTACCGATGTGAATTTTGTTACGCTTATTTTCCTAGGGAAGAGGGACAGGTGGTAAGCCCATCGCCCCTTAAATGGGAACATAACTTTGTCTAATTTTTCTTGTAAAAAAGTTTATTATACAGCCCTTAGACATATTATATTAAGACACTTCGTCTAAATTTTATTTGTCATTATTTTATTCTAGAGCTTATGCGCAAAATTTCAAATAATTCTAAGCAAAACTGTAGTACTAGGGACTTTATGAAGGTAAACAAAATTGTTTAGGAGAAAATAACATTTTGTTGCATTAAATAACTATTTTGATTATACAGGTTTTATCTTTGGCTTGATTTAAGACTTGATATGTTTATCTGTATCACTGCAAAACTATAACAACCTATCTTGAAGGTCATAGGCCTATTTAATTATTGAAATTAATTAATAAAAAAATAGGCCTAAAGGAATGCAGGAGAGAGTTTTCAATTTAAAAAGCGGATCACGTAAAATAATACTAAATATTCGGAAGAGCAAACCTTAAATTATTTTTGTGTACAAAAAAGTCATTTCCTGTTTTAAAAAATCGTGAATTTTCAGTATACAGTAGTGTTTCTTTAAGCCGGAACATGAAAGGGTCGATATTTATTAGTTGATCACAGAAGTCATGGGTTTCTATAATAGTACAACATTTATGAGTCATGGTACTGACTGGAGTAGGCAAATGCGTTTTCTTAAAGAAGGTCATGGTTTTTGGCATCCAACAAATGTACATCGGCCCAATCAACTCCCCATGACACTGTCCGGAGTAAATAAGTGCGTTTTCTACTGCAACAATTTGGCAACAAATGGACACTGAACCAAATAACTCTTATCAAAGGTTGTGATATAAAGGAATTTAATTGCTTAGTCATTCAGTGAGTGGAGAGTTATCCAGTAATTGTTTGCAATGTTTCAGGTATTTGTAACTGGATTCTTTCTGGCAGACTGCATCACAGTACAAGTCAATCTACAGTTAACACACGACTTTGAAGATGACGACTCTTCAAGAGACCACAACTAAAACACGCACTTGCCACCCTATAAATCTTCAGTTTGAATAAATAAATTTTTATTAAGAAAGAAAATCATTCAGCTTCCTTCATTAAGAGGCTGCCAACCTACAAAGTATATCTGATAATAGTTTATAGACATTAGGGAACAAAACACATACCTAACAGACATATAACTAGAACATGAATATATAACAATACAAAATAAACACATATTGAAAATGCAGTCAAAATATATGCCAGATATCACAGAATGATGTATTAAGGTGCATATAAATTATTTTTTAGTACATGCTCTCTAAAACAGCTGCTTGTGAGACTGGTAACAAGCTGAAAAATTGATTTTAGCAACCAAGGCAGCTAAAATTGCATAAAACTTCACCCAAACTGCATTCAAAATGCAGTTTTATCGACCTAGTACTTTAAAGTCGTTATGGCAATCTATAAACAAAACTCAGATGGCATTGACCAGTCAAGCCAATTTTAACATCGATTTAAGCATAATACTTGGTCGTAAAACAACAAATTTAAGCCAGCATGTTTCTGTATGATAATCACAAAGTTTACCAGGGTTTTTCGCAAAACACATAAGAAAAAATATAAGCCAAAAACTTTTCACATCTTCGTTCACGTCTTCTTCAGGGCTCACTAGATGTGTTGTGAAGTTTAACTGTGTAGTGAAGTGGTTCTTGTGTTTTTATAAATTTACTGGCGAAAGACAAATATAAGGTGCAGTTTAAGCTCCGCCCACTCTATATTCACATTTTGTTTCTCAGCGAACAGGGTGACTAAACTATCCTTGTATATTGTCGCCGACAGTCCCGACCATACCAAATATTAAAAATGCGAGAGTGCCCCTTGTACCAAATATTAAAAATTAGAGAGTACCCACAGGTTTGCCTTGTACCCAACGGTTTGTCAGCCTGCTTATCCTCGAAGAATTCGCTAGATCGTGGTATAAAAGAAAGTGCTTCGCAGGGGGTGGGTTAGGGCGGAATATATCTCATGCGACGCTGCACCTTATATTTGGTTTTTCCCAATTTACTTTTATATTTATTATTATATTATAAATTATTAATTATTAATAGAGAAACTAGAAATCGTAGTATTGGCAAACTGCATAGTAAAGAACGAATTAAAGTACTAAATATAATATTTAATTATATCTTAAAGAAACGTAACTCAAGTAGTAAGAGGGACAGCAGAACCTACCGGGTGTTCAAAAAGTGTACTGTGTAGAATAAGAAAAGAACAAACGCCAGAAAGAAAGAAAGAAAGAAAGAAAGAAAGAAAGAAAACAAACTAAAAGGGCCAGAAAGCAAATGGACTGTAGATTTAAATAAAGGTCTTATAAAAGGGGTTGAAACATTTGATAGGTGTTTCTGCCAAAATTAATTTCGATTAAGATGTTTTCCTCGTTCAAATAGGTCCTGTGTATAAAGTCTGATGAAAATTGATCAAAGAACGTAGATTTAAATAAAGGTCATATAATAGGGGTTGACAGATTTAAAGGGTGATTTTTTCTAAAATTACTTTAGCCTAAATTTTTCTCTTGTTTCTGTGTGCAAAGTCTAATAAAGAAATTGCCAAAAGTTGTAAATTTAAATATAGGATATATGACAGGAGTTAAAACATTTTGAGTGGTGGTATTTTCCAAAATTAGTTTTACCTAAAATTGTTCCCTGGTTCTATAGGGTCTATGTGTAAAGTTTGGTAAAAATTGGTAATATAATGCAGATTTAAGTAAACGTTATATAGTAGGGAAGATTTGAGGGGTAGTTCAATCCAAAATTAACGTTGTTTAACATGTTTTCTTGGTTCTATAGGGTCTGTGTGTAAAGTTTAGTAAACATTGTTCAAATAATGTAGATTTGTATAGAAATTACATAATAGGGGTTAAACATTTTATAAGGGGTGGTTCCAATTCTATATTTTATGCAAATACTTCGATATTACTGAAGCTATAGATGAGGATATTAAGAAAATGGAAACTATATTGAACTTCACCAATGGAAAACCAGTGCTAATTGCAGCAGATACCAATGCACGAAGCCAGACGTGGTTTGACAAGTTAACTACCCCCCGTGGTAGGAAACTTGAAGAATTTATTGTTACTAGCTGCCTACATGTCAACAATGAAGACAACATTCGAAACTATTAGAGGCAGTAGTAAAGTAGATTTAACCTTATCAAATAATGCGATGGTCCGCTTGGTAACCGAGTGGAACAGTGGCGTGGAAGAAAGCTGTTCAGACCATAAAATAATAACATTAAAGATAGAAACTAACAAATTTCGAACCACTATTAAACCCTCCCAACAAACCTTCGGAGGATTAAAATACATAATAAATAAAGGGGATTTTCCCAAGTTCGATTCAAACTTGATGAAGAATCTGATATCTAAGTTTCACTTAGGAAACACGGACGCCCCAAAACTACTAGAAGAAGAACTCACTGGAAAAGTTATCAACAAAATGAACATAGAAGATATAATAAATCACATCTTTTCTTGCATAAAATCTGCATGTAAATCTTCTTTTCGAACTTCTACATCCAGGAAAAAACCAACCAAAGGCAGAACGGTCCCATGGTGGAATGACAATCTAACAGTACACCGTAAAAAAGTAAATACCATGAGAAGGCGTTACCAAAGAACGCAAAACAACGAGAACTTACGACTTCAAAGGAAAACCCAGTATCTAGAAGAAAAGCATCTATACCAATCAAATATTCAACAACAGAAAACTAAGTCATGGATACAGTTTTGCACCTCTACGCCGGGCTCTAGCCCATGGAATGCGGCATAGGCTGCGAGATATCAGCCGGGAAGATAAGAAAGCAATGTAATCTTTCTACAATAATAAAAAAAAGATGGAACGTGTACGGAAGGTTTGGAAAGTACACTAGGTTATATGATGGAATACTTTATTCCTGAGGACAACAAGAAGAGCGATAATGACTACCATAGAGAAGTAAGGAGAACCCACCGAAGTATATGATGATAGTATCTTTACAACAGAGGAGATATATACCACTATTAAAAATGTCAACACTAAAAAACCCCTGGCGAGGATGGAATTAGTAGTGAGATACTTTTGAGGGTCTTCGAGCTTTTCTCCTCGTTCGTTACGAGACTATACAACGAATGTTTAGCGAAGGGATGCTTCCCAAAGCTCTGGAAAAAATCAATCATAATACCCATAATCAAACCCGGAAGAAATCAGAGCAGAGAAGTCTCTAAATACAGACCCATAAGCCTAATAAATGTGGCAGGAAAAGTCCTTGAAAAGTTGCTAATAGAAAGGATACTACATCAAATTTACACAAACAGTTTAATGAACCCCAACCAATACGGTTTTACCCCACAAAGAGGAACCATTGATGCGGCTATGGATGCAAAGCAATTCATTTCACAAAGTTTGGAAGAACGGAAATGTGTTGTCATGGTCAGTCTAAACGTACAAGGCGCATTCGACGCTGCCTGGTGGCCTAGTATACTTCAAAATCTAAAAGAACTAAAATGCCCAAGAAATCTTACAAGCTTACACAAAGCTATTTTAGCGAAAGATATGCTGCAATGCATACAAATACTTATCAAGTCATGAAGCATGTGCACAAGGGATGCCCTCAGGGATCTTCTTGTGGCCCTGGCTTCTGGAACATTATGTATAATTCATTGTTAAATCTTAACTACTCAAAACATTCACACGCACTGGCCTTTGCAGATGATTTTATACTGCTGACCAAGGAAGCTACTCGTCTTGAAGCAGAAAATTATGCTAATTCGGATATTTACAAAATACAGCTGTATTCGCCAAGGCTCTTATCCTGATGTTTGGGATCTTGTCTCTCAGGGATATGCCTAAGATTTTACGTTCCATTTTCCGTTGGCAAATCCGGATCTTTTTCTTTTCTGTGTTTCTGTTAGTTTCCAGGTTTGGCACCTGTACAGTAGTGCTGGGAAGATACAGGATTCTAGTGCTTCAAATCTTAGTTTTCGGTTTAGGTTTTTGTCTAGTAGGATACGTTTTAGTGACCAGAATTTTCTCCAAACTATGGCAATTCTCCTTTTCAGCTCTTTTTCCATGGGCTGGTCGAAAGAGACTAGCTGTCCTAGGTAGATGTATTCTAGTTGTGTTGTTTTCATTGTTATTGGTAAAGGATGTCGGTTGGTCATAACCTGGGTTTTGTTCACGTTCGTTGTTAGTCCTGTATCTTTGCTCATGTTGATGAGGTGTTGGAGCATGGCTTGTCAGAAGAATATATAAATATACATATATATTGAAACGAATTTTTAAAAAATAATTGTTTTCTAAATACTTATACTGCAGACAATCCAAAGATGTGGATGATGTTGTTCATATTACGTTTGCAAGTAGATAGAAGAAAGAACCACTCAATAATATTGCCATTTGTGGAAACAATCACGGAAACGACGTTTTAGTGCACGAAACGTGGCTGCCATTTTGTACCGATAATTACCCATAACTGTAACAGTTTCATTAATTTTTTTAATAGTATGCAACTGTAGAAATATTCAATAAAAAGTATGTCAGATTGCAAAATTGTAGAGCGATTCATTACTGAGGGAAAAATAATGAAATTCACCTATTTCCCATCTATGAATTTCACCGAAACCTGTATGCCCCCCTTAATTTATACGTTACACATGTAGGATGATTCTATAATTTCAGTTAATGGTCAAAACAGACAGTAATTATGATGTGTCCATACGGTTATTGATATAACATTGTGAAATCTTAAAACTGTATATAGAACAATATTTGCCAAAGAAAAGTATATTTAGAGGAAGGCTAAAGTCCAGATTATCTATGGATTGTCTCAACCTTAAAAGACAGTATTGAGTTAAATGTAATGTTTGCATCTCACTTGCACTCGTATGTTCTGCAATTAGCTTCGTCCTTTTCTATCCCACCAATGTTACCAATTTTCGAAAATTCAAAGTGATAAATGTAATAATGTAATTATGTAATCTTATAGAGAATCTTCGGCTCTTTCTCATGATATCAATTGTGAAGTCATAAATAATTAATTTGAGGCATATTTTCACAATTACGTTATTTTGGGGGAAATCTATATTTTTCAGATAAATAACTTATCACGCGATAGACAAGAAGCCAATAATCGAAACAGATAAATATTTTTTTCTTGGATTGCCTAACTTTGATAGAAAATACTGTATTTCCCTTGGCAATTAATTTTACATAAGAAGGAAGCAATTTTTATTATATGCTCCTTGAAAATTTTCGGATGGTAACACAAAAAAGTTAGGTAGCGAGTAACTTTCTTTGTTTTTGACTATACGTTGATGACTAAGCGAGAAGAAATGCTTACGAATGTCTGAAATAGTTTTTAAAACAAACAAGAGCTCGGTATCACATAGCATTGATGAGTTATCGCTGTTTTTCCCAGCGCAGTAGTTGAGATTTTGTGTACTCAGATGTTTTTAGACTATTGAATCTTCTTTAGGGCTCACTGTTATAATATTAGACGTGTTGTGAAGTTTAACTGTGTAGTGAAGTAGTTCTTGTGTTTTAAAAAAAATTACTTTTATATTTATTATTGCATTGTATCAATTATGAATAAAGAAACTAGAAATCGTAGTATTGGCAAACTGTGTAGTAAAGAACGAATTAAAGTACTAAATATAATATTTAATTATTTCTTAAAGAAAATGAACTTACCTCAGGCACTAAGAGGGACAGAACCTCCCGGGTATTCAAAGAGTGCACTATATAGAATCAGAAAAGAACAAACAAAGTGTTCTCTGAGAACGAAAAAAACAACAACAACAACAAAGAGCGAGCAAGCAATATGACTGGATTTAAATAAAGGTCTTATAATACGGGTTGACAGATTTAAGGGATGGTTTATTCTAAAATTAGTTTAGCCTAAAATTTCTCTTGGTACTAAAGGTTCTGTGTGCAAAGTCTGACAAAAGTTTGCCAAAAGATGTAAATTTAAATAAAGGTCATATGACAGGAGTTAAAACATTTAGAGGGGTGGTATTTTCCAAAATTAGTTTTACCTAAAAAAAATTCCTGGTTCTGTAGGGTCTGTGTAAAGTTTGGTGAAAATTGGTATAATAATGCAGATTTAAGTAAACGTTATATAATAAGGGGTGAAAGATTTTGGGGATGGTTTAATCCAAAATTAACGTTGTTTAACATATTTTCTTGGTTCTTTTGGGCCTGTGTGTAAAGTTTAGTAAACATTGTTCAAATAATTTAGATTTGTATAGGGATTACATAATAGGGGTTAAAAGTTTCATAAAGGGGTGTTTTTCTTAATGTTATTGTCTCATAGGATTTTCACCCAAGTGTACAGTGTACATGTGTAAAATTTTGTAGACATTGGTCAAAGAATGTAGATTTTTATAGTGAAAATACTAATCATAGGGGTTAGAAAATGGGAAGGGGTGGGTGTGCGTTCGATCTACAGGGCATAATTTACAATGCAACAAACAAATATATAAGATATTTCTAGGTTTTTCACGCCTACATAAGAGCTCTGTCACATCAAGTGCCTAGTCTTGTATGGGAGTAGATCTGGCAACAATGCGCTGCATACGACCTGTACTGTCTTTTAAAGTTGAGATCTAGATCCGAAGGTCGCGGGATCAAATCCGGCCGCAGTCGATGGGTTTTTCAGGACGTAAAAATCCTGGGCACGGAATCCTCCGTAAAAGAACTCCAAGCCTCTGGACAAAATTTATTGGCCATTTCACGTCCAAGTAATACCTTAGTTTCCGGAGGGGCGATGGGCTTACCACCTGTCTCTCTGCACTCTCTAGGAAAACAAGCGTAACAAAATTCACATAGGTACAGAAACCTCCACTTGGAGGCCCTTCGCCCAAACATGGGGGCACAGGATTCGATCGATCGATCGATCGATCGATCGAGAGAGAGAGAGAGAGAAAAAAATAACAGCAACTAAATAGCTTGTAGTATCACTTTCTGTTCTTCAACTGGTTTGAAAGTTCTGTAGCACTGACTTCGGGGTTCTGTATATTGGGTAGTTTCTAGGGTTATATTGTCCAATAGCTGATATGAAAGAGTTTTCATGGTTTTTGACCTTATCATAAAGTTTTTCCAAAGCTTGTAGAAGATGAGGACACATATACTGAACTTCGAGGTCTTCATGAACCGTACATTATTTCTATGCCATGTGTTGCCCTCTGAAGTATAAACTCGGAATCTGAGGTATGCTGGAATTTCATGCAATCTGGGTGTGAACTGTGTCGCCTCTACTGGAGAAATTAGGCAATTGAGCAATACTCTGAACTCCATGTTAAAATAAAGCATAGAACAGGCAGTGTAATTCTCGAGACGGCGGTGTAACGTTAATAACTAGGTTGTTTTGTTTATGGATTGGATAGACTGTTTCTAGGAAACATGAGATTTCTTGAGATCACATGGACAAAATTCCAGCTTTTTTTCCAATGAAAGTAAATTGATAAGTGTCCAGTCGAGGAATTTCAGTAAGTTCTTATAAAATAATAGGCTAAAATTAGGGTTCGGTTGTTTATGACCTAAAAAAGTGGAAAAAATGATGACTGGTAATACTACCTTAAAATGACTAAATATGACTCAAAAATCCTAGATATGACCTCACAAAGGAACGTATTTTATAAAAATAAATGTTCCAATTTAAATTGTTTAATGACACTAACTTATTACATCACATTAATTCGATTATTTTCAATAGTATTGTAATTTACATTTTACTTGTAAAGAACTTCTAATGTTTCCAAATAGGCTACCACTGCAAATGTGAACTGAAAATATTTTTAAAACATGTCTATTGGAAGTTGTTAACAACAAGGAGAAAGAGGTAATAGTGCTTTTACTTGTTATTGTCCCTTCACATTTCAGTTGCAGTGAAAAAAAATATACGTGACTCTTTTACGGGACAAAAATTAAGTCTACAATTTAGTGCACATACTGCATAATTATTGTGCTCTTTTGCCAAATTTATAACTGAAATATGACGTTAAATTACAAATATGACGAAATATGACCAAGACCGTGAAAATGACCCAAATATTACTTTATACGCAAAACAATGTTTAATTTGTGTTTGCGGCGAGAATGGAGGTCAGGAGAAAAATAAGACATGTCAAAAATATCGGAACCCAGTTATAATATGGTGCTGTTGTTATGTAGACAAAGAAGCAATCTCTGCTGATATTTGATTAATCATGCCGTGAACTATAGACCTAAACAAGGCTATTCTTTGTATCATTCGAAACAGTTTTTTTTATATAATAATTTATATAACCTCGCATTCGTGAGGTCCCGGGATGGCACAGTTTTCAATTTGAGATTACGGTAAGTAAGAAGCGGAAAGTGTAGGCCTACAGAAATAGGCAACTAGACCTACCAAATGTATTTTTTCTCCCAAAAGAAAACAGACTGAATGCACTCCGTTTTACGGTATATTAACATAGTACGTTTTTACAACCCAATTTTATTCAGTAAGTAAAAGGGAAAGAAGTTAAAAATCATTACTAAGTTATAAATAACAAAACAGGCAATCCTAGCATACATGGTATTATTTGTTAATTTAATGCTTATAATGGTTAGGTTCTTTGATTTGTAAAGAATAACTGCTTCACATTCTCATAAATATACCAGTTCTGGTGTCCCAGATATAAATAGCCTAACTAGGAATACAGAATCGGAATAAAATAACCGGTGCTAAATATGTTGCATAAAAACTTTTTCACATACAAATGTTACGATTTGTAATGTTGAAGTTTTTAGGTTGACGAAATAATCCCTTACTTACAATGAAAATTAATTTAGATATAAGGACCTTGCCGAATTTTGCATATAGGCCTACTGTAATATTCTTTTTACAGATCATAAACTTATAAACCATGTAACACCTTCGACACTCATTCTACATGAAAGTAGCTTTACTTTTGTCTGTAAAACTTTTAATAAGTGTCTGTATATTACGTGATTTTTAACTTTTCTAAAAGCGATAATCATACCATTGATTTAAAACATATCACTTAACGCAACGAAACTATTGGCAATTGGTATTTTCCCCTTAAAACTGAGATATTCTCAAATCAAAGTATGATATCGACTTGAGCATATCTACTTGATATTAAGTGTACGATTTCTTTCATTTGTATCACATTTTTATCTTCTCTGACTATACATAGAGGAAGTGTTCGAGCAAGCAACATGTTTCCACTTTAGAATGTTTCAAACTGTCCGCTTGCAATGTCCCGCTTTGATTGTCTGTTTGTTCCCGCGTCAAGGTATTGTGGGATCATGCATGACTTGCTAATTTCCTTTGTTTTATGCGGTGGCTTAGCGTCACTCCAGTCAGTATTGTACGAGACCTCACTCAGATCACAAGTGTATCTAGTAGGCTCGAGTCATTCCCGCTTTTTCTACCAAGTTTTCTTAAACTTGCTCTGGAAGCGGTGAATAGTCACAATTGTGCGCAATTGTGGCTCTCAGTAATTATTCATACATAATTACATATAATTCATAAAGTTCGCGAGTGAATTCTCCGAATTACAGAAGTTTGATATTTCGCAACAGTGGTGCAACCCACGCTACCTGTTTCAGTACTTATATCAGCTTTTTCGACTAAACTACATACAAAAGTTTAGTGTCAACTTCAAGAGCAATTTAATCTACGCATTTTAAGCTATTATTTATCAAGTTTTTCAAGAAATTAATATTTACAGACACGTGTGAAAACGTACTCTTGCATCTTATGTATCAGTGTTTCTATTTCAATTAGTTTCAATAATTATTGTGTGTGAATTTAGTAAGTTGTGATTATTTCATATTTAAATTGTTCTCCTTAAGTATTCCGTGGATTCCTGATCCCAGAGTCCTGAGGTTACAGTCTATTTGCTCTCTTTTTGATTCATTCGAATCTGGTCCTCATCTAGCTATTCAGAGGTGGCTAATCTTTCCTATCTTATGCACTTCCAACTGAAGTCCCTTCCAAACCTAAAACCAACATTTTATTCCTATTTGGGACGTATCTTTGCCCGATCCCAAACATTTGGTTCCTCATCGGACCGGATTACTAAGGAAACAATTTCATTATTCACACACATATATATGGTTTGTCTCGGCTTATCGATCTCGTTCATTGTATGCAGACTCAACCGCGACGGCATCCGCGTAATCAAGAGCTACGATTTCTAGTACATAAACTCTGTATCATCTATTCGGCAGTGCTTCAGTACTACAGAAAACACAACAGCTCAAAAGAATTCAAGAAGGCAGTGATCATCACACCAGAACATCACATGTGCAGTGACAACTCTACAAAGTTCTCAAAGTGTTACAAATAATATCATTATATCATCATGGAGAGTCAAATCAAGGATCTGATCAAGAAAAGGGGTTTCATCAAGAGAAAAATCACCTTTATTCAGAAATTCTACGATAGCATCCAGGAAGAAATTGATGTGTTTCATCTTAAAGTGAAATATGACAGCCTCAATAATCTTTTTGATAAATATGAAACTGTACAAGCTGAAATTGAATCGCTAATAGTAGAACAAGAAGACATCGAAGTTCACATGCAGTATGACGAAGAGATAAGAAGTAGTTATGATCTGTTGAAATCTAAACTTAGTGCGCTCATTGTTCAGCATGAACAGCCACTTCGTAGCATAAGTCCAATAGGCAGTGAGCGATCTCATAACAGTGCCAATTCACATCATACTTGTCAGTCAGCTGTGCAACAATAGGCCAATACAACTTCCTGCTATACAGCTTCCTACTTTCTCTGGTGACATCACAACGTTCAAGCATTTCCAAGACACGTTCGGCAGTCTTGTAGCCAATAATGCAGCCTTAGAACCGATACAGAAATTGCATTACCTTCTGTCATCATTAAAGGGCCAGGCACACGCATTGATAAAAAATCTACCAGTGACTAGCGAAAATTTCAGTGTAGCATGGAATCTAATATGTTCCAGGTACGATAATACAAGAATTATCGCCACAGCTCACGTACGTAATCTACTCTCTTTACCAACGATGAAGAGTGAAAATGTGAATGATCTTCGTAGTATTCTTAACAAATTCCAAAGCAACATAAATGCTATGGAAGCTTTACATGTAGGGATACCATTACACGATGTTATGCTCATGCAGTTAATCTTGGACAGCCTTTGTGAGAGCGTACGCAAAGAATGGGAGGGAAGAATTGATTCTCAGAACTTCACACCACTTCAAGACCTCATCAAGTTTTTAGAAGCTAAGGCAAATTCCCTTGAAGTATTGGCAGATGTAAACAACACGTCCAGCCCATCTAAGCACAAAGGTGAGCAAAGTACGAAGAAGAAATCAGAAAAACACACTCGTCATTCTTATGTTGCTACAAAAGGAGACACGTGCCCATGCTGCGATGATAATCACAATTTATTAAATTGCAAGAACTTCCAAAAACTAAGTGTATCACAACGATGGGATGTCATTAAATCTAAACGCTTGTGTTTTAACTGCTTCTCTCCTAACCACAGAAGAGATCAGTGCAAGCTAAAATCGTTTTGCAAATGTGGGAAAGGCTTTCATAGTAAATGGTTACACAATGACACACATTCAAGTGAAAAGGTTTCTCGCCAGAGTACTTTTTCAGAAAGTTCTACACCCAGCACGGCAATAAACACTCCAGCTAGTTACTGTTCTATAAAAGAAAAGGCTAGCCAATATGAAATTCTTCTTGCAACTGCAGTGGTCGAAATAGAAGACAAAAATGGAAAACTGTTAAAATGCAGAGCTTTGCTTGATTCTGGTAGTCAGATTAATTTCATCACGGAAGATTTGGCAAGGAAATTACAATTACCAACTACCGCAGTGGATACTCACATAAGAGGTATCAATGGCACTTCAGCTTGTGGTCACAGCATCACTATTAATATGAGATCCAGGATCCACGCTTTCCAAGCTAACCTAAACTGCCTAGTTTTACCTCACATTGTAAATAAGCTTCCTGCTGTCCAAATTGACCCATACAAATTCAATATTCCCAGTGAACTTCCATTAGCTGATCCTAAATTCCATGTACCTGGTGATGTACAATTGCTAATTGGTGCCAACTTATTCTTCCAATTAATCACAAACGAAAGAATAGTTAAACCAAATCAGCCTGTTCTGACCTACACTGAACTTGGTTGGATAATCAGTGGTACAGTTCCTAAGTCTGCCATTAAAAACAAGAAGGTGACGTTCTCACAGCATAACTTGTTTGTAACTGTCGACAACGTGGACAGGCAACTAAGGCAATTTTGGGAGCTGGAAGACTTCCCCAGCGCAGTACACACCAAAGAGGAACGTGAATGTGAAGAACACTACGTAGAAAACACTACTCGTGCAACTGATGGTGCATTCGTAGTGCAACTCCCCAAGAATCAACCTGTAGATTCTCTGGGCGAATCTAGACAACAAGCTATAAAACGCTTAGGACACCTGGAACGCAAACTTCAAGCTAACCCTAGCTTAAAAGAAGACTATTCCAAATTTCTGGAAGAGTATGAAAATCTGGGCCACATGAAGAAGGTTTCACTTCCTCAGCCTGGAGAAAAGTGTTACTACTTGCCGCATCATGCTGTTATAAAACCTAGTTCAACTAGCACGAAAACCCGAGTTGTATTCGATGCCTCAGCAAAGTCGTCTTCAGGCAAGTCATTGAACGACATCTTGAAACTAGGGCCAACTATACAAGACGATCTTTCATCTATTGTACTTCGGTTCCGCACCTACAAGTATGCATTTTCAGCAGACATTTCTAAAATGTACAGGCAAGTAAGAATGCATAAAGATGATCAGAATCTTCAAAGAATTGTGTGGCGTTCAAGTCCTAATGAACCCATACAAGACTACGCTCTAACTACTGTCACTTATGGTACCAAATCTGCATCATTTTTGGCCATAAGATCTTTACATCAGCTTGCGCTAGAAGAAGAAGAGAAGTATCCGCTTGCTGCTCAGGCAGTACGGGAATCATTTTATGTTGATGACTGTTTAGCAGGCCACAATGACATCCAAGAAGCCCTGAAACTGCAAAGGGAGCTTACAGATATGCTCAATTGTGGTGGATTTCCTCTGCGAAAATGGTGTTCCAACCATGAAGCTTTATTGGAATCAGTACCTCCTTCACATCGAGAAACTCAATTGCCCCTGGCACTTGATAACAATGAAAACATACATGCCCTAGGCTTACTTTGGCATCCAGTTAATGATGAATTCCAGATCCAATCACATCCTTCACTCCAAACCCATGTGCAAGGTAAACTAACCAAACGAAATATCCTTTCACTTATTTCATCTATCTTTGATCCGCTAGGATTGGCTAGCCCTATTGTCATAAATGCTAAAATCTTTATGCAATCTCTATGGATTGAGAAATTAGACTGGGATGAAACCGTACCTGTGCATCTGGAGAAGAAATGGATGGAAATCTGTGAAACATTAGCTACTATTCACACCTTGCGTATTCCCAGATATGTGCTTACATCTGGTACAGTGCAGGACATTCAATTACATGGTTTCTGTGACGCCTCCGAGAAGGCGTATGGAGCTTGTATATACATTCGTTCTGTAAATAGTGAAGGTGAAACTACTATTCAACTATTATGTTCAAAATCTAAGGTTTCTCCTCTAAAGAAGCAAACCATTCCACGCCTTGAACTATGTGGTGCACTTCTGCTTGCTAAATTATACAACAAAGTGCTAAGTGACCTCAAGGTACAACCTTCACAAAGTTTTTTGTGGTCAGATTCTACTGTGGTACTTTCTTGGCTCAAAACTGATGCACGAAAGTGGAAAACCTTTGTTTCAAATCGTGTGTCACAGATACAAGAACGTTCGGAGACTGCTACATGGCGCCACATTGCCACACATGATAATCCAGCAGATCTTGTCTCAAGAGGAATTTCTTGTGAGCAGTTATCTGAAATCGATTTGTGGTGGCACGGTCCTAACTGGTTATCTTCACCAGAGACATCCTGGCCAAAACAACCACAACAACTAAGTGTTCCTGATTCATCAGAACAACTTACAAATGTCTGTCTGGTGTCAACAATGGAGAAAGAACATTTTCTTACAAGATTCTCAGATCTCCGACGCCTGCAAAGAGTAACATGCTACATGAATAGATTTATTGCTGCATGTCGCCATGAAACAAAATTTCATGGACCTATTACAGCTGAAGAGCTTCAACAAGCTTTACAAACTTGTGTTAAAAGTGCTCAACATTCATCTTTTAAGAGTGAAATTGCAGATCTTAAAAATATGAAAGAAACTTCTGCTAAAAGTTCTATTCATGCATTAACACCATTTCTGGACGAAAATGGTCTTCTACGAGTTGGTGGTCGCATAGATAAATCTCATCTTGCATATGATGCTAAACATCAGATCATATTGCCAACCAAGCACCATCTGACTGCTCTAATTGTAAAGCATGAACATTTTAAACTTCTACATGCTTCACATCAGCTGACAATAGCTTCATTAAGACAAGCATATTGGATCCCTTGCGTGCGCAGACTGGTGAAATCTGTTCTACACAAGTGTCTGACTTGTTATAAACTAAAGGCACAATCTGCTCAACAGCTGATGGGCAATCTTCCTAACTACAGAGTAACTCCTGTTAGGCCCTTTCTACGCACAGCAGTAGATTATGCTGGTCCCTTCAGCATAAGATACGGATCGCCTAGAAGTAAAATCATTGCCAAGGCATACGCTGCAATCTTTGTATGTCTTGTAACTAAAGCCATTCATATTGAATTGGTATCGGACCTCACATCAGAAGCTTTCTTAGCCGCGCTAAGAAGATTTACTTCCCGTCGTGGCCTATGCAAGGATATCTTCAGCGATAACGGCACTAATTTCATAGGCACGAATCACAAACTGAAAGATCTTCGTATTCTACTACAATCCGAAGAATTTCAGAAGTCAGTTCAAGATTTTGCTGCAACCAATGATTATACCTGGCATTTTCTTCCACCTGCTTCTCCGCATTTCGGTGGGTTACATGAAGCCGCGGTGAAATCTATGAAGTTTCACCTAAGGAGAACGATGGGTGCACAAATCCTCACATTTGAACAGCTTTGCACTCTACTCACTCAGATCGAGGCTTGTTTGAATTCCAGACCACTCGTTCGTCTTAGTGACGACCCAAATGACTGTTCATATCTTTCACCTGGGCATTTCCTCATCGGTGAGCCTCTCACCTCTCTGCCAACTCATTCTCCCACAGATGATATGAAATGTCTTGAAAAATGGCAAATTCTACAAAATCATCTGCATCAGATATGGAAAAGATGGTCTTCCGAGTATTTGCATACACTTCAGCAGCGACAAAAATGGTCATCTTCCAGTGAGAATCTGCGAGAAGGTATCTTAGTCATTCTGAAGGAAGACAACTTAGCCCCACTTCAATGGAAGATAGGCATCATTACCAAGGTGCATCCGGGAGAAGACGGTCTAATTCGTGTGGCGACAGTTCGCACTCCTAGTGGTGAATATAAGCGCCCATTAGTGAAATTATGTCCATTGCCAGATCAATAATAAGTGTAATACATTGCAATCAATATTTCATATCTCTTTATCGTTTTACAAGCAATTATAGTGTAGACAAACCGTTACATTGTAATAAGTGTTTTTTGGTTTTTCTCCTTACACAATAAGGTTTTATTTTCTCATAATGGAGATAAACTGTGTTATTGTGATGTATATAATAAGTGTTTTTCTTTGTTATTTCTCCATTTGAATGTATTTTTCATAGCTTGCTCTTTATCTATTTTGTTGAACTAAATAGTTCAAAGGGGCCGGTATGTTCGAGCAAGCAACATGTTTCCACTTTAGAATGTTTCAAACTGTCCGCTTGCAATGTCCCGCTTTGATTGTCTGTTGTTCCCGCGTCAAGGCATTGTGGGATCATGCATGACTTGCTAATTTCCTTTGTTTTATGCGGTGGCTTAGCGTCACTCCAGTCAGTATTGTACGAGACCTCACTCAGATCACAAGTGTATCTAGTAGGCTCGAGTCATTCCCGCTTTTTCTACCAAGTTTTCTTAAACTTGCTCTGGAAGCGGTGAATAGTCACAATTGTGCGCAATTGTGGCTCTCAGTAATTATTCATACATAATTACATATAATTCATAAAGTTCGCGAGTGAATTCTCCGAATTACAGAAGTTTGATATTTCGCAACAGTGGTGCAACCCACGCTACCTGTTTCAGTGCTTATATCAGCTTTTTCGACTAAACTACATACAAAAGTTTAGTGTCAACTTCAAGAGCAATTTAATCTACGCATTTTAAGCTATTGTTTATCAAGTTTTTCAAGAAATTAATATTTACAGACACGTGTGAAAACGTACTCTTGCATCTTATGTATCAGTGTTTCTATTTCAATTAGTTTCAATAATTATTGTGTGTGAATTTAGTAAGTTGTGATTATTTCATATTTAAATTGTTCTCCTTAAGTATTCCGTGGATTCCTGATCCCAGAGTCCTGAGGTTACAATCTATTTGCTCTCTTTTTGATTTATTCGAATCTGGTCCTCATCTAGCTATTCAGAGGTGGCTAATCTTTCCTATCTTATGCACTTCCAACTGAAGTCCCTTCCAAACCTAAAACCAACATTTTATTCCTATTTGGGACGTATCTTTGCCCGATCCCAAACAGGAAGTATTGTGCTCGACCCGTAATTCAATATGCAGTTTTACTGTAGTAAGTTACACGTTTTTAGATCAAATTAATCCAAAAATAATTTTCAGAAAAAATATATATGTGTATCGTGTGTCTGGGTGTATAAAATGATGTATTAAATATATATGAAGTAATATTTATGAATAAGAGATTAAATATTCAGGAATGATAAATCTGGAAATGTAACATGAGGGTTGGCGATGACATTCTTTTAGTTTTTCTACTTCACGAAGAAAATTTAGTTTCCCGCTATTTCCTCGAAAACGATTCAAATGATTTTCTTTCAATTGCGTACACGGTGAGGGTTTTACGCACTAAAAGCTAATACTAATTTCAATCTTTTATTTCGCTAAAATTGTCTGAAAGGGGTTGTAAGGCAGTCATAGTTTTTAACATCTGAGGCATTAAATCTTACATGGGGCAGAGACAACTCAAACACGGCCTCTTATTCTGCATCACAATGTTATGTGAGAAGTTGTATTGACTTTGCTTAGGGTAGATAAAGTTACGTGAGTGTAATCCATGGGCGTATGGTGAAATTCTGTTCGGAGGGGGTTGAATATAATGATGTCTCAGCTCCATGTCCTTGTGCACATTGTAACTTAATACAATATTTTTAATAGGTAAACAGTCGTATTGTGATCATTAGTACACAATAAATAATGTTAGTTATGCAGCACAGAATTTCAAACTATTTTCATTAGGTATCTGTTCATTTCTTGTTTTAAATAGAGTCTATAAATAAAACCTTTCTTTTGAGATATTATCATAGTACTGTAGAATGTAATACTATGAGCTGGGAGCACTATGAATCTATATTCTGTTGTTTCTGTATAGGTAAGTTGATTGCAGACGTAGTATTTTGTTCAACTACTCGTGCTGGTTTCTGGAGCTAAGTCCATTCCAGAAAATTTGGTTTTACGTATTGAAAGCTGATATTCAACCGACCACACCACATAAATATAAAGGATATCGAATCATTTATGAGAAATTCCAAAGGAAATTTTATCAGTAACGCGTCACTGTTATAAGAAGTAAAAAATTAAAAACCCACCAGTATTAATAAATTATTTAACAACAATAGGCCTATGCTTTCCTCTACAGTAGAAGTTATTTAAGACAATTTGCTCATTGATATTAAGTATGTGCTTTATTATTAAATAAATTACTAGGGTAGCCTATAGAATCATTAACGATAAATTAACATTTCCATGAGTTTTGTAATAATGTTATGTTATGTAAAAAAAATATAAAAAATAAGGAAAAAATATGTTTTTTTTTTTTAATTACTGAACATCGCAGATATTTCGGGAAGGGTTTGACCCCCCCCCCAACCCTCCCCCACCGTACGCCCATGGTGTAATCGCATCAGATTCTTTATCTGATTTCCAAAACGTTTCTGTCCTCAAGTTAGTCATTCTAGATTAGCCTATAATCATTCTTGTCTTCCTCTAAAGATTATAACAGAACAGCTGTGCAAAATTGTAATGAAATCAAACAAAAATGGTTCTTGAGATATTTTGTTTTTCCTATTGAGAATAAAACTTTCGTATAAACGTTTCTAAAGTAGTGACATACATTTATATTTTTATCATCCACTACTACTAATAATTGAAATTCTTATCTGAAGATTTGTATACAGAAAAGCTTGTGCTATCATTTGAGAAGATAGCCTAAAAATAAAACCCATATTTGATCATTTTCTAATGTACGGCTTCTTTAAGTGAGTGAGTGAGAGTGAGTGAGTGAGTGAGTGAGTGAGTGAGTGAGTGAGTGAGTGAGTGAGTGAGTGAGTGAGTGAGTGAGTGAGTGAGTGAATGAATGAGTGAGAGTGAGAGAGAGAGAGAGAGAGAGAGAGAGAGAGAGAGAGAGAGAGAGAGAGGAAATCAGTAGGAGCTGTGCTATAGAAGAGAAGTCGTTCATATGGATAGTGCTCTTGTATTGTATTTCCCTATGGTATGGTACGGTTCAGGGGCTGAGCCCTGACGGGCTCGCGTACGGAGGCCACATAGGCGGGCCCATTGTACACCCCTAGGAAACGAATGATGTGCATGCCCTAAGGCCCCCCAGTCAACAGACTCCACCACGAGCTCCCCTACATCCAACAAGGACGAGTTACCCCTCCACGTACCCTAGGTCCCTCGTATTAGAGCCCCAAGGGCGCAGCACATCCTGACGTGCGCCACATACCCAGGGTCCCTCTTAGAGCCCCAGAGGCACGGTACACCACCAGCAACTCTTGACCACAAGCAGCGGGACAGGACGGGGGAGGCCCGCAGCAGAGTCTGCAGCAGGAGCTGGCCCGAAAACCAGTAAAGGGGAACGGGATGATAATGAGGGGGGAAAGGAAGTTGAAGTGAAGAGTGTTGGTGGAATGAATGAAGGGGGAAACGGGAGGATCCCCGAGAAAAACCCCCAAGGGTCACGGATTTGTCCACCACAAATGATGAGCCACCGTGACGGCTATTTCCCTATGACTATTCCATTCATACGCCGCGTGTTTGTTATTGGCCAATAACGTTTATCAATTTCTCAAATATAGACCACTCACGATCGTTTATCTTATAAAATGCTTGCTATTAATACGATTATATCTGATAAAACGTCAGCTCGTTACTTCAAATGTAGGTATCAACGTGCAGTGACTAATATGTCACATGCTGCCAGTGAACATAATAAAAACACATTATTTTTATACAACATAGCATCTTTGGAAATTGAAATAATATAAATGTAATTATGTTTCTGATAAATAAATTATTTTAAAAAATTAGCAATTGAATTAATAAACGTAGTACCTGCTTGCAATAAGACTTATGCCTGTTGCTCACGGTCAAATTGTTTCGTTAAATTTATTCTACAACTAATTTAACCAAACGTATAGTCAAATCCACCTTTGCTAACGGTAAAATAAGTCATCAAATGCATACTGGCAAATGAATCTCCCTCTGTGTACTAAATTTCGCAACATCGTAGTATTACCCTGCCACCTAGTGGTAGACTCCTGTACTCTAAATTTTGAGTCACTCATACTCTGCTGCTAATGGTAGTTTGTTGTATCGTTTACATTAAAATACAACAATTGTCCACATTAATTGGGATGGGACAAGATCCCTTTATTAAGATAATTTACAAAACTTTTAAATAATTTATTTCAGTGTTATGATATTATTAAAGGTAACCTTTAAATCTGCCGAACATTAATACTTTAGCTATTTATAATTAATATTGTAATTTTATAAATTTCAAATCCTTGCTGTAAGATTTCCTTTGCCCTGAGTATTTGAATTTTTTTTAAAAAAGAAAGCAAACAGTGCGTGAAGCCTTGAAATATTAAAATCATACAATGTTTACGACCATTTAAAATAAATGAAAGTAAAAAAAAAAATCACCATACTGGGAATCGAACCCCAGACCTCTAGCACCACAATCTAGCTTGTTACCACGAAGCTATCAAGGCACAATAGAAGCAAGTGTGAATCGTGCATATACAAGTACGACTCCTTTGTCTTCTCGCTTCGCATTTTCATTTATTGTTGTATGTCAACGACTCGTCTTCTCGTCATGTTTTTTATACTAATCCGTTCGGAATAACGATATCTACACAGGCATATACCCATGCTATTTTGATGGAGTTGCAATGCTAGGAAAAGAAGAATATGTGAGAAAAGAAAATGGCTGCACTTGCAATCTTTTAGCTCGCAGACAAGTTCTCCACATTACCGCCGGGGGCGCGGGCATTTCACGTTCGTTGCGCTGATTGGCGGGTTCGACAAATTATTTGCTGGAATTAGAACATGTTCTATATGCCGTATCGAATAACCAAACGTTTACCCAAAGGCGAATTTGATCGTTAGCAATACCAATTTCTTGAAAAGTGATAGTTGTGCAACAAATTTAACGAAAAATTTGACCGTGAGCAACAGGGATTATAATAATTCACAATATAAGAAAAACAAAGTAGAAAATTACTATAAATTCATATTCGTACTGTATTGAGTTTCAAGGAATTAGTAAAGTCCAGTTATTCATTGCATGGCCAATCGGCTTCAAAGAGATAAACCATTAAGTCGGTGTTTCTTTATGTTATTTGATCTGACAATATCGGGCTTGGTTTCCACTTTCCAAAACAAAAGCAACGTTGCAATATTCTCTCATTGTTATCACTGACCTCAGTTCTTCCCTCGCTTTAATCAATTCACACGTGTTATCGTTTACTGTAACTAGGGTGACCAGATGAAAATTTTCAAAAGCAGGACATTTGAAGGAAAAAAGCAGGACATTTTGAGAAAAAGCCTGACAACACGTTAAATTCCTTTTCAATCAAATTAAAACCCAACAAATACAATAACCAAGTGGATTTAACAATATTTCTGTGAAGAGGAAATGTCTTTCAGCAGTTCTGGGGATTTCAACAAATAGGCATGAAATTCCTTGCACGTAAAATGTTTCAAATTATACTGTACTGTTACAATCCCCTTTACTGATTCTACTGATAGTCTGTTTCTTTCTTCTGACCATTGGGCATTTATTAATGAAAATACCCTTTCAACATTGGCATTATGGGCAATTATTGAAAAAAAGAATTGACATATATGCAGCAATGATTGAAAACACTTAACATTCACAGCCTGCTCAAAAAACTTACTCCATTGAAAATCTATTGATTCCAGGAAAAATGCTTCATCTTGCTTCAAAACAAATTCTTTTAGAGCACAAAATTCGTCAAACAATATCACATCATCCAAAACAATACATTTCTGTTTTTCATTAATGTACTTTACAGAAGGAATAATATCACTGAAAGTACAGTCTTTCTCTTTCAAATATTTCATGTTCAACCAATAAAAGCACTCAAATTCATCACACTGAACAGTCCATTTATCTAAATAGTCCTTACACGACTGGTACAGACACAGGGCAGAGTTTATGAAATTGTTTACTTCTGTTTCTAATCTATCTTCCCTTAGACTGTCAAGCTTTTGGGAAATATTCATTGGCATAAACTTATTTTGCAACCTGTTTTCCAGACACTTTGAAACAGAGTTCTGAATCCGAACTATATCCAATAAACAGTTGTGTTCCTTTTCCAGATCATTAATTGTAGTATGAAATACATTCATGAGTGAATGAACTAGAGAAAGATACAGTTCAGAAAACTCATCTTTGAAGAAATCTTTCAAGATTCTTGGGACACCAGACTCTGATAGAAAATAAGACCTCAAAGCAGGATACAACTTAAGAATTCTCTCAATGGCCGGAAAAAGACTAAGCCAACGTGTCTTACAGTGACGAAGCAACTGTTGATAATTTATGTTGACAAAATCACAGAACTGCTTAAGCTTTTCAGTGCGAACAGTGTATATGGAAAAGAAATTGAAGATCTTCAGAACTATAGACTCTATATCTACAGGCAATAAATCAGTCCCATGCTGCAAAGTATTGTGGAGAATATGGGCAGGGCATCCTATTCCTGCAAGATCATTTGTCAAAACATTATTTAGTAGGGCAAAAACATTGTTTCCTGAAGCAGGTCTGTTGATGCCTCCGAAGTTTACATTTGCATTATCACCACAAAATGAAACACATTTATCACTAAGACCATGTGATTTCAAAACACTAAGCAGAACATCTGCTATTGTTTTGGCAGTTTCATTCTCGCAACTACATAAATCAATAATTTTTGAGACAACACCAATTTTCCAATCAAAGTACTGTATCATGACTGGAAATAATTTCACACTGCCATGATTACTGGCATCAGTTGCTATTCCCAGAAATGGAGAGTTCTCAACAGATTTTAGTACACATTCAAGAGAATGTGGAGCCAGTACTTTGTTAACAATGGCCTCTGTTTTTGTTCGAGCGCATTGTAGCTTCTTAGCGATCTCCGAATCCTCAACCAGTTTAGGAAGTAGTGATGAAGTACAATCCATTGATCTGTAAGTCTGGTGGTGACGTACAGTGTGAAATGATAATGCACCCTCAGCTGCACTAACGCTTTCGTCTATCTTCGAAAATTTTGGTGAGAAGAACGAGGTTACCACACGAGAAGAAGATGCACCTTTAAAGCAAGTAACATGTTTACTTGTAGCTAGGTGACGATCTAAATCCAACGCACCTCTTGAAGCCACAGATACGTAACAGTCACAGATAGTGCATTTCGCTTCGGTTTCCACTCGACCCGCAGTGAAGCATGGGTATTTACTTTTCATGGAATCACCGAATTTGCACTTTCGTTTTTTTAAGTCGGGTTTCCTTTCATCACTGCCTACCTTCGACATATCACTTTGATCGGGAATCAAACAAACTTACGACCAAATACAAGCCGGCAATGATTCTGAACAACAAAAGCAGGAACAGGAAGTGAAAACGGTTGGTTGTAACAAATCGATCTGAACGCGAAATTCGAGTGCGAGTGTTGTGGCAGGTAACCGGAAGCAGGGTGACCACACGTATTTTTACGAACATCAACATTTCCTTCAAATACGCATTTTTCATGTAACGACAAACTTTTGACCTCATGTTTTAAATCTTATATATCATATTTCAATATTGTGTACATCATATTGCTGTAAGACAGAAAGCCGGACATTTTGCCTTTCCCATAAAAAGCCGGCCGGATGCTCACAAAATACCAAAAAAGCAGGACATGTCCGGCGAAATCCGGACGTCTGGTCACCCTAACTGTAACTAGATCTTGCAACCTTGCGTTCCACTCCACGTGGAGTTGACAAGTAGCTGTCATTTCTGCCGCAGGACATTCTTACATTTTCATTGGCTGGGGTAACTAGCTGATTGGTGCGGTACAAATAAAGAACATAGGTTGAGCTGTCGGCAAACTTGTCCTCCTAACGAAAGGAAGCCGCCTGGCCATGAAATGAATAACTGGACTATACAGTGTAGAGCGCCCTACAGCACTCCCGGGATGATCTACACAGCGTTGGGTATCCCTCAGCCAGCATTCGCATGACGTCATGATGTTCTACCCTGCTGACCTCCGACGTACTCATGACCATCCTGTATGCCCCCCTTGATTAATCTCTCAGCACCCTCATGGTTATTTTATTTTATTTTATCTTACTATTCTTCTTTTCTAACTATTATTATTATTTTCTCTCAAATTTGTTGAATTTTCATTATTAGGCTACAGTTTAATACAGTTTTAGTTATAGTTTTCACTAACATAATTTACATTTATATAATATAATCATGTTTCTCTTTTTTTTTCTATTCTTAATTAGATTATTTGGTAAGGTTTGAATGTACCCACCTCTGGTTAGTGGAAGAGATAGCTCTTCCACAGAAGCCTTAACTACACCAGAGGGAAATATAAATAAACCAATAAAATAAATATAATTCACACACTGATAAGGTTCAAACATGAGTAATGATCTTGCATCAGAAATAGGTATGTGAAGAAAGTTTTAGCACTCCAAAGTCAATAACCCAATTTTTCATAAAGACTATTCCATTCATACTCATTTGATATTCCAATAACGTTTAGCAATTCCTCGGAAATAGACCATCACGATCATTTATCTTATAATATCCTTCCTCGGATCGCAAGGATGCAATTTTATCTGATAAAACGTCAGCTCATCGCTGGAAATTTAGGCTCAACGGGGCAGTGACTAATACGTCGCATGCTGCCAGTGAACACATTAAAAACACATTTTATACAATATAACTTGTTTGAAAATTGAAATAATATAAATGTACATTGATTAAAAATACCATTTCGATTCGGTGCAAACGAATTCGTGTACTTTTATTCTTTTCTGCTGTTAGCTTACCTGAATTAGGTTAACTATGTCTTATATGCACCATTGATGGCAATGGTCACGACATGATAATTCGAATCTATTCATGGATGGTTGATTCATAGTATGCCGTGATCTCGCAGCTGTTAGTTTTGTTTTTATATAACAAAGCACGAAAGTAATTATTACTTGTATAATCCGTTACATGTTTATTCATGGAATAGTATTAATAAATCTAACTTGAGTTTACGAGTTTCATCAGTCGCAGTCGCAATCGCGATTCTATCGATAACCTCGTAAACTCTCGTGGGATTACCTATGAAAATATAAACACGCCGAGGCATTACTATCGCGTCAGCTGTAAGAAAAAATGCATTTTTGGTATAGGAAGAGAGTACAGAGCTTCGCGACTGTTTAGCGTAATAGACTGTGGTATTAATACTAATGCTAGACATTGTAGTTAATGGTTGGAGCCAGCTAATGTTGACATACTATGTATAATCTAGATTGTTCTTTATTTACAGGGCTCGAAATGTTGGAGGAAGTTCTAGCCACAGTGTTTGGGTTCATTTTGTTGATATCATTCTTCATAATAGTAATCATATTAGCGGTGAGTATCATCAAATACAATAAAGGATACTTACTGCTTTGACAAAGGAAAAATATGGGGGACAGATTTTGTAACACTCCTGGTGGTGCAACCTTGAAATTTGGGGACAAATTTAAATATTCAAAACATATACAGGATATTTCAAAACACTTTTAAAAACTTCGGCCATGGGTTCCTTACACCAGAAGAAGGAAAAAAGTTCATATGAACATATGTCACTGTTCAACACATTGGTACACTCATAACACGTCAACACAAAAAAACTCGTAACAAATGCTCGAAATGTCCTCCTCTTGCTTCTAGACATGCATGCACTCGTCGAATCATGGACTCTCGCACCAATGTGTACTAATGTGTTGAACAGTTCCTAAAGAGAAAACAAAGGATTATGGGACCTATGTTCATATGAACTTTTTTCCTTCTTTTGGTGTAAGGAACCCATGGCCGAAGTTTGTAAAAGTATATTTAAAACACCCTGTATAAACTGCAATGTTTTAATGTTTCACGAACCACTGAGCACCAAAATACTGTTTAAGTAATTATAAGAATAATAGCCTAATAAGCAAATAAAACACAGAACTTGCGTAATTCTTCACAAAGTATTACTAAAAACACAATAAATATATCAACTTATCGGTTGGTGACAACTCTCTCTCTCTCTCTCTCTCTCTCTCTCTCTCTCTCTCTCTCTCTCCATCTTTTTTTTTCAATGCTTCGTCTCTGTTTTCAAACAGCAAAATTGCATTCCCGGACCATAGACAGATAGAAAAATCATATCCCTTATAAATAACATGCCGAGGTTGGCTATTTCGGCTCCACTGATAGAAATTGGTTGACATCTTTGTATCTACTGTCCGTTTCAGATGTATTGAGAAATGAAGTAAACAGTGATTGTAACGGAAGAAAAGTACGGTTCACCAACTACCAAATCTCACGTAGTAATTATATATATATATATATATACGGTATATATATATATATATATATATATATATATATATATTATGTATATATACTGTATAACGTTAAAGTGCTGCTTTCAACATTAATTATGGTAAACTGAACTTACCCTGCACACAATACTTTCAAAATTACGTTTGCCTGTCTTTGATCTTAAAGCAATTCACAAATCACAAGGAAACTGTCGACCTGTGAAGCGAAAGAATGTGAATTGGGCTTATAGTTGCAGGGCGTGTATCTGAACAATGTTAGCCGATGCCCAATAGGATATGAGCATTCAAACCGAGGTCGCGTTCCTTCATTATCGAACCACATTTTTTCTCTCAAGACATCTGGTATGCACAATAGTTACTCCATCTGTATTCATTAGGAGCAGGTTGAGCCGCTAGATGGTGCTCACGATATTGTCTCTCGATAATTATGAGGGTATGGATATTCTCCG
The DNA here is from genome assembly GCA_964059195.1 of Ectobius pallidus. Lineage (NCBI taxonomy): Eukaryota > Metazoa > Arthropoda > Insecta > Blattodea > Ectobiidae > Ectobius > Ectobius pallidus. Next base: position 171,042,956 of record CAXKWD010000004.1, on the reverse strand, counting down.
AACGTCTCTTACGAAAACAGACAAAAACACAAAATACAGCAATATTGGATGAACAAGAACAGGCGCACTACAAACCAGAAAATAAAGCAAATTTAATAGCCGGTTTACTGGAACTTCGATTTACACCTAAATTTACTCCTATGAGCCATACATACGCACAGGAACTGGAATCAGAAATTAAACAATATATCAGCTGAATACCACAAAACGACATAGATCAAACAACACCAGCAGAAGTTAAGTCAATTTCTCTACTAAAGCGCAACAAATTTCCAGGTCCGGATCGGTTAACAGCACACCTTACAAAAATCTTCAATTCATGCCTCAAACATAAATATTTTCCGAACCCATGAAAACATGCCCATATAGTAACATTTCCTAAACCTATGATAGATCCTCTTCTTACAAAAAAATCGACCACCAACAAGTTTACTATGTGTATTATCAAAAATATTTGAAAAAATAATACATAATCGTTTATCTCCAATTTTGAATACACCATCAATATTCATCGTGTACAATTTGGCTTCAAAAAGCAACATTCTTCTATTCGGCAACTGAAACGGCTTAAAATATCTGTCATAGAAGGCTTCAGACGAGGAGAACATACCATTGCCGATTTTCTTGATGTTGCTCAAGCTTTTGTTACTGTGTGGCATGCTGGCCTCATTCACAAAATTCAAAATTTGCGGACAGTTCCGATTGGAAAGGCTTTATGACACATTCTAAGCCTTTGTATAATGAAATAATTGCACACGTAAAAGAATAATTAAAAATACAAGATTGTTTGTATTATTTGTTTCTTGTAGTGTACATTTTAAAGTGAAATTAGTGTTTCCCTAAGAATGAACAACCGCCACTGCACTTATTGTCTGCTTGTGTCTCCATCTATCCGTTCTTTTCGAACTATGTGTAAGTTGACAAAAGTTTGCTGGTTGCGTGTCAATGGATAGGGGTTTGCCTATATCTGCTGTATGGCATGCTGGCCTCATTCACAAAATTCAAAATTTTGACGTACAAGACAGCCTAATTAATCTTCTACATCGCTTCCAGTCAGATCGAAGCTTTCATGTGAAAACAGAAGGCTCATTATCTACTGTACGACGCATCTGGAGTTCCACAATGTACCTCCACATCTCTACTCCATCTATGTACGGAACTCTTGAACATTAACTCTTAACCGATCTTGAACTCTCAAAGTTCAAGCTCGGATTATATGCTGATGACACTGCATACTATACTGGTGACATGCACATCAAAACAGCTCAACAAAATATGCAACTCACTAAATTCACTATCCCAATGGCTCACGAAATGGCGGGTTAGAGTCAACGTCTCCAAAACTCAACGTCACTCGAAGGAAACCTAAAACACCGGACCGCCTCAAGCTATTCTCAGAAGCAATTTCATACCAACAGAAAATTAAATACTTAGGAGTCTCCTTTGATCAAAGACTGAATTGAATTATCAACATCATACAGAATGTGCAAAACACAAAGCAATAGCACGCTTGTTCGCTTATAAGCATTGTTAAAATCTCCAAATCTTCATCTTCAAGTAAAAACTCATCTTTACACTTCAATCATTCGCTCCCAAATGATTCTGAAATCTGGAACACTGCTTCAATACGTACCATCCGCAGATTGCATGCCATACAACGGAAGGTAGATCTAATAATAACAGGTGCATATTACCATACAACCAACAGGCAGCTAGGCGACAAGCTTCAAATCCCATCCCTTTATAACTACTTACAACAAATTGTCCAGAATTTGAAACCACACTATTACATTAAAGCAACCCATTACAGCAATGTGGAAAATATGACTTACGCCGTTAAAAATGACTAAATATGACCCTAAAAACCCTAAATATAACCTAATAAAATAAAGTCCGATTTTAAACGTTTAAATACACTAAATTCTTACATCGCATTAATTCAATCAAGTAATGGCTTTTAATAATTTTAATAATTTACAGTTTTACTTGTAATGAACTTCCACTTTTAAAAAACTCTCTCCTGTTTCCTCGCTTAATCAGCTCCAAATTCTCGTAGTATTTTGTAGACCATACGTGTCCCTATAAAATATGAACAATTGCATTCATTTTAAAAGTTAAGTTACTATTTATTTGGTATAAACGTCAAATTAATTAAATAAATGTCAAATTTAATCCGGGCCGGCCATGTATAATTGTGCTCCTTTACCGAATTTATGACTGAAAAATGACGTTAAATTACAAATATGGCCATAATATGACCAAGATTACAAAAATGACCAAAATACATCCGAACCCTAATGATAACAATCCCCCCCCCCTATGAAAATTTAGGTTATTCCTTCAGTTTTCGAGAAAACTTAACCAACAGACAGTTATAAAAAACTGATCAGGATAATAAGTAATTATTTTAAAAAACAGGTTAAGAAGGGGGAAAATACTAAACACACATAAAAAAGAGAATATCATCCTTATGACTCACAGTACACAAGTTATATGCACTGAAGATCTCATTTTTTTTCAGTTTACCGCAAATTATATTTTATGGTTAACCCTTTAGCATAACAATTACTTAAATGTGGTAGCTAAATTTACTTTACCCAATCCTTTAATTTCAGAAACAAATTAATAAAATGAGAAATATAGGTCACAGGATCAAAATCTGTGCATTTGAAGAAATAATTCATACATATTTATACTTTACATATGATAGAGGACTACTACTATTGTTTTACCTGACATGAGTAAGTTCAGAAATTCAGAAGCTGGGACAGATCTTAACATTACATCAATTTCTGGTTGAATTTCTATTGTTATGAGACAATGATTTGTAATTTTGATAAGACAGTCTTCATTCGTCAGTGTTCTCACAAATAGAGAATAACGAATTTAAATATCATTACTCAAGCTACTGTTATTACATATAATAATAAAGCGTGTCCCGCTTAGAGAGATCAAGAAGTAAATGCTCACTATTTAAAATCAGAGGAAGATGTGTGCGGGCAAGCGCAGTGGCTCATATCGGCAACTTAGATATTTTAGTAGGTCCGCTTTTCTTCCCCCCCCCCTACTGTTCATCAATTTGGTTTTAAAAAGCCATTTTTTTGTAAAGATAGTTAAATATATTTAAGTACCAGGTCGCCAACTGGACCCATGCATTTTACAGTGACATAATACAATACACAATTTGAAAAAGTAGTAAAATGTAACAGTTATTCACAGCTTGTCTACTAGAAGTAGAGGCCGGGTAGTGAGTGTAGAATAGAGTTTATGTATTTCTAAAAGTCACGTTGTATTTCCCTTAGTAAGGAATTAGAATGACGTTTTTTTAAGGACTCAAGGTATCTGGATCTGATGCGCTGCAAGTAGACACTCAATAACTCGATGTCGAGATCACTGTAAAGTTGAGTATTACGTATGTAATACTCACTCCCGTAATAGTTCTACAGAGGATAGATAAAAAAAGATAAAAGAAGCCATTTATCTATGGTTATAGGATGAATTTTCCTATTTCGTTTACATTGGTTTAAATAGTTATGAAATACGACCCTAAATCTGTATGAATATATCGATACCTATGACTCTGGACTAGTAAAAGAATTACCGGTAGGAGGTGAAATCAGTTTCTCTATTAGGATAAAATTACCCGGAAGTTCTGTCAGGGAGGGATTATCTATTGACTCTGTTAGGATAGAATAAGTATGTTTACCTGTTAGGACAGAAGTATCTTCACTGTCGATTAACTCCATCCGTTCTACTCCTTTTGCACTTGCTTCTTTAACTGAATGAGACCCCACACCATCCATGTCTATGCACCTATTAGTGTTTCAAAAATAATCCTCCCCTCCCGGAGAGAATACGAAAAATACACCGGTCACTCTGGACCCACTAATGAATTTATAACTCACAACAGAAAAATCGAGTAGCACGTATTTCGCTAATTACTAGCTATTCGCGCACTGCACACCCAAAACGGTTCACAAAGACTAAGCTAAATGTCTCCCCGCCGACCGACTGTGCAAAACAAACTGCACTAGTTGAAGACGAAACTGTAACTGCCAAGGCTGATCATGAACTGTCGGCCACGTAAGCTAACTAACGTCCCCTACCCTTAAGGGGAGATGCAGACATGCTTCAAATTGATAACTATAGAATCAAATACTATTTGATAGAATCAACAGTATTGCCAATTGTACCAACAAAATATCCTAGGAAAGGTGAGCTTACACAAAATATACCAGTGCACTGTACAGTTACTTGTAATGACGACCTAAAGCCAGCACATAAGCCTTTGCTGAATTACTTTTTTGTTTAATTTTCAGCTATTTTTATGCATTAAATGTGCTTATGTTACCACTGGATCTTGTCTGCTCATTGATGTAGCTCCTAAAAAACATATGCCAACATCGGTTGTATGACAAAAAATAATCCTCTTGGAGAGAATCATTCCACAAAGTTTCTTCGTGTTATAGGAGATATATATATATATATATATATATATATATATATATATATATATATATAGATGGAAAAAATTAATGTTTAGGTAAAGTCGTATTGTAGGGGGGCCCACTTTCAAAACCAATTTTCTTGTCATAAAACACCTAATATCACACGTATTTTGTTATAGATTGTTCTCTGGAGAGATGATGTTGCCTCGGCGAGTGTTTGTGTCCGACCCACCCCCCTAAACGTTACACTTTCTTTTATAACACGATCTAGCGAAAGTGCCATGAATGCCGCCATATTTTTAAATATAAACTCGTGATTGGCCGTTACAGGTGTGACGTCTCACCAGCAGACCACGTAGAATTCTGGGAAATATGTTCACCAACCTAACAGAACCTGTCACTAATTACTAATTTCGGGAAAATTCAGAATGACCTACTAAATTAATATGACTGTTCACAACCTAACAGAACCTGTCACTAATTAGTAACACCGTTCCTAACTTAACTGCCACTAAACTAGAATTTCGGGAGAATTCAGCAATGTACAAGAAGCGTCATGTTGGTCAACGTGCAACGCTGGAAAACAAGAAACATCACCCGTCCGTGGAAACCTGTGCAAATCGCGAGGTGGGCCCCCCTACATTGCGACTTTCCCAATGTTTAATAAAAGAAGTATGAAAAATTAATAAAGTGTTTTCGGAAATTTTAATTTAGCAGTTATATAACTTTTTTCATTATTTTCATATTGCTTTTGCTCCCACGGCGACAGGATGTTTCCTTTACCAAGTAAAATCCTGGTGTTCAGTTCAAACTGCATATGTACATGCATATGTACAAACTGCACAAATGTAATTATATAATTTATTGCAAATAATAGGAAAATAACACATTTCTGATCAATAGTTAAAGCTGACAAATGATGGGAGGCTACGATGTTTGCTATAGGCCTACTGAAAGTCACTAAATCGGAATTGCCTGCTGTTGTTCACTAACTAAAGTTACAAAACTATGACTGAAAAGAAGTAACCCCTTTTTTAATCGCAAGACAGAGTACATAGGTTTCCGTGCGCACTCATGCATACATAACACACACACATACACACTCTCGGCAAACCGAAAATTCGGTAATACAATCTTTTAGTTCTCAATATACGGTTATCCCAATACACCAAAAGGTATTTAGGTGGTTGCGGGTCTTTTAACTAACCCTGTATGTTTGTACAGTTTTATAATATATTTTTTTAGTAGACGCTCTCTAAAACAGCTGCTTGTCAGACTGGTAACACGTCAATTAATTGTAATTTAGCAACCTAGGCCGATAAAGTTGCATGCAGTTTTATTGCCTAGGACGCTAAAGTCGTCATGACAATCTATAAACAAAATCCAGATAACATTGGCCAGTCAAACCAACTTTAAAATGGATTTAAGCACATATTTGTTCATAAAAAAATCAAATTTAAGCCAATATGTTTGTTACTTTACCAGGGTTTTTCGCATAACACAGTAGCCTACTTCATCATATAACAACAAATACAAGCCAACAACTTTTCACATCTTCGTTCATAAGAGAAACATTGCGTACGATGGACGCACCAGTATATAATTGATATATATATATACCTTCTTATAGTCTACTGCTGCCGTGATGTTGCTGCCACCAGCTCCAATTCAATGTTGGCTTGGATTGAAATTTCCTCGGGATTATCATTCATAATATTTTCACAAGCTTTTCGTAAATACTAGATCGTATGCATTATTGTTTACAAAAAGCGACTCATATAAATATATCATTTCGTATTGGTAGGCCTATGTACGATTCATTGTTGTTCCGCGATCCAGGTGGCTGTGAGAATATGGCGTTAACAAATGGCTCACTACCTTTCATTATAATTAATTATACGGTTTTTTTATTCCATTTCATATAATTTACAGAGGTTTTGCTAAATATATTGTATGCACATTGTACGCAATAACTTTATCGAACTCATCCAAGTATTTCAGCCTCGACTTACGCCGCTATACTATATTCGACCGTTAAAGCGTTATTTTGCGTACTTGTTACATAAATAGCAATTATGTTTGTTTTATTTCTTTATTTTCATATTACCTTTGCTTCCACGGCTACATGATTTTTCCTTCCAAGTCAAACCCTGGTTTTCAGCTCAAACTGCATATGTGCAGACTGCACGAACTGTAAAGTTTGTGACGATTTAAGTTATTGCAAAGAATAAGGAAATACACATTTCTGACCATTAGTTAAACCTGGCAAATGATGGGAGGCTATAGGCCTACTGAAAATCACTAAATCGGAATTGCCTTCTGGTGTTCACTAACTAAAGTTGCGAAACTATAACCGCAAAGAAGTATTTTATTTTATTTTATCGCAAAACAGAGTACTTAGGTTTCCGTGAGCACGCATTACACACACACACACCCGGTAAACCGGAAGTACCGGAAATTCAATAATACAATTTTTTAGTTCTCAATATACGGCTATCCCAACACACCAAGATTCGTGTCACTGACCCCATGCTTCAAAAGATATTTAGGTGGTTTTGGTTCTTTGTACGTGGGAGAATCAATTGAAAACCGCAAGTAGGCTAATTTTTTTTCCACTATTTTACTGCAGGTAGAATGCACTTACGCCATCAAATAGAAAGTGCTTTGACACCGCGTGAGAAAAAATATTTTGTTTGACGCTGTACCCACTCGTGCACTGCCTATTGGACGTCTTCATCAGACTTGAACTTCTGCCCTCCAAAGTGCTCCTTTGATGGACCAAAGATGTGGAAATCTGATGGTGACAAATCTGGCGAGTATGGCGGATGTGAGAGGCACTTGAAGCGAATGTCATCGATGGTTTTCATGGTTGCACGAGCAGAATGAGGACGAGCATTATCATGTTGAAGCAAAACACCTACACTCGGGCAACCCCCTTCGCTTTGGCACCATCAGATTTCCACAGCTTTGGTCTATTAAAGGATCTCCTTGGAGGGCATAAGCTCAAGTCTGATGAAGACCGTCCAATCGGCAGTGCACGAGTGGCTACAGCATGGGTGCGCAACTGGTGCAAATCGTGTCACTGTACGGTAGGGGAATTTGTCCCACTACAGCAGCCCTTGACGTCAGCAAACAGCAGTTTCGACGTGACACTGAACATGAAGAACAGGTTTCTTACGTCACAGCAAGGGATGGGGACTAAAACGTTTCCCCTCAGTTGCTCACTTATGGGCTACACCGTCAACCAAAATATTTTTCTCCTGCGGTATCGAAGCACTTCCTATCAGATAACGTAAGTGCATTGAACTGGGAGGGAACTATGTGGAAAAATAATGTACAAACAAACATTCTTCCTGCAGTAAAATAGTGGGGAAAAAATTAATTGCAGTTTTCATTCGATTCTCCCTCGAATGTTTGTACAGTATTATAATATATTATATTATTTTATTTAAATCCATTATTGAGTAACCATTGAAATATCTTTATATTATTGTAATAACTTTCAGATTATTGCGTTTGTAATTGGCGTGGCAGAGCATCTGTTATCCGGCATATTGGCTATCGTCGTCCTGATTCTCTTCCTCGCAGCTGCAGTGGTGACTCTTCTAATCCCCGTGTTTGGATTTCTAGTAATCGTATGGGTGAGTGAACTTATATTCCAGTATCTACCTTTCAAAATAGAAATAGAAATAAGAGTATTGGTATTAGCCTTATGCCCTCAATAATAAAGCAACACAAAGAAGTGAAAAACAATAGGAGTGGAATACCTATAGGCCTATTAAATGATATCAGTCCTGTTATATAGTTAACTTTCTATAAGCGTGAAGAATTCACTTTAAATTGTGAAATACAAGTAGGTGCCCGTGGATTCGCCCACGATAATTAATTTAAAAATTAAAAATTAAGAGTATAATAACTATTAAAGCATTATATTTATTAACATTTGCACTAAACCATTAGTAATTAATGAAACAGCTAAAATTCCGGCTTCAGAGTACATTCCACGATTAGAAAGCGCCGCCTGAAAAAAACGATCTCAGATTCGATTATGCAGTTCCAAAGCTAACTGTGAACACATAATACGTATTGTTTCTCAACTGTTTGTTGACAGATGAATATGATGTGAATTTTATTTGGTCAATTCAGTGTAATTTTCAGAAATTATATAATGTTTCAAGGGAAGGAATGGTTTGTTTGGATCTTTATTATCAGCGATATTTCAAGAGTTAAACCATCAATATTTTAAAGCTGGTGCTCTCGGCTTCGCCCGCCATTATTAATTGACTCCAGGATTTTTAAGAAATTTACACTGGTAGTTTATTAAAATGTTTGTGGTTCAGAGCTATGAAAATTGTGAGTAAAAATAAAATTGGAATATTTGTTCATTGTGTTCAATCACTTAGGCTTTATATAATAAAGAAACGGTTTTCCTAATTTTGTACTCTTCGTGAAAGTTTACACTGCCAGAGACGAACATCGCCGAGTATACCCGAGTTTTCACGAAGCGAGCGAGCGAGTGAGCACGCTATTTAGGGCCGTTGAATTGTATAAGAGTAGATTAGATCGTATATTAAAACATTTTGTATGTTAGGTTAGTATACCATGACATTAAGATATATAAAATAATGACATCTAAACAATTTTAAGACAAGTCCCAAAGAATAAAAACAATGTTAACCAATTAGGCCTGTTGAAATTTGTATTAGATTATATTTAAAATTGGCGATAGGTTAAAAATAGGCTTTAATATGGAAGGTCTAAAGAAAAAGTGGTGTTAATAAATATTTTTATTTTCCTCCGTGGCGCTGCGTCCCCGAAAGGCTAGACCTACTAACAAACCGCTGCGTCAACTACCATAGACAGATGGCAGGAACGGGGCACGCCGATGCCCACGGCCGTTAATGATGGTTTCCGTGACCTAAACAGCAACTTCCTATTGAAGTAGCTCCTCAGTTTGAATCATGAGGCTAATAGGCCATGGGCTACCAATAGCAAACCCTCCCCCCCCCCCCCGTGGGATTTTCTGACACACATATTTTCTTGTTCGTATTGTCGTCTAGTTTAAGATTTTACTTGTTTGCCCCTTATCAATTACAGCATTTACCCGGAAACCCCGGAAAACTACGGAAATCCGGAGAAAATGAGTTTGTTTTAATTTTTTATTGTTCTTTGCCCCTAATATTCCCAGGGAATTTCTGACTCACACATTTTTGTTCGTATTGCCATCTAGTTTAAGGTTTCAGTTGTTTGCCCCTTACAAATTACAACATATCCCCGGAAAACCACGTATATACGGAGAAAATAACTATGTTTTATTTTTTAAATCTTTGTTCTTTGCTCCTAATATTCAAAGGGAATTTCTGACTCATATGTTTTTTTATTCGCATTACCATCTAGATTAAAGTTTCAGTTCTTTGCCCCTGATGAATTATAGTATATATCCAGAAAACCACGGAAATCCGGAGAAATTGACTTTTTAAAAATCTCTTTAAAATCCTTGTTCTTTGCTCCTAATATTCCCAGGGAATTTCTGACTCATGTGTTTTTTTGTTGGTATTGTCATCTAGTTTAAGGTTTCAGTTGTTTGCCCGTTATCAATTGCAGCAAATCCACGTAAACCCTGAAAACCACGGAAATCCGGAGAAAATGACTTTGTTTTAATTTTTTTTAATCTTAGTTCTTTACTCCTAATATTCAAAGGGAATTTGTGACTCATATGCTTTTGTGTTGGTAATGTCATCTAAATTAAGGTTTCAGTTGTTTTCCCCGTATCAATTACAGCATATATCCGGAAATCTCCGAAAACCACGAAAATCCGGAGAAAATGAGTATTTTTTAATTTTCTAAAAATCTTTGTTCTAATAATCCCAGGGAATTTGTGAATCACATACCTTTTGTTCCTATTGCCATATAGTTTAAGGTTTCAGTTGTTTTCCCCTTACCAATTACAGCATGACAAATAATACTGGAAAAAATCCTGTTGCTGAAGGGATGAAAGCGATTGAAAACCTGGCAGCACACCCTTCATATTCTAATTTGACATCTGTGAATGATAATTTATCTTGCCAAACCTTCCACAGTCACTATCAAACTTTCTTGACTGAAGTTATAGAAGGGACATTGGGTAAAACAGCACAATTTTTTATTGGTAATATCGACAAAGTGTCTTTGATTTTGAGATTTCAGCGAGAAACTAAATAAAACAACTTTGACTTACACTTGGCATGTTTAGAAGATATGATTCCCATTTTCTTTGCATGTAACCATCACAATTATGGCAGAAATCTCTAGTCCACATACACACCCTTTTGAACCTGCAAAGGACACACCTGAAGCAGAATTACTTCGCAATAACGGTTTCAGTGACTGTAGATCACAAGTTCCGAGTTCTAGAAATTCCGTGGATTTCCGTGGATTTCCGTGGATTTCCGTGGTTTTCCGGGTTTTACGGGGATATGTTGTAACTGATAACGAGCAAACAACTGAAACCTTAATCTAGATGACAATGCCAACAAAAAATATGTAAGTCAGAAATTCCCTGGTTGTATTAGGATCAAAGAACAAAGATTTTTAATAAATTAAAACGAACTCATTTTCTGCGGATTTCGTGGTTTTCGGAGTTTTCCGGGGATATGCTGTAATTGATGAGGGAAAAACAACTGAAACCTTAATCTAGATGGGAATACCAATATAAAAACATATGAGTCACCAATTCCCTTTGAATACTAAGAGCAAAGAACTAAGATTTAAAAAATTTAAACAAAGTAATTTTCTCCGGATTTCCGTGGTTTTCGGAGTTTTCCGGGGATATGCAGTAATTGATAATGGGCAAACAACTGAGGCCTTAATCTAGATGGAAATACCAATACAAAAGCATATGAGTCACCAATTCCCTTTGAATACTAGGAGCAAAGAACTAAGATTTAAAAAATTAAAACAAAGTAATTTTCTCCGGATTTCTGTGGTTTCCGGAGTTTTCCGGGGATATTCTGTAATTGATAATGGGAACAACTGAGACCTTAATCTAGATGGAAATACCAATACAAAAACATATGAGTCACCAATTCCCTTTGAATACTAGGAGCAAAGAACTAAGATTTAAAAAATTAAAACAAAGTAATTTTCTCCGGATTTCTGTGGTTTTCGGAGTTTTCGGGGGATATGCTGTAATCGATAATGGGCAAACAACTGAGACCTTAAACTAGATGGCAATACCTACAAAAAACCATATGAGTAAGAAATTCCCTTTGAATATTAGAAGAAAATAACAAAGATTAAAAAAATAATACATTGTCATTTTCTCCGTATATACGTGGTATTCCGGGTTTTCCGGGATATGTTGTAATTGGTAAGAGGCAAAAGACTGAAACCTTTAATTATATGGCAATACCAACAAAAAATACGTGAGTCAAAAATTCCCTGGGCATATTAGAATCAAAGAACAAAGACAAATTAAAACAAAGTCATTTCTCCGGATTTCCATTGTTTTCCGGGGATATGCTGTAATTGATAAGGGGCAAACAACTAAAAACTTAATCTAGATGGCAATACCAACAAAAAATATGTGATTCAGAAATTCCCTGGGCATATTAGGAGCAAAGAACAAAGAAAAATTAAAACAAACTAGTTTTCTCCGGATTTTCGTAGTTTTCCGGGGTTTCCGGGCAAATGCTGTAATTGATAAGTGGCAAACAACCAAAAACTGAAACTAGATGGCAATACCAACAAAAAAATATGTGAGTTGGAAAATCCCACGGTCGGGGGGGGGATGGGGGGTATACAGTAGCCCACGCTCTATAAGGGCATCCATTTCCAGACCTTCTTACTTCAGAAAAACTCGAGGTACCGGGGATTGAACCCGGCGACGCTATCCACGAGACCACGCAAGTGGTCAGAAATATTACTATTCCTTTCTGTAGCCGCGTCAAAGATGCTTTAGCTGTGGAAGCAATGAGCGAGGAAACTACCAGGACGGCGTCAGGTTTAGTACTGTAGGCTATATCCGGAGTGTTTGTGTGAGTGAGGTTTCGCATAAGCGCGCATCTTTATTGATACAGTCCGGTGAAAACAAGTGTGGAGTACTCTTTCAGACTTCTTTCATAAAGTATCATGACATATTTGCTATACTTGATCCAAAGAAGTGAAAACAAAATACTTAAGACGACTAACCCTCCATTAACGTACAACAGGGCGCTTCTCGCCAATCCTCCGAAGCAAGTCATAGCAAATCCATCACCTTCTCCTAGGAAGGGAAAACATGTAGTACTAATTGAAAACGCAGACCCTACACTGAAGACTGCTGACGATGTAAAAAAATCCTTCCTCAAAGACATTGACGACCCCACAGCAGAAGATTGGAAGATCGTTGGCCTCAGACGAGCCAGGGGACCCAGACTGATCTTGGAGACGACCTCCTTAGACCAGGTGCAGAAAATAATGACTTGTAAATCTCTAAAGGACAAGGGCTACCGTACCATGCAACCTCAGAAAAGAAGACCCAAAATCATTATTAAAAACGTTCCTCGCGGAAAAACTGAAGCAGAACTAAAACGGGCAATCAGCAACTCGTTGCCAGAACATCCTGACCTTAAAATAATTGATGACATGGTGGCTTTCCGATTCAAACTCGGGAAATTCACTGACCGAGACCATTGGGTCTTTGAAACACACCATGCAGTCCGACACTCGCTAATTGACAAGGGCAGAATATTCCTAGGCTTCCACAGTTGTCGTGTGGAAGACCATTCTGTACCAGCGAGATGTTATCGGTGCCACAATCTTGGACACACTGCCAAGGTCTGTAGAGTGGACGCTGAGACGTGTGGCTACTGTGCCAAACAGGGGCACAGGTACACAGAGTGCCCTCGCAAACAGATTGACCCCCCTACTTGCGCTCTGTGCACCCGCTATAAAAAGGACGCTCGACACTCAACGACTGACCCACTTTGTCCCTCGCGGGAAACCGCGATTAGAAGACTTAAGGAAATGACTGACTACGGCGATGGCTGAGAAAACAATCAAGATCTGGCAAATCAACACTGACAGGGCCAGAGTAGTCACTGACCAAATTCGCGCGGAAGCTCACACACACAACGTAGATATCCTTCTTTTACAAGAACCTTACGCATACCACGGGAATAAAATCACTGTATTTAGCTGTTGTCATCAAATCATCACTGGAAATTCCCCTGACGAATACCCGTGGACGGGAATAGTAATCCTAAACCCGGAAATTGAGTGCCTTAAGCAAACTCACTATTCTATCCCCCATTTAACGTGCGTCAAAATAGCTACTGTAATCGGCGAATTTACACTAGTTAGTGCGTACCTCCAACCCGCTGAACCCCCTGATCCAGTCTTAAACAAGCTAAGGGAAATAGGAAGATCGCAAGCCAACATTGTTGTTGGTATTGATGCGAATGGCAAATCCCCCTTATGGGGTGTCCCTTACACGGACCATAACGGAGAGCTTATGGAGGAGCTCCTTGCGGAAATGGACTGGTTTACACTCAATGGACAGAATACTGAACCCACCTTCCAAACCAGGCTAGGCCAATCGCACATCGATGTCTCGCTAATCTCACGAGACATGTGCCGCCGCAATGTTCAATGGACCATTAAGCCAGAAATCGGGACCAGTGCACATAATGTTCTAGAAATAGTTATTGAAGACACTATTGTAAATACAATACGTCATGCCAGGCGCTATAATCTCAAAAATGCAGACTGGCAAGCTTTCTATAATAACGTAGAAACTAACCTAACTCCTCTCAACTCTCCCCTAAACTCCACTATGGAAGTAATTCATCAGGTGCATCAACTCACTGCTGCCGTTTCCCAAGCAGCACGAAAAAGTATTCCCATGACACTCCCTGGAAAGAAAGCTGTGCCTTGGTGGAGCGATGCTCTTGATCAACTCAGGCGAGACACTAACAGGAAAAGGCGAAAGTTCCAAAAGGCCAATAGAGCTCGCGAACAGCCTAACCGGGACAGATATTACGCAGAATACGCTCAATCACGTAGAGAATACTCACGAGCGATTTATCTCGCGAAAGTAGAAAGCTGGCGGAACTTTGTCACAGAGCAAAGTGTCATCAACTCATGGGGGATTGCCTATAAACTTATGACGAAAAAACTGCACCCGCGCACAGTCATCCATAGTCTCCGTACTCCAGATGGCACGATTGCCGACACGTGGGACACTGTGGCCACCACTCTGACAGACGCCCTGGTCCCCGATGATTCTGATGTAGGGGAAACTCTAGAACAGCTGATACTCCGCAGGGCTGCGCGAAGACCATACCAGAATGAGTACAACGCCACCCCTTTCGATACAACTGATCTTGAAATAGCTATAGACCGAACCAAAAATCGAACAGCCCCCGGCATTGATGAAATCCACCCAGAATTCATTAAGAAAGGAGGTCCGCTCCTTAAAGAGAAACTTCTTCAGATATACAATGCGTGCCTTAGCCTTGGTATATTTCCCAACGCCTGGAAAATGGGACTACTCAAAATTATTCTAAAAAATGACACCAAAGATCCATCTCTGGCCAAGTCGTACAGACCAATCTGTCTTCTCCCTGTCATGGGAAAGATCTTTGAACATCTCATAGCTTCCAAAATAGACACTTCTCTAGAAGAATCATACTCGCCCAGGCAATTTGGATTCCGCCCTGGAAGATGTACTGAGGATGCAGCTTCACTGCTCCAGCAAATAGTAACCACATCTAATTCTAAATACGTGCTTACCATCTTCGTAGATATAGAAGGCGCATTTGACAACGTCTGGTGGCCACACGCCCTGGAGAGATTTCGTAATATAAACTGTCCACAGAACATATATGCCGAATTAATAAATTTCATATTTACCGCAGAGGGAGAATTATTTTGAGTAGTATTTATCTACCTCCTTATTCCCTCTGATATTAAAGTAACATACAACACACTGTGATGTTCATGTACAGAACACTAAAAAACACTAAAAAAGATCATTAAAAATATATGTACAGATTAAAATTGTATCAGAAATTACACAGGTCAATGTAGTAAAATACTAAAATGTGCAGAAACTGGATTTCCCTACTGCCGGGAAGTTTTTACACCATGTATAAAATGGTGATGTCAAAATCTTAAAAAGATAATTAATAAATATATATACAAATTAAAACTTTTCACAAATTACACAAGTCTATGTAGTAAAAATGCATAAAATGGATTGCCCCACTGCCGGGAGTCTTTACACCATGCATAAAACGGTGATGTTAAAATCTTCAGTGTTGTAGTGTTCTTTCTAGAATGTTTGATAAAAATTTTTTTCTTGTAGAGTCGTGTACCCAGTGTGTTGTAGGTTGTTTAAAATAGAATATGCATTTCGGCGCAAAGTTACGCCATCCTCAGTTCCTTATGTTGTGGTGCCGGAACTTGACTATGAAGTACTATTCTATTTTAAACAACCTACAACACACTGGGTACACGACTCTACAAGAAAAAATTTTTTATCAAACATTCAAGAAAGAACACTACAACACTGAAGATTTTAACATCACCGTTTTATGCATGGTGTAAAGACTCCCGGCAGTGGGGCAATCCATTTTATGCATTTTTACTACATAGACTTGTGTAATTTGTGAAAAGTTTTAATTTGTATATATATTTATTAATTATCTTTTTAAGATTTTGACATCACCATTTTATACATGGTGTAAAAACTTCCCGGCAGTAGGGAAATCCAGTTTCTGCACATTTTAGTATTTTACTACATTGACCTGTGTAATTTCTGATACAATTTTAATCTGTACATATATTTTTAATGATCTTTTTTAGTGTTTTTTAGTGTTCTGTACATGAACATCACAGTGTGTTGTATGTTACTTTAATATCAGAGGGAATAAGGAGGTAGATAAATACTACTCAAAACATATATGCCGTCCTCAGTGACTACTTTCGGTCCAGACTAATAACGCTAAGGGATAACCTTCATTCATTCACAAAGGCCGCATCCAAAGGGTGTCCCCAAGGCTCAGTATTGGGACCCAAGGTCTGGAACCTGGTGTTTGATGAAGCCCTCAGACAACTTGAACAGATTCAAGACGCTGACGTCATAGCCTATGCCGACGACGCAGTAATTATTATCGAAGGTGAGTCCAGAACAGATCTCGAACGTAAAGCTAATAGAGCACTAAAAATTCTGGAAACTTGGTCCCACAAAAAAAAGCTAAAGATTTCTAAAACTAAAACAAACTCAATGCTCCTCAAGGGGAAAATAGGAAATCGCCCTCCAATCATCAGGATAGGACAAGACCGGATCCCATATGTTCGAGAAACAAAGTATTTGGGTATAACTTTACAAGAAGGTAATAAATTCACCGCTCATATTCAAAGAATCAGTGCTACAGCTAACAACCTATTTCAGGCCCTAGCCAGACTTTCTGGACAGCAGTGGGGATACAAATTCACTAACTATCGTATACTTTACTCTGCTATTTTTGAGGCTATTGTCTCGTATGCTGCAAACGCTTGGGCCACTAAACTTAACACACATCACATCCGTAAACTCAAATCTGCCTAGCGACATTCTCTCTTGCGAATAACTAAAGCCTACTCCACTGTTTCGAATGATGCTCTACCAGTCATAGCTGGTGTTCTTCCTGTTGATCTTCTGCTTGAGGAACGGATAGCCAGGTACAAAGTGCGGAAGCAAATTAATTTTCAATTAGGTGCCCTTCAAATCGGACCAAGGGAATTTGAGAGCTTAGATCGATCACATCTTTATGAACGCATTCACTCACAGTTAATAGATATTTGGCAGCAAAAATGGGTAGTTGCCCAAAATGGTAGAATCACTCGTGACTTTTTCCCAAATATCAGAAATAGACTTAAAATGCCATGGATTAAATTGGACCACTTCATCACACAGGTATTAGCTGGCCACGGCAACTTTGCCGCTAACTTAATCCGTTTCAATCTCACAGACGACGATCTATGCGCTTGTGAGGACAGCGAACCAGACACCATGTATCATATGCTGTATACTTGTCCTCGATATCGAGAAGCTCGACTACTCCTCCACGAAGCCGCTAGGGCAGAAGAGGAAGCCTGGGCACCGGACCTCACGTTCTGGACGCGTAAAAACGCCTTCCCAGCCCTTAAAACCTTTGCAAAAACAGCACTTCTCGAAAAGTCTATAGTAAATTAACACACCAAAGTAGACGGTCATTTGGCCACTGCTCCAGTCCGAACGAGGTTTTTGAGGGGTTTCCCTTGTTCTTAGGCGAATGCCGGACTGGTCAATAATCCCCTCAAACAGATACACGAACAACAAATCTCTAGAATACATAACTACATGTCACTAAAAAGAAACACACTCGGAAATATTGCACATAAGACCTATCCGCACTTAGGTCTATCCTGTGCCAAAGTACAAAGACACAAGTACTCAGCCCAAACACGTCACACCATCAACATCCCCTACGGATGTACATAAGGGCACAATAGGTATACACACATCACATATGGTTACCAAAATTTGGTCTGACCGGAGGTTTAGGCTTAATTGCTTGGCACTCCGGGGGTAAGGGTGGGCACACAAAAAAAAAATATATATATACTTGATCCAAGATGTGTACGGAGCAAAAGTAAACAACAGACTTGCCTTGACTAACTGTGTCCTGTCGTTTCATTGGTAAATCGCACCAGCGCATACTTCACGATAGTGCGAGAAGCTCAGTCAGATGTTTGCTTCCATTCCGCACACATGGTGAAATTATTTATATCTTATGTGATTGTGAAAAAATAAGTTATGTTAAGTGATTGCTTGCTTTTGTATTTATATCATACATGTTTTACAACGTATATCTAGCAAACAAGATTTCATTTGCTTTTATCGTTGCCTTGGCAAATTTGTTGATTCTGAAGAAAAACAAGTGACATGAGTTACTAAATACAAGACGTACTTTTCAACATAATTAATTCGTTGTATTTTTAATTTACATAATGTGTGATGAAGTACATCCCATTATTATTAATTTATTTATTTATTTTATTATTAATACTGCATGCTCCGTTACTCACGTAACACTACATGCAATTCTTAGTCTTATTTATAGCAAGTTAACAAATTTTTCTATTTTCTATATACAAGGAATACTTTTTTTTTAAGTTTTTCAAAATCTATTTTTGTTTTATAAATTTTAAAAACTCCCATATTTTAAAAACAGCCCATATTGTAAGTAAAAGTAATAGGCAAGGCCTCTAATTTTATAGAAGAACATTGTGAGTCAGAGCCTTCAGAACTTACGTCACCAATAAAGAAACGTGCGGCGAAAATATTTTTCCAGAGGCGAGAAGATACAGATTGTAAATATATACAAAACGCTGGGAGTCGAACCCGGGACCCTTGGCGCTTAGTAAAAAAATTAAAATAAATAAATAAAAAAAACTCACTTGACTTACTGTTTGTAATCGACTAAACAGTCTCAAAAACGAACTCTTGTGAACTGTGAGTTGTACTTCACATTAGGTTGTTTACTTTTGCTCCGTACACATCTTGGATCAAGTACAATAAACTATAGGCTATGCAATACTCGCACTGCACACGGTCTGAGCAGTATATCATTAAGTTTTTACATAGTGTAATACAAACATACTCTATTTCAACCGCTGCTAATTAACTAGTTGACTAATCGGATCCGGCAGTATTGTTACTATCCGTCATGCATTACATCACTATTATCGACGCACAATCTAACCTAACATCCGCAAGGCCTGGGACTTTCCTATGTCTTTACATAGAAATATTGTGTTTAGCCCTAAAATTTGATGTCGGTTTTTCATAGGTAATCCCACGAGAGTTGACGAGTTTATCAATAGATTCCCGACTGCGCAGCAGTCTATTAAGACTATTCCATGAATAAAATGTAACAGATTATATAAATAATAATTACTTTCGTACTTTGTTGTATAAAAACAAAATTAACAGTTGTGAGATCGCGGCGTACTGTGAATCAACCATCCATGAATCGATTAGAGCTACCGTGTTGTAATCAGTACTACCAATGGTGCATATAATACACAGTTAACTTCGTTCAAGTAAGCTAACGGCAGAACAGAATAAAAGCACACGAACTGGCTTGCACGGAATCGAAATAGTCTTCTTAATCAATGTATATTTCTATTATTTCAATTTCCAAACACGTTATGTTGTATAAAATATTCTGTTTCGTGGAATGTGTACCTAAATGTTCCAAGTAAAATAGTTTTGATTTTCACTGTGGTTTTCATTTAGCGATCGGTCGGACCTTAGAAAAAATAGCCCTCGTACATAAGTAATGTAACTTGCTTGCAAAACAAATCCGACTGAAGTCCACAGCCATCTGTGAATCCATGTTTTCAGTGCATTAAAATGACGGCAACTACCACAGTGATTTCAATGCTTCAAGATAAGTGAGGATAAGCACACTGATTAACACTATCTGTTGTCTGTTCCAGGCTTTGATCTTCGCAGTCGGTACGCTTGTTAATGTCTTCGATCCAGAATTTGAGCTGCCTAGCTTTATGTATCTCAGATTTTAATGAGATCCTAAAAAAAGTTGTAAGTACAACACTTTTCAGTTGTTAACTTATCTAATATATAAAATTGATAGTGTGTGAATATGTATGTATATATGTATGTATGTATGTATGTATGTATGTATGTATGTATGTATGTATCTATGAATGTATGTATGTATAACTCGATCGGTAAGACCTGATCCAAACACGCGCAGATCGCTTATCGTCCGCCTGTAGCAATGGAGTAAAGGCAGAAGAGAATGCATAGGCCTATACTGTACTATTCATACCAAACTATGCGGTTCATAATAGCCTGTAGCTATTGAAAACAAAAATAAAGTAAATAAAATATTTGTTTTTTAGATATGAAATATTATTTAAGTAACGGTATGTAACTCACAGAATATCGCTGTTGGGTCTTCACTATTGAATGGTGTGAGGCTAACTAAGATGTTTTTATACGGTCTGTACAGTATGAACTAGCAAAGAACATCACGTGCTATGAAGGTCAGGCAGGTCTAGAATTACGTCATCGTAGATTACTGCGCAGCCGTTTGTTTGGCTCAAATCTTACCGATAGAGTTATATGTATGTATGTATGTATGTATGTATGCATATGGGTATGTTTGTTCCCTATACAATTCTACATGCTTCTAGCAATTTGCATGGAATTTTGCACACATACCCAACTAACCAAGATAAAAAAAACATACCTAAATAAGCAATAGTCTATTATTACAGCCTCAAATTTCATACATTTCCATAAAATAGCGCCTGAAATATCACCTCTATGTGTAAGTGTATAAAGAGGAACAATAAATCACGTTGGGTTATTCGAATGTACCATCCACTCTCCAACTTCTACAGACACTGTATAGATACCGCCCAACAGGACCTCTTCACATAGATTCCCTACTACACGACCTTCTGTTCAAGTTATACAAGCTCTTTTTCGACACATTATTAAAACAAAAATGAAACTATAACTACTATTAAATTTTACCGCTTCTCATACATTACTTACCTACGACCGACGACCCGGGTTTATAGTCAGCTCGCATTAATACCGTTGAGAGATGTAATGGCATCCCTAAAGGATTACCAGTAGCGTCTACAAATTAAAGATCAACAACAACAACAACTGGAAGCCAGAAGGTCACAACTTGAAAACCACTGTCGGCGAACTCTAAGCCCTTGGACACGCCTTGGGTCCCTGTCCATTTGGTGCAGCATTGTGGAACAGGCATCATACAACTAGAACAATGATAGCTCATGCCCTAGAAACCTCATAACATTTAAGAAAATGTTTATTGTTTATCAGCTAATGATGGTTCCTGCTGAAGAATTGACATCCTTGCTATTCCACTCAACTCTTCAACAGGAATGAAATGTCATGAATATCAGCCCACGGAAGTTCATATTGTGAAGCGACTTTATTATTCCCTATTTCAAGGAATAGTACAGTGAGTCCATTTTATGAGGAAACCTCGCATCACTGCTGCATTGCCGTATTGCCGCGCTAGCATCGCATTGCATCGCAGTTGTAGAAAGCATACAAGCGGTTAGTTGCTTCGGTGTGTTGTAGTGAGACTCGTCTATTGTTGTCGTGTATTACATAAGACAATAATCGAAAATGTATACGGTTGAACAGCGAGGAATATTCGGACATTTTCTCGTAAATGTCATTTTCAACAGTATCTCAAATAAATGGCGAGTAATAAGCCTCTACATGTAGGCCTATTTGATAATAAATTGGTTGAGTTATTTTATTTTGTATTGTTTCTAAAGTGAACACAGTCCTCGCCGGGGAAAGTGTGAGCAGGGGCAACGCTGTTAAAAAGTTTCCGCATAAAATGACCTCCCTGTATAACCTTAGTGTAATTTCAGTAGCAGGACTGATGATAGGAGCCAGAGGCAAAATATCTTGCCTTGTACTAAACTTCAGCAAGGAAGTTGTCTTTACCTCAGACTTCTGCATGACATCGCAGTGGCAGCAATCAACTATCTCTTTCTTCATTCCAATAAGATTGTTAACACTGTTTTATTGACACAACTTTATTAGGATTATTCTCTCTCTCTCTCTCTCGCTCTCTCTCTCTCATCCTATGCCCCCATCTTGGGGCGAAGGGCCTCCACGTTGAGGTTTCTGTTTACCGATGTGAATTTTGTTACGCTTATTTTCCTAGAGAGGGCAGAGGGACAGGTGGTAAGCCCATCGTCCCTTAGGATTATAATAATTATTAAATAAAATAATAAATTTCAACAAATATGTGGAACTATATCTAAGATATTACAAAATAAATTTCTTATGTATGGCAGCGAATCATGGCTAATTAAACAGCACGACCAAAGCAAAATACAAGCTGCAGAAATGAGATTTCTACGAAAAGTTCAAGGTTGTACAAGAAGAGATCTCATACGAAATGAAGATATACGTACAAGAGAGCTAAACATTAATACAATATCAGCGAAAAATTATATGAAAATAGAGAATAATGGAAGGAACATATGGGCCGCATAAATGAAGAAGGAATTCCACTAAATATAATTATACATAAATATAAACCAAAAGGAAAACGAGATGTCGGACGTCCTAGGAAAAGATTAAAATAAATGTGAAGATGGAACAGGCAACCCTGCATATTCCCAGAAGTGCATAAATAAAGTAAAGTGATCCCTGTACAGGCCATGGAGGCCCAGAGGGTTCCAGGAGGTTGAGGCTCCCATATTTTGGACATTAGGCACGTGAAGATGGTAAGGTTGTCACCCCAAAATTGCTCCTAGTACTCATTTCTGTTAGAGGCTGAGTCAACCCCAGGGTCATAGTGCCACCAGAAGGATTAGGCCAAATGAAAAACTCCAACGACCTCATCCGGAATCGAACCCGCGGCCTTCCGGTTTGTAGCGCAGCGACTCAACCACTACGCTATGGCGTTGAAGTGCAGTAGAAGAAGACTAATTATTAGTAGGTCTAACTAAACCCCAAAAAATTATTATCACATTGACTAATTGTACGGTGTAGCCCTATTTTGTCTGTTCAGGCAAACCCCTGGTTGGGGATGTTAAAGATTTATTGTTTCATAAATATCTTTAAGTTGCTAAGGAACATGAGATTCCTTTAGCAAATTAATTTCGAGATCACGTGGATAAAATTCTAGTTGTGTCTGACGAAGATCTAAATTTTATAAATGCAGGGTGTTCAGCCCAGGGATGGAGTAAGTTGTCGTAACAGAGTAAGCTATGATATCGCGTTGTATTATGAAGTCAAAGAAGAAACCTCTCAGTCCTACATGCTTCATACCGTGACCTATCGGCCTGCATAAGGAATCTTTTTCGTATTATTCGAAAAAAGTTTTAAGCTGTATATAATATGTTGTTTTATTTACATAAATTCGAAATTGGGATGTCCCGGATTCAAATTCCCGGCATTTTTTTAAATGGTTTCCTTTGTCGGAAAGGAAAAAAAACACCGGATTGGGTATTTACTTATTGCTAGGGCAAGGCATTTAATGACCATAAAATAGTGAAAAAATGCAAAATATGACTTTAAAATAGTGAAAAAATCACACAAAATTAAAAAAATTACCAATAAATTTACCATTATTAATTATAATTAGTTTTTTTAAAGTAATGAATTGCTGAAAACAATTTATGACAGTGCGTTATATATGAACTCGCTTCGCTCATTGGGGGCTCCGCCCCCAAGCCCCCACTGAGGTTCTCGGTAAAGGTTTTTTTTAAAAGATCAATGGATATAGAATGCGTGTATTTAGTCTGCTGTACCTTTTTTGCCATAATCAACTTGAAAAAATAAATGTGGGAAGACTTTGGGTTTTTTTCGGAATTTTCCCGTTGGTTGCAAGCTAAAAGGTATCAGTTTGCTAAGTCTAGTTTTCTAGATCAACTGGCAGTGTACATACATTTATGGTGTATTTTATGGAGTAAATTTCAACTGAAATGGACATGATACAAGATGAAATAGCGACTAAGATTCATGGTATGTAAATATTCAATTTGGCATTTGCCTTTACGACCACGGAAATCATAGAAAGATACAAATAAAATTGGTTGTAATATGTTGTAATGAATGCGGGACTTCATCTCCGAGTTATTATTAAAGAATATACGGTACGTTATGAAATTTCTTTAACAAATAGAAGAAAATTTTGTTGGTTCTGGACAAAAATATGTTAATTGGATTTAATTATTATGAACCTGAGACTTCAGAACGCAAGTCCAAGACGTTACTATCTCGACCACACCGTGAGGTTTACGGAAATAATTATTTCTAAACTTTTAGTGCCATACGTGAACACAATTTGATAATGCCGTTGCCTTGGAAACCGATACCTTTTTCGGGGGCTTTCAGGGCTAAAAATTTAAAAAAATTTAACTCTTTGGAATTTTCCTGTGGTTTACAGCCTAAAAGCTATATGTGTACCAAATTTCAAGTTTCTAGCTTATCTGGAAGTGGACAAACATTAATATCAATGAGCCGAACCGAGCCCTTTTTCGGGAGTGTTTAGGGCTAAAAATTTAAAAAATTCAACTTTTTGGAATTTTCCTGTCGTTTACAGCCTAAAATCTATATGTGTACCAAATTTCAAGTTTCTAGCCCATCTGGAAGTGGGCAAACATTAATGTCGGTGAGCGGAGCTGAGCCCTTTTTCGGAGGTTTTTAGGGCTAAAAATAGGAAAAATAAACTTTTTGGAATTTTCCTGTGGTTTACAGCCTAAAAGCTATATGTGTACCAAATTTCAAGTTTCTAGCTTATCTGGAAGTGGACAAACATTAATGTCAGTGTGCCAAACCGAGCCCTTTTTCGGGAGTGTTTAGGGCTAAAAATAAAAATAAATAAACTTTTGGGAATTTTCCTGTGGTTTACAGCCTAAGAGCTATAAGTGTACCAAATTTCAAGTTTGTGACTCATCTGGAAGTGGACAAACATTAATGTCGGTGAGCCGAGCCGAGCCCTTTCTCGGGGGGTTTTTAGGGCTAATAATTAAAAACATAAACATTTTGGAATTTTCCTGTGATTCACAGCCTAAGAGCTATAAGTGTACCAAATTTCAAGTTTGTGGCTCATCTGGAAGTGGACAAACATTAATGTCGGTGAGCCGAGCCGAGCCCTTTCTCGGGGGTTTTTTAGGGCTAAAAATTAAAAACATAAACTTTTTGGAATTTTCCTGTGGTTTGCAGCCTATAACCTATATCTGTACAAAATTTCAAGTTTCTAGCTCATCTGGAAGTGGGCAAACATTTTTGTCGGTGATCCGAGCCGAGCCCTTTTTCGGGGGGTTTTTAGGGCTAATAATTAAAAACATAAACTTTTTGGAATTTTCCTGTGATTCACAGCCTAAGAGCTATAAGTGTACCTAATTTCAAGTTTGTGGCTCATCTGGAAGTGGACAAACATTAATGTCGGTGAGCCGAGCCGAGCCCTTTCTCGGGGAGTTTTTAGGGCTAATAATTAAAAACATAAACATTTTGGAATTTTCCTGTGATTCACAGCCTAAGAGCTATAAGTGTACCAAATTTCAAGTTTGTGGCTCATCTGGAAGTGGACAAACATTAATGTCGGTGAGCCGAGCCGAGCCCTTTCTCGGGGGGTTTTTAGGGCTAAAAATTAAAAAAATAAACTTTTTGGAATTTTCCTGTGGTTTGCAGCCTATTTCCTATATCTGTACAAAATTTCAAGTTTCTAGCTCATCTGGAAGTGGGCAAACATTTTTGTCGGTGATCCGAGCCGAGCCCTTTTTCGGGGGGTTTTTAGGGCTAATAATTAAAAACATAAACTTTTTGGAATTTTCCTGTGATTCACAGCCTAAGAGCTATAAGTGTACCAAATTTCAAGTTTGTGGCTCATCTGGAAGTGGACAAACATTAATGTCTGTGAGCCGAGCCGAACCCTTTTTGGGGGGTTTTTTAGGGCTAAAAAATAAAAAAATTAAATTTTTGGAATTTTCCTGTGGTTTACAGCCTAAAAGCTATACGTGTACCAAATTTCAAGTTTCTAGCTTATCTGGAAGTGGGCAAACATTAATGTCAGTGAGTGAGTCAGCCATGCGGCTTTATATTATAGGGATTTACATTATAAAACACACTTGTGTTGTTAAGAAAGAATTAAGTTAATTTATACTATTGGACACCCTTAGCAAAAAAGAAATTCTTTCTGAACTGGCATGTCCATCAATTTGCCCCTAGCAAATATGTGCACTTTAAAAAGAAAGAAAAAATATTTATTGCTACAAGACAAAATGCTATGGTGTTACAATAAACCTGAATTAAAATTAACTATGGAAACTTGGCGGAGATTCTCAAATAAAAACTACAGTATTGTCAGTTGTCTGAAAGTGACGATTTGTACATGGAGAAGCTCCTCTCTGCCTCCACTGAAACATGGCCTAATATGCCGAAAATGATTTTCAAAAATTAAAAAATGCCGAAAATGACCTAAAAATTGCTCATAAATGACCATAGGCGTAACGAGGGGGGGGTTTTGGGGGTTTGAACCCCCCCCATTAACTAAAAAAAAGGAAAATTGTATAATTTTTTTAAGTCTGCCCATAAATTACTTAATGCGTGGGAAGCTTGAAACTCGTTATTTTGAGTCTTAATTTTTAAAATTTTCCGGGGAAGGACCCCCGGAAGCTTAAAACTCGTTATTTTGCATCTTAATTTTTAAAATTTTCCGGGGGAGGACCCCCGGACCCCCCTCTCCCAGGGGGGTATTATAACCCCCCCCCCCAGATGTTATAACCCCCCCCATATGGTCGGCCTGGTTACGCCTATGTAAATGACATATCTCTTGAAAATGACGAAAAATGCTAAATAAAGCAAAATAATGCCAAAACAAATTGAAGTAATCAATTCATCATCATCAGGATCTAAAGGCAATGCCTTGTTGTAGTAGCCATGTCTTCCTCTTCATCGCTGTTCTCTTTAGATTTTCGTATGACAGCACGTCCATATCCTTTATCATGTTTTTAATCAATGAATTTCTTGGACGTCCTCTTGATTTCTTTCCCAGTATTTTCCCTTCAAAAATGTTAATGAGTAGACCATTGTGCCGAAATGTATGACCCACTAACTTTGCTCTTCTACTCTTAATTGAATTCAGAAGGGATCTCTCTTCCATCACTTCATTAAGCACTTCCCCAATTATTCACTCAATTATCACTTAGGGGTAATCAATTATCACTCAATTATTTAATCAGTTATTTCATGAAACACATGTATACATATTCGAGCTATCTTTTAACCTTCATATAAAAAAGATGCAAAATCATCAAATGCCTTGCCCTACATCCACTAAATAGTTACAGGTATAACCACATTCATCCTAATTCCACATACCATTGGTTCAAACCAATGTTTCTGAAATGACTTCCAGTTCAAGCCCGTTTAAAACAAAACAAAAACCTTCTCTAGGGCATGGAAACCTATTTTACACCAGATTCATGGATGTGTCAGACAGTAGGTCTCTTTTAGTATCAAAATTCCCTTAGAACCCGTTTAATTCCGATTTACTACGCTTCTTGAGGTTTCATCCTTTTTTAGGGCTTAGAAACTTCTTCCGCACAAGCGTCAAAAGATTCAGAGTCAGAAATATGGTCTTGTCCTTGGACATAATGGAAATCTAACAAGGTTAAGACTTTTTATGAGATGAAGCTAACTATTCTAAATGTGCATTTTGGTTACTAAAGCCTCTTTTGCACAGACCTAGGCCAATCTCCACATTTGTGGGGCGTGTGTATGTGTGTGGAGTTTTGTTGTTTGTATATTTACTAGTTTTTAACTGTTTGTCTGTGTGTTTTTAGTTTTACTTTTAGGGTACATTTTTGCTTGTGCACAGTTAAAGCATGGACAGCCTAAGGGCTCATGCAACGAATAATGTAAAAAAATAGTTTTTCTTGTTAACAATAAAAGCACTTCATTCATTTTTCATTCATTCAACAAACCACTTATGAGAAAACGTCTTCTAGCGTTATTACAAAAAGAATGTTTTGGGATTCAAACAGATTAACTCGCCTTCGCAAAACGTGATCTGATTTGAGGAATGTATGTACAATGTAGCATTCCACAACATAAATTTCGGTGTAGTAGCCGTAGCATATCAATTGTACTGTATTTTATTGTATGGAACCCCACGTAGGGGGGAGAGGCGGGTTGGGAACGACCCTAAGCACGTAGGCCACATATACGGGGCCTTTGTGCCAACCCCTTGTAATGGGACGATTGGCATTCCCAAAGGCCCCCCGAGGCAGATTCCACCGCGAGCCCCCTCGGAACTCCCAAGCATCCAGTTGGAACCAGAAACCATACCACGTGCATCACACACCCAGGGTCCGTCAGGCACTCGCGTGCGCCACGCCCCCGATCCCTCACGAAGAGGGTCGCGGCACACCAGAGAGCCCCCAGGTGTTTAGCACACCACCAACAACCACATGACTACATGCCACGGGGCAGGACGGGAGAGGCCTGCAGCGGGAGATGGCCCGAAAGCCGGGAAAGAAAACGGGATGATAATGAGGGGGAGTTTGAAGGTGAAATGGAGAGTGTTGGTGGAATGAGAGGGGGAAACGGGAGGATCCCCGAGAAAAAACCCCAAAGTCACGGCTTTCTTCACCATTAATGACACTCCCGCCTTCCTCGGGATGTGAACCCGGGACAGCATATCAATAGTTAAGTATTTAAACGTCTTGCGCAAACAGATTTGATAGGTAAATGAGATCATTCGAGCTATGTATGCACACTCATGGACTGAAAAATGACTGGGCTCCAGATTATAGGTTCATTCGGAAAGATTCGTGAGACCATGATGAATACGCGGACGAATTTGTTCTGTCGTTAATGTTTTCAACGCTCCAATTTCACCTATATTTATGAAAGCTAGACTTATATCAAGTGCTCCTTAAAAGAAGTAGCCATTCCCTCTCCTACATAGCGTTGTGGTCTTGTGTTCGGAAGATTCCGAGTTCGAATCTGGATGCAACTTGGTTTCATTTTAATTTTACTTGTATATACTGATAATCTGTATTGTGAAAGATTTAACAGAAAGTTTAATATTTGCAAGAGGCAAGTTAGATAGCCTAGGCACATGATGTCTGTCTGTTGGGTGATGACGTAAACACAATTGAAGGAGATGCAGAAAGTCTTTTCGATGCCTGTTGGAATGTTAGATTGGAAATTAACGCAGAAAAATTAGGTAGATGGTCATGAAACGTCAAAATAATGCGCTACAAAATATTAGAATAGCAAATAAATGGAGAAATTCAAATATCTGGGAGCAATTATTACGGAAACAAAATAATACAAAGGCAGAAGTCAAGTGTGTAATAAATCAGGAAATGCTTACTTTTATGCAATTCATAAACCTTTATCTTCTAGTCTTCTGTCCAGAAATCTAAAAATAAACATTTATAAGACAATTATCCTGCCGATTGTATTGTAAGTTATTATGGTCACTTATCCTTCGGAAAGATCATAATCTAAAGTGGCAGTGTACTGCCTATCCGGTTGCAAAACAACACCGGCAAATCCGACGCATTTTAATGGCTGTAGCAAGGTACGTTTCCGGACATGGGTTCCTACTCGAAATATTGTCTTTGATATAGTTATTATTTTTTACATTTATGAAGATATATGTAGGCCATGCTCCTTTGAAATAGCATTGATAAAAAGGCTAAGAAAGGAAAAACACAAACACAATCCAGACATAACCTCCAAATCAATCAGCTGACTAATGGATTAATAATATTAATGAAGAGATTTTATGAGTAGTGTACAGTTAGGGGGGAAAAAAAGCGGACCGACTCTTGTGGCTGATTTCAGTTGATATAGTACATCTGTTATCTGTGCATTTTTTCTGTCTGAAAACACACCGACAAATTAATGGCTTATTTTCTAATGGGTTTCGAAACGGCTAAGTCAACAGTCAACACTAGAACAAATTTCAATACATTCCCTGCTAACCTGTGAATGCCGCTAGGCATGCGCAGTGGCTCATATCGGCAACTTAGATATTTCAGTCTGTCCGCTTCCCCCCCCCCCACCTGTACATATCTCTATGAAACAAGATTTTGATAACTATTGAATAATGTTATGAGTTCTAATATTATTAACTAATATTATTAGCAAATTATGTGAAACAGGGCCCAGGTTTTTTTATAAAAATATTTCTTATACATAAATTAGTACCGGTAATAAAAGTAAAGAAGATCACATCACAACCCTGGAAGATACTAATTTATATAAAACATACAATTTTCGCTTAGATTATGTTTTTTTCGTTTTGAGTAAAACTGTAGCACATTCACAAAGCGTGTAGGCTAAAGATGTGTACTAATACGTATTGTGTGTGTTGTAGGGAACAGGCGTCCAGGAGCCTGGAGGAAGCTCCAATATGGATGACTTTTTCAGGATAACGATGACTTCACTTTTCGCCTTGGCAGTGTTCGTGTCGTTGTCACCTTCATTCGTAACAACGATCGCTCTAGCTACCGTGAGTACATACAAATACAAAATGATGAATCGGTCATGCAGTATTGTTATTCTGGTTCCCTGTTGCTAGAAATTGGGAGATGCTCAGTAGTTGTTTAGGCTGAGTGGGCCTCTAAGTACAATTACATATGCCCTAGTATACGTGGGTTGTTTTTTTAGTAGTGGCAATTATTTTATTTCTCCTTACATAGCGTACGTACAGTGGTATTGATGAGAGGTGACAGCCAGATGCGCGTGAGGGGAAGTGACGCATGTGGGAGGAAGCATGGGAAGGGGAAAGAATGTTGAACTGCACTAGCGAGTGGAGATGCGATTTTAAACAAGGTCTCTCGTTTCTTAACTATACGGTCTTACTGCGCTGGAATCAATGACTTAACTGACCCATACACCCCTCCACGCAGTACGAATATTTATTGGACTCGTCTGTATCTACTGCGCATCCATGCTTGGACTGCCACCGCTGATTAATACCACTGTACATGGTTCTAACTTTTATACGAGTAGGTCTTTGATGTAATCACCACCATTGAGTACAAAGAGTTATCCGCGATGAGTAAGTCTTTGGAACCCGCTGGCACTGCCTAATCTGCTGATGGTGCGAGGAGAGCGGTCGGTTGCCTGTAAAACATCTTCAACCATATGAAAGCGAATCCTCCAAGGGGCTCCTTCATCTTCAGGATTACATCAAAGTCGCAGGGACTTAAATCTGGAGAGTACGAAGGGTGATAAACCACTTCCCAGCCCCAGCGATTGAACAGTTCAGACACAACTCCTGCGGTATGTTCCCTAGCGTTGTCATTCAGAACGATGGGTGGATTATCCGTGAAGTTGTCGCCGTTTTCTTTTTAGAACTTCTTGCAGATTGTTTTGCAAAAAGGAACATTAGTACTCCGCAATAACGTTCTGGAGTGGGGGAACGGTATGTTTTAAGATCACACCATCCCAATCATGTTTTACAGGCAACCGACCACTCTCTTCGCACCATCAACAGATTAGGCAGTGCCAGAGGGTTCCAAAGACTTACGCATCGCAGGGAACATGTTGTACGCAATGGTGGTGATTACATCGAAGGCCTATCAAAGTTAGAACCTTGTACGTATGTTATGTATGGAGAAATAAAATAGTTGCCACTACTAGAAAAAACCCACGTAATTTATTTTTTACTTAATCATATAGGCCTATTATATTTTGTGAAATTTGGTGTCATTAATTAATTTACTTTCGCCCTCTCATCTCCTAACCCTATGACAATATTGTGATAGGCCTATTACGATATTTCTCTTAATATGGTCACTGGACTTACTTTTTTCTTACGTTCTTTTAGAAAGAAAGCAAGTTAAAGTGTTTCTGATAATGAAATAAAAATGAACAAATGTCATTTTTTGTACAAGGAAGATCCTGGTAACCAGCAATGGCAAGTCTTAATTTTTACCTCTGAATTCCAAAATCTTCCAACTGACCACAAAACAGAATATAATAATGATCAAAGCAAGTAAATACACCATTACTAATAAAAATATTCAATTCCACTTATAAGTTTGTTTTGATTTTGTAAATGGCAATAGAAATGAATTCACATTTCACAACATGAATAATTTGACTTTGACTGGACAGATTTCCATAATAGTTTCCACATCTTAGTTCCACAATTCACAATTCATTAAATAATCATGTAATTTATTTTTAATTGTATTCCTTTAAAAATCATAACATCCATTATTGTCAATTCCATTTGAGAAGACTAGCACATGTAAACAAATATACGTGACTTGAATCGTCACAATACAATGCGAGACAGTAAATAGTCCCGTATAAATTTGGTTTTTATAATAGTGAAGTCTCACAACATTGACACTAAGATAACTATGTCAACTAAGTGGAACTCTTTTAATACTATAAATCACACTTTAAATGTTTTGTTGATTTAGTGCTTGAATTTGGATTTACATTATAATGGTGTTAAAGTTCATTTCTATTACTGTAGGAATCTGAATTTTAAAGTGTTACATGCAGTAATATGTTTGCGAGTGTACTGTAGTTTTATGACTGCCTGACTGACTGACTTTTTCCTGTAACCCCTATGGTAGGGCAGAAGTCCTCCAAGTGGAGGTTTATTACCTATACTAATTTTGTTACGCTTATTTTCCGAGAGAGGGCAGAGGGACAGGTGGTAAGCCCATCGCCTCTCAAACTAAACTCCAGAAACTAAGGTAGTACTTGGACTTGTAAGGGTCGGGAAATTTTGTCCAGAGCTCTAATTTAGGCTTGGAGTTCTTTTACGTGCCGTAAATCTACGGTACTTGATGGACCATTTTGGTTTTGATATATAAATCAAGTACCCTCTGTTTATTCAGAATCACATACAAGTAGTTTCAAATAAAGGACATAAAAAGTTCAAATTCATTGTACAATGTTATTTAACATGCTGCAATTTATTTTTATTCCCCAGGTCTGGTTCCTATGTAATTTGTGAAAAATGTTTTCTTGTACACTAATGAATAATTGATGGGAATATTAGGTCTCCCTGTCATACTTCTCTATGGAGCCGGAATGTTTGTCCTTCGATTTCCGTTTTCACCTTGGCACAGCCTTGGTTGTACATTTTGTTTAGTATCTGGATGCTGTGGGTGCAGTGCTTGTATTACACTCTCATGCTCGGCCCAATCAAAAGCTTTGCTATAATGTACGAAGGCAAGGTTAGTTGAAATTCTTCAACCTTTCCCATTACCTGACTTACGGTTTGGAGGTGTTCTGCAGTACTGTATCTAGAGAGGAAGCCCGCCTGTTCGCTTGGTTGGTTTTCATCTAAAGTTTTCGTTAATCTTCTGGTGATTATTTTTGAAAAGTTTGTATACATTTGACATGGGACTTATTGGCCTATAGTTCTTTAAAGTGCTAAAATACATTATGTGGTATTGTAGAGCTCGATCAATAAACTATGTCAATAAAATGTATAATTAAAACCATCAGCTCAGCAATCATTATTATATAAAGCCTTTCGACACTTGTCATCCTCAGGACATTTTATCGTGCTGGTGTTGATTCATTTATAGTTATCATTGGTTAGATCATCTTTTGTACCTTTTTTGTGGAGGACAATTTTCGTGCTCGTTTTCCACTGGTCCGGTATGTCCTCTGTCAATAATTATGTTGAAGATAGTGGTGATCGCTGAACGCTGGATCACCAATATCAGGTGATTTGCGGCTTGTGATTTGGCTAGTGATCAGGTGATCTGGAGTCAGGTGATCTGCGGCTTGTTTCAAGAATTCATTGTATACTCCGGAGTCCTTCCGTTCTTCAGTTCATTGATTGCTGTCCGAACTTTGCTAGATATTATAGGGGAAACCCTATAATGGGTTTGGGAGGGGTTTTTAGTTGTGGGGTCGGATGTCTAGTTTGTTACAGGGTTTTAGAGAGTGCTTGTGTGTAGGGATTTGTAGTATTTTGTGGCTACTCCGATTAAATACATCATGCATCATGTTAAGAGTAAAATACGTACAAAATTTCATATTTTCATATTGATTGGTTTTAGTCCACCGCTGTGGCTCAGGGGATGAGTTCAATCCTCTCACGCAGCGGGCCCGGGTTCGATTCCTGGTCGGGACAAGTTACCTAGGTGAGGTTTTTTCCGGGGTTTTCCCTCACCTTTGAGACAAATGTCGGGTAACTTTAGGCCCTTGTGGTCCCCGGATATCATCTGGCCGTCATTACCATCTTCATCCCCATCCTCGTCTTGTTCTGAGTGAGTGTGTGTGTGAATGGTGTGTATCGTCCTATGTGTTCATGTTGTCTCGGAGGTGGCCCCGGCATTGGGCTGATCACTCATCCGGGGAGGCCCTCCATGTCCTTGTCTGGTCAAAAAAGTATGTACGTGATCCAACGATAATCCCTCTCCCGACAGGTCGCGGCCCTGTAAGGCCCGGGCGGCTTGGGTCGCTTAAATCCTAAAAGGGAGAGGTAAAACTACGAGAAAGAAAGAAAAAGATTGGTTTTAATTTTTTGTATAATTTCATTGATTCTCCCTAATTATACAGTGCCGTCCAGGCGAGAACCCGCTAAGAAACGAAATTTATTGGCAGCGCAATCGTATGTTTATAGTGTTATGCTATAATAATAATAATTTAAGAAGTAAGAAATAAAAGTACAGTAGTATTATTTCTGTCTGACCCCGACGAAACGCGAGTGAGGAGAAGAGAATCCAGCGGTGTGGGTTAATTCAGAGACCTTCCCATCCCGCCGATCATGACAGTAGTAGCTTATATATCTTTAGTCAGTGTTTGTGTTTACAAACAAATCCCTATCCAAGTACAGCACTGGCAGATATTTTTACCTCATTCATTAAATGTTATAACACTAACATTAAATGTTTTAACTCTAACATACAGTATGGAACTTTCATATATTTACTCTACATACCAAGTGTGGTGTTACCGCTGTGCTCAATTACAGGACTGGATATTATTCCATAGGAGTGACACCAGAGACTGAGAGTCTTTCCCCTTTACCATTACTATCAGCATCATCATCACCATCACCACCAACATTATTAGCATCCGAATCACTCTCACTAGAAGCATCACTATCACCACCCAAATGAATGACCAATTCTTGAGCCGCATCCAGGAGTCCCTCCCTTTCCAGATATTCCTGTTCAATATTCTTCACGTGCTGGCATCTCCGTTTCCACTCCTCTGCAGATATTGAGGAAAACTTCTCATCCGTAATCTTCATGACATCTTCCATTTTAAATGTCACATTGTTTTCGGCTACCCAATTTTTTACAGTAGCCCATATGAGTTCTATCGGATTGAGCTCAGGGTGATAAGGGGGGAGCCTTAAAACATCGTGGCCATGTTGCTGGAGAAGATGATCGATTTTGTAGCTTCGGTGTTGTGGCTTAAGTGTCAGTATTAGTTCATAAATTTCAGCTTTTGTCTTACTATGAAAGTTTTGTTTCTCAAAATTATCGTTTTCAAGGTGGGACTGCAACCAAGATATCATCACGTCTTTTCGAGAATTCGATGTGGGAGGCTTATTCAGCTGCACGTTATGGTAAGGGGCATTATCAATAACCAAGACTGAGTGAGGAGAAAGATTTGGAATTAGTCTTTCCTTTAGCCACTGCTCGTAGTTATTGAAATCCATGTCCCCATGATAGTCCCCTGTTTTTCTGTGTGAAATGAATCTCAAATAAGCATTGGGCACAAAGCCATGCTCTCCTCCAGCGTGAATTATAATAAGCCGTTGTCCTTTCGAAACTGGCGAGAAGAGTCCACTCAGCGATTCGTCACTCCAGGCACATGGTGTAGTATGTGTTGTGTGAAGGTAGGTTTCATCCATGTACACTATTGAACGCCCTTCAGTCCTATACTGATGAATAGACCTTAAATAGGCACATCTGAGGGACTTTATTCTCTGTTGTTCCACAAGAATTTTTCTATTATTTCTTGTTTTCCTCCACCGAAAACCAATATGTAAAATAATTTTCCTGAGTGTAGAGATGCTACCCTGAAAGTCAATTTTTTCTTTTAGTCTTGAGTGTATTTTTTTAAAAGTCGGTCTCTGCTTTTCTTCAATATAGAAATTATTAATTGTTCGTCGGACTACTTCTTCGTTAAAATTGTCAGGAGATGATTTCTTCGAGGTACGTATTCTTTCTTTATCAGGGGTAGAAAAAGAATTAGAAGCTCCTTCTTCAATACTTTTGGCCTCTTTCACGATTCGCTTCACAGTACTAATGGATACACCTGTAGCTGTTGAAACCCTTTTATATACAGATGCACGCTGACCCCTCACATCCCGAAAATATTTATATACATTATATACTACTTCTCTTGTCTGCGAATGAATAACTTTACTCCCTCCCAGTTTACTATGAATCGGAGGCATGTTGCAAAAGTCTTGCGCACAACTGCACTCACCTGAAGCACTGTCTGTTAGGCACCGCAACAAGAGATGTTCCTTCTTCCGAGACCTGTGTACTAATAAACAACCACCCCTTAACATGACAATTTTTCTATAGTGGACTCGTCTGTCTACGGCGCATCTTTCTGAGCAGTGTCAGACAGAAATAATACTACTTTGTAACATTAAATCATCTATTTACAGAAGATGTTGAAAATGTTTAATGTTTTCTTGATGAAACAAATTCAATCGCTTTCATGTATTTTCAAAAACAATAACTATTGAAGATTTAATGTAATTATTTATTCCAGTTTTTTTCCTCATCCACAATAGCAAACACATGCAACATCGGTAGTTACATTTCCTACTCTGGTATACCTGCTACACAGTCTGAATGGAAGGTAGGGAGAAGTACCAACCTTCGCATGGGTGGGGAATATAACCAGAGCTACAGAGAGAATTACTGATGGCACTGTACCTAAATTGCTGACCACATGCCCCTTAATCCTGCCATCTGCCTATAGTAGATGACGCAGCGGTCGGGTGGTAGGCCTAGTCCCTTCAGGGATGTAGCGCCACGGAATGTTGTTTTTAGTTTAGTATTACTGTACCTAAATAATTATAAAAAGTTTTTTCGTGCACGATTTTCATTATTTTAAAACGATAATAAATTATTCCTTATGCAAATGGGAACATCTCTCTCTCTCTCTCTCTCTCTCTCTCTCTCTCTCTCTCTCTCTCTCTCTCTCTCTCTCTCTCTCTCTCTCATCCTGTGCCCCATGTTGGGGCGAAGGGCCTCCAAGTGGAGGTTTCTGTTTACCGATGTGAATTTTGATACGCTTATTTTCCTAGACAGGGAAGAGGGACAGGTGGTAAGCCCATCGCCCCTTAAACGGGAACATAACTTTGTCTAATTTTTCTTGTAAAAAAAGTTTAAAATGCAGCCCTTAGACATATTATATTAAGACACTTCGTCTAAATTATATTTGTCATTATTTTATTATAGAGCTTATGCGCAAAATTTCAAATAATTCTAAGCAAAACTGTAGTACTAGGGACTTTATGAAGGTAAACAAAATTGTTTAGGAGAAAATAACATTTTGTTGCATTAAATAACTATTTTGATTATACAGGTTTTATCTTTGACTTTATTTAAGACTTGATATGTTTATCTGTATCACTGCAAAACTATAACAACCTATCTTGAAGGTGATAGGCCTATTTAAATATTGAAATTAATTTAAAAAGCGTATCACGTAAAATAATACTAAATATTCGGAAGAGCAAACATTAAACTATTTTTGTGTACAAAAAAGTCATTTCCTGTTTTAAAAAATCGTGAATTTTCAGTATAGTGTCTCTTTAACCCGGAACATGAAAGGGTCGATATTTATTAGTTGACCACAGAAGTCATGGGTTTCTATAATAGTACAACATTTATGAGTCATGGTACTGACTGGAGTAGGCAAATGCGTTTTCTTAAAGAAGGTCATGGTTTTTGGCATCCAACAAATGCACATCGGCCCAATCAACTCCCCATGACACTGTCCGGAGTAAATAAGTGCGTGCTCTACTGCAACAATTTGGCAACAAATGAACACTGATCCAAGGTTCTGATATAAAGGAATTTAATTGCTTAGTCATTCAGTAAGCGGAGAGTTATCCAGTAATTGTTTACAATGTTTCAGGTATTTGTAACTGGATTCCTTCTGGCAGACTGCATCACAGTACAAGTCAATCTACAGTTACCAGACGACTTTGAAGATGACGACTCTTCAAGAGACCACAACTAAAACACGCACTTGCCACCCTATAAATCTTCAGTTTGAATAAATAAATTTTTATTAAGAAAGAAAATCATTCAGCTTCCTTCATTAAGAGGCTGCCAACCTACAAAGTATATCTGATAATAGTTTATAGGGAACAAAACACATAGGCCTACCTAACAGACATATAACTAGAACATGAATATATAACAATACAAAATAAACACATATTGAAAATGCAGTCAAAATATATGACAGATATCACAGAATGATGTATTAAGGTGCATATAAATGATTTTTTAGTACAAACTCTCTAAAACAGCCGCTTGTGAGACTGGTAACAAGCTGAAAAATTGATTTTAGCCACCAAGGCAGCTAAAATTGCATAAAACTTCGCTCAAACTGCATTCAAAATGCAGTTTTATCGACCTAGTACTTTAAAGTCGTCATGGCAATCTATAAACAAAACTCAGATGGCATTGACCAGTCACGCCAACTTTAACATCGATTTAAGCATATACTTGGTCGTAAAACAACAAATTTAAGCCAGCATGTTTTTTTTATGATAATCACAAAGTTTACCAGGGTTTTTCGCAAAACACATAAGATAAAATATAAGCCAAAAACTTTTCACATCTTCGTTCACGTCTTCTTCAGGGCTCACTAGATGTGTTGTGAAGTTTAACTGTGTAGTGAAGTGGTTCTTGTGTTTTTATAAATTTACTGGCGAAAAGACAAATATAAGGTGCAGTTTAAGCTCCGCCCACTCGATATTCACATTTTGTTTCTCAGCGAACAGGGTGACCAAACTATCCTTGTATTATGCTCACACTTTATCTTGAGCCGAAAAAATGCGGGGGTGAGGGGAGCTGATATTGCATGCAGTATAAGAGATTGACTATTGCAGAAGGCGGTGAGTTGAAATTGGCGTTGTTTCTGAAGGGTTGCCAATTACCAGAAAATATAACGTGTTTAGTTTTATGCTGGTACACAATGGAACTAACTGTAATTTGTAGCACTTTCAACTCTCGCTACCAAACTAAAGATTTTATATTGATTCAGATATTATAGTAGAATATATCGCTGGAGAAATGAATAAAGTAATATATTTACGCCTATTTAGACAATTTCTCTCCCGGTCTTCAGAATATAGAAAATCGTTTAAAAGTCGTAGCATTATACATGTAGGCCTACTTGAATACGCAGTTTCACATGCCTGAATTGATGTAATTTAACTAAATACCTTTCGCGAAAGTTTGTAGGTAATTAATACAACACAATTAAAACAACGAAATAATAAAACTTGACTTGTTCTTTTCTCCAACGACAGATTCAGCTTAAAACACATTAAATTGCTTTTTCCTTCCATTTCATTTATTTGGTTTATTATTTCGCTGATTTCCTATACTTCTTGGTTTAAAGAATATTAATTTTTAACTTCGTTGTCACTTATATCGACCATTTCCACAACACCAGTACTGTTCTTTTAATATCCCTGGATTTATTCTGTCATTTTCAGAATAATATGATGTTAACCAATAAAAAAAATTGGCGGTTGCTCAAGAATGCCTCAACGGGAAGTTTTTGGGTATGGCAATACTGGGGACGGGTCGCGATCTTCATTTTTTCAAGCGAGGCCTTCTTTATATGGACGGTTTTCAGCATTATGGAGTGCAGAGCTCAAGATAAAGTGTGCGAATAATATATTGTCGCCGACAGTCCCGACCATACCAAATATTAAAAATGCGAGAGTGCCCCTTGTACCAAATATTAAAACTGCGAGAGTGGCCCTTGTACCCGATATTAAAAATTCGAGAGTGCCCCTTGTACCAAATGTTAAAAATTAGAGAGTACCCACAGGTTTGCCTTGTACCCAACGGTTTGTCAGCCTGCTTATCCTCGAAGAATTCGCTAGATCGTGGTATAAAAGAAAGTGCTTCGTTGGGGATGGGTTAGGGCGGGATATATCTCATGCAACGCTGCACCTTATATTTGGTTTTTCCCAATTTACTTTTATATTTATTATTATATTATAAATTAATTATTAATAGAGAAGCTAGAAATTGTAGTATTGGCAAACTGCATAGTAAAGAACGAATTAAAGTACTAAATATAATATTTAATTATATCTTAAAGAAGCGTAGCTCAAGTAGTAAGAGGGACAGCAGAACCTACCGGGTGTTCAAAAAGTGTACTGTGTAGAGCAGAAAAGAACAAACGCCAGAAAGAAAGAATGAAAACAAACTAAATAGGTCCTAAATAGGTCCTGTGTATAAAGTCTGATGAAAATTGATCAAAGAACGTAGATTTAAATAAAGGTCATATAATAGGGGTTGACAGATTTAAAGGGGTATTTTTTCCAAAATTACTTTAGCCTCAATTCTTCTCTTGTTTCTGTGTGCAAAGTCTAATAAAGAAATTGCCAAAAGTTGTAAATTTAAATATAGGATATATGACAGGAGTTAAAACATTTTGAGTGGTGGTATTTTCCAAAATTAGTTTTACCTAAAATTGTTTCCTGGTTCTATAGGGTCTATGTGTAAAGTTTGGTAAAAATTGGTATAATAATGCAAATTTAAGTAAACGTTATATAATAGGGAAGATTTTAGGGGTAGTTTAATCCAAAATTAACGTTGTTTAACATTTTACCTTGGTTCTATAGGGTCTGTGTGTAAAGTTTAGTAAACATTGTTAAAATAATGTAGATTTGTATAGGGATTACATAATAGGGGTTAAACATTTTATAAGGGGTGGTTTTTCTGAATATTATTGTCTCATAGAATTTTCACCCGAGTGTACAGTGTATGTGTGTAAAATTGTGTAGAATTGGTCAAAGAATGTAGATTTTTATAGAGGAAATACTAATCATAGGGGTTGGAAAATGGGAAGGGGTGGCTGTGCCGTCGTTCGATCTACAGGGCATAATTTACAATGCAACAAACAAATATATATTTCTAGGGTTTTCACGCCTATATGAGCTTTGTCACATCATGTGCCTAGCCTTGTAGGCCTATGGGGATAGATCTGGCATCACATAAGACCTGTACTGTCTTTTAAGGTTGAGATGATCTATAGTATAGGCTATCTAGCCGTAATGAAATAATGATGGATTGTAAATGAGAACAAAGGAGGCGGTTGATAACGTTAATAACTAGGTTCTTTTGTTTATGATTCGGGTAGACTGTTTCTAGGAAACATGAGATTTCTTGAGATCACATGGATAAAATTCCAGCTTCTTTTTCCAAAGAAAGTAAATTGATAAGTGTCCAGTCGAGGAATTTCAGTAAGTTCATATAAAAGCATAGGCTAAAATTATGGTTCGGATGTTTATGACCTAAAAAAGTGGAAAATATGACTGCATATATTACCTTAAAATGACTAAACATGACTCAAAAACCCTATTATTATAAAAATAAATGTTCCAATTTAAATTGTTTAATGACATTAACTTCTTACATCACATTAATTCAATCACTTTTTAACAATATTGCAGGTAATTTACTGTTTTACTTGTAAAGACCTATTAATCTGTTAATGTTTCCAAATAGGCTACCACTGCAAATATGAACTGAAAATATTTTTAAAACTTGTCTATTGGAATTTGTTAACACAAGGAGGAAGGGGTAATTGTGCTTTTACTTGTTACTGTCCCTTCATATTTCTGTTACAGTAAAATCAAAATATTCGTGACTCTTTATCGGGAAAAGATTACGTCGACAATTTAGTGCACATACTGCATAATTGTGCTCTTTTGTCGAATTTGTAACTGAAATATGACGTTAAATTACAAATATGACCAAGATCATGAAAATGACCAAAATATGACTTTATATTCAAAATAAAAACGGTCCGATTAGGATAACAAATGTGCAATTCGTGTTTAATTTATGTTTGCGGCAAGAATGGAGGTCAGGATAAAAATATGACATGTCAAAAACATCCAAACCTAGCTATAATATGGTGTTGTTGTTATGTAGATAAAGAAGCAATCTCTGCTGATACTTGATTAATCATGCAGTGAACTATAGACCTAAACAAGGCTATTCCTTGTATTATTCGAAAACAGTTTCTCCGTGTAGACCTATGGTATAATATTTATATAACTTCGCATTCGTTAGTTCCCGGAATGGCATGGTTTTCAATTTGAGATCACGGTAAGAAGCGGAAAGTGTACAGAAATAGGCCTCCTAGACCTACTAAATGTATTTTCTTCTCCCAAAATAATAACAGACTCAATTCACTGTTTTTTATATGAAAGTAGTACGTTTTTACAACCCAATTTCATTCAGTAAATAAAAGGGAAAAAGTTAAAAACTCATTGCTATATTATAAATTGAAAACAGGCAACCCTAGCATAGATGGTATTATTTGTTAGTTTAAGGGGAGGTTGTTAGCTGTATCTCTGCCATGTTAAATTATTTATGTTCATGTTCCTATTTCTCAAAAACTATTTGATCAATTGAAACAAAATTTGGTAGACTTTTAGATCTGTATCTTGCCTTTAAACGTTGGTTTTTTAAAAAGAATATGTTTGTAAACAAATATTTTATAACTTTTTTTGGAAAATTCAATTTTTTCATTCGGTTTTATTCATTAAAAATGAAATAAATTTCTTACCATTGAAGATAAATGCATTTAAAAACAACCGTTTCTGTATTAATGTAGTTTCAGTAACTGGAACAAAAATCAGATCTCTACTCTTAATACTTCCCGAGAAAAAGGAACAAATCTGTACAAAAAACAAAATGAGAGAAAAAGTACGTTAAAGATAAAATGTACCATAATGTGCTCGAAGTGCATATTCAGGACAAAACTTGTATGTCGGATGAAACCCTACGGAAGAATGTAGCCCACACTGCTTTCTTCATATTTTCCAAGCTATCTGTATTAGTTCCTACACCTGTATTAGTTCTAAAACCTTACCCATAGTACAATTGCAGCTCCTTCTCAGTGAGCCTTCGTTGCTGTGTAAGGCAGCGTTCACACTGAGGCGATAAGCGATAAGCGATTTATCGGAAGGAATTTGTTGCGACGATATATTGCTAGGAAGGTTCACACAGCGAGCGATAAATCGGCGCGACCTGGGCGATAAAAATTCCCTTTAGGCAGGCCTACAGGCTGAGGTAGATTTCGATGTGCTAAATATCGCCTTATATGAGTGCTATCGAGAAACCAGTTACTGATTTGTAGAGTACTCATCAAGCGCTTTTCAACAATACCCCATAAGACGTGGTTTCAAAAATTTTGAACTTCCATCCCCCAACCAACCACCAAAACTCCCGAATCGTTGGTGTCACTGTGAATTCCATAGGGAGTTCTCTAATTTATTCAAACAAAGTTTCCCTCTATA
Organism: Ectobius pallidus; assembly: GCA_964059195.1. Lineage (NCBI taxonomy): Eukaryota > Metazoa > Arthropoda > Insecta > Blattodea > Ectobiidae > Ectobius > Ectobius pallidus. The sequence goes on along the minus strand of CAXKWD010000004.1, from coordinate 170,999,431 downwards.
CTTCATAGGATTCAAAATTTCTACCCCTCCCCGACCCTCCCCTGGGGCCAAATTTGGTCATTAACGAACTTGTCCGAACTATTGGGCCTAGAAATAACATAATAAAATTTGGTTCAAATATCTTCAAAATTATGGCTGCTAGCGTGTAAAGATATATATATATATATATATATATATATATATATATATATCACTTTTAGGTAGATTTCGAAGACAAATCTACCTATTGCAATGGATACCATGTCATGATTTTCGAAAAATTCTTTCATATCTTTACGTTTCATGCTCCCCTAAGTACGAAACCACCGCCCGTTCAAAAAAAAAAAATTGTGATATTTATATATATATATTTTTTTTTTTTTGGACGGGCGGTGGTTTCGTACTTAGGGAGGCATGAAACGTAAAGATATGAAAGAATTTTTCGAAAATCATGACATGGTATCGATTGCAATAGGTAGATTTTTCTTCGAAATCTACCTAAAATGTGGTGGGAACACAATCTTCACTACAAAAGTTACAATATCGTAAGCAACAAATCGCTCAGTCGACCAGCATGCTGCACTTCGAGCGATATAGCACTTGCGATATGTTGCGCTATCGCGTGAGTGTGAACCTTTTTTATCGCCTCCCTTTAGATTTCAAGTATCTGTCCGTGCGTGTCGCGTATCGTATATCGCTTATCGCTTATCGCCTGAGTGTGAACCCTGCCTAAGTGGCTTCAAGACGGTTCCCACTGTACTCTTTTCTCGATTTTCTAAGGCGTGAGCCCATACGTTTTTGTATATGCTAAAATTTAATGGATACTTTTATATATATATATATATATAAAGTATAGAAAAGAGCAAAATACCTTATTATTCGAGAGGCTCCTTCATGCCCCGTCATCTTCCAGGCTTGCCAACCACCGATTATTTAACCTGGGCCCTCCCACCTCAGTTCCACAGGCATCCAGAGCCTCTCGAACCCCGGATACTCCGGGAACATTGCGTCATCTGGCCAGGATGCCACAATGCTAAGGTTGAGAACTACATTATATAGTTAGATCACTGTTGCGCACAGTATAAGCGAGGGATATGCAAAAAAAGAAATATCTAATTTTTATGAATATATTTGGGAAATTATTGTTTTTTGTGTAAGATAATTTTTTGCAACATTCAGTCGGTAGATATGAAAGCACATGCTAAGCTGACGTCCGTGAAAAACATTTGAAAAAACACAGTAATATTCAGCTGTAAATTTGTAAATCATATCAAGTTTAGTGGGAATAATTATTCGTACATTGATCAACTAAAATCTTTTTTCGTACATGCTCAAATCACAGTTAGTTACATTGTTTTTGTACAAACAACCGTAACCACAGTATGTGGAAACTTAAGGGCCTGTACGACGACCTGCTGATATCATATTTAGCTGCCAGATAGAGAACCTATCTGGAAGTTGGCCAAGAATTGCGTATTGTGATCTCCTGACAAAATCTGTCTGGCAAGACAACTTCCAGATAAGCTAGCAGGAGGATGGAGTGGCTTCCAACTGCTAGTTAGGAATCTTGGTTGAAACAAGATGGCAGTGTTCCGAACTTTTCTGGCCACATGAATTTTAGAACTGATGCCGGAAGATTTAATTTACATAAAATTGTCATTTTATGCTCACATATGAATGAAATAGAATTGAACAAATAGATTAATGCACTTAAAACGATATATTGTTATGTAATTTAATTGTACAAATACAAATCCGAGCTGCCGCACCTAGCGGAGGACTACCGAATTACAACAGACACATCTCTCTGCTCAGCGAGGTAAGGACCATTTTACAAATTTTGACTGCGTTCTTGCCGGTAGCAGTTCAGCGATGGTATTACGAGGCATCTTCCAGTTAAGCTATCTGGAAGTCACGTATCTGGAGGATTTGTCAGCAGGTGGTAATACAACCCCTAAGCCTCTCTTCGCGTTAGTTGTTTATAGTCATTCAGTTTAAGGGCGTGTATGACGACCACCTGATATCATATTTATCTACCAGATAGAGAACCTATCTGGAAGTTGGCCAAGAATTGCGTATTATAGTCTCCTGACAAAATCTGTCTGGGAAGACAACTTCCAGATAAGCTAGCAGGAGGATGGAGTGGCTGAAAAAGTACCAACTGCTAGTTAGGAAATCTAGGTTGAAACAAGATGGCAGCAGTCCGAAGCTTCCTGGCCACCTGATTTTGAGATTTGATGCTGGAAGATTTAATTTACACAAAAATGTCATTTTAGGCTCATATATGAATGAAATAGATTTGCAAAAATCGATTAATACACTTAAAACGATGTGTTATTATGTAATTTAATTGTACAAATAAAAATCCGAGCTGCCACACCTAGTGGAGGACTACCGAACTACAACACTCACGAGGTAAGGACCATTTTACAAATTTTTACTGCGTTCTTGCTGGTAGCAGTTCAGCGGTGGTATTACAAGGCATCTTCCATTTAAGCTATCTGGAAGTCACGTATCGGGAGGATTTGTCGGCAGGTGGCAATACAGGCCCCGAGCTTATAAAGGTTAAGTTCTATGATTTGTAAAGATACCTGTTTCATATGCTCATAATTATGCAAGTTCTGGTGTTCCAGATATAAATACCTAGGAATAAAATCAAATCAGGTAGGCCTAAACTGATATAACAAAGTACCAGAATGCTTTTGTTTAATCAGTTATAATTGTAATTATGACATGCAAACATTTTTAAAAATTGATTTCCAAGTTAACCTTCAGATTAATTAATTAAGCAGGGTTTGCGGAAGAACAAAGGTCTAGTTTTAAAAAATCAGATTAAAATCATCCAGTATCAGCAGAACTATAGTCTACAGATTTCAGATATAATGACAATCGCACACTCACATAAAAATAAAACAACAAAAAATGTCGCATTGGTCGGCTTTAGGATTTGAACCAAGGACCTCCAGAATGCGAGTCCAAGACGTTACCATCTCGGGCACCTCATCTCGGTCTAGTTTGATAACCGTATGTAAAGGAATAGTGTTATTAGTCATAGATAACTGTATTGCAACTTCCAAAGCCGTAGGCCTACATGGAAATTCTAAAACAATATGTTGTCATGATAACTGATTCGCATTTCATAAATTCTTTCTAATACATTACCATAAAATGGGCACTAAATTGGGTATTTCTCCGCTACCGGTCAACCGATTAGGTCCAATGGACGTTATAAATGCCTATACCAAGTTTCATGAAAATCTGATAAAGCGTATTAGAGTTATCGCGCGTACAGACACAGAGAATACTGAGAATAAAACTTTCATATAAACGTTTCTAAAGTAGTGACATGCATTTATATTTATATCATCCACTATTATACTACTACTAAAAAGTGATCCCTATTACAGGCCATGGAGGCCCAGAAGGTTCCAGGAGGGTGAGGCTCCCAGGTTTTAGACATTCGGCAAGTGAAGGTGGTAAGGTTGTCGACCTTACGCACCGAGCGCCTTTACCCCCAGGACTGCTCCTGGTACTCATTTCTGTTAGAGGCTGAGTCGACTCCAGGGCCATAGTGCCACCAGAAGGATTAGGCCCATTGAAAAACTCCAACGACCTCATCGGGAATCGAACTCTCGACCTTCCGGTTTATAGCGCAGCGCCTCAACCACTACGCTACGGCCTACTCCCTATTATACTGAAGATTTGTGTACAGAAAAGCTTATGCTATCATTTGAAAAGATAGCCTAAGAATGCAACACATATTTGATAATTTTCTAAAGTAGCCTACTGCTTCTTTGAGTGAGTGGGTGAGTGAGTGAGTGAGAGAAAGAGAGAGAAAGAGAGAGAGAAAGAAAGAGGAAATCAATAGGAGTATTGCTATGGGAGAGAAGTCGTGAGAGTGAAAGAAATCATATGGATTATGGTCTTGTATTGTAGTTTCCCTACGACTATTCCGCTCATAAGCCGCGCGTTTGATATTGGCCAATAACGTTTAGCAGTTTCTCGGATATAGACCAGTCACGATCGTTTATCTTATAGGCCTAAAAGGCTTGCTATTAATACGATTTTATCTGATAAAACGTCAGCTCGTTACTGGACGTGCAAGCATCAACATACTAATACAACATGTGACTAATACGTCACATGCTGTCAGTGAACACAATAAAAACACGTTATTTTATACAAATATGTTTTACCATGAGGTCAAATATAATTTTGTTTGGAAATTGAAAAAAAAATATAAATGTACATTGACTAAAAACACAATTTCAATTCGGTGCAAACCAGTTCGTGTGTCTTTATTCTGTTCTGCTGTTAGCTTACCTGAATCAGGTTAACTATGTCTTATATGCACCATTGGTATCATTGGTTACAACGTGGTAACTAGAATCGATTCATGGATGGTTGATTCATAGTATGCCGTGATCTCGCAGCTTTTGGTTTTCTTTTTATGTAACAAAATGAGAAAGTAACTATGATTTTTATAATCCGTTACATTTTTATTCATGGAATAGTCTTAATAAATCCAACTCGAGTTCACGAGTTTCTTCAGATAAATTCGCTCCTCCTGCTCGGTCGCGAGTCTATCGATAAACTCGTAAACTCTCGTGGGATTACCTATGATAAAACCGCAGTGATCATAATTATTTTGTAATTATATCTTTTCAGGAAAAAAATGAAAATCTAAGGACTTCTTTGAACCAGAAGGATGGCAACAAATCAAGGGGTGGAGGTCGGACCTCCAATAATGGACGGGGTGAGTGTGAAAGCCGTTTTTAAGTAGAAAAATTAAAATTCGCAAATTTTTAACCGATTCTGTAAATTTAACCATGTGGTAATTCTTTTTTATATCCTAATCTTTCTATATCTTAAAACTATGTGCAGAATTTCATGATGATACGAGGCGCATCCATAAAGTAAGTTTCCCTAGGGCCGTTTACAACAAAACAAAATTTCATGCAACTATTTATTGCAACAGATATATCACGTGTTCACCCTACAGCCCGGACCTCGCTCCCAGTGATTTCCATCTTTTCCTACACCTCAATAAATGACAGTGAATGACAGAGAAGCGGAGATGGTTGTCACACAATGGTTCAAATCCCAGGCGGCAGACTTTTACGACACAAGTGTTCAAAAGTTGGTCCCACGATATGACAAATGTCTCAATTCCCATGGCGAATATGTTGAAAAATAGCTGAACACTTGCTGTATCTGTTGCAATAAATATTTCCATGAAATTTTGTTTTGTTTGTGTAAACGGCCCTAGAGAATCTTTTTTTCTGGACACGCCTCGTATTTTAGATGTACTAAAAACTTTCGGTTTTGTACGATCTCCGTAACCTATCCGCGCGCATGATTTTGAACCAAAACTTTTGGATAATTATACAATTAGGAATAAAATTAGAGTGATTAAAGTAATGAATTTGAAGCTAAACGTTCTTGTAATTCTTCAAACAAACCTCTACATTAGAAATCTCAACAAGCGAGGAGCGAGGCCCAAATTCGACAATTGCCTCCTCATCAGACGCTGTCTCACTCGCCGCTATAGTTTTTAATATTCTAAGTGCTTATTGTGATTTCGTTATTTTTTCGCATTATAGTAAATAACGATTAAAATATTTATACCCAGACATACATATAATAATGCAGATGCGAAATATATGGAAGATTGTGTTATTTAGCATTGCGATGGAATATGCTTGGGAGCTGTTTGACTTGGAGCACCAGGCATTCTAAGCGAGTTTCAATCTATCTTCCTTCAAACTAAAGTCTGGCCGTTCTAAGAAGGGAACCTCAAGTAAACAAGAACAAGTACATCTGTCTCATTCTAGCACATTACTCGTATGACTTAAGAGTGAGCCAGACATATTGGTTTCCTTCTTAGCTTATCTCATGAGTAAAATAAAACTAAACTCCATGGCGCTACATCCCTGAAGGGATAATGTCTACCACCCGACAGCTGCGTTATCTACCATAGGTAGATGTCAGGTTTGGGGGCATTTGGTCAGCTTGCCGACACCCACGGCCGTTAATGGTGGTTTCCGTGACTGGAGCCGCTACTTCTTTATCAAGTAGCTCCTCAATTTGAATCACGAGGTTGAGTGCACCCGTACCAGACCTCCCTACCTCAGAGAAATCCGAGGTACCGGGGATCGAACCCGGGCCGACGGATCTGTAGCCAGCGACCCTAACCACAAGACCACGCCGGCAGTCAACATGAGTAAAATACTCCGTCAAAATACATTCAGAACAGCCTTCGATAAAATATAAACCACGACCATCAGCTCTGTATATATCGAAAGATGGACGAAAGAAGCTTTCAAATGCACAGGATCACTTGTAAGATCTGCAACTTAGGGAAACACAGCGCAGTTTTCATTAAATTCCAAAATTCAATCGTCTTTGAATGAGTAATGTGATCCTTTTTTTGTACTGTAAAAAACGTGGTATAGGCTACCTATTCTTAACAGAAATAATTGCAAAATTAAGAAAGAATTAAAAATACATTTATCAAAAGCAGTTTTGGATTATATGAAAAATTGACGCAGTATATCCCTCCTTACTATATATCTACTACTTGTTGTTTTGAGCAAATCCTTCCCCGTCAGTCAGCATTCCTGTTGGGAAAATCAAGTTTCTGTGAAAAACCCACCCTTTCCTGTTCTGCTGTTCATTCAGGGATGTCCATTAAATGATTGCAAAAGTTACAGAAGTTAAATTTTATTTTAAATGTACAAAATAGGCATTTTAGGCACTAAAATAGTAAAAATAGGCTCCAAAGGTCCTAATAGGCATTTTAGGGCACTATAAAACTCTATAAATATAAGTGATTTATCATGAAATGTCAACATATTTATAAAAATTCATGTTATTTCATAAGGAACAAAATAGGCATTTGTCTTAAAATCCCAGGTCTAGTTATAACTTAGGTTACGATTTCTTGTTTAAGTTGGCATGTCTTAGAGTATAGTGAAAAAAATGTATACCTAGTTTTTAGTCCTAAAACAGCGTATAATGTGATTTTCATTAGTTCAGTATTTAAACATTTTCTGGGGGTGGGCCCCCGTACCCCATTTCTTGTAGGGTATTCCATACCCCCAACCCCGCCGGCACTTTGGACCCTCCCCTAAATTATTTTCTGTCTACGCTAGTGCCCTCCCGTTTCTGTGAGTGACATAAACGCCCGAGATGGAGAATCTGCAACTAAAAAAGCTTCCAAGCTTTGATTCCATCGCATTGCTAAATAACACAAACCTCCAAATGTTTCGCATGTGCCTGGGTATAATCTTCACACTTTTGCAATTTTTAACATTGTGTCTGTCTGATCTAAAATTTGACGTTGAGGGTAATTTCCTGCCTCTCTTTCTGTTTAAACATGTTTTTTAATCTTCTTACTTGCGAAAGGCCTATGTAGTTTTATATATTTATTATGGTATTTATGTTTGATGCACATAATTTACAAACAATAATCCGATCATCAGAGGAAAAATAAACTCTGTCATATTCAAACACAATGGCATCTGATGTGTTTTCGGACGTCCTCGTTTATGCAGGTATGACTTCACTCACAGCAGTATTCCTTGCCTGTTCTCCCCACCTAATGCCACAGGCAGCGCGAGTTGTTTACTAACTCAGAAAGCTTCCTATGCCTTGTGCACCACTAACTTGACGAATTATTGGCTAAACCCCCGGGCCCTACTGATATTAGATAAATCAAATAAAATCTGAAAGGCTGCCCTATGCAGATAGTATTGCATGATTGTACCTAATAAAGCAAAGGAGAACTCCTATGCAAACGCATAAACACGCCAAGCTATCTTTAGCCTACTATGCCGTGTTAATGGACACGAAACATCGCGCCCAGGAGACCTAGTTTCCCATTCTACTGGATTCGTTAATTTTTTTTTTACACACTAAAAACGGCGAAATTTCATGTAATATTATTCTCCAGAAGTTTTAGAATCCATATATATGCACATTTTGTTTCTAAGAATATTTTTAAAATGGGTAAAATCGGTAAGAAGTTCACAAAAAATTAACCTAAAATGGCGCTCAGAAAGGGAAGTTCACACAGCAGAAACAGCTGCTAGAGACAATGCAGATGCATGCTGGGAAGAAGCCGATGGGTCACGTGGTGCTGGAATCAGGGCTGCCAACAAGATAAGGGTATGTGGTGGGTCAATCGCCATCACTGTCTATAACACCACTGGCCCCAAACCCTTTTTAAACTGGAGCTAAACTAAACTAACCTAACCTAGCCTAGCCTAACCTAACCTAACCTAACCTAACCTAACCTAACCTAACATGCCTAACCTAACCTAACATGCCTAACCTAACCTAACCTAACCTTACGTTTTATATTTATTGGGGGCTCTTCAATATAGGACAATAAAAAAAAAAACGGAAATCCAGTCTGCGCGTGAATTTAAAAGCGCGTGCTTCAAATTGTTGGCAGTACCATATGGAACAGACCAATGACATGCAAGGTCTTTGGCAGCCAATGGGAATGTTGGTCTGCAAGCCAGAGCCCGCATACCAACGCCGAACATCGCTTGTGGAAATCCAGTAGAGTAGGAAACTAAACCCATTCTAAGTATGAAAATATTTCTGAAATATCACTACAATATCAGCATTTACACAAATCGATACTTGAAATACGGAACAGAATCTATTACACGAAAACGTGATGGAGTCAGGAAAAGCTTAATTGCCTCATATCGAAAAATGTTGAACACTACTCATAGAGACTTCACCGTGCAGAAGGAAGGCACAATATACATAAAATAGGCACGTTACTCACATGAGCTTCGATTCACGCAGCCACTCCAACACTCGCTGTTACTACTCCACTACACAAACACACACAAAACGACTGCCTTACATACTCCCGGCGCTCGGAAGCAGAAGCATGCACGACTGAAAACGCGCAAGCCCACTCGGGCACGGCAATGCGCCCCTCGAGATTAGGGAATATCTAAATCGGCTACACTCTGAAGGGTGGTAATAAACCAGCCTTCATTTGTAGAATCTCAAGCTCTCGGGTCTGCGAAGCAAAAAGGCATCTCTTTTTCAAGCTAAAACAACTGAAACACGCACTCCTTCATTATTGCCTCTTATCTATATTAATAAAAGGAAGTGTCTGTCCTCCGTCTGTCTGTCTGTCTGTCCACGATGCCCAGCGAAATCTACTCAACGCAGAGATCTGGAATTTTATACATAGGCGGACTAAAGGGTCGGAATGTGCACCTCGAAGCCGGAATTTTAATTTTCGCTTTCGTTCGTGTGTTATGAGTGAAAAACGGGAAGAAAGCGTGTATTTTTTGCGTTTTCGAAGCATGAGTTTTCAGCAATACAAATCAATTGCACTAGGCTTTAGCTATTTTTGTCATACCTTCGACATAAAAGCATCGCGATCTCTTGAATGTTGTAGCTCACGCTGGTCGATTCATTTGTTTTTAATGTCAAGGCACGCAAACATAATATGAAATTTTCAACCTACTCCGGAGAGGATTATTATTATTATTATTATTATTATTATTATTATTATTATTATTATTATTATTATTATTATTATTATTATTATTATTATTATTATTATTATTATTATTATTATTATTATTATTATTATTATTATTATTATTATTATTATTATTATTATTATTATTATTATTATTATTATTATTATTATTATTATTATTATTATTATTATTATTATTATTATTATTATTATTATTATTATTATTATTATTATTATTATTATTATTATTATTATTATTATTATTATTATTATTATTATTATTATTATTATTATTATTATTATTATTATTATTATTATTATTATTATTATTATTATTATTATTATTATTATTATTATTATTATTATTATTATTATTATTATTATTATTATTATTATTATTATTATTATTATTATTATTATTATTATTATTATTATTATTATTATTATTATTATTATTATTATTATTATTATTATTATTATTATTATTATTATTATTATTATTATTATTATTATTATTATTATTATTATTATTATTATTATTATTATTATTATTATTATTATTATTATTATTATAGGGATAATCAATATTAGCCTAAATATGGTCAAACGTTGTTCGATTTGGACGAAACTCACTATACAGGGGTTTTCTGGGCCAAGGAACTCGAATCTGAGGTCGCTTTTACCAGGTGACGCTATCTAATCGTGATATGTAGTCCACATGATTTAGGTGTTAATATAATGATTTAACTATTATGCTCTTAATTTTTAATGCTATCTTAAAATAATAAAAGGACGTGTTTGTCTGTCTGTCCACGATGCCCAGCGAAATCTACTGAACGCAGAGATCTGAAATTTTAAACATAGATGGGCTGAATGGTGGGCGAATGCGCATCGAAGCCGGATTTTTAATTTTAGCTTTCGTTCGCGAGTTGTGAGTGAAAAACTGGCAGAAAACGTTATTTTAGCGCTGTCGAAGCATCAGATTTCAGTAATACATTTCAATGTCAAATCAATTGCAGTTGGCTTTGGCTATTTTTGTCATACCGTGGTAATAAAAGCATCGCGATCGCTAGAATGTTGAAAGCCCACGCTGGTCGATTCATTTGTTTAGAATGTCAAGGCCCGTAGACATATGAAATTTTCAACCTACACGGAAGAGGGATAATCAACATAGACCTAAATATGGTTAAACATCGTTCGATTTGGACGAAACTCACTATACAGGGATCTTCTGGTCCAAGGAACTCGAATCTGAGATCGCTTTTACCAGGCGACGCTATCTAATCGTGACATGTAGTCCACGTGATTTAGGTGTTAATAAATATAATGATTTAACTATTATGCTCTTAATTTTTAATTCTTGAAATAATTATCGCGGGCGATCGCTTGATTTTGTAAGTCCATCCTGGACGATTCATTTGTTTAGAATATCAAGGCCCGAAGACATGAAATTTTCAACCTACACGGAAGAGGGATAATCAATATAGGCCTAAATATGGTCAAACATTGTTCGATTTGGACGAAACTCACTGTACAGGGGTATTCTGGGCCAAGAAACTCGAATCTGAGGTCGCTTTTATCAGGCGACGCTATCTAATCGTGTTATGTAGTCCACGTGATTTAGATGTTAATAAATATAATGATTTAACTATTATGCTCTTAATTTTTAATTTTTGAGATAATTATCGCGGGCGAAGCCGCGGGCACATGCTAGTCTATATATAAAAGCCAAATCCCACTGACTCACTGATCACAGTTTCTCAAAAACCATACAGCCTAGGAACGTGAAACTTTGTACACATATTACTCCTAGGCTCTAGCCGCACACTAAGAAAGGATTTCAAAATCTTTGGCCTCTAAGGGCCTATAAGGGCCAAAATAGGGTTGTAAAGTTATGACATTCACCAAAAGGAATTCATACTGCACATGCACAATCCCCATGACAACATTATTTTTTTAAAACTACACGGGTGGCTTGGCATGATTTCATGTAGACCTAATAGATATAAAATAATGAGAAAGGCTATCAATAGAATTCCTATAAACGATTATCAACTATTTTGTAACACGAAGTAAATTTAGAAGGTCCTGGGTTATTTTCTTAAGAGTTGAACTCTTTTCTTAAAGTTAGCCTAGGACTGTATTGCAAAAGATAGTTCATACAATATCAATAGATATAATTTCCTAATTAATTTCTATTTACCGTATTATCTCTCTATCTTTACTTTAGTTTTTACCTCTCCCTTTTTGGTAATTTAAGCAACCCACGTTGCCCGGACCTTACAGGGCCACGACCTGTCGGGAGAGGGATTATCTATGGATCACATACATACTTTCTTGACCAGACAAGGACATGGAGGGCCTCCCAGATGAGTGATCAGTCCAATGCCGCGGCCACCTCCGATACAACACAAACACATAGGACGAGATACACCATTCACACACTCACTCTGAACAAGGCGAGCATGGGAAGAGGATGATAAGGGCTGCCAGATGATATCCGGGGACCACTAGGCCTAAAGTTACCAGAGTCGAAAGTTACCAGACATTTGTCTCACATGAGGAAAAATCCCGGAAAAAACCCTACCTAGGTAACTTGTCTCGACCAGTATTCGAACCGGAGCCCGCTATTTACTGTATGTTTGCCAAAATTGAAACAGGACGATTAAATTTTGTAAGACATAATCAGAGGAAACTACGGGTGAAGGAGTATGTGGAATATAAATAAGTCCACCGTGTTGGCATCAAATCGACTTTAAATTTTGTTCACTTAAACTATGTATACATAAATCTAAAAATGCGAAGCATTGATGGGTCAGCTAGTTCTATATCAGAATTAGAAGTCAGAAAATTGTTTTGCTCCATGCTTAGAGTAGTCAATGTTATGTGAGTGTGAGTTGTTCCGTCCCCATATGGCTATTATGGATAAGGATTGTACTCGTGATACAAATGTATTTAAAAAAGTCTGTATTGCAAGATTTTATTCGGGCTGTGTTTCTGTCGGTGATCCTAGAAGAAAAACGGTAACGACTTACTTTTACTTTTTACCACTTTATATGTAGAGTTTTTTTCAGCTCTAGCGAGTTTGTTTAAATGTTGTACAGGAATTAGGCGTACATAACCTATACAGTATCGTAAGACCCAAAAATTGTATTAGAAATATTTGTTTCAATAAATTTTCTAAAGAACAGTTATAAGTCATGCTGCATTCACATAGAAAATTAACCGTAAACTTAAGAACATAAAACGTAACGCAAACTTAGCATGGCATTGCGCATTCAAGACGAGAACTTAATGTAGCTAACAACCAATCACAAATGAGAACGTGATCAGCTGATAAAATGGCTGCCAGAAACGAAAATATTTTCATGTATTTATTAAACACGTGTAGGCTTTTAAAAATTGAAATCATACAAGTGTATGTAGACATATTCAAAATAACAGCATATTATATGGGCTGTATTTACTACTGTAGTTCATTTCTTGGGATATTATTGTCCATATATTTTCTTTCAATGCCGCATCTTGGTATAATGTATGGCTTTTTTCATACAGACGACGTTACGAATTTCTTACCCATAGACGCCATCTGTTAACTACTTCCACTTCCATCTCCTGTTCTATGGAGTTGAAAGCTCTGATTGGTTGTATCGTTATTTTTCGAATATAAACTAAACGTGAAAGTTTGTAGTTTTCAAGATTCTACGTTAACGTTTGATTTTACGTTTTGTTGAAAGTTTACGTGATGCATTGTGAATGGTGTAGGAGGTCGAAGAAATGGCCCGAAGTTGGATGGCCAATTTGTAGGAGTTCGAAACGTTGGGTCGTAAATTTATAAGAGTTCGGAGGTGTTTTATAGGGATTTGTTATTGGGTTGCCGGCTAGTCTAGTTCAGCGGTAGTAAAGCACTCGATCTTTATCTAACAGGGTCGTAGTTAGATATGGCAAGAGGGTGACAGAAACTAAAAAAAAGGGAAGTTGATAGGAAAATAATAGTATTCAAAAATATGCAATAAATCCTGTAGAAAATTATTTACTGTCCAAAATTAAATGAAGTTGCAGATGTGAATTACTTTTAAAAAACAGATGATGTAAGGTGTCGTATTTAGTTATTTATAAAATCTTATCTTAATGTTCCAATACTTTTATGCACTTTATAGTAAAATATGTATCTATATGCTTGATTAACTGACGCGCTCCTGTTACAAATGTCTATAATTTATTCTTATCTTATATTTTTATCTATTTACTATAGCGCGGATTGAAACAATAATACACGTTGATGCTTATAAAAATATCGGGCGACAATTTTAAGCTCCGCTCCGTACAATGTAACAGATATAAGTAAATGTCTTTATCACTTTTTCAGTACTTACTTTTATGCACTATTATATATTTTTTATATTAATACTAACGCGCTGCGATGTTGAATTGAAGACTTCTATCTAATTTATATAAGCGCGGATGTGATTATTGTTAAGCATAAGTCCAAAAAGAAATTACGTCGAGATATATAAACTGTACGTCTGTGTCGTCCTAGTGATGTCTGTACATAGAATCATCATGAGTCTCCTCATGTCGGTGGTAATATCTCGGAAATTTGTGTCTCGTAATATTTTGTCATTGGTCAAGTCTATTTCTTGGTATTCTCTGATTCGTTTAGGGCTTTTCAGTCTGCTACAGGGTTTAAAGTTTTGTCAGTTACATGACGCTAGCTTTGGCTTGGCTATTAAGTCATTCTGTCAAATTTAATGAGGCGCCTGCCTGTCGCAACAACAGGAAATGACTCCTCCTTTTAAATATTTTCTGCTGATAACTCTGATAACTTAATGTTATCATCGTTAGTGTTATTTTCATCTGATGGGGGTTTTTATTACGCTTCGAATGGTATAAGTCTCCATTCTGTACGATTAAAATTAATGGAATTATTAATAGTGTCCGATTTAAATGCTAGTGTGTTATTAACAGGGCCCGGATTCTAATGACATGTCATGTTTTTATTGATGCTGCCTAGACATTTCCAACTTGTAGATAAATCCTAATCATGGCCTCTAGATTATAGAAATGCATTTTTGTTAGGTCATTTTTTGTCATTTTATGCAATTTTATATTTTTAGGGCATTTATTTCAATTTTACGTCATTACTTTGTCATTTTCGTGTCATTTGCTTCCTTAATTTGTCATTTTCATGCATTTACTTTAAATAAATGACTAGGTTAATATAATGCAACCTTTTTCGTAGAATCCACTTTAAAAATAATTTTCTTATTTTTCTTCTCAAAAGTTCCACTCAAAAACAAAGCTTTTAGACCTACAATATCCTTTCTACATTTACAATTTTTAGAATCATGTACAAATTAGTCTATATCTTTGTGTGCACAATAATAATTTTTATAAATAAAATATCAGTTTTTAGGTCATTTTTTATAATTATTAAGTCATTTTCTTTAAAATTTAGTTTCATTTTATAGGTCATTTTTCAAACAATTTTAGGTCATCAGAATCCGGGCCCTGGTTATTAATTATGTCATGTAATATATCAAATTGTAGCTATCGGTGTCCTCTGTCGTTTGGTGTGTCTCGTATTGTTGTGTTCCTTGTCTATCATGAGTTATTGACGTCTAAAGTTAGGTGTGTATTGTGGGAAGTATAACTGTAGGGGTTGATGTCGCGGGTCGTAGAAATTTAGTGAAGGGAAAATATGAGCTGTTACAATGGTCCCATTGAAAAACACGGCCCTGAACTTTTAAGTCTTCGTTACGTTTACGTTAATTTTCTATCTGAATGCGGCATCACTCATCCCTGCTCAAGCTCAGGTTTTGGAAAGGAAGTAAAGAGGAAGTCATGTGAATGTTTGACATCATCATCAATTAATAAAATCAGGTAAACTGATGTAAAAAAGTGCCAGTATGTTTATGTTTAATCAGTTATGGCTGCAATTATGATATGCAGAATATGTTTTTTTTATTGATTTCCAAGTTAAGCTCCAGATTTATTCATTATTCAGGGCTTACGGAAGAACAAAGGTCTAGTCTTTTTAATCAGATTAAAATCTTCCAGCATCAGCTGAACTGTACAGATTTGTGATATCTTGACAATCGCACACTCACATAAAAATACCAAAAAAAAAAGGTCAAATTGGCAGTTTCGGGATTTGAACCTGGAACTCCAGAATGTGAGGCCAAGACGTTACCATCTCGGCCACCTGGGTCAGTTTAACTGTCTAGTTGGATAAGCGCATGTAAAACAATAATGTTTTTGGTCATAGCTAACTGTATTTTAATTTCCAAAGCCTTATAAGATCACAGTAAAACAATAGGCTGTCAAAATAACTGATTTGCTTTTTCTTTTTAATTCTTTCGAATACGTATATTACCATAAAATAGGCACTAAATTGAGCATTGCTCCGAAACAGGTCAACCGATTTTGTCCAATATGAATAGACTTCTTCCCATGGACATTATAAATGTGTATACCAAGTTTCATAAAAATCCGGTAAAGCGTATTTGAGTTACCGCGTCTTTAAAATGGACACTAAATTGGGTTTTACTCCGGTACTGGTCTACCGATTTGGTCAAATATCAGTAGTCGACTTCCCAAGTACATTATAAATGGGTATACAAAGTTTCAGGAATATCCAGTAAAGCATATCTGAGTTATCGCGTCTTCTTACATATTAACATAAAAGGCACTAAATTTGGCATTATTCCGGTACTGGCCAACCGATTTGGTTGAATATCAATAGACGTCTTTCCATGGACATTATAAATGCGTATACGAAGTTTCATAAAAATCCGATAAAACGTATTTGAGTTATTGCGCCTTTAAAATACACTAAATTGGGTTTTACTCCGGTACCGGGCAACAGATTAGGTTCAAATTCAATTGGGTACTTTTCATGGGCGTCATAAATGCGTATACCCAGTTTCATGGAAATCCGATACAGCGTATTTGAGCTATGGCGCCTTTCTAATATAATCTATTAAAATAGGCACTAAATTGGGCATTACTCCGGTACCGGTGAACCGATTTGGTTCAATTTCAATAGGGTTCTTCCCATGGACATTATAAATGTGTTTTCCTAGTTTCATGAAAATCCGAAAAAGCGTATTTGAGTTATGGTGCGTACAGACACATTGACAGACAGACGGACAGACATTTTTTCGTCCCCCACACATACTGGCACTTAATAAATATATTCATCTTACTGCTACTGAAACTGCTACTTAGTGACTTCCTGTATTATGATTGAGAGCTGATGTTGCAACTGCTGGAGGGTGGTTGTTTATATATCACGACTGCGATCTCATGTATGATCACAATACAACTGCTAGGCCTATGTATGTAACATTGTGAACTGATGATGTAATAGCTGTATGGTGATTTTATATACGAGGGTTGATCCAGAAATAAGGTTCCCAAAGAGCCCCAGCCGCACGGGAAAGCGCTAGGCGAAATCCGGCAACACCGCTGTGCGCGGCTGTTCCTCCACTCTCGATTCCACCTGGCCGCGCTTTGCTGCGCCGCTCTGCCTTGGCTCAGCAGCCGTCCGAAATGAAGGTGTTCATTGTTGCTCCCGCCAAGTGCGAGATTCGTTCCGTAAGGATTGTTGGACTGCATTGTTACGGGAGACGAAACGTGGGTGTTTCATTTCACTCCCGAAATGAAAGAAAAGTCCAAGCAATGGCGTCACTCAGGGTCACCAGTCGCAAAGAAGTTCAAACAAACTCCTTCTGCTGGCAAAGTCATGGCCAGTGTGTTTTGGGATCGTAAGGGGATATTGCTGATCGATTTCATGGAACCTGGGACAATAATCAACTCAGACAGTTATTGTGCAACTCGAAGGAAACTCAGGCGAGCTATCCAGAACCGCCGGCGAGGACGACTGACAGCCGGTGTAACGCTGCTTCACGTCTCCCGTCAAACCCAGGACCTTTTGACAAACTTTGGGTGGACTGTCATGCCCAACCCACCGTACAGTCCGGACCTCGCACCTAGCGATTATCACTTGATCCCGAAGTTAAAGGAACGCTTGGGTGGCCAACGCTTCCGGAGCGACGATGAAGTCAAAGACGGGTTGAAACGCTTCCTCAACGGGTTGGCGGCGGAGTTCTACGACATTGGGATACAAAAATTGGAGCACCGTCTACAAAAATGCCTAGAAACAGATGGTGATTATGTCGAAAAATAGAGCAAAGTGTCTTCTTTCCAACGATGTACATTACTATGAGAATAAACAATGTTGTCTATTTGTAAAATTGATGGGAACCTTATTTTTGGATTACGACTGGTACGCAGTACTACGGAATTTTTATCAACAAAATATTTTTAAACCTTCTGACGATCATCAATAGATGTGAATAATATGTTATTGTTAATTCTTACTGACATGAAATCTACACATATAGGCCTATTTTATTAGTTAATTTCAAAGTAATCCCAAGTGGTTTGTGCATTTCATTTTTAGTAGAAAATTGAGGGTATAAGGTGAATATAATATTTATTAATTTATCATAATTGACCCTCAAAGGTAGAAACATGAAATTAATCAATTTTCACATCATATTTCTTTAAAATAAACTCCTTCACTGTTATTTCAGGACTTTCTTAAAGATGGATAATCTTTTGAAAAGGGTTTTGTCCCAATATAGTTGGGGGTACGCCGTAGCATAGTGGTTGAGGCGCTGCGCTACAAACCGGAAGGTCGATGGTACGATTCCCGATGAGGTCGTTGGAGTTTTTCAATTGGCCTAATCCTTCTGGCGGCGCTATGGCCCTGGGGTCGTCTCAGCCACTAACAAAAATGAGTACCAGGAGCAATCCTGAGGGCAAAGGTGGCCGGTGCGTAAGGCTGACAACCTTACCACCTTCACGTGCCGAATGTCCAAAATCTGGGATCCTCAACCTCCAGGAACCCTCTGGGCCTCCATGGCCTGTATAGGGAACACTTTACCCTTACCTAATATAGTTTAGGGTGAACCCTTTCTACTTTGGTAAGCGTTCCATGCACTTAAACGTAGCTGAACAGAGTTCACATTCACCATCGAAGAATTACGATCAGCTGTGGAAGGTGCAAATATGCTTATCTTAAATAGTATACCTAGGTAATATAAAATTTTCTATTAATTAGAATTTTCATTTTGAGTAATGAAAACGAATAGGCTACAGTGGTTGTGTGCTAAGAAGTTCTTATGTGTATTGTAGGAAATAGGCGTGCAGGAACCTAAAAGAAGTGACTTTGGCAGGATACTGATGACATCACTTGTTGCCTTATTAGTGCTCTTGGCGTTTCCACGTTTCGTCCAAGTATATCTCGCTCTAATAGCAGTAAGTATACATACAAATAAAATTGTAAGTTATTTTATCAGAGAGCTCCGAATTTCATCCATAAATTCGTTCCTCGAGAATTTATTTTGAGAGAATCGCACCTCGAGTTATATTTATTGTAAGTATTCAGTGTTACTTACATAATTAAGTATGTAATGAATAACTAAAACCACAAGAAAATAATACAAATTATTGCTATTTGTGTCATTGTAGGCAAGATAACCTGGCAAGACAGTCTATACAATTACTAGCTTAAAAGGCCAGGCGTCGCCCGGGTTTTGTATTCTATAATTGGAAATTAACTTAATGAAGGACTTTCGATTTTCGAATTATAGGTCCTTATGTAGGTATTTAGAATTTGAAATGAAGAAGAACGACTCATCACACTCAAACTATTCCCTCAGAAAACCCTTAATATAGCTTTTTATGGCTCATAGAGGATGTAAAATTTTGTATCCCATCACTTCTACACACCAAGCCTGGTAGAAGTTGAAATAAGAAGAAACAAATACCGGAACATAAAATTGTATTGTCTTTGTGGAATATTTATTTCTCACTCTCATGTTACCATACAACCGTTTCGGGGATGAAATTAAAAAGTAATTCAATATCACTTTCATACTTCCCTCCCCAAAAACCTGGGATATAATAATATACATATTACCATACCTCGTACTGTATTCCCTATGTCCAGGGTAGAGAAAGTTATGTGACTGCATCATAGTGTGATTTATTTTCGTGGATTTATTAACAGCAATGCATTTTATTGATAGCTTCTCTAATTTGTCAAAGTCTCGTTTCATTTATTTCCAAACCTACCTGAGACCATTGCCAGCAATACACTGTTGTCATGTGAACTGTGATTTGGATTTGATAATTCTGTATCAAAAGGGATGAACTATTCTCAAAAACATTTTATTTTTGGCATTTAAAATCAAAATTTTTCAAATCCTTTCTTAGTGAGCACTTATATTATGAAACAAAGGTACTGTCAAAATTCCAAGTCTCTCCATCTACTATAGTTTAGGCTCTACGTTGATTCTCTGTCAGTCAGTCAGGCAGTCAGGCAGTCAGGCAGTAAGGACAAAACCTTATATATATATCGTCTCAACCAATGCCAACACTTTTCATCAGCTGATTTATTTGAGAATCTCCGCCAAGTGTTGATAGTTAATTTTAATTCAGGTTTATTGTAAAGACCACAGCAGTTTGTCTTGTAGCAATAAAGATTTTCTTTCTTTCTTTCTTTTCAAATTCTTCTAGGGAGAATTTTCTGGGCATGCTAGTTCAGAAAGAATTTCATTTTCGCTAAGGGTGTCCAAATAGTATAGATAATTACTTTTTAGTAATAAAATTACTATACTGTAAATTCGTATAACGCACTGTCATCTGTTAAATTGCTTTTCAGCCATTCACTACTTAAAAAAAAAATATAAGTAATAATGGAAATTTTGTTGATCTTTTTATTAATCTTGTGTCACTTTTTTCACTATTTTTAGGTCATAAAAACATTTTTATTATTTTTTTCACTATTTTATGGTCACTAAATGCCTTGCCCTTCAATCAGTTGAATACATCTCATCAACCCATATAAATCTCATGAAAGATTATAATATGAAGAAACCCTATAGCTTAGTCATGCAGTAAGCGGAGTGATAACCAGTAATTGTTTACTTTGTTACAGACCTTTGTAATTGGCCTCCTCCTGGCAACACGCATCAAAGTACAGGTCAATGTAGAAGTACCAGACGACTATGAAGATGACGACTCTTCAGGAGACCACAACTAAAACACTTACTTGCCGCCCTGTAAATCTCCAGTTTCAATAAACCTACAAGTACTATTACCCCTATGGCGGAAGAAGATTTATTCATAACACTTAAGGAGGGTGATGTTTCAATTTTCTGTCTTGATACATTGTTATTCGGACGGATAATTTTTTGCAAACAGCTTATCTCTATACGTCTGATGTATTTTTAGTTATGCAATTATTTTAATTGGGAGATATTTCCAAGAAATAGTTTCTCGTATAAACTCTAAATATATCATCTCCTTTTGTGAGTTTCGTATAGCCTATCTGTAAAATCAGTGAGTGGCGTATCTTACGCACGTCCCCCCGGATAAAAAAAAAATCCCTTTAGGCAAGCCTACAGGCTGAGGTAGATTTCTAAGTGCTTTTGGTTTAATTTACTGTCGCTGCGTAGCACTCTTCTTGTTTAGCCTTGGCATGACAAACCCGCAATAATAAAAGCAAAAAAAGGAAAGATCACTTTTTCAAACGTTCAAATCTCGCCGTATATGAGAACTATCAAGAAACTAGTTATTGATTTGTAGAGTACTCATCAAGAGCTTTTCAACGATACCCCACATGACGTAGTTTCAAAAATTTCGAATTTCCATCCCCTCACCCCCACTCCCACTCGTACCCTCAAAACCCCCGAATTGTTGGTGTCACTGTGAACTCCACAGGGAGTACTCTAATTTATTCAAACACAGTTTCCCTCTATATATAATAGGGGCCGAGATATAAATGTTTTAAAATTTCAACCCCCGACCACCCCTTTGGGCCAATTTTGCTCATTAACGAACTTGTCCGAACTATTGGGCCTAGAAATAACATAATAAAATTTGGTTCAAATATCTTCAAAATTACGGCCGCTAGCGTGTAAAGATATAAATATATATATACTGTATATATAAATATCACAAACATTTTTTTTTTTTTTTTTTTTTAATGGGGCGGTGGTTTCGTACTTAGGGAAGCATGAAACGTAAAGATATTAAAGAATTTTTCGTAAATCATGACATGGTATCGATCGCAATAGGTAGATTTTTCTTCGAAATCTACCTAAAAGTATATATTGTGAGCCTAGTAAGACCTGATCCAAACAAACGGATGCGCAGTCGTCTACGATGATGTAATCTAGACCTACCTGACTTTCATAGCACGTGATGTTCCTGCCAGTTCATACTGTCCGGACCGTGTGAAAACATCTTAGTTAGCATCACAGCATTCAATAGTGAAGTGTGATACGTTAATAAGAGCAATGGAAGGCGAATTTAGTTATTCTAGCAAAAAGGTTGGTGGTAGTAAAGTGATTCACGGTCAGAGTAGGGAAATAGTGTGAAATGTATATAGGTATTTCAAACAGGTACACCAAGATGACCCTAAATATGCAATTCAGCAGCGTGTTTCGGATGCTACAGGAATTTCACTCAACAGCATTAAGAGAATTGTAAAAGAAGGTGAAAAATGTGTTCAAGATGAAACGAGATTTAGTACTCCACACAAAAAACGACCAAGAAAAAAGTGAAAACAGACTCAGATGATTTTGATAAGTGTGTAATTAGAAGGACGCTGAATTAATTTCACAAAACAAATTAGGAAAGGCCAACTTTAAGAACACTATTACATGTCCTAAAGAACATGATTAATTTTTCTGGAGGTAAATGGGCTTTATGGCAAGTGTTGAAAGATTTACATTCCAGGTGGAGGAAAACAGTGAATAACTGGAAGATATTAGTTGAGAAAATGGACATCCGTAATTTACGTCTGAAGTATTTACGATGTCTTACGGGCTGTTATGAACCGCATAGTTTGGAATGAATAGTACAGTATATGCATTCTCTTCTAACCCTACTCCATTGCTGCCGGTGGACGATAAGCTATCTGCGCGTGTTTGGTTTAGGTCCTAAGCGTCCTAGTTATAACTTTTACACTGACACTCACTACTACCACAGTATACGTAGCTACTACGGTGCGCCTTTCGAGCGGCCGGACCGTTCCGCGGCGA
Source organism: Ectobius pallidus (assembly GCA_964059195.1). Lineage (NCBI taxonomy): Eukaryota > Metazoa > Arthropoda > Insecta > Blattodea > Ectobiidae > Ectobius > Ectobius pallidus. Next base: position 170,976,811 of record CAXKWD010000004.1, on the reverse strand, counting down.
CCTTGGATTCGGTGATGAGTGGGGCGCTGGCGGCCAGACTGTAGCTATAGCCACCGCTGGCTTCACGCATCAGTCAGCTTGGATCTGTCGAGTGAGAAACTCTATAGGAGTGTTTAGTGTAAAATTGCGTTGTCTCTGTTAGTGTGTTTACAGTAAAATTGTTTCGTCTCTGATCGCGCGTTTAGTGAAATATTGTGTTGTCTCTTGGTGATAATTTGTCCATTAATAATGGCTGAGTACACTTTTGAGCAACGTATTTTTCTTTATGATACGTATGTGAAATACTCTTCTGCAAGAAGGTGTCGTAGAGAATTTCAACAACGATTTGCAGGTGTTCGAATTCCTAGCCGGTCAACTATTTATGACCTTGTTAATAAAGTCAGGCGTACAGGATCTTTTTTAACAAGAAACATGTTCGACAACGCCGTGTACTGAAAAATAAGAAGCTCGATGAAGTAGGGGCCCGGTTAGAGCACACACCCCAAACATCACTCAGACGTTTAGCACAAGAAGTTAACATTTCCAAGTCGGCAGCTTTTGTGGCAACAAAACTTCTGAAACTTAAGCCGTACAAGGTAACTGTAGTTCATGCTTTACAACCACAAGATCCTGTAAGTAGGGTTAATTATTGTAATAAAGTGTATGCCTCAAATCCGCACACGTTACAAGAATTGATGGACAGCATCACGAGAGAAATACAGGCAATCAGTCAACATGAACTTTTGCGAGTAAACCAGAATTGTTTTCGGAGATATAGAGAATGTGTTCGCGTTCAAGGTCATCAATTTCAACATCTGTTGTGATGCAGGTAAGCCTAATGTAAGTTAGTACAGTATTTAGTGTTCCGTACCCATGACTTGACGGTCGTTTACATGTAACATTGGCGGAAGATGCGCCAAGCCTCACCCAGCCCGGTGCCGCCGCGCGACGGTCCGGCCACTCGAAAGACGCACTGTATAATTAGAACATGTTAATGACCTCTTGGGTGCCTCTGGCTGCTTGGCTAGCCATCTAAGCAACCGAACCCCATTCTATCCACGATGATGTTAAGATGTATTGTAGGTGCCACTTCTTAAATACTTTTTTCCCCAAGAACTGCTTCTACCTGCTGCCACCCTGATCCTCTTCGACCAGTCAGTCAGTGAATAAAAAGGTAATTAGGCGTATTCCCACTTGTCTGCAGTCCAGTAAAATGTTTCCACATATGTACCACAGCACGTTTACGTCACTTGAGAAGTGGTAAATGACAGCGGCAACACTGAGGAAATCCTCGCGACTACCAGAGCGCCTGTTCTTTGTAGGTATCGGTGTCGGTGTAGTTTTTCGGATTAGGGAACAATGATATTATATTCTTTTGTAGATAGACGATGGTTTGGGACGAGGTCTTCTTAAAATGGCACGAACAGTATGTGTACAATTTTGTTGTATAGTGCATGTGATTAGAACTTTAGTTGTTCAATTAAGTCAAAATGTTTCTGTTGTCTTGTGTGGTGTGTTTGTATATTTCATATTGTTCCAGTGAACATAAAGATCTCCCTACGCAATGCACCTAATAAACACAGGACACGAATATGCAGAATTTAACACAGGCATGGAAATCCTACACATTGACCAATTTATCCTCTTTCTCAATTTCCCAGCGGTGTAACTCGACTTGATGTCATGTTGCATGAGCACATTTTTCGCTCATTTTCCTGGCCCACGACGCAAGCTCTTGAAGGACCGCCACATATGGCATGCTGTTACCGGTAATTCCTGGTTCTAACCGGTCAGTGAGGACGATTCCCGCCCTAAAGACTGTGGCCAGTTGTACGCTTGCTGAGGTATTCTCCTGACTTGGTCCCTTCTGATTCCACTTATTCTGGACATTGTCATCGTTTCGCCGAGTTCCAGGAACTGCAGTCTTGACTTGGTGCAACGAAGTCCAAAAGAGTCGTTCCAGGAGGGCCTAGAGAAGATGCCATACAGGTGGCGCAACTGTTTACAACTTAACGGAGACTATAATACATTGAGAAAGTGGATAGACCTTACGAGGCATAAAGATTCTGAGTGAGAGCACAAAACAAAGAAACCAAAGAATTAAAAAAAAATGCAAATCAATATGGAACGTCCCTCGTACATGAAATAGCAAATGTTATGTCGCTTGCCGATTATTTAAAACTCGTAGGCTAATGGCCAAGTGCACCAACCATGAATAGTGTAATCAGCGTTCATAATTTCTTCCTAGCCTGTGATTAAGGAAAGTTATTGAGCAACAACCTCGATTAGTGTCGAAATCACCCATTACCGTTGATAAAACAGTCAAAATCGGGTGGTTACTGAAGATAAACAATGATTAGCAGTTTGATAAAATGGCGGCCAGATTTGCAGATGATGACTTTGAAGATGAGTTATTATATGTGGAATATTTTGAACGGAAAGAAAATGAGCGTACAAATTTAATAGTGCAGCGAGGAGATCATTTCGAAGAACTTTCTGATAGGAAATGCATGGAGAGATTTCGCCTGTCTAAACAAACAGTTTCACAGGTACTGGAAATGATACAAGATAACCTGCAATTCCCAACAGAAAGAAATCATCCTGTTTCTGCTATGAATCGACTACTAACTGCATTGAGGTATTGTGCTACCGGATCATTTAATATTGTTGTAGGCGACATTGGAAATATGCATAGAACAACTGCAGCTCGAATTATACATGATGTGAACAATGATGTAAACAGAGATTAGGATGATGCAACACAATTCGTTTTAATCATATTTAAAATCTTAAACGTGTGTAAGTAAACACTGTTTAACCAAATCTTAATCAGTGTTGATGCACTTGGCCAAAAGTACAGGGATATTCCTTCTGAGCGCCTCGCGTAACGGATGGCTGTGGGTACCGCGCCTCTTGGTGCACCGGCCGATACATGGACCCTTACAGCCTTACTAATAAAAGCTGCTTATATCTGCGTTGAACGGTTGTTTGGTTGTTCACCGTGTAAGTTCTGCATAAGCCGCATTACCAATAAAGGGTGTGTAACTGCCGAGTTTACACCGGGTTTGTACGTCCAACGTTATCAAATACGTCACTCTATTTGTGACGTTACTAGCCCCTGGCTATGAAGGGACTGCTGAACGCCATCTATCGGTGCAGCGGCAAACAACGATGGATGTTCCAAGGTTATCAATACGAATTCATGTATAAGGCAGGGGTCCAATTTGAGACCTGGCACTTTTAAATAAACGCCATTTAGTTAAAAAAAAAAAAAAAAAAAAAAAAAAAAAATCAGTATTTCATTATATTGTTTTCAGAAAGCTGTAATCATGGGTACAAGTATGGAAATATGTCCCGCAAACAAGGAACAATGTTTATAATTCCGCAAAAGGAGCTCAGAATATGCGTAGCCTCAAAATTCAATCTCAGACATCTACGAAACCACCGGCTGTTACGGATATCGGCCATCTTGATTATTTACGTCAAGTTTATACAAGGGTGCCAGGCTGTGTAAAGGTTGCACACATTCAGCCTTATGCAAGGATTATTAGTACAGTTCTTCTCCTCAGCTGTGTATATTCCTGGTATAAATGTTACAACTGGATTATTAGTAAGACTGTAAATGTCCCCCTGCATTAACCAGATGTCTTACAGCCTTACTAATAAAAGCTGCTTATACCTGCGTTGAACGGTTGTTTGGTTGTTCACCGTGCAAGTTCTGCAAAAGCCGCATTACCAATAATAGGTGTGTAACTGCCGAGGATTGTAAGTCCAACGTCATCAAATACGTCACGCTTTTCATGACGTTACTAGCCTCAGGCTATGAAGGGACTGCTGAACGCCATCTATCGGTGTAGCGGGCAAACAACGATGGATCGTCTGCAGACTAATTGTAGTTTCAGTATTTCATTATATTGTTTTCAGAAAGCTGTAATCATGGGTACAAGTATGGAAATATGTCCCGCAAACAAGGAACAATGTTTATAATTCCGCTAAAGTAGCCCAGAATGTTTCATAACAAGTTACCTTAAGAATGGATGCATAACCTCAAAATTCAATCTCAGACATCTACGAAGCGACCGGCTGTTACGCATATCGGCCATCTTGATTATTTACGTCAAGTTTAAACAAGGGGGCCAGGCTGTGTAAAGGTTGCACACATTCAGCCTTATGCAACGATTATTAGTACACTTTCTTTCCTCAGCTGTGTATATTCCTGGTACAAATGTTACAACTGGATTATTAGTAAGACTGTTAGAATTTGTACTTACCAAGTTCATATACTTCACATACTTCACATCTTCTGACGAAATTATTATTAATAAACACAAGTTCTTCCGCACTGGTAGACTCTATTTCATGCCTTATGTGTGAGGATTGCTTGCATAAAGTCTACTTTGGGCTAAGTCGCAATGTAGGGGGGGCCCATCTCGCGATGTGCGCAGGTTTCTACGGACGGGTGATGTTTTTTGTTTCTCAGCGAGGCAGGTTGACGAACATGACGCTTCTTGTACATTGCTTATGAACAGTGATATTAATTTAGTAGGGCATTCTAAATTCTGCAGAAGGCGAGGTTTGTTGTATTGGTGAACCTGTTTCCCAGAATTAAACGTGTTCAGCTGGTGTGACGTCACACTTATAACGTCCAATCACGAATTTCTTCATTTAAAATATGGCGGAATTCAGGCTACTTTTCGCTAGATCACATTATAAAAGAAAGTGTAACGTTTAGACCAAATCATTCGTCGAGGCAACATCTCCTCTCCAGAGAACTATCTATAATAAAATACGTGTGATATTAGGTGTTTTATGAGGAGAAAGTTGGTTTTCAAAGTGGGCCCCCCTACAATGCGACTTTACCCTACTTTGTAGAGTAAACCACATATAAAAATCGCACACTGTTAAGTTTGGACTACGTTGCTATGTGGCACAAGCTCTTACTGATAATTCTCCTACCAAAGACGTCTTATGGTATCGCAAAGAATATCGTACTCTGGGCATTTACATGCACAATAAAATACAGTAGGCTACACAGTATCACAACTGAAGAGAGTCACTGAAACACTGAATTATCACAGAGTTACGGACTGGACTTCAGAGTACACAGACATTCCCTGTACTGAGAGGCTCATAGCCATAGCATAACAATAACAATACACTCAGCTCTGCCCAGAGGCGCTGACTTGGAAATATTTCTGGGGGGGGGCAAGAACTGGATTTTCAGTAGCTATACATAGGCCTTACATGATAAAATCTTAAGTCTTGGGGGGGCAGAAAGTACCTTGCCCCCCTAAGTCGGCGCCTATGGGCCTCTGCCAGTCGGATAAACACTGCCGTGTATCGGCTGGTGCAGCTTGAGCTACGGAATTTGCCGACGCCTGTGCTAAGAGGGGCTGTGAAAGAATGTCCCTGTAGTATGTTGTGGCTGTTCGTCTTGAAGCAAATCCTCATCTGAATTAAACTGCACTTGCCGAAATGCAACAAGATGTAGATTACTCAAAAAAAGCAAAGCGAGTGCAGTCCTGCATTGGGAGTGGATGCCGCAATAAGACTACATGCATATGTCAGGAAATACACACACATATATACATATATATATACACGATTTGAAAAGGCTAAAGACTTTTTTGCGTTCAGAAAATTTAAGCACATTGTTTTTCTAAGTAGGTCTGAGGTCTGTACATAAGGAGAGCGCGGGAAAGTCAAGTAATAGAAATTAGATGATGCTTGTGATATCACAGGAAGGACATAAATGGACAAGGCAAGGAACTGTCATATAGCCTAAGTCAAGAGTTTGAAGTACAAGAGTTTGGTGACTGGTTAATAAGAGAAAAGTCAGAGTGCAAGGAACATGTAGAAGGAACAGCAAGGGACAATAAACCAGAGAGAAATGTAACTTTAGGGGGCTTTGGTATATCGATATGGGAAAACATTACATAAATCTTACACTTCTTCTTGAATCAAATATCAGTAGATAAAAATTACTTAAGTGTGTAATTAATGAGTAAAAATTTTCACAAAAGCCGATAAAGCACTATTGTAAACAATTATCGGAATTAGGGAAAATATTTCTCTGCCGCCTAGTTCAATGGGGTCCTGGTTTTGTGGCAGCTTGCCAAAATGTGACATAAAATAGTTCTATAACATTAGTATCAAATAGTACAATACTCCTCCCAACAAATTAAAAATAGACTATTTGCATTTGCATTTAGAAGGACCATCATATTGGCATTGATACCCAAACCTTCTATACGATCTGATTTCCCTTTCATAACAGAATACGTAATGTTGACATAAACTTCTATTTTAACTTGTATAGATTTGCTCAAGCATTTTAAAGATGTACAGTACTGACAAATAGAGATCACTTCGAGTTACAACAGAAACCATAGTCTTCTGTAATACTGAAGGTTAATCTATGTCCTCGAGAGCCGATCAAAATGCTTCGGGTCACCGAACATCGGACATAACATAAGTTAATAAAGATGTTACTGAATAAAGAAAGGCATGTGTATAGTTTATTGCAATTACGTGTTTGCGAGTATACTTTCACGGGTATTTTTTTTTTAATTTAGCCTGTCATAGGCCTATTTTTCTCAATTTTTTGTCTTGTTTTACCATTTGTTTACCTTTTTTAAATTTATTGATATTATCCACATGCCCCATTAAAGAGTAATAGGCCTAATACATGCGTTGTTTTACACTATTTAAAGTTGTTTCTTACAGTTACTTTCAGTTATTTTCTACATTTTTATACTTATTAAATTAATATATACATGACATCTTAACTAGAGCTTAATTTACTATTTACAACTTCTACATTTTAAATCGCTTTAATTATTACTGAAACCAAAATGATCACCTAATTACTATTTGTGATTAATACCTATTTTAAACATATTTACTGCATTATACAGTGTTCTATATATATCTTTATACACATATTTACAATGGTAGTTTCTGGATAAACTTCTTGAATCCTTTTAAATGCTTGGTTACGAGTTCATGATTTGTCGCTGGCCAAGTGCTCCCATTTTTCCTTATAGCATCTATTAGTTCTGATCTCTGTTGTTTTACATCTTGGCATTCGTTTATAATATGATTTATGGCTTGTTCCGCTCTATTGCATGTGCATGTTAGACTGTCCATAATGTGAAATCTGTGGAGGTATGATTTTGTTTTACCATGGCCTGTAACTATTGCAGTGAATTCCGGTGTAATTGTCAGATTTCGTTTTAGTCTCTCTTTTATTGAAGGGAAGAACCCTTTAGTCATATTCCCTTTAGTGCTGGAATTCCATCTTATCTGCCATTCTTGTAGTGCTGATTGCTGTAGTTCGGTCTTTATGGTGCACTTTGGGACCTTGTTGTATATTATTTCCACTTGGTCGTCAGCCGAAGCTTGTTTTGCGAGTCTGTCCGCCATCTCGTTCCCCTCTATTCCTATGTGAGCCTTAACCCAGCTGAAATGAATACTCCACTGTTTTTCCTCTAGTTCTCTGACTGTATGTGATCTTAGTAAAGCGTTTGACAGTGTAAATCACAAGATATTGATAAACAAGTTAAGATACTATGGAGTGTCTGGCAGTGAAATCATGTTTCTCGAGTCCTTTCTGACTAACCGTCTACAGCAGGTTTTTGTCAATAATGAATTTTCCGATGTTACGAACGTACCTTATGGAGTCCCCCAAGGCTCCGTCCTCGGCCCCTTTTTGTTTTTGGTTATGATTAATGATCTGTATGGTAATGTGTCAACTGAAACTGTAATGTTTGCGGATGATGTAACATTCTTCTCCAAGGACAGGTCAGAGGTGAACTTGAATATGTTTATGAGCTGGATCATGGAAGAAGCTTCGCAGTGGTATAGTGCCAACAATTTGATGATAAATAAAGAAAAAACACAATTAATCATCTTTGCTTTGAGAAAAGATATACGGAATGTTAATTCGGTGAAATTGCTTGGTATTCATGTTGATAGGAAGTTGCTGTGGCATGAACACATTAATAGTATAAGTTTGAGACTGTCTAGAGTTATTTATGTGCTGAGACATTTGAGGGATTGTATATCAAGTGTCTATCTGAGAAATGTCTATTATGCTCTCTTTCACAGTGTTATGAGTAGGGCAAGGCATTTGATGATTTTGCATCTTTTTTATATGATGGTTAAAAGATAGCTCGAATATATATAAATGTGTATCATCAATTAATTGATCAAATAAGAGCTATTTGTTTTTGCATTTTTTTGCTTTATTTTGCATTTTTTCGTAATTTTCAATAGATAGGTCATTTTTTGGTAATTTTTAGGTCATTTTTGGCATTTTTAGGACTTTTCGGCATTTTTAGGACTTTTTGGGCATTTTAGGTCTTTTTCGGCATTTTTATAGTTTTTTAAATGAAGTCTTACATTACATTATATTTTTAGTTTTTTTATTTATTATTTTTGATTTTTAATGCTTGTCTATTATAACTGTAAAAGCAAATAACATCCACAGGAAATAAAGCAGATTGCAGCGTTACTGGAAGGAATATGCATTTTGAACTCTTGTTACATTTCCAAGAAAATACAGTATAAGCAATACCTGCTTCTATTTTTAACCATTTTGAACTAGTCTACATTTCCAAGAAAACAACGTTGTAAATACAAGTGGCTATTGACGAATGTGTCCTTCTTGCATTAAAGAAACATCACTTGGGACACAGCTCCGTTAGAGATAAGCGAGGCGACTATACCTGCTTTATTATTTCAAAGGAATGTGCATCATGAACTAATCCCAGTATCCTATTGTAATTCATTTTCAGGTAGGAGGACTTTCACTATGTCTTTCAGTTGTCTGTAAGAGTTGTATGAGATAGTTTGTTGACAGAAGAGTTCAGTAAAATGCCCAAAGTGAAAGAAAGTACGTTTGATAAATTAAAACGATTTGTTTTCGAGTACGGAGAAAATGTTTTTTCCACCGATGGAAAAATATTGTTCTGCAAATTATGTGATGTGAGGGTTTCTGCCGAAAAAAAATTACGGTTGAACAACATGTATCAAGAGAGAAACATAAACATGGTCTGCAGCGACTTGAAGAGAAAAGAAACCGTGGCCTGCAACTGACACTTCTGGGGGAAAGTTGTTCAACATTTTTGCCGTTTTGCGAGAAACTGTGTACAGCATTTTTATGCGCCGATATGATGGGCATGCCAGTTCAGAAAAAAAAAAATTAGTGAAGGGTATTCAAGTAGGCCTAATATTAATTTACTTACTTCTTTAGCAGCAAAATAAATGTGTTTTATATTGTAAGTTTATATATAACGCAATGTCATCCATTAAATTGGTCCTTAAAAGCAATTCATTACTTAAAAAAATAATTATAAGTAATAATGATAAAATTTATTGGTCATTTTTTTATTTTTTTCGGTCATTTTTTCACTATTTTTAGGTCATAAATGCATTTTTTATTTTGCATTTCTTCACTTTTTTAAGGTCATTAAATGCCTTGCCCTAGTTATGAGTTATGGGATTTAACTCTGGGGAAATGGAAGTATGGTTGTGAAGATATTACTGTTACAGAAAAAGGCGATGCGAATTATCGCATATGCTTCATATAATGACCATTGTAAACCAATTTTTAGTAGTCTAGGTATATTAACTGTCATAAATCAGTATATTGGAGTGTATGATCTACATAAAGGAGAACTATAATAATTACTCAGTCAACCAGGACGTTCACAATCATGACACTATGAGTGCTAAGCAGATACATAGAAAGTTTCTAAGACTGAAGGGCACCATGAAGTCATTTGAAAATATTGGTATTGTATGCTTTAATAAACTCTCCTATGATGCACACACCGTTAGCCTGTCAACATTCAAGAATGTTCTGCGTTCTTGGTTCTGCGTTCTTGGTTGGCAAGGAATTTACAGCGTGGATGAGTTTTTGGAATTACCTACTGCTACAATAATATTTGAGGCTACTTGAGGTAACAACTAGGTCTGTTGTTGTATAACTTTTAACTATAAGTTTTGACATGATCCATAGCAATTTTTGCTTTATGATCAATAAAGAATATCAATATCAATATCAATATTCCTAATCGTTTCTATTGTGGAATCGTGCTTATCAATGTTTTTCAGAAGGGATAGCGTTGTCTTCCTATCAGCGTACACTACAGCTGTTCTTTCTTCTGTTTCTATATTTAGAATCTCTTGGAGACCTTTCAGGATGGCAAATTTTTCAGCCTGGTTATTGGAACAAGTTTCTCGTAATCTGCATTTAATGTGCCGGTTTGTTTACCTTATTTCACAATTTCTTTACCTTGTTTTCGTATCACATAGAAAAACCCATGCCCTAGGCGGGACTCGAAGCCACAGACCCCTTCACCGCGGCTCCCCGCATTCGTATCATTAGAAGCATACTTGGCAACATAAAGACACCCGGTCTACTTAACCAAATTATAAACATATCTGCATTATCACAAAAACAGACGAGAATGTATTACTTATACGATAACGAAATAGGCCGGCATTGTCAAGACGTAGGCTATTCATCACAAGAGAAGCCAGTCCACTTACTCCAATCACTACGAATAAAATATGAAGGTACAATAATGACAAACCGTATAGTTTTACCACTGTCACTACTGAATATTTCACATAAAATACAAAATAGAACACAACTTTACACACTAGAACACTCACTGTCCGCCATTTCCATAAGCTAATCGAAAGAAGGTTATTTAAATCGATCGATAAAGACTCGATACACAATAGCTATTGCCTTTAAGTAGTGAACGAATGTAACACTACGACAGTTGGCGCTGATCCCAGGCCCGATGAGAGGGAGGGGTCAAAAGGTGGCCCGGCCGACCATGTTTTATTTTTTACTTTCTAAATTTACCCTAAAATAAAATTGATTGTAAGTAAATAAACAGCTTAAGTTATGTTTTATGTGTTTATTTTATCTGCATTATCCTGTCGTATAACCGTGACACGGAATTAATCAGTTAACCTGAAACGGATTATTCTTGAAGAAAAATTGCTATTTTTGAAAAAGTAGAAGCAGAAATCCTTTTGGACTCAACTGTAGGCCTCACTAATGTTCGGCATTTAAAATCTTAATTTTCAAAAATTTAAATGGCTACATACATATAAAATTGTTCCTAATTAGAACATTTTAATGTATTTTTCCGTTTCGTGCCCGATTTGGTCCAAAATCAATAGGCTTCGTCCTATGGGCGTTATAAATGGTATACCAAGTTTTATGAAAATCCGATAAAGCGTATTTGAGTTATCGCGCTTACAGACACACGGACAGACAGACAGTCAGACAGTACAGGTACCATTCTGGCACTTAATAATTATGTAATATGATTACATAATCTTTTTGTTGCATACATTATAAAGGGCGAGTTGGGTAGTGAATTTAATATTTGACGGGGGCCCGGGAAAATTTGTACCTGGGGCCCTTGCTTTCTTTCCACGGCCCTGGCTGATCCCCCAATTTCTATCCACTAACACTGGCGAGTAAGATATACATACAGAGTGAAATTGATAGAGGAACTTGAATTGTGAAGACGATATCCGTACAATAGCAGTGGATTATGTTTTTACTTCGATCACACAGACCTCACGTCCATGGTTAAGGGTTAAACGAGTTATTTCCTAAGTGAGAATCAATGTGTCAAGTAGAATACTATTACTTTCTCGCATATACGTGGCACAGAGAAAGTGGTATAATCGTGACAAAAGATAACACCGGGTAAACGTGTCTCACGATGCCTAGAAACCGTAAAAAGTGTTTTTGGAATGACATCTGTCTGTATACACCTGTAATATCTGGACGGTTCCTTGTATTTACATCCTTTTTAATTAAGGACTTCTTTTGGAATTCTATCGCACTTCCCAGAATTTGATTTCTATAAATGAAGTATTAAGGGAGCTTTTCATTAATTTCTTCTTTTTTTTCTTCAAAATTTCAATTTTAAAAAATAGCTGAACGATTTTAATACAAGTGTATATTTTGAAACATCTATCTGCGACTAATAAAATCGCTATATTCGTTTTTCTGTAAAAAATAATATAGGCGGTACTTTACTCGTGTCCATTTTTTGTTTTCCTAGGCAATCGTGAAAACTTAGCACAGTAAAGTCGCAGAGGAAATTAAAATGAACAACTTTTGTTTTAAACATTTCTTTGTAAGATTAATAGCTACCAAGATAAGCACGAAATAAGAATGACATAAATTCAGAATATCAGAACATATATTAATTAAAATATGAATGCTATTCTTTTATATCCCAAAGTAACAAACAACTATAATTCTTATTGTTGTGAAATGTAGTAAAACTCATTCACAACGAACACACAAAAACCATACAGATCGAAGTGGCCCAGGCAAGAAGTCCTGGGTTCAAGTCCTGGTTGCCGGCTTGGATTTTTCATGGCTTCCTCATTCGCAAAAATCTATTTAGGTTGGAGGTTGTACATTTGAATGGTACATATCTGTTTCTTCCGTCAACCTAAAAACCTCAGTCATTAAAATATTAACATAACGATTAATGTCAGAAAGTTTGTGCAACATATTTTGCACTGTTTATTTTTCTTTTGGGTAGGTAATAATAACATTCTGAAGAATGTGGAATAAGGTATTTAAGCTGAAATTCTTGGCACACGAAGGGATAACGTGGTTAGTGTGTGTATTGTACTGTATGGAACCCCACGTAGGGGGGAAAGGCGGGTTGGGAACGACCTTAAGCACGTAGGCCATATATACGGGTCCTTTGTGCCAACCCCTGGTAATGGATTGATTGGCATGCCCAAAGGCCCCCCCAAGCAGATTCCACAGCGAGCCCCCACGGAACTCCCCAACATCCTGCTAGAACCAGAAGCCATTCGACGTGCACCACACTCCCAGGGTCCCTCAGACATGCGCCACGCCCTCGGTCCCTCACAAAGAGAGCCCGTAGGGTCGCGGCACACCAGAGAGTCCCCAGGTGTGCAGCACACCACCAACAACCACTTGAACACAAGCCATGGGGCAGGACGGGAGAAGCCCGCAGCGGCAGATGGCCCGAAAGCCGGGAAAGGAAACGGGATGATAATGAGGGGGAGTCTGAAGGTGAAGTGGAGAGTGTTGGTGGAATGAGAGGGGGAAACGGGAGGATCCCCGAGAAAAAACCCAAAAGTCACGGCTTCGTCCACCACGAATGACACACCCGCATGCCTCGGGATTTGAACCCGGGACCGTTTGCACGCTAGGCCCAAGCGCTAAGGATGAGCCGCGGTGACAGCTGGTTAGTCTGTATGTTTCCGTATGAACTATTTTGATACCTTAATTCTACTATGTGAATAAGAAGAATAAAAAAGTATTTTGTAGGTTTTACTTTTTATTACATCATGTGGGTAGTTGCACAAAACTATACTCATTTTCCCATCTTGCTCCTCCTTATTTCTGCTTACTTCCCGTTGTACCCAAACGAACCTTCCTGAAATAGAAGAACATGCAACGTGGATAAATACTCAAATATGACATTACAACCGGCCGAGATGATACAGCTGTTCAACTTACTCTGGCTGGATCAGGTGAAGCAACGGCCAGCATCTGCAATAACAAATTAATGGGTGAGTACTTGTTATCACTGTTACGAGATAACAATGTCAATGTCATTTATATTGCCTCTGCCCGTACGAGGCCAATAAGTCCTTAGGTAGAGGAATTTGAATTTTTAACGTTTCTAAGTCCCCTGGATCCAGAAATGCTCCTTTCAGAAACATGCCTGTGTGCTTATAAAACAGCTTAGCTCTAGAACGAAAAATCGTATGAGAATAAAATGTTATATTTGGGATAAGGATCTACTGGGGATGGACTGATGTCGTATACATCGGCACAGTCGCATTTTCGTACACATCGGCATAGTACTTTTATCTTGTAATGGTTATCGTGCTCATCGCCACACACCGCGTTGGGGGTAGAAGTGGACATAGAGACTCTAACTTACAGCCTCTTTCACCACGGCTCCAAGGCAGCACCACGTTAACATTCAATTGCTGGAGGGGAGGTAAAAGCGCTGCGATCAGTGTGGTCGGGGGCGATCTGGACTAGCAAGGAATGAAGGAGATACGACCGTACAGTCACGTTAACAATACTGTAGAATAACGCAAAACATGTAGACTACTAATAGTGTTACTTATCTTCAAGTTACTACTATGCCTGCTGGTGATAGGAGATGAATGTGTATGTCTATAATAATAATAATAATAATAATAATAATAATAATAATAATAATAATAATAATAATAATAAATTAATCATAATTTCCTACTTCATTAAGCCCAATGTAAATTTAGGCTGGAAGAGGATGATTCGCTATCAGAATCGGAGTCACTCTCGGAATCCAGTCCTCCAAGATTAATGACAAGTTACTCAATTTCGTCATCCATCAAGTGATCACGTTCCCAATAAGCACTTTCCAGTCGTTTTACATGAGTTACAGCGTTTTTCCACTCTTTTGATGTTATACAGTACATGACACTGCTTGTATTGTGCGGTTTCTTATTTCAGCTGCACTCTGATCCACATTACGATCCGCAATTCTTCGTTTATGATGTTCCAAATGTTGGCGTTTAGGTCGCAATGGTACGGAGGTAATCTTATAGTTTCATGCCCGTACATTTCGAAAATAGAGACTACGCGGTGCTTCGGTGGTGGACGTCGAACCCGAACAAGTTCCATTAATTCTACTTTCGTCATGTCGGCTTCGTAAGCAACGTTGTGTCTGTCCAGCCAAGATTGGTCCTTTGCAAAAACAGCACTTCTCGAAAAGTCTATAGTAAATTAACACACCAAAGTAGACGGTCATTTGGCCACTGCTCCAGTCCGAACGAGGTTTTTGAGGGGTTTCCCTCGTTCTTAGGCGAATGCCGGACTGGTCAATAATCCCCTCAAACAGATACACGCACTACAAATCTCTAGAATACATAACTACATGTCACTAAAAAGAAACACACTCGGAAATATTGCACATAAGACCTATCCGCACTTAGGTCTATCCTGTGCCAAAGTACAAAGACACAAGTACTCAGCCCAAACACGTCACACCATCAACATCCCCTACGGATGTACATAAGGGCACAATAGGTATACACACATCACATATGGTTACCAAAATTTGGTCTGACCGGAGGTTTAGGCTTAATTGCTTGGCACTCCGGGGGTAAGGGTGGGCACACAAAAAAAAAAAAAATGTCCAGCCAAGATTGAATTTCTGCCTTTCTCGACGCCATTGTTGGAGGTTTATCATACTGCACGGAGTGATATGGAGCATTATCCAAGACAATGAGACAGTTTGGTGGGAGACTGGGGATGAGCATATCTCGGATCCACTTTGAAAAATTCTCAAAATTCGTTTCATTGTGATAATCCCCACTCTTAGTTTTCGACTTGAAGATTAAAAATGCTCCAGGAACAAACTCTTTTTCACTGTCAGCATGAACAATTATCCAACGTTGTCCGACACTGTCATTCTTTAACACATCATCCGTTGTATTGTCTCGCCAACATTTGTTCATGGTGTAAATAGAGTGAATCCACGTCTCATCCAGAAATATCAGTTTTCTTGTTCTCACCAGCGTTGTCATTGTTCTTTATTCTTCTGAGATATTTTGCCCTCCATTCAAAAATATCATTCCTTTCCATTAAAATAATCTTCTATTCTTGCATTTCTTAAATTTAAATCCAATATCCCGAAGCAATGTGCGCAAAAACTCTTGTTCTCCTGGGAAGTTACGTTCACATTTTAGAGTGGCTAACACTTTTTTTTTTTAGTTGGAACCTCCTTCTTTATCGCATAATAATATTGTGAACTGTTTCTCGAATACCACACAAATCAAAGGCATCGATGTCGAATTTCTTTGAAGTGTATTTTCGTTTCTTACCCGGGATTGTAGTTTGTGACCAGCAATATCTGCTAATTTCGATTCTTTTCTGCTATTACTTATTCAGACTTCCCAGTAAGAGTTGCAGCACGTTTAGTCGCATTTGTGATGGGATGTTTCAGTGTTCCGGAAGACTTTTCTGCATCACAACACTCTATCACACGTCCGATGATCTCACGGCCCTCGCTGTGTATAGTTGGTTTCACTTTCGAAGACATACAATCGTTATCGTTACACAGCCACTTCAATAGCGCACTGCACTCATTGCCCAGACTGTACATATACCAAGGATATCAAGAGAGCATGAACTGAACGTAAGCGGAGTAGTTAGCCGCATGTGTTAGTTCCCATATTTTCCGCAATGATTGTTAATGCGGTCGGACTGTAGCTACCGCGGCTAAGGAATCCGACCGTTGATATCGTAGATAGGTTAAGTCAGGTTAGGTTGGGTTAGGTTAATTCAAAGTCTCATTCAATCGCAGGCAGATACTTTATGAATGATTTCTAAACAATACTATTATAATATTAATGTACACAGTATATATCTATAATAATAAAAGGAAGTGCTTGTCTTTCTCTCTAGCAGTTACTGTGAACTCCATTGCATTAGGCTACATACGATAATGTAATTCCAACTTTGTCTCTATGTCCACCCCTACGAAGGGTGTGTGGCGATGCTATTGCAAGGATAAAAATTTTATGCCGATGTGCACAAAAATGCGACTGTGCCGATGTGCACAGAACCGTGACACGAAGATTGGCGACGACTTTCTCTTACTAATAATGCCATTTTACGTGAAGAAATTTCGATTTTCTCGAAAACAGCTCTAAGATTTTGTTTAAATTTCGTACATGAGGTGCTATGCCGGACTGGCCCCTCACACAGATACACGCACTGCTAAATATGCATTAGAAAACATCTCTACACGATACAAAACAAACACAACTAATGACAAGCAATAGACTTCATGGCAAGAAAGTCAAACCCGCGCTAATACACGACACAAGTACACAGCCCAAACATGCCAATTTCACTACACAACCCATCAGGGCACATAAGGACACTATTAGGTAAACACATCAAACAAGTGGTTACCAAAATTTGGTCTGACCGGAGGTAATAAGCTTCATTGCTTGGCACTCCAGGGGTAAGGGAGGGAAAAAAATACATGAGGTGCTTAAACCAAGAGCTAAAACTTTCATTTGAAAATTGTTTTCGAAAAATTCTCTGAAATATAGTTATAAGCCATCCACTGTTTGTAGAAACTCAATCTTGCACTGGTGAACAATAAAGCTTGAAACAACTAAATACGCGCTCTTTGCAATACGGCCTCTTGTTCTATATCAGAGCGTGAAGAGAGAAAGTTGTATTGCCCAGATTTAGGGTAAAGAAAGTTACGTGAGTGCATTAACCAGATTTTATGTGGGTTGTGTGTCCTCCGGAGATATTCTCTTCTTTTTTACAACCAAATTACATGAAGAGAAGGTCATAGTCTACATAATACGAGTATATTATAGTAGGCGTAAGTACCAAAACTTTTATTTGGGCAGACGAAGTTATGTGTTGCACGTCAGACTTTTAAAAAATCTCGTCACATATATTGTACACTAAACTAAGATAACTGCATAATAAGAATTTTTTTGAAAAATGGAGCAAGTAGGCCTATATGTATTTAAAGTCATAAATTCAAAGTAACTTCGAGAAAGCTTAACCTTAAACATTAATGTTTTCACCAAAACTATCCTAAATATGCACATAATGTCATTAATCAAAATAATTTATTATAGGATCTATCATTTTTAATTAGTAAATGATATGCCTGCAAAATATCCCTTGAAGGGCCCATCAACTTTTTTACAACTTGTCTGTAAGATTTCTAGTTCATAAGACAGCGGTATTTTTCTATTTCAATTTGATGTTTGAAAGAAGTATCTTAATTCTACGGCTAGTTTTCATTTTTAGAAGGTTGTGAAATTTTGAAACAAAAAATATTAATTTAATACACAAGTTTTAATATGAGGCACTCACTGTTATGCTCCTAAAATCCCTAGAGGATGTAACCAACTAGCATTGGAATATATAGAAAGTTGAGGATTGAAAATAAATTCAACTAAACAGAATATTTTAGAAATGACATATACGATCATTCATGGATGCCTTTCGTTACCTTGGTTCAACAATAGAAAACAATGGAACCTCAAACACGGAAATAAAGAAAAGATAAGTAACGGGAAGAAGGCAATAGGTACACTCCATGCTACAAGCATTATGTTATATGGAGCAAAAACATGGACTATGAATAGGAGACGTGTTGAAAAATTAACAGCAGTAGATATAGAATTCTGGAGAAGATCGACTAGAAAATCACGACGAAAAAGAATACAAAATGCTACGATTCGACAAATCACGGAAATGGAACAAACAGTCGGCGATGTAGGCCTAATTGAGGAAAATAAATTTATATTATACTAGCTTAAAAGGGCGCCCGGGTTTTTTATTTTTGTAATTGGAAATGAACTTATGAAGGACTTTCGATTTTTAAATTCTAGGTCCTTATATAGGTATTTATAATCTGAAATAGGAAGAACGACTTATTACACTAAAACTATTCCCTCAGAAAACGCTTGATATAGTTTTTTTTTTTTATGGCTCATAGAGGATGTAGAATTCTGCATCGCATCGCTTGTACACAGCAAGCCTGGTAAGGGTTCAAATAAGAAGAAACAGAAATTCCTGTAACATAAAATTGTAATACCGAGGCGGAAAATTTTATTTCTCCCTCTCATGTTACCATAAAACTGTTTTGGGGATGAAATTAAACAGAAAGCAATATCACTTTCATACTTCTCTCTCCAAAACCTGCGATATAATAATATACCATATTACCATACCTCGTATTGTTTTCTCTATGTCCAGGGTAGAGAAAAGTTATGTGACTGCATTATTTTCGTGGATTACATTATTTAATATTTATTTATAACATGAATTATAAATTGATACCTTCTCTTATTTGTCAAACTTGCATTTTTTTTCTTCCAAAGTCATCTGATACCATTAGCAACAATATGTTCTGTGATTTGGGTTTTATAATTCTGTGTAAAAAGGGATTAAATATTCTCAAAAACATTTAATTTTTGGCATTTAAAATCAAAATTTTGTAAATTCCTTTCTTATTGAGCACCTGCATTATGAAACGAAGGTACTGTCAAAATTCCAAGTCTCTACCTGTTATAGTTTAGGCTCTACGTTGATTCCTGTCAGTCAGTCAGTCAGTCAGGACAAAGCCTTTTATATATATAGAGAAGAGATGGACATGCCAGAAGAATGGGAAGCCAAACTGCCAAATAAAACAAGCTGCCAACTACTTCCTCTTCCGGTCTGTGATGTCATCTAGTCTTTAGCTAATTGTGCAAAGTTAATAGTGTATGTAAAATAATACGCTATGCTAATTTTGAATCAATGAACAACTTAAAATATTATTATTTAATCTCTAGGGATGGAAACCCTATTTCGCCACAGAGGCACATTAGGATTGTAGTTTACAGAATAATCTTAATAATTATTTAAATTCAAATATTAAATAAGTAATTAACTATAGTTGAGCGTGAATGTACGTTATAAAACTGATAAATTCTCTAAAACAGCAGACTTTGAAGAATAAATGGAGACATGAGTGGGAAAATGTTTTCTCACACTGAGAAGCATGCAATTTAAGATTAAACCTCCTTCTTTCGAATAATGGACAGTCAAATATGACGTGTTTCACAGTTTCTGGTAACAGCTGGCATCTGCATTACATTAAATCTTGTAAAATAACTACCAAACTTTCCATGGCCTGTTAGAAATTGCGTTAAAATAAAATTATGTGAGAAATTTTTAGCCTGTAATCTCTTGTACACAGTGGGGAAAAACAGTTCCTTAGTTAATGCACTATTAGTGCACCATTAAAATAAGTGCAACTTAAAATAAGAGGTTACTAATTGAGAAAGACCATATAAAGTATATACGGTACTTTTTGAAACTAGAGAAATCAGATTTACAAAACTATTTGTAGCAGGGAAACCCGACCATAAGTCGGTAAAAAAATTTCTGTCTAAAATGATGATTTTTAGTTTTCGACGCCATCTATTGGTTTCATTCTTGAAAGCCAATTACAGTCTCTGATCACAACAACATGAAGACAGCAATGCCAATCATATTGTTTTCAGTTTGAAAAGAAGTCTGCATTTTTAGAAAAACATCCATATGTCGTGAAAAAAATTAAATAGGGTAACAGAAACGCTTGCTATGCTGTAGTAAAGTTGTTGGATATCCTGTTAGTGTGTGACAGACTGAGCAAGGTATAACAGTATTGTGAAATTCATGTTTAATACGAGGGTAGGCTGAAAAGTAATGCACATATGCTTGTACAGAGCGAACAAAAACAAATAGCAAGTTCGGGCAAAAAGTACATTAAAGTACAATTCTTAAGCTTCAAAATCATGTATTTATTTTTCAACATAGTCACCGTTAAATTTCTCCTAACGTGTAACAAGTTTTTTCATTCCGTCACTGAAAAATTCTTCCGACTTTTCTCGAATTCAGGACTTGACAGCTGCCTTCACCTCATCATTCGAGGTGTAATGATTACCCTTGAGGTCTCTCTTGAGTAGAAGAAAAAAAAATTGCAAGGCGCAAGTTCGGGGGAGGAAGGAGGGTGTGTAATCGGTTCAAACTTCAGGTTTATGTAACCGATTTTCTGGGGCAACGGTAAATTCTTCTCAGTACATACAGACTCTAAAACACTTCTAACGTCGAGTATGTCGTGTTAGAGGCAGCCTGGAGCCAATAATCTTGCAACATGACAACACTCGTCCACACACATCACGCCCAACTGCAGACGCTCTGCAAAACCTGAAGTTTGAACCGATTCCACACCCTCCTTACTCCCCCGATCTTGCGAATTGGGATTTTTTTTCCTCTACTCAAGAGAGACCCCAAGGACAATCATTATATCTGGAATGATGAGGTAAAGGCAGCTGTCAAGTCCTGGATTCGAGAAAAGTCAGAAAAAATTTCCAGTGATGGAATGAAAAAACTTGTTAGGCTACACGTTGGGAGAAATATGTTAGCTTTAACTGTGACTATGTTGAATAATAAATACATGATTTTGAAGCTTAATAATTGTACTTTAAATTACATTCCGCCCGATCTTGCTAGGTGTATTTGTTTTTGTTTGCGCTGTACAAGGATGTGTGCATTACTTTTCAGTCTACCCTCGTACATGGAAAAGTCCCTTAGCTTTGCAACCATAAATTATACTTTTTGAACAATAAAGTAACAAAACGGATGTTTTAGCTAGAGATATAATTTTTTTACAATGCTCAGACTTATGCTGAAGTTGAATCCATTCAAATGAGAAATAGCATTTTCCCTGGCAGGGTCACATGTATAGAAAATTTTCATGAAAATTACGAGCTTCAAGGATCGATGAATACCTTAAAAATGAAGAGGGGCCCCACAAGCCTGAATTACTTAGGAACTATTGGTAGGAAAATGGATAAGCTTGCTTTTAATTTCAAAGATTTGTTACTTGCCATCAGCTGAGCCAGGAGAAGTGCACCTAGTGTGGCGGCGACTAAGACTTTCATGTTGAATTGCCGGAATTGGTATCCGCGTGGTACTTTTATACGGTATTATGTTATCTGAAAATTTCGCTTGCATGCATGCTTGCATACTATAAGGTAGTTTGTGCAACTGTATGCACTTCAGGACAAGAATCAACTACATCCCTTGCGACCAAGTTAAGATCTCTGAAATCTAGTAAAATCTGTTTTCTGAGATGTCATAACCAGGCTTTAACACTTAGTGCCCGATCGAATATGTTAACAGCAACCATACCGTACAGACTTTGCTCGGCGTATGCCCTAGCTACCATATGCTAGTTCACGTGATAGTAAACAAACCGCAATACAGATATAGGAAGACCACAAAATAACTTCTCATTATCTAAACTCACATTACAAGCATGCAAAACGATACTTTCTCCTGTTTGTGTATAATAGTCCCTCCCAAATGTTTCAATATATGTTTGCGTTTTAGAACACTTTACTTTCGGCATGCCGAACACGTATTATAAATTTAAACACGCACAATGACAAGGTACACTGTTGACCAATTTGAGAGGCACCGTACTACAAGCGCATTCACTTCTCGGTACTACTATCAATGACTGTCTTATCAGCCTACGCAATCACCCTCCACCCCCTATACTCAGGTTGTTGGTAACTGGAATCAACTCCCTCTGTGGGTTCGGGCACTAAGTTTTAAAGCCTGGTCATAACTAGGGCCCGGATTTTTAGGCTTTCATGAAAGGTATTTTAGCCTTTTATTTTCGTGGATTAGCCTTTTTTAGGCTTTAAACAAACGATTTCAGCCATCTTAATAAAACATATAATGAACAATAATATGAACACCGAAAACTGTATTATAATTTTGACACAGTTATTCTACATTGATGAATTTCATTTTCCTCTAGTGCTAATTATAGGCCTACGTTTCATATAATAAACCAGTTATTCTAGTTTTTTACGAAATAAACAAGTAGACCTAACTATTACGCAGATGATGTTTGCTTGTTGGGCGATGACATAAACACAATCGAGAGAAAGGCAGAAAGTGCCTGCAAGAATGTTGGATTGGAAATTAATACAGAAAAAAACGAACCAAACTTATATGGTCACGTGAACGTCAAAATAATGGTCCACAAAATATTGGAATAGCATGTAAATCGTTCGAACAAGTGGAAAAATTCAAATACCTGGGAACAGTAATATAGACACAAATAATATTAAGGCAGGAATTAAGTGTAAACTCAAATAAGGAAATGCTAGTTTTTATACAGTTCAGAAACTCTTTATCTTCTCGTCTTCTGTCCAGAAATCTAAAAGATTTATAAAGCTATTATTCTGCCGGTTGTATTATATGGATGTGAGACATGGCCACTTACTGGTCGGGAAGAACATAACATGATACTGTTCAAAAACAGGGTACTTAGGAAAATGTTTGGGCCTAAGAGGGATGAAAATGGGGACTGGAGAAAACTTCATAACGACGAGCTTCATGACCTGTATTCTTCACCTGATACAGTAAGGGTATTTAAATCACAGAGGATGAAATGGGCTGGACATGTTTCGCGCATGGGGGAGGAAAGACGTATCTAAAAAATATTGACTGTTAGATCTGAAAGGCAGAGCCCACTTGAAACACCTTGACGTAGGTGAGAGGACAGTATAAGACTATATTTAAGGGAAGTAGGATTTGAGAAGGATGATTGGATGGCGTTAGCACAGAATAGGGTTGAAGCGGGCTCAGGTAAGCATGGCAATGAACCATCGGGTTCCATAAAATACCTGTAGATAATATTCCTTCAGCTTGTTGAGGAATTGTCTACTGCCATTGAGTAAGTAAGTAGGCCTAAGTAAGTGAGTAAGTAAGTAATAAAAAAATGTTGGAAATATGGTTTCTAGTATCATTTGATAACTAACCACTAACGTAGCATATGTTCACAGTGTTTACACCAATTAATATGGTTAGAGTAAACTATCCTTTTTTATTTACTTAAATCAGACAACTGTATGAGGATGGTCGGCGATCGATGAGGGGCACGCAACCAATAAATGGTCCTGGGCCCTACCCCAAGATGTGGCGGCCCTGCGGGTTTCTGCGTCGCGGCGGGCACAGCTCCAACTCCCGAGCGATCGGGTGAAATATATACGCAAACAAAGCCGTGATCGGCGTAATGAATCAGGTTCTCACTTTTACAGTTAAAATTACAATGAAAATAACCACGTGCCTCATCACAAGAGATGTTGGAAATGTTCTCTTGCATCCACACAATACTGGCACCTTTTTAGGAAATTTTCTTTCACGCGCATAAGTTGAACTTCCGAGATAGAGATAATTTCTCTTGTTATAGGCCTATGTGATATTGTCTTTAAGTTCTTCTAACAGTATGTTAATATTATTTATGAGGAAACTTAAAAAATAAAGTATATAGGTCAATTTCCCATACATTAGAAGAACTCAAAGACAATATCACAAGAGAAATTAACTCTATCTCGGAAGATGAACTTATGCGCG
Source organism: Ectobius pallidus (assembly GCA_964059195.1). Classification (NCBI taxonomy): domain Eukaryota; kingdom Metazoa; phylum Arthropoda; class Insecta; order Blattodea; family Ectobiidae; genus Ectobius; species Ectobius pallidus. Next base: position 170,952,792 of record CAXKWD010000004.1, on the reverse strand, counting down.
TGAAAGAAAATTTCCTAAAAAGGTGCCAGTAATGTGTGGATGCAAGAGGAAAACATTTCCAACATCTCTTGTGATGAGGTACGTGATTATTTTCATTGTAATATTAACTGTAAATGTGATAACCTGAATCATTACACCGATCACGGCTTTATTTGCGTAGATATTTCACCCGATCGCTCGGGAGTTGCAGCTGTGCCCGCCGCGACGCAGGAACCCGCGTCATTGGCCAACTCTTGCGTGGGACTCGCTATATTAAGGGTAGAGTGTTTCACATGAGATTTTCTTTTTTAACAATTTAAAGAAAACAGCAGAAGAAAAGTTAGTTCGTTTTTGCCTCCAGCTTATTTCATAATCTCTCAGATCGTGCCATGTCGAAGTAGTAAAGCTACTATCTACAATGGATACATATTTTCCGTGAAACCTCACAAAAATATGCATTTCTACAAAGGTAAGATTTACGAACCAAGGAGTTATTCACATGAAAATAAGAAATGTCGCATTGCTAAAACATTCCCAGGATAACTCTAAATGCCCGCTATAGTTGATTGCTTCCATTTCCTTAATGCAAGTTCTATTTTTATTAAGTGCCATAACTCAAACACGCTGTATCGGATTTCCATGAAACTTGATGTACGCATTTATGACGTCCAAGAGAAGTACCCTATTGAATTTGAACCTAATCTGTTGACCGGTACCGGAGTAAAACCCAATTTAGTGTCTCTTTTAAAGGCGCAATAACTCAAATACGCTTTATCGGATTTTTATGAAACTCCGCATACGCATTTATAATGTCCATGGGAAGACGTCTATTGATATTCGACTAAATCGGTTGGCCAGTACCGGAATAATGCCCAATTTAGTGCCTTTTGTGTTACTATGTAAGAAGCCGCGATAACTCAAATATGCTTTATTGGATTTTCCTGAAACTTTGTATATCTATTTATAATGTACATGGGAAGACATCTATTGATATTGGACCAAATCGGTAGGCCGGCACCGGAGTAAAACCCAATACAGTGTCTATTTTAAAGACGCGGTAACTCAAATACGCTTTACCGGATTTTTATGAAACTTGGTATACACATTTATAATGTCCGTGGAAAGACGTCTGTTGATATTGGATAAAATCGGTTAACCTGTTTCGGAGGAATGCTCAATTTAGTGCCTAATTTATGGTAATATACTTACTCGAAAGAATTTATGAAATGCAAATATGTTATCATGACAACATAGCAGTGGTGATATTCAGCCGGTTCGCACCGGTTCGCGAGAACCGGTTGTTAAATATCTTGTAGGTTCTCCGAACCGGTAGTTTCACAATGAGTGATTGCCTTTTTCCAAGATCAGATTAACGCCAATCGATAACAGTGATAATACATATATGAATTTGCTAGAACCAAAACACGCCATTTATGTTCGCTAGCGGTGGACTACCACCATAGGTAGTGGGCGTGCGGTTAAGTTGGAAACTTTTAACCACTGGCCGACAAGGTGGAAGGCGACCGTGCTACGAACACCTCCCGGGTGGGACTCGAATTTAATTCTTCAAAGTTTATTATTATGGGGACCTTTGGAGGAAAGATATTAGGTAACAACTAAAATAAAATAAAATAAATTAAAATAAAGTAAAACAAGCAATAACTATTGAGTAGCACTGTAGGCCTACATGTACAGTACTTCTCTCTATAAATTCTTCAACAAGCAAAATCGAAAACAAACTTTTCCCCGTTATCCGTATGTAGGGTTACACTTAGAAGAGCAATGTGTGAAATTAACTCTTCTCTATAATATTGTCGAACGTAATAACGTCTTCAGTCTTTTCAAAGCGGAAAAAAAGTATTTCGGAAAATGCTGGGAAAACTGGCATTAACAGAGTAAATTTGTCGTAGGCTATAAATTTGAAGGATTCAGAAACAATTGCAAACGATCGCGATCGTACCGTAGGCTAAGTTAATTGAAACAAGGGAGATCATGTTACTTGTGTCAACGCTTGTATAAACCTATAGGCTAGCCTGATTTTGGTTTTGCACCGACTAAACGTGATTTTTTCGTAATAATAGGCCTAATAATTATTATAATAAATATTTAAGATAATTCACAGCAATTATTGGGTGCGCTTGAGCCCCACGGGCCCATATAAGTTGGCGCCACTGGACAAAATAGCACATTGGGCTATTTCGAATCAACATCAAATACCCTGATGAGAACCGGTTGTTAAACTGTTTGAATATCACCACTGCAACATAGTCAATTTGTTTTACTGTGATCTTATAAGGCTTTGGCAATTAAAATACAGTTAGCTATGACAAATTACACTATTTCTTTACATGCGCTTATCCAACTAGACCGTTAAGCTGACCCAGGTGGCTGAGATGGTAACGTCTTGGCCTCACATTCTAGAGTTCCATGGTTCAAATCCCGAAACCGGCCAATTTGACTTTTTTCATTCTGCATATCATAATTGCAATCATAACTGATTAAACAAAAACATACTGGCACTTTTTTACATCAGTTTGCCTGATTTCATTTTTAATTGCATTGTTAAGAAGACATGGATATTAATGACACTGGGCCTTTTATATTACTTTATTACAATAATTCGTACCGTTATGCCACACATTGAAAGTAACGATAGCCTTATAATTTAAAATACAACTATGCAAGTCATGCAATTTATGTAAAAACGATGCCAGCTTTATTACCAGGGCTCGGATTCTAATGACATGTCATCTTTTTATTGATGCTGCCTAGACATTGCCATCTTGTAGATAAATCCTAATCATAGCGTCTAGATTGTAGAAATACATTTTTATTGGGTCGTTTTTTGTCATTTCATACAATTTTACATTTTTAGGGCATTTATTTTAATTTTAGGTCATTATTTTGTCATTTTCGTGTCATTTGCTTCCTTATTTAGTGTTTTTCATGCATTTACATTGAGTGTATTAAGTTTTTTTCGTCGCTAGCGGTGCTATCTTTGAAGTGTTCTTTGTTTAATGCACGAAGGAAAAACTCGGTGTTGAAGTGTTGTCATGTCTCAGTCGGAAAAGAGATTCAATGAAACGCCAAAATTTTGTATTATGTTACTGTTGTTATTCGATTGAGTCTGCCTGCTGCTTGGATTTGAGAGTGGAAACTACTGTATACCCTCAATAAACAATAATATAATCCGGCAGAACACATAGTAAATGCTGAAGTTTGACTCGCCAGTGCCTGAGTGGCAATATAAATTTCCGTGAGAAAAGAACATTCACACCATTACAGTTATTTACAGTTTTTACAATTATGTAAAAATTATTATAAAACTTTGTGTGTACAATAATAATTTTTTATAAATAAAATATCAGTTTTAGGTCATTTTTTATGGTTATTAAATCATTTTCTTTAAAATCTAGGGTCATTTTAAAGGTCATTTTTCAAACAATTTTAGGTCATCAGAATCCGGGCCCTGGTTATTACCATCAGCCTGCCTTACACATTGTGTGATTTTCTTTTGTAATTTTTGCAAAATCTCAAGTCACACTCATCTCAAGACATAAAGTGCATTATTTCCTATCATTTTATTATTTAGTATTTTTCTTAACAGTTTTATGTTATCAGCTGAGGACAAGAATTTCTTTTTGTGTACATTTGCCATTATTGGGTGACAAAAATAATTTGCACAAACTGTATAACGACTGACTGTTCTCACGAATCACCTTTCAGGCGTGACGTTCCTAACCTCATTCCTGATTCGGGATATCGCTGACATTTGGGAATAGTGGTCTTTACTCTGACTATTTATGGTCAGTACTGTACCAGGTATCATAGACTTTAAACCTGATGGTTAGCATTTCCGGAGTCTGACTATTTTTGGCAGTGGGTTTGGTGGTCTGGAATTTGACAATCTATCCATCTGTTAAATAAATTATTTAAAAAAACACACACATCTAGCGATATAATTAATAAATGAGGGTGAAGCCGCGGGCACCTAAAAACTTTAACATAGATGGATGGAAGGGGGCGAATGCACTTCGAAGCCGGATTTATAATATTTTTGCTTTCGTTCGGGTGTAATGAGGGAAAAACTGACAGACTACGTAATTTTAGGCGCTATCGACGCACCAGGTTTAGATTTGTGAAATTCATTGCAGGTAGCTTTGCTTTGTTGCCATATCAGCTGGGAAGAATAGCAATTATTATCGCAAGGGAGGACAATCACTGTATTAGGAGACCGCGCTACCCCATGGTCAGCTGTATGTGACTTGTTCAAGAGTTGGAAATGCAAACAATCTATAGGACTTAATTCCAAACGTAAGGACTTTTAATATAGTTTATCCGGAAGATCTATAGATATACGGGGTGTTAATGAATAACTCCGAAATATTTTACCTGTGTATTGAGGGGACATAGACAAGCAACTTTTATCAGGAGACATGACGTAAAATGTGTATGCTACAGGTCACTAAAGTCATTAAAATTTGGAGCTCATAAGTCAATAATTAAGGGAAATATAATTAAAATGTTAATTAAGTTGACTTCATGCCTTCTTAGTCATTGATAAAAACCTGATTCTTGATCATTCATCAACAGCTATATCATAATTTAGTGTTTCCATAATCTGCAAAATTTACAGACGAATCACATGAGTGGTCGCCACTGCGTTAGCTCTTTTTTTTATAACTACGGTACGGTATTAACAACAAAGTTCCTTTGTTTTGCTTTTTTTGCACTCCTTAGCTAGTAAGTGTTACTTACGAAAGTTGTTTACATGGATCGTAAGTTGACATTCCCACACAGTCTTGTTGCTATGGCCGTTGCGATGAGGTTAAATTACTTACGGTCCAAGCGCCACGTCATAATTCATTACGATACACTTCATAATACAAGTCTTTCGTTTCGTATCCTAAAATGCAGCATAAATAGCCAAAAATCTTCGGTACATACGTTCTGTAATTGAACAAACTGAGCAATGACTGGAAGTTTGTTTACACTTGTGAATCCTCTCATAGAAATTTAATTTCATTTATTTAGGGTACAAGCAATCAAGTGTTAAGAATGTTTTTACCACTTACATAACGAAGGTGGGAACCTCATGATGATGTGTTTGCAGAAATATCCTATATGTTTCACCACACAATCACAAGTGCGAAATAACATAAAAATTTCCTTTTTGTTCCGAATTTTCGCCAAAATTAAGCCAAAATCTAAACCGAAATATTACATTTTTATTCACCGTAATGAGCCGTGAATTACGGCTCATTTGATAATATTAAAGCAATCAGTAATTTAGCCAACTGCATTTAACTTCAGAATGTAAAATTAAATATTTTGACCCACTCTAAACACCGTGGTTCTCGGTAATTCTTAAAAGCGCTTCTAGACCGCACTGCCATCTGTTGAAAGCTAGGGAGTAGAGGCTGGTACAAGCGATGATCAGTTGGGATCCAGTGCTCGCGACAAGAACATGTAACTTGAGTTTGAGTGGTTTGGTGGGCGTTGCTGCCGTGAAAACACGATGTCTGAAGACTACGGCATAATTGGGTGAGACCTATCCTCATTCTTTTCAATGCTATCAGTAATTTAATCTATTTTTGTGCTCACCCGTTTTCGGCTATCTAAATTTTCGTTCTGATCATTTCATAAATTTTTCTCTAATAAATTATTTACCGGTCAAGTTTGGATTTTGGAAATTACGCCTACACCATGTAAATTACATGTAATATTGCTTTTGTTCATTCTGTTTTTCTTGAAGTCAATAATATCACGTCCGTCCGTTGTGTAACTTCTTATCACGTTCTTTGCCTTTCCGAACAGTAATTCAGTATTTTTGGCAGACATCCGACATTAGCATGATTTAGAGTGGGTTTTATTTGCGTAGTGTTTCAGCACAGCCGCCATTAAGAGATTGAGATTGCCCTATGTATTGATGTTTATAGATAATCTAAAGATTACTGGGTTTTTCTAGTCCTGGGAAATACTAGTCATTATGTACAGGGTGTTCTGTAACGTGTAGTACTTATTTATTGCAATTAGTCTGGGTTTTAGGGGATTTTTCCAAGAGACGGGTTGGGTTTTTACAAAGGTTATTTTGAATTATTGTGCTGTATCGCCCGTGCTCAAGGTTGTTGTATGCAACAAGGAAAATATATATATATAGATTTTACGCTTTGGGCATTCCAAAGATTATACACAGGAAAATAAAGGTCGTACTTTACGAAGATATATTATCTTACAATGTTGTAATTCAAATTTGATAAAGCTATTAATAAAAATTGTTCCAGAAAATACCTTTTGTCATATATATATATATACTCGAAATCTCTTTCCAGTAAATCATATTAATCTGTCCAGTGTTCATTTTGTGATAATGGGTGCCCAGCCTTTTAATGTTAAACAGTAGCGTCACTAATTTAGCAAGAATGGTCGAAACCAGGTCTACTTCACAAATCATATGTCCTAAACTTCCAACATATGTAACTGTGCCCAAGGGGGGCACAGTAAAGAAGGAACCTTGCCTATCATAACATATTTCGAAGGTTTGTTAGATATTTAAATTTAAAATTTATGTTAAAAATCTGAGTTTATTTAAAAACAAGTTATTAAATATATTAAGGGAATATTTACTAACCTACAGTTGGTGTTAATAAAATCTCAAACATAACAATATTTAAAATAACAGAGTTTTTAATTATCCACATTACAATATTTACATATGCCTATTATGATGAAAATGAACACAATTTCATTCTTCTTTCACATCACAATTTTCCATAAAGTGGTTGAATTTTTTGGTTCTTCTTATTCCCTTTAACAGATTAGGTAATAAAAACATTTTTGTTTCTTCTTTTTCCTTAAACCGATTATGTATTAAAAACTTTTCTTATGCTTCTTATTCCCTTATATCGATTAGGTAATAAAAACTTTTTCTTTCATCTTTTTCCCTTAACTAGATTAGGTAATAATTTTTTGTTTTTATTTTTCCCTTAAATTGATTAGGTAACAAAACTTTTTTGTTTCTTCTTTTTCCCTTAAATCGATAGGTAATAAAAACGTTTTTGTTTCATCTTTTTTTCCTTTAACCGATTAGGTAATAAAAACTTTTCTTCTTATTATTATTTTTTTGTTTTTATTTTTTCCTTAAATCGATTAGGTAATACAGGTTTTTTGTGAGTCGGTAGCACGCCTGCCTTCCACTTGGCGGCCCGGGTTCGATTCCCGGCCGGGTGGGGGATTTTTCAGTAATGAAAGATCCCCTCCCCGGGTTCAGGACGGGGTAGGTTAAGTCTTAGGTTAAGATAATGCACATTGTGCGCGATTCCTTAATTATTATAAAAAGTATTCTTTCTTCTTTCCTTAAAGCGCTTAGGTAATAAAAACTTTTCTGTTTCTTCTTATTCCTTTACATCGATTGGGTAATAAAACATTTTGTTTCTTTTTTCCCTTAAATCGATTAGGTAATAATTTTTTTGTTTTTATTTTTTCCTTAAATCGATTAGGTAATAAAACTTTTTTGTTTCTTCTTTTTCCCTTAAATGGATTAGGTAACAAAAACTTTTTGTTTCATCTTTTTTCCTTAAACCGATTAGGTAATAAATCTTTTCTGTTTCTTCTTATTCCCTTAAATGGATTAGGTAATAAAACATTTTTTTCTTCTTTTCCTTCAACTGATTAGGTAATAAATAATTTACTGTTTCTTCTTTTTTCCTTAAACCGATTAGGTAATAAAAACTTTCCCGTTTCTTCTTTTTCCCTTAAATGGATTAGGTAACAAAAACTTTTTTGTTTCATCTTTTTTCCTTAAACCGATTAGGTAATAAATCTTTTCTGTTTCTTCTTATTCCCTTATATTGATTAGGTAATAAGAAGTTTTTGTTCTTCTTTTTCCCTTAAATGGATTAGGTAATAAAAAATTTTTTGTTTCTTCTTCATCCCTTAAATTGAATAGGTAATAATTTTTTTGTTTTTTATTTTTTCCTTAAATCGATTAGGTAATAAAATATGTTTGTTTCTTGCTTTTCCTTAAATCGGTTAGGTAATAATTTTTTATAGTTAAATCGATTAGGTAATATAACAATTTTGTTTCTTCTTTTTCCCTTAAATGGATTAGGTAATAAAAAGTTTTTGTTTCTTCTTTTCCTTAAACCGATTAGGTAATAAATCTTTTCTGTGTCTTCTTATTCCCTCAAATGGATTAGGTAATAAAACGTTCTTGTTTCTTCCTTTCCTTAAACCGATTAGGTAATCAATCTTTTATGTTTCTTCTTATTCCCTTAAATGGATTAGGTAATAAAACGTATTTGTTTCTTCTTTTCCTTAAACCGATTAGGCAATAAATCTTTTCTGTTTCGTCTTATTCCCTTAAACAGATTAGGTAATAAAACATATTTGTTTCTTCTTTTCCTTATACCGATTAGGTAATAAATACTTTTCTGTTTCTTCTTTTTTCCTTAAACCGATTAAGTAATAAATCTTTTCTGTTTCTTCTTATTCCCTTAAATGGATTAGGTAATAAAACGTTTTTGTTTCTTCTTTTCCTTAAACCGATCAGGTAATAAATCTTTTCTGTTTCGTCTTATTCCCTTAAATGGATTAGGTAATAAAAGTTCTTGTTTCTTCTTTTCCTTAAACCGATTAGGTAATAAATCTTTTCTGTTTCTTCTTATTCCCTTAAATGGATTATGTAATAAAACGTTTTTGTTTCATCTTTTCCTTAAACCGATTAGGTAATAAATCTTTTCTGTTTCGTCTTATTCCCTTAAATAGATTAGGTAATAAAACATTTTTGTTTCTTCTTTTCCTTATACCGATTAGGAAATAAATACTTTTCGGTTTCTTCTTTTTTCCTTAAACCGATTAGGTAATAAATTTTTTCTATTTCCTCTTATTCCCTGAAATGGATTAGGTAATAAAACGTTTTTGTTTCTTCTTTTCCTTAAACCGATTAGGTAATAAATCTTTTCTGTTTCGTCTTATTCCCTTAAATAGATTAGGAAATAAAAAATTTTGTTTCTTCTTTTCCTTATACCGATTAGGTAATAAATACTTTTCTGTTTCTTCTTTTTTCCTTAAACCGATTAGGTAATAAATCTTTTCTGTTTCTTCTTATTCCCTTAAATGGATTAGGTAATAAAACGTTTTTGTTTCTTCTTTTCCTTAAACCGATTAGGTAATAAATCTTTTCTGTTACGTCTTATTCCCTTAAATAGATTAGGTAATAAAACATTTTTGTTTCTTCTTTTCCTTATACCGATTAGGTAATAAATACTTTTCGGTTTCTTCTTTTTTCCTTAAACCGATAAGGTAATAAATCTGTTCTATTTCTTCTTATTCCCTGAAATGGATTAGGTAATAAAATGTTTTTGTTTCTTCTTTTCCTTAAACCGATTAGGTAATAAATCTTTTCTGTTTCTTCTTATTCCCTTAAATGGATTAGGTAATAAAACGTTTTTGTTTCTTCTTTTCCTTAAACCGATTAGGTAATAAATCTTTTCTGTTTCGTCTTATTCCCTTAAATAGATTAAGTAATAAAACATTTTTGTTTCTTCTTTTCCTTATACCGATTAGGAAATAAATACTTTTCGGTTTCTTCTTTTTTCCTTAAACCGATTAGGTAATAAATCTTTTCTATTTCCTCTTATTCCCTGAAATGGATTAGGTAATAAAATGTTTTTGTTTCTTCTTTTCCTTTAACCGATTAGGTAATAAATCTTTTCTGTTACGTCTTATTCCCTTAAATAGATTAGGTAATAAAACATTTTTGTTTCTTCTTTTCCTTATACCGATTAGGTAATAAATACTTTTCTGTTTCTTTTTTTTTCCTTAAACCGATTAGGTAATAAATCTTTTCTGTTTCTTCTTATTCCCTTAAATGGATTAGGAAATAAAACGTTTTTGTTTCTTCTTTTCCTTAAACCGATTAGGTAATAAATCTTTTCTGTTTCGTCTTATTCCCTTAAATAGATTAGGTAATAAAACATTTTTGTTTCTTCTTTTCCTTATACCGATTAGGTAATAAATACTTTTCGGTTTCTTCTTTTCTCCTTAAACCGATTAGGTGATAAATCTGTTCTATTTCTTCTTATTCCCTGAAATGGATTAGGTAATAAAACGTTTTTGTTTCTTCTTTTCCTTAAACCGATTAGGTAATAAATCTTTTCTGTTTCTTCTTATTCCCTTAAATAGATTAGGTAATAAAACGTTTTTGTTTCGTCTTTTCCTTATACCGATTAGGTAATAAATACTTTTCTGTTTCTTCATTTTTCCTTAAACCGATTAGGTAATAAATCTTTTCTGTTTCGTCTTATTCCTTTAAATAGATTAGCTAATAAAACATTTTTGTTTCTTCTTTTCCTTATACCGATTAGGTAATAAATACTATTCTGTTTCTTCTTTTTTTCCTTAAACCGATTAGGTAATAAATCTTTTATGTTTCTTCTTATTCCCTTAAATGGATTAGGTAATAAAACGTTTTTGTTTCTTCTTTTCCTTAAACCGATTAGGTAATATTGAATTAATATCTGACAATGTCTATAGTGTAGCTTACACTCAACGACTGTAAATTAAATTAAATTAAATTAATAAATCTTTTCTGTTTCGTGTTATTCCCTTAAATAGATTAGGTAATAAAACATTTTTGTTTCTTCTTTTCCTTATACCGATTAGGTAATAAATACTTTTCGGTTTCTTCTTTTTTCCTTAAACCGATTAGGTAATAAATCTGTTCTATTTCTTCTTATTCCGTGAAATGGATTAGGTAATAAAACGTTTTTGTCTCTTCTTTTCCTTAAACCGATTAGGTATTAAATCTTTTCTGGTTCGTCTTATTCCCTTAAATAGATTAGGTAATAAAGCATTTTTGTTTCTTCTTTTCCTTATACCGATTAGGTAATAAATACTTTTCGGTTTCTTCTTTTTTCCTTAAACCGATTAGGTAATAAATCTTTTCTGTTTCTTCTGATTCCCTTAAATGGATTAGGTAATAAAACGTTTTTGTTTCTTCCTTTCCTTAAATGATTAGGTAATAAATACTTTTCTGTTTCTTCTTTTTTCCTTAAACCGATTAGGTAATAAATCTTTTCTGTTTCTTCTTATTACCTTAAATGGATTAGGTAATAAAAAGTTTTTCTTTCTTCTTTTCCTTAAACCGATTAATAAATCTTTTCTGTTTCTTCTTATTCCCTTAAATGGATTAGGTAATAAAAGTTTTTGTTTTTTCTTTTCCTTAAACCGATTAGGTAATAAATACTTTTCAGTTTCTTCTTCTTTCCATAAACCGATTAGGTAATAAATCTTTTCTGTTTCTTCTTATTCCCTTAAATGGATCAGGTAATAAAACGTTCTTGTTTCTTCTTTTCCTTAAACCGATTAGGTAATAAATCTTTTCTGTTTCTTCTTATTCCCTTAAATGGATTAGGTAATAAAACGCTTTTGTTTCTTCTTTTCCTTAAACCGATTAGGTAATAAATCTTTTCTGTTTCGTCTTATTCCCTTAAATAGATTAGGTAATAAAACATTTTTGTTTCTTCTTTTCCTTATACCGATTAGGAAATAAATACTTTTCGGTTTTTTCTTTTTTCCTTAAACCGATTAGGTAATAAATCTTTTCTATTTCCTCTTATTCCCTGAAATGGATTAGGTAATAAAACGTTTTTGTTTCTTCTTTTCCTTAAACCGATTAGGTAATAAATCTTTTCTGCTTCGTCTTATTCCCTTAAATAGATTAGGTAATAAAAAAATTTTCTTCTTTTCCTTATACCGATTAGGTAATAAATACTTTTCTGTTTCTTCTTTTTTCCTTAAACCGATTAGGTAATAAAACTTTTCTGTTTCTACTTATTCCCTTAAATGGATTAGGTAATAAAACGATTTTGTTTCTTCTCTTCCTTAAACCGATTAGGTAATAAATATTTTCTGTTACGTCTTATCCCTTAAATAGATTAGGTAATAAAACATTTTTGTTTATTCTTTTTCTTATACCGATTAGGTAATAAATACTTTTCTTTTTCGTCTTTTTTCTTAAACCGATTAGGTAATAAATCTGTTCTATTTCTTCTTATTAGCTGAAATGGATTAGGTAATAAAACTTTTTTTTCTTCTTTTCCTTAAACCGATTAGGTAATAAATCTTTTCTGTTTCTTCTTATTCCCTTAAATAGATTAAGTAATAAAACATTTTTGTTTTTTCTTTTCCTTATACCGATTAGGTAATAAATACTTTTCTGTTTCTTCATTTTTCCTTAAATGATTAGGTAATAAATCTTTTCTGTTTCGTCTTATTCCCTTAAATAGATTAGCTAATAAAACATTTTTGTTTCTTCTTTTCCTTATACCGATTAGGTAATAAATACTATTCTGTTTCTTCTTTTTTCCTTAAACTGATTAGGTAATAAATCTTTCATGTTTCTTCTTATTCCCTTAAATGGATTAGGTAATAAAACTTTCTTGTTTCTTCTTTTCCTTAAACCAATTAGGTAACAAATCTTTTCTGTTTCTTCTTATTTCCTTAAATGGATTAGGTAATAAAACGTTTTTGTTTCTTCTTTTCCTTAAACCGATTAGGTAATAAATACTTTTCAGTTTCTTCTTCTTTCCATAAACCGATTAGGTAAAAAATCTTTTCTGTTTCTTCTTTTTCCCTTAAATGGATTAGGTAATAAAACGTTCTTGTTTCTTCTTTTCCTTAAACCGATTAGGTAATAAATCTTTTCTGTTTCTTCTTATTCCCTTAAATGGATTAGGTAATAAAACGTTTTTGTTTCTTCTTTTCCTTAAACCGATTAGGTAATAAATCTTTTCTGTTTCGTCTTATTCCCTTAAATAGATTAAGTAATAAAACATTTTTGTTTCTTCTTTTCCTTATACCGATTAGGAAATAAATACTTTTCGGTTTCTTGTGTTTTCCTTAAGCCGATTAGGTAATAAATCTTTTCTATTTCCTCTTATTCCTTGAAATGGATTAGGTAATAAAACGTTTTTGTTTCTTCTTTTCCTTAAACCGATTAGGTAATAAATCTTTTCTGTTTCGTCTTATTCCTTTAAATAGATTAGGTAATAAAACATCTTTGTTTCTTCTTTTCCTTATACCGATTAGGTAATAATTACTTTTCGGTTTCTTCTTTTTTCCTTAAACCGATTAGGTAATAAATCTGTTCTATTTCTTCTTATTCCCTGAAATGGATTAGGTAATAAAACGTTTTTGTTTCTTCTTTTCCTTAAACCGATTAGGTAATAAATCTTTTCTGTTTCTTCTTATTCCCTTAATTAGATTAGGTAATAAAACATTTTTGTTTCTTCTTTTCCTTATACCGATTAGGTAATAAATACTTTTCTGTTTCTTCATTTTTCCTTAAACCGATTAGGTAATAAATATTTTCTGTTTCGTCTTATTCCCTTAAATAGATTAGCTAATAAAACATTTTTGTTTCTTCTTTTCCTTATACCGATTAGGTAATAAATACTATTCTGTTTCTTCTTTTTTCCTTAAACCGATTAGGTAATAAATCTTTTATGTTTCTTCTTATTCTCTTAAATGGATTAGGTAATAAAACGTTTTTGTTTCTTCTTTTCCTAAACCGATTAGGTAATATTGTATTAATAACTGACAATGTCGATAGTGTAGCTTACTCTCAACGACTGTAAATTAAATTAAATTAAATTAATAAATCTTTTCTGTTTCGTCTTATTCCCTTAAATAGATTAGGTAATAAAACATTTTTGTTTCTTCTTTTCCTTATACCGATTAGGTAATAAATACTTTTCGGTTTCTTCTTTGTCCTTAAACCGATTAGGTAATAAATTTGTTCTATTTCTTCTTATTCCCTGAAATGGATTACGTAATAAAACGTTTTTGTTTCTTCTTTTCCTTAAACCGATTAGGTAATAAATCTTTTCTGTTTCGTCTTATTCCCTTAAATAGATTAGGTAATAAAACATTTTTGTTTCTTTTTTCCTTATACCGATTAGGTAAGAAATACTTTTCGGTTTCTTCTTTTTTCCTTAAACCGATTAGGTAATAAATCTTTTCTGTGTCTTCTGATTCCCTTAAATGGATTAAGTAATAAAACGTTTTTGTTTCTTCCTTTCCTTAAATGATTAGGTAATAAATACTTTTCTGTTTCTTCTTTTTTCCTTAAACCGATTAGGTAATAAATCTTTTCTGTTTCTTCTTATTCCCTTAAAACGAATAGGTAATAAAACGTTTTTCTTTCTTCTTTTCCCTAAACCGATTAATAAATCTTTTCTGTTTCTTCTTATTCCCTTAAATGGATTAGGTAATAAAACGTTTTTGTTTCTTCTTTTCCTTAAACCGATCAGGTAATAAATACTTTTCTGTTTCTTCTTCTTTCCATAAACCGATTAGGTAATACATGTTTTCTGTTTCTTCTTATTCCCTTAAATGGATTAGGTAATAAAACGATTTCGTTTCTTCTTTTCCTTAAACCGATTAGGTAATAAATCTTTTCTGTTTCTTCTGATTCCCTTAAATGGATTAGGTAATAAAACGTTTTTGTTTCTTCCTTTCCTTAAATGATTAGGTAATAAATACTTTTCTGTTTCTTCTTTTTTCCTTAAACCGATTAGGTAATAAATCTTTTCTGTTTCTTCTTATTCCCTTAAATGGATTAGGTAATAAAAAGTTTTTCTTTCTTCTTTTCCTCAAACCGATTAATAAATCTTTTCTGTTTCTTCTTATTCCCTTAAATGGATTAGGTAATAAAACGTTTTTGTTTTTTCTTTTCCTTAAACCGATTAGGTAATAAATACTTTTCAGTTTCTTCTTCTTTCCATAAACCGATTAGGTAATAAACCTTTTCTGTTTCTTCTTATTCCCTTAAATGGATTAGGTAATAAAACGCTTTTGTTTCTTCTTTTCCTTAAACCGATTAGGTAATAAATCTTTTCTGTTTCGTCTTATTCCCTTAAATAGATTAGGTAATAAAACATTTTTGTTTCTTCTTTTCCTTATACCGATTAGGAAATAAATACTTTTCGGTTTTTTCTTTTTTCCTTAAACCGATTAGGTAATAAATCTTTTCTATTTCCTCTTATTCCCTGAAATGGATTAGGTAATAAAACGTTTTTGTTTCTTCTTTTCCTTAAACCGATTAGGTAATAAATCTTTTCTGTTTCGTCTTATTCCCTTAAATAGATTAGGTAATAAAAAAA
Source organism: Ectobius pallidus (assembly GCA_964059195.1). NCBI lineage: Eukaryota > Metazoa > Arthropoda > Insecta > Blattodea > Ectobiidae > Ectobius > Ectobius pallidus. Next base: position 170,937,646 of record CAXKWD010000004.1, on the reverse strand, counting down.
AATTCTTCTTTTCCTTATACCGATTAGGTAATAAATACTTTTCTGTTTCTTCTTTTTTCCTTAAACCGATTAGGTAATAAAACATTTCTGTTTCTACTTATTCCCTTAAATGGATTAGGTAATAAAACGTTTTTGTTTCTTCTCTTCCTTAAACCGATTAGGTAATAAATCTTTTCTGTTACGTCTTATCCCTTAAATAGATTAGGTAATAAAACATTTTTGTTTCTTCTTTTTCTTATACCGATTAGGTAATAAATACTTTTCTTTTTCGTCATTTTTCTTAAACCGATTAGGTAATAAATCTGTTCTATTTCTTCTTATTCCCTGAAATGGATTAGGTAATAAAACGTTTTTTTTCTTCTTTTCCTTAAACCGATTAGGTAATAAATCTTTTCTGTTTCTTCTTATTCCCTTAAATAGATTAAGTAATAAAACATTTTTGTTTCTTCTTTTCCTTATACCGATTAGGTAATAAATACTTTTCTGTTTCTTCATTTTTCCTTAAATGATTAGGTAATAAATCTTTTCTGTTTCGTCTTATTGCCTTAAATAGATTAGCTAATAAAACATTTTTGTTTCTTCTTTTCCTTATACCGATTAGGTAATAAATACTATTCTGTTTCTTCTTTTTTCCTTAAACTGATTAGGTAATAAATCTTTCATGTTTCTTCTTATTCCCTTAAATGGATTAGGTAATAAAACGTTCTTGTTTCTTCTTTTCCTTAAACCAATTAGGTAACAAATCTTTTCTGTTTCTTCTTATTTCCTTAAATGGATTAGGTAATAAAACGTTTTTGTTTCTTCTTTTCCTTAAACCGATTAGGTAATAAATACTTTTCAGTTTCTTCTTCTTTCCATAAACCGATTAGGTAAAAAATCTTTTCTGTTTCTTCTTCTTCCCTTAAATGGATTAGGTAATAAAACGTTCTTGTTTCTTCTTTTCCTTAAACCGATTAGGTAATAAATCTTTTCTGTTTCTTCTTATTCCCTTAAATGGATTAGGTAATAAAACGTTTTTGTTTCTTCTTTTCCTTAAACCGATTAGGTAATAAATCTTTTCTGTTTCGTCTTATTCCCTTAAATAGATTAAGTAATAAAACATTTTTGTTTCTTCTTTTCCTTATACCGATTAGGAAATAAATACTTCTCGGTTTCTTGTTTTTTCCTTAAGCCGATTAGGTAATAAATCTTTTCTATTTCCTCTTATTCCCTGAAATGGATTAGGTAATAAAACGTTTTTGTTTCTTCTTTTCCTTAAACCGATTAGGTAATAAATCTTTTCTGTTTCGTCTTATTCCTTTAAATAGATTAGGTAATAAAACATTTTTGTTTCGTCTTTTCCTTATACCGATTAGGTAATAAATACTTTTCGGTTTCTTCTTTTTTCCTTAAACCGATTAGGTAATAAATCTTTTCTGTTTCTTCTTATTCCCTTAAATGGATTAGGTAATAAAACGTTTTTGTTTCTTCTTTTCCTTAAACCGATTAGGTAATAAATCTTTTCTGTTACGTCTTATTCCCTTAAATAGATTAGGTAATAAAACATTTTTGTTTCTTCTTTTCCTTATACCGATTAGGTAATAAATACTTTTCGGTTTCTTCTTTTTTCCTTAAACCGATAAGGTAATAAATCTGTTCTATTTCTTCTTATTCCCTGAAATGGATTAGGTAATAAAATGTTTTTGTTTCTTCTTTTCCTTAAACCGATTAGGTAATAAATCTTTTCTGTTTCTTCTTATTCCCTTAAATGGATTAGGTAATAAAACGTTTTTGTTTCTTCTTTTCCTTAAACCGATTAGGTAATAAATCTTTTCTGTTTCGTCTTATTCCCTTAAATAGATTAAGTAATAAAACATTTTTGTTTCTTCTTTTCCTTATACCGATTAGGAAATAAATACTTTTCGGTTTCTTCTTTTTTCCTTAAACCGATTAGGTAATAAATCTTTTCTATTTCCTCTTATTCCCTGAAATGGATTAGGTAATAAAATGTTTTTGTTTCTTCTTTTCCTTTAACCGATTAGGTAATAAATCTTTTCTGTTACGTCTTATTCCCTTAAATAGATTAGGTAATAAAACATTTTTGTTTCTTCTTTTCCTTATACCGATTAGGTAATAAATACTTTTCTGTTTCTTTTTTTTTCCTTAAACCGATTAGGTAATAAATCTTTTCTGTTTCTTCTTATTCCCTTAAATGGATTAGGAAATAAAACGTTTTTGTTTCTTCTTTTCCTTAAACCGATTAGGTAATAAATCTTTTCTGTTTCGTCTTATTCCCTTAAATAGATTAGGTAATAAAACATTTTTGTTTCTTCTTTTCCTTATACCGATTAGGTAATAAATACTTTTCGGTTTCTTCTTTTCTCCTTAAACCGATTAGGTGATAAATCTGTTCTATTTCTTCTTATTCCCTGAAATGGATTAGGTAATAAAACGTTTTTGTTTCTTCTTTTCCTTAAACCGATTAGGTAATAAATCTTTTCTGTTTCTTCTTATTCCCTTAAATAGATTAGGTAATAAAACGTTTTTGTTTCGTCTTTTCCTTATACCGATTAGGTAATAAATACTTTTCTGTTTCTTCATTTTTCCTTAAACCGATTAGGTAATAAATCTTTTCTGTTTCGTCTTATTCCTTTAAATAGATTAGCTAATAAAACATTTTTGTTTCTTCTTTTCCTTATACCGATTAGGTAATAAATACTATTCTGTTTCTTCTTTTTTTCCTTAAACCGATTAGGTAATAAATCTTTTATGTTTCTTCTTATTCCCTTAAATGGATCAGGAAATAAAACGTTCTTGTTTCTTCTTTTCCTTAAACCGATTAGGTAATAAATCTTTTCTGTTTCTTCTTATTCCCTTAAATGGATTAGGTAATAAAACGCTTTTGTTTCTTCTTTTCCTTAAACCGATTAGGTAATAAATCTTTTCTGTTTCGTCTTATTCCCTTAAATAGATTAGGTAATAAAACATTTTTGTTTCTTCTTTTCCTTATACCGATTAGGAAATAAATACTTTTCGGTTTTTTCTTTTTTCCTTAAACCGATTAGGTAATAAATCTTTTCTATTTCCTCTTATTCCCTGAAATGGATTAGGTAATAAAACGTTTTTGTTTCTTCTTTTCCTTAAACCGATTAGGTAATAAATCTTTTCTGCTTCGTCTTATTCCCTTAAATAGATTAGGTAATAAAAAAATTTTCTTCTTTTCCTTATACCGATTAGGTAATAAATACTTTTCTGTTTCTTCTTTTTTCCTTAAACCGATTAGGTAATAAAACTTTTCTGTTTCTACTTATTCCCTTAAATGGATTAGGTAATAAAACGATTTTGTTTCTTCTCTTCCTTAAACCGATTAGGTAATAAATATTTTCTGTTACGTCTTATCCCTTAAATAGATTAGGTAATAAAACATTTTTGTTTATTCTTTTTCTTATACCGATTAGGTAATAAATACTTTTCTTTTTCGTCTTTTTTCTTAAACCGATTAGGTAATAAATCTGTTCTATTTCTTCTTATTAGCTGAAATGGATTAGGTAATAAAACTTTTTTTTCTTCTTTTCCTTAAACCGATTAGGTAATAAATCTTTTCTGTTTCTTCTTATTCCCTTAAATAGATTAAGTAATAAAACATTTTTGTTTTTTCTTTTCCTTATACCGATTAGGTAATAAATACTTTTCTGTTTCTTCATTTTTCCTTAAATGATTAGGTAATAAATCTTTTCTGTTTCGTCTTATTCCCTTAAATAGATTAGCTAATAAAACATTTTTGTTTCTTCTTTTCCTTATACCGATTAGGTAATAAATACTATTCTGTTTCTTCTTTTTTCCTTAAACTGATTAGGTAATAAATCTTTCATGTTTCTTCTTATTCCCTTAAATGGATTAGGTAATAAAACTTTCTTGTTTCTTCTTTTCCTTAAACCAATTAGGTAACAAATCTTTTCTGTTTCTTCTTATTTCCTTAAATGGATTAGGTAATAAAACGTTTTTGTTTCTTCTTTTCCTTAAACCGATTAGGTAATAAATACTTTTCAGTTTCTTCTTCTTTCCATAAACCGATTAGGTAAAAAATCTTTTCTGTTTCTTCTTTTTCCCTTAAATGGATTAGGTAATAAAACGTTCTTGTTTCTTCTTTTCCTTAAACCGATTAGGTAATAAATCTTTTCTGTTTCTTCTTATTCCCTTAAATGGATTAGGTAATAAAACGTTTTTGTTTCTTCTTTTCCTTAAACCGATTAGGTAATAAATCTTTTCTGTTTCGTCTTATTCCCTTAAATAGATTAAGTAATAAAACATTTTTGTTTCTTCTTTTCCTTATACCGATTAGGAAATAAATACTTTTCGGTTTCTTGTGTTTTCCTTAAGCCGATTAGGTAATAAATCTTTTCTATTTCCTCTTATTCCTTGAAATGGATTAGGTAATAAAACGTTTTTGTTTCTTCTTTTCCTTAAACCGATTAGGTAATAAATCTTTTCTGTTTCGTCTTATTCCTTTAAATAGATTAGGTAATAAAACATCTTTGTTTCTTCTTTTCCTTATACCGATTAGGTAATAATTACTTTTCGGTTTCTTCTTTTTTCCTTAAACCGATTAGGTAATAAATCTGTTCTATTTCTTCTTATTCCCTGAAATGGATTAGGTAATAAAACGTTTTTGTTTCTTCTTTTCCTTAAACCGATTAGGTAATAAATCTTTTCTGTTTCTTCTTATTCCCTTAATTAGATTAGGTAATAAAACATTTTTGTTTCTTCTTTTCCTTATACCGATTAGGTAATAAATACTTTTCTGTTTCTTCATTTTTCCTTAAACCGATTAGGTAATAAATATTTTCTGTTTCGTCTTATTCCCTTAAATAGATTAGCTAATAAAACATTTTTGTTTCTTCTTTTCCTTATACCGATTAGGTAATAAATACTATTCTGTTTCTTCTTTTTTCCTTAAACCGATTAGGTAATAAATCTTTTATGTTTCTTCTTATTCTCTTAAATGGATTAGGTAATAAAACGTTTTTGTTTCTTCTTTTCCTAAACCGATTAGGTAATATTGTATTAATAACTGACAATGTCGATAGTGTAGCTTACTCTCAACGACTGTAAATTAAATTAAATTAAATTAATAAATCTTTTCTGTTTCGTCTTATTCCCTTAAATAGATTAGGTAATAAAACATTTTTGTTTCTTCTTTTCCTTATACCGATTAGGTAATAAATACTTTTCGGTTTCTTCTTTGTCCTTAAACCGATTAGGTAATAAATTTGTTCTATTTCTTCTTATTCCCTGAAATGGATTACGTAATAAAACGTTTTTGTTTCTTCTTTTCCTTAAACCGATTAGGTAATAAATCTTTTCTGTTTCGTCTTATTCCCTTAAATAGATTAGGTAATAAAACATTTTTGTTTCTTTTTTCCTTATACCGATTAGGTAAGAAATACTTTTCGGTTTCTTCTTTTTTCCTTAAACCGATTAGGTAATAAATCTTTTCTGTGTCTTCTGATTCCCTTAAATGGATTAAGTAATAAAACGTTTTTGTTTCTTCCTTTCCTTAAATGATTAGGTAATAAATACTTTTCTGTTTCTTCTTTTTTCCTTAAACCGATTAGGTAATAAATCTTTTCTGTTTCTTCTTATTCCCTTAAAACGAATAGGTAATAAAACGTTTTTCTTTCTTCTTTTCCCTAAACCGATTAATAAATCTTTTCTGTTTCTTCTTATTCCCTTAAATGGATTAGGTAATAAAACGTTTTTGTTTCTTCTTTTCCTTAAACCGATCAGGTAATAAATACTTTTCTGTTTCTTCTTCTTTCCATAAACCGATTAGGTAATACATGTTTTCTGTTTCTTCTTATTCCCTTAAATGGATTAGGTAATAAAACGATTTCGTTTCTTCTTTTCCTTAAACCGATTAGGTAATAAATCTTTTCTGTTTCTTCTGATTCCCTTAAATGGATTAGGTAATAAAACGTTTTTGTTTCTTCCTTTCCTTAAATGATTAGGTAATAAATACTTTTCTGTTTCTTCTTTTTTCCTTAAACCGATTAGGTAATAAATCTTTTCTGTTTCTTCTTATTCCCTTAAATGGATTAGGTAATAAAAAGTTTTTCTTTCTTCTTTTCCTCAAACCGATTAATAAATCTTTTCTGTTTCTTCTTATTCCCTTAAATGGATTAGGTAATAAAACGTTTTTGTTTTTTCTTTTCCTTAAACCGATTAGGTAATAAATACTTTTCAGTTTCTTCTTCTTTCCATAAACCGATTAGGTAATAAACCTTTTCTGTTTCTTCTTATTCCCTTAAATGGATTAGGTAATAAAACGCTTTTGTTTCTTCTTTTCCTTAAACCGATTAGGTAATAAATCTTTTCTGTTTCGTCTTATTCCCTTAAATAGATTAGGTAATAAAACATTTTTGTTTCTTCTTTTCCTTATACCGATTAGGAAATAAATACTTTTCGGTTTTTTCTTTTTTCCTTAAACCGATTAGGTAATAAATCTTTTCTATTTCCTCTTATTCCCTGAAATGGATTAGGTAATAAAACGTTTTTGTTTCTTCTTTTCCTTAAACCGATTAGGTAATAAATCTTTTCTGTTTCGTCTTATTCCCTTAAATAGATTAGGTAATAAAAAAAAATTCTTCTTTTCCTTATACCGATTAGGTAATAAATACTTTTCTGTTTCTTCTTTTTTCCTTAAACCGATTAGGTAATAAAACATTTCTGTTTCTACTTATTCCCTTAAATGGATTAGGTAATAAAACGTTTTTGTTTCTTCTCTTCCTTAAACCGATTAGGTAATAAATCTTTTCTGTTACGTCTTATCCCTTAAATAGATTAGGTAATAAAACATTTTTGTTTCTTCTTTTTCTTATACCGATTAGGTAATAAATACTTTTCTTTTTCGTCATTTTTCTTAAACCGATTAGGTAATAAATCTGTTCTATTTCTTCTTATTCCCTGAAATGGATTAGGTAATAAAACGTTTTTTTTCTTCTTTTCCTTAAACCGATTAGGTAATAAATCTTTTCTGTTTCTTCTTATTCCCTTAAATAGATTAAGTAATAAAACATTTTTGTTTCTTCTTTTCCTTATACCGATTAGGTAATAAATACTTTTCTGTTTCTTCATTTTTCCTTAAATGATTAGGTAATAAATCTTTTCTGTTTCGTCTTATTGCCTTAAATAGATTAGCTAATAAAACATTTTTGTTTCTTCTTTTCCTTATACCGATTAGGTAATAAATACTATTCTGTTTCTTCTTTTTTCCTTAAACTGATTAGGTAATAAATCTTTCATGTTTCTTCTTATTCCCTTAAATGGATTAGGTAATAAAACGTTCTTGTTTCTTCTTTTCCTTAAACCAATTAGGTAACAAATCTTTTCTGTTTCTTCTTATTTCCTTAAATGGATTAGGTAATAAAACGTTTTTGTTTCTTCTTTTCCTTAAACCGATTAGGTAATAAATACTTTTCAGTTTCTTCTTCTTTCCATAAACCGATTAGGTAAAAAATCTTTTCTGTTTCTTCTTCTTCCCTTAAATGGATTAGGTAATAAAACGTTCTTGTTTCTTCTTTTCCTTAAACCGATTAGGTAATAAATCTTTTCTGTTTCTTCTTATTCCCTTAAATGGATTAGGTAATAAAACGTTTTTGTTTCTTCTTTTCCTTAAACCGATTAGGTAATAAATCTTTTCTGTTTCGTCTTATTCCCTTAAATAGATTAAGTAATAAAACATTTTTGTTTCTTCTTTTCCTTATACCGATTAGGAAATAAATACTTCTCGGTTTCTTGTTTTTTCCTTAAGCCGATTAGGTAATAAATCTTTTCTATTTCCTCTTATTCCCTGAAATGGATTAGGTAATAAAACGTTTTTGTTTCTTCTTTTCCTTAAACCGATTAGGTAATAAATCTTTTCTGTTTCGTCTTATTCCTTTAAATAGATTAGGTAATAAAACATTTTTGTTTCGTCTTTTCCTTATACCGATTAGGTAATAAATACTTTTCGGTTTCTTCTTTTTTCCTTAAACCGATTAGGTAATAAATCTTTTCTGTTTCTTCTTATTCCCTTAAATGGATTAGGTAATAAAACGTTTTTGTTTCTTCTTTTCCTTAAACCGATTAGGTAATAAATCTTTTCTGTTACGTCTTATTCCCTTAAATAGATTAGGTAATAAAACATTTTTGTTTCTTCTTTTCCTTATACCGATTAGGTAATAAATACTTTTCGGTTTCTTCTTTTTTCCTTAAACCGATAAGGTAATAAATCTGTTCTATTTCTTCTTATTCCCTGAAATGGATTAGGTAATAAAATGTTTTTGTTTCTTCTTTTCCTTAAACCGATTAGGTAATAAATCTTTTCTGTTTCTTCTTATTCCCTTAAATGGATTAGGTAATAAAACGTTTTTGTTTCTTCTTTTCCTTAAACCGATTAGGTAATAAATCTTTTCTGTTTCGTCTTATTCCCTTAAATAGATTAAGTAATAAAACATTTTTGTTTCTTCTTTTCCTTATACCGATTAGGAAATAAATACTTTTCGGTTTCTTCTTTTTTCCTTAAACCGATTAGGTAATAAATCTTTTCTATTTCCTCTTATTCCCTGAAATGGATTAGGTAATAAAATGTTTTTGTTTCTTCTTTTCCTTTAACCGATTAGGTAATAAATCTTTTCTGTTACGTCTTATTCCCTTAAATAGATTAGGTAATAAAACATTTTTGTTTCTTCTTTTCCTTATACCGATTAGGTAATAAATACTTTTCTGTTTCTTTTTTTTTCCTTAAACCGATTAGGTAATAAATCTTTTCTGTTTCTTCTTATTCCCTTAAATGGATTAGGAAATAAAACGTTTTTGTTTCTTCTTTTCCTTAAACCGATTAGGTAATAAATCTTTTCTGTTTCGTCTTATTCCCTTAAATAGATTAGGTAATAAAACATTTTTGTTTCTTCTTTTCCTTATACCGATTAGGTAATAAATACTTTTCGGTTTCTTCTTTTCTCCTTAAACCGATTAGGTGATAAATCTGTTCTATTTCTTCTTATTCCCTGAAATGGATTAGGTAATAAAACGTTTTTGTTTCTTCTTTTCCTTAAACCGATTAGGTAATAAATCTTTTCTGTTTCTTCTTATTCCCTTAAATAGATTAGGTAATAAAACGTTTTTGTTTCGTCTTTTCCTTATACCGATTAGGTAATAAATACTTTTCTGTTTCTTCATTTTTCCTTAAACCGATTAGGTAATAAATCTTTTCTGTTTCGTCTTATTCCTTTAAATAGATTAGCTAATAAAACATTTTTGTTTCTTCTTTTCCTTATACCGATTAGGTAATAAATACTATTCTGTTTCTTCTTTTTTTCCTTAAACCGATTAGGTAATAAATCTTTTATGTTTCTTCTTATTCCCTTAAATGGATTAGGTAATAAAACGTTTTTGTTTCTTCTTTTCCTTAAACCGATTAGGTAATATTGAATTAATATCTGACAATGTCTATAGTGTAGCTTACACTCAACGACTGTAAATTAAATTAAATTAAATTAATAAATCTTTTCTGTTTCGTGTTATTCCCTTAAATAGATTAGGTAATAAAACATTTTTGTTTCTTCTTTTCCTTATACCGATTAGGTAATAAATACTTTTCGGTTTCTTCTTTTTTCCTTAAACCGATTAGGTAATAAATCTGTTCTATTTCTTCTTATTCCGTGAAATGGATTAGGTAATAAAACGTTTTTGTCTCTTCTTTTCCTTAAACCGATTAGGTATTAAATCTTTTCTGGTTCGTCTTATTCCCTTAAATAGATTAGGTAATAAAGCATTTTTGTTTCTTCTTTTCCTTATACCGATTAGGTAATAAATACTTTTCGGTTTCTTCTTTTTTCCTTAAACCGATTAGGTAATAAATCTTTTCTGTTTCTTCTGATTCCCTTAAATGGATTAGGTAATAAAACGTTTTTGTTTCTTCCTTTCCTTAAATGATTAGGTAATAAATACTTTTCTGTTTCTTCTTTTTTCCTTAAACCGATTAGGTAATAAATCTTTTCTGTTTCTTCTTATTACCTTAAATGGATTAGGTAATAAAAAGTTTTTCTTTCTTCTTTTCCTTAAACCGATTAATAAATCTTTTCTGTTTCTTCTTATTCCCTTAAATGGATTAGGTAATAAAAGTTTTTGTTTTTTCTTTTCCTTAAACCGATTAGGTAATAAATACTTTTCAGTTTCTTCTTCTTTCCATAAACCGATTAGGTAATAAATCTTTTCTGTTTCTTCTTATTCCCTTAAATGGATCAGGAAATAAAACGTTCTTGTTTCTTCTTTTCCTTAAACCGATTAGGTAATAAATCTTTTCTGTTTCTTCTTATTCCCTTAAATGGATTAGGTAATAAAACGCTTTTGTTTCTTCTTTTCCTTAAACCGATTAGGTAATAAATCTTTTCTGTTTCGTCTTATTCCCTTAAATAGATTAGGTAATAAAACATTTTTGTTTCTTCTTTTCCTTATACCGATTAGGAAATAAATACTTTTCGGTTTTTTCTTTTTTCCTTAAACCGATTAGGTAATAAATCTTTTCTATTTCCTCTTATTCCCTGAAATGGATTAGGTAATAAAACGTTTTTGTTTCTTCTTTTCCTTAAACCGATTAGGTAATAAATCTTTTCTGCTTCGTCTTATTCCCTTAAATAGATTAGGTAATAAAAAAATTTTCTTCTTTTCCTTATACCGATTAGGTAATAAATACTTTTCTGTTTCTTCTTTTTTCCTTAAACCGATTAGGTAATAAAACTTTTCTGTTTCTACTTATTCCCTTAAATGGATTAGGTAATAAAACGATTTTGTTTCTTCTCTTCCTTAAACCGATTAGGTAATAAATATTTTCTGTTACGTCTTATCCCTTAAATAGATTAGGTAATAAAACATTTTTGTTTATTCTTTTTCTTATACCGATTAGGTAATAAATACTTTTCTTTTTCGTCTTTTTTCTTAAACCGATTAGGTAATAAATCTGTTCTATTTCTTCTTATTAGCTGAAATGGATTAGGTAATAAAACTTTTTTTTCTTCTTTTCCTTAAACCGATTAGGTAATAAATCTTTTCTGTTTCTTCTTATTCCCTTAAATAGATTAAGTAATAAAACATTTTTGTTTTTTCTTTTCCTTATACCGATTAGGTAATAAATACTTTTCTGTTTCTTCATTTTTCCTTAAATGATTAGGTAATAAATCTTTTCTGTTTCGTCTTATTCCCTTAAATAGATTAGCTAATAAAACATTTTTGTTTCTTCTTTTCCTTATACCGATTAGGTAATAAATACTATTCTGTTTCTTCTTTTTTCCTTAAACTGATTAGGTAATAAATCTTTCATGTTTCTTCTTATTCCCTTAAATGGATTAGGTAATAAAACTTTCTTGTTTCTTCTTTTCCTTAAACCAATTAGGTAACAAATCTTTTCTGTTTCTTCTTATTTCCTTAAATGGATTAGGTAATAAAACGTTTTTGTTTCTTCTTTTCCTTAAACCGATTAGGTAATAAATACTTTTCAGTTTCTTCTTCTTTCCATAAACCGATTAGGTAAAAAATCTTTTCTGTTTCTTCTTTTTCCCTTAAATGGATTAGGTAATAAAACGTTCTTGTTTCTTCTTTTCCTTAAACCGATTAGGTAATAAATCTTTTCTGTTTCTTCTTATTCCCTTAAATGGATTAGGTAATAAAACGTTTTTGTTTCTTCTTTTCCTTAAACCGATTAGGTAATAAATCTTTTCTGTTTCGTCTTATTCCCTTAAATAGATTAAGTAATAAAACATTTTTGTTTCTTCTTTTCCTTATACCGATTAGGAAATAAATACTTTTCGGTTTCTTGTGTTTTCCTTAAGCCGATTAGGTAATAAATCTTTTCTATTTCCTCTTATTCCTTGAAATGGATTAGGTAATAAAACGTTTTTGTTTCTTCTTTTCCTTAAACCGATTAGGTAATAAATCTTTTCTGTTTCGTCTTATTCCTTTAAATAGATTAGGTAATAAAACATCTTTGTTTCTTCTTTTCCTTATACCGATTAGGTAATAATTACTTTTCGGTTTCTTCTTTTTTCCTTAAACCGATTAGGTAATAAATCTGTTCTATTTCTTCTTATTCCCTGAAATGGATTAGGTAATAAAACGTTTTTGTTTCTTCTTTTCCTTAAACCGATTAGGTAATAAATCTTTTCTGTTTCTTCTTATTCCCTTAATTAGATTAGGTAATAAAACATTTTTGTTTCTTCTTTTCCTTATACCGATTAGGTAATAAATACTTTTCTGTTTCTTCATTTTTCCTTAAACCGATTAGGTAATAAATATTTTCTGTTTCGTCTTATTCCCTTAAATAGATTAGCTAATAAAACATTTTTGTTTCTTCTTTTCCTTATACCGATTAGGTAATAAATACTATTCTGTTTCTTCTTTTTTCCTTAAACCGATTAGGTAATAAATCTTTTATGTTTCTTCTTATTCTCTTAAATGGATTAGGTAATAAAACGTTTTTGTTTCTTCTTTTCCTAAACCGATTAGGTAATATTGTATTAATAACTGACAATGTCGATAGTGTAGCTTACTCTCAACGACTGTAAATTAAATTAAATTAAATTAATAAATCTTTTCTGTTTCGTCTTATTCCCTTAAATAGATTAGGTAATAAAACATTTTTGTTTCTTCTTTTCCTTATACCGATTAGGTAATAAATACTTTTCGGTTTCTTCTTTGTCCTTAAACCGATTAGGTAATAAATTTGTTCTATTTCTTCTTATTCCCTGAAATGGATTACGTAATAAAACGTTTTTGTTTCTTCTTTTCCTTAAACCGATTAGGTAATAAATCTTTTCTGTTTCGTCTTATTCCCTTAAATAGATTAGGTAATAAAACATTTTTGTTTCTTTTTTCCTTATACCGATTAGGTAAGAAATACTTTTCGGTTTCTTCTTTTTTCCTTAAACCGATTAGGTAATAAATCTTTTCTGTGTCTTCTGATTCCCTTAAATGGATTAAGTAATAAAACGTTTTTGTTTCTTCCTTTCCTTAAATGATTAGGTAATAAATACTTTTCTGTTTCTTCTTTTTTCCTTAAACCGATTAGGTAATAAATCTTTTCTGTTTCTTCTTATTCCCTTAAAACGAATAGGTAATAAAACGTTTTTCTTTCTTCTTTTCCCTAAACCGATTAATAAATCTTTTCTGTTTCTTCTTATTCCCTTAAATGGATTAGGTAATAAAACGTTTTTGTTTCTTCTTTTCCTTAAACCGATCAGGTAATAAATACTTTTCTGTTTCTTCTTCTTTCCATAAACCGATTAGGTAATACATGTTTTCTGTTTCTTCTTATTCCCTTAAATGGATTAGGTAATAAAACGATTTCGTTTCTTCTTTTCCTTAAACCGATTAGGTAATAAATCTTTTCTGTTTCTTCTGATTCCCTTAAATGGATTAGGTAATAAAACGTTTTTGTTTCTTCCTTTCCTTAAATGATTAGGTAATAAATACTTTTCTGTTTCTTCTTTTTTCCTTAAACCGATTAGGTAATAAATCTTTTCTGTTTCTTCTTATTCCCTTAAATGGATTAGGTAATAAAAAGTTTTTCTTTCTTCTTTTCCTCAAACCGATTAATAAATCTTTTCTGTTTCTTCTTATTCCCTTAAATGGATTAGGTAATAAAACGTTTTTGTTTTTTCTTTTCCTGAAAACCGATTAGGTAATAAATACTTTTCAGTTTCTTCTTCTTTCCATAAACCGATTAGGTAATAAACCTTTTCTGTTTCTTCTTATTCCCTTAAATGGATTAGGTAATAAAACGCTTTTGTTTCTTCTTTTCCTTAAACCGATTAGGTAATAAATCTTTTCTGTTTCGTCTTATTCCCTTAAATAGATTAGGTAATAAAACATTTTTGTTTCTTCTTTTCCTTATACCGATTAGGAAATAAATACTTTTCGGTTTTTTCTTTTTTCCTTAAACCGATTAGGTAATAAATCTTTTCTATTTCCTCTTATTCCCTGAAATGGATTAGGTAATAAAACGTTTTTGTTTCTTCTTTTCCTTAAACCGATTAGGTAATAAATCTTTTCTGTTTCGTCTTATTCCCTTAAATAGATTAGGTAATAAAAAAAAATTCTTCTTTTCCTTATACCGATTAGGTAATAAATACTTTTCTGTTTCTTCTTTTTTCCTTAAACCGATTAGGTAATAAAACATTTCTGTTTCTACTTATTCCCTTAAATGGATTAGGTAATAAAACGTTTTTGTTTCTTCTCTTCCTTAAACCGATTAGGTAATAAATCTTTTCTGTTACGTCTTATCCCTTAAATAGATTAGGTAATAAAACATTTTTGTTTCTTCTTTTTCTTATACCGATTAGGTAATAAATACTTTTCTTTTTCGTCATTTTTCTTAAACCGATTAGGTAATAAATCTGTTCTATTTCTTCTTATTCCCTGAAATGGATTAGGTAATAAAACGTTTTTTTTCTTCTTTTCCTTAAACCGATTAGGTAATAAATCTTTTCTGTTTCTTCTTATTCCCTTAAATAGATTAAGTAATAAAACATTTTTGTTTCTTCTTTTCCTTATACCGATTAGGTAATAAATACTTTTCTGTTTCTTCATTTTTCCTTAAATGATTAGGTAATAAATCTTTTCTGTTTCGTCTTATTGCCTTAAATAGATTAGCTAATAAAACATTTTTGTTTCTTCTTTTCCTTATACCGATTAGGTAATAAATACTATTCTGTTTCTTCTTTTTTCCTTAAACTGATTAGGTAATAAATCTTTCATGTTTCTTCTTATTCCCTTAAATGGATTAGGTAATAAAACGTTCTTGTTTCTTCTTTTCCTTAAACCAATTAGGTAACAAATCTTTTCTGTTTCTTCTTATTTCCTTAAATGGATTAGGTAATAAAACGTTTTTGTTTCTTCTTTTCCTTAAACCGATTAGGTAATAAATACTTTTCAGTTTCTTCTTCTTTCCATAAACCGATTAGGTAAAAAATCTTTTCTGTTTCTTCTTCTTCCCTTAAATGGATTAGGTAATAAAACGTTCTTGTTTCTTCTTTTCCTTAAACCGATTAGGTAATAAATCTTTTCTGTTTCTTCTTATTCCCTTAAATGGATTAGGTAATAAAACGTTTTTGTTTCTTCTTTTCCTTAAACCGATTAGGTAATAAATCTTTTCTGTTTCGTCTTATTCCCTTAAATAGATTAAGTAATAAAACATTTTTGTTTCTTCTTTTCCTTATACCGATTAGGAAATAAATACTTCTCGGTTTCTTGTTTTTTCCTTAAGCCGATTAGGTAATAAATCTTTTCTATTTCCTCTTATTCCCTGAAATGGATTAGGTAATAAAACGTTTTTGTTTCTTCTTTTCCTTAAACCGATTAGGTAATAAATCTTTTCTGTTTCGTCTTATTCCTTTAAATAGATTAGGTAATAAAACTTTTTTGTTTCGTCTTTTCCTTATACCGATTAGGTAATAAATACTTTTCGGTTTCTTCTTTTTTCCTTAAACCGATTAGGTAATAAATCTGTTCTATTTCTTCTTATTCCCTGAAATGGATTAGGTAATAAAACGTTTTTGTTTCTTCTTTTCTTTAAACCGATTAGGTAATAAATCTTTTCTGTTTCTTCTTATTCCCTTAATTAGATTAGGTAATAAAACATTTTTGTTTCTTCTTTTCCTTATACCGATTAGGTAATAAATACTTTTCTGTTTCTTCATTTTTCCTTAAACCGATTGGGTAATAAATCTTTTCTGTTTCGTCTTATTCCCTTAAATAGATTAGCTAATAAAACATTTTTGTTTCTTCTTTTCCTTATACCGATTAGGTAATAAATACTATTCTGTTTCTTCTTTTTTCCTTAAACCGATTAGGTAATAAATCTTTTATGTTTCTTCTTATTCTCTTAAATGGATTAGGTAATAAAACGTTTTTGTTTCTTCTTTTCCTTAAACCGATTAGGTAATATTGTATTAATAACTGACAATGTCGATAGTGTAGCTTACTCTCAACGACTGTAAATTAAATTAAATTAAATTAATAAATCTTTTCTGTTTCGTCTTATTCCCTTAAATAGATTAGGTAATAAAACATTTTTGTTTCTTCTTTTCCTTATACCGATTAGGTAATAAACACTTTTCGGTTTCTTCTTTGTCCTTAAACCGATTAGGTAATAAATGTGTTCTATTTCTTCTTATTCCCTGAAATGGATTAGGTAATAAAACGTTTTTGTTTCTTCTTTTCCTTAAACCGATTAGGTAATAAATCTTTTCTGTTTCGTCTTATTCCCTTAAATAGATTAGGTAATAAAACATTTTTGTTTCTTTTTTCCTTATACCGATTAGGTAAGAAATACTTTTCGGTTTCTTCTTTTTTCCTTAAACCGATTAGGTAATAAATCTTTCTGTGTCTTCTGATTCCCTTAAATGGATTAGGTAATAAAACGTTTTTGTTTCTTCCTTTCCTTAAATGATTAGGTAATAAATACTTTTCTGTTTCTTCTTTTTTCCTTAAACCGATTAGGTAATAAATCTTTTCTGTTTCTTCTTATTCCCTTAAAAGGAATAGGTAATAAAACGTTTTTCTTTCTTCTTTTCCCTAAACCGATTAATAAATCTTTTCTGTTTCTTCTTATTCCCTTAAATGGATAAGGTAATAAAACGTTCTTGTTTCTTCTTTTCCTTAAACCGATCAGGTAATAAATACTTTTCTGTTTCTTCTTCTTTCCATAAACCGATTAGGTAATAAATGTTTTCTGTTTCTTCTTATTCCCTTAAATGGATTAGGTAATAAAACGATTTCGTTTCTTCTTTTCCTTAAACCGATTAGGTAATAAATCTTTTCTGTTTCTTCTTATTCCCTTAAGTGGATTAGGTAATAAAAGGTTTATGTTTCTTCTTTTCCTTAAACCGATTAGGTAATAAATCTTTTCTGTTTCTTCATATTCCCTTAAATGGATTAGGTAATAAAACGTTTTTGTTTCTTCTTGTCCTCAAACCGATTAGGTAATAAATACTTTTCCGTTTCTTCTTTTTTCCTTAAATCGATTAGGTAATAAATCTTTTCTGTTTCTTCTTATTCCCTTTAATGGATTAGGTAATAAAAGTGATTGTTTCTTCATTTCCTTAAACCGATTAGGTAAAAAATCTTTTCTGTTTCTTCTTATTACCTTAAATATGTTAGGTAATAAAACGATTTTGTTTCTTCTTTTCCTTGAACCGATTAGGTAATAAATACTTTTCTGTTCCTTCTTTTTTCCTTAAACCGATTAGGTAATAAATATTTTCTGTTTCTTCTTATTCCCTTAAATGGATTAGGTAATAAAACGTTTTTGTTTCTTCTTTTCCTTAAACCGATTAGGTAATAAATATTTTCTGTTTCTTCTTATTCCCTTAAATAGATTTGGTAATAAAAAGTTTTTGTTTCTTCAATTCCTTAAACCGATTAGGTAATAAATATATTCTGTTTCTTCTTATTGCCTTAAATGGATTAGATAATAAAACGTGTTTGTTTCTTCTTTTCCTTAAACCGATTAGGTAATAAATCTTTTCTGTTTCTTCTTATTCCCTTAAATGGATTAGGTATTAAAACGTTTTTGTTTCTTCTTTTCCTTAAACCGATTAGGTAATAAGATATTTCTGTTTCTTCTTATTCCCTTAAATGGATTAGGTAATAAAACGTTTTTGTTTCTTATTTTCCTTAAACCGATTAGGTAATAAATATTTTCTGTTTCTTCTTATTCCCTTAAATGGATAAGGTAATAAAACGTTTTTGTTTATTCTTTTCCTTAAACCGATTAGGTAATAAATACATTTCTGTTTCTTCTTTTTTCCTTAAACCGATTAGGTAATAAATCTTTTCTGTTTCTTCTTATTCCCTTAAATGGATTAGGTAATAAAACGTTTTTGTTTCTTCTTTTCCTTAAACCGATTAGGTAATAAATCTTTTCTGTTTCTTCTTATTCCCTTAAATGGATTAGGTAATAAAACGTTTTTGTTTCTTCTTTTCCTTAAACCGATTAGGTAATAAATCTTTTCTGTTTCTTCTTATTCCCTTAAATGGATTAGGTAATAAAACGTTTTTGTTTCTTCTTTTCCTTAAACCGATTAGGTAATAAAAACTTTTCTGTTTCTTCTTTTTCCCTTAAATTGATTAGGTAATAATTTTTTGGTTTTATACTTTTCCTTACATCGATTAGGTAATAAATCTTTTCTGTTTCTTCTTATTCCATTAAATGGATTAGGTAATAAAACGTTTTTGTTTCTTCTTTTCCTTAAACCGATTAGGTAATAAATACTTTTCTGTTTCTTCTTTTTCCCTTAAATGGATTGGGTAATAAAAACTTTTTGTTTCTTGTTTCTCCCTTAAATCGATTAGGTAATAATTTTGTTTGTTTCTTTATTTTTTCCTTAAATCGATTAGGTAATAACACTTTTTTGTTTCTTCTTTTCCTTATACCGAATAGGTAATAAATACTTTGCTGTTTCTTCATTTTTCCTTAAACCGATTAGGTAATAAATCTTTTCTGTTTCGTCTTATTCCTTTAAATAGATTAGCTAATAAAACATTTTTGTTTCTTCTTTTCCTTATACCGATTAGGTAATAAATACTATTCTGTTTCTTCTTTTTTTCCTTAAACCGATTAGGTAATAAATATTTTATGTTTCTTCTTATTCCCTTAAATGGATTAGGTAATAAAACGTTTTTGTTTCTTCTTTTCCTTAAACCGATTAGGTAATATTGTATTAATATCTGACAATGTCTATAGTGTAGCTTACACTCAACGACTGTAAATTAAATTAAATTAAATTAATAAATCTTTTCTGTTTCGTCTTATTCCCATAAATAGATTAGGTAATAAAACATTTTTGTTTCTTCTTTTCCTTATACCGATTAGGTAATAAATACTTTTCGGTTTCTTCTTTTTTCCTTAAACCGATTAGGTAATAAATCTCTTCTATTTCTTCTTATTCCCTGAAATGGATTAGGTAATAAAACGTTTTTGTTTCTTCTTTTCCTTAAACCGATTAGGTAATAAATCTTTTCTGTTTCGTCTTATTCCCTTAAATAGATTAGGTAATAAAACATTTTTGTTTCTTCTTTTCCTTATACCGATTAGGTAATAAATACTTTTCGGTTTCTTCCTTTTTCCTTAAACCGATTAGGTAATAAATCTTTTCTGTTTCTTCTGATTCCCTTAAATGGATTAGGTAATAAAACGTTTTTGTTTCTTCCTTTCCTTAAATGATTAGGTAATAAATACTTTTCTGTTTCTTCTTTTTTCCTTAAACCGATTAGGTAATAAATCTTTTCTGTTTCTTCTTATTCCCTTAAATGGATTAGGTAATAAAAAGTTTTTCTTTCTTCTTTTCCTTAAACCGATTAATAAATCTTTTCTGTTTCTTCTTATTCCCTTAAATGGATTAGGTAATAAAACGTTTTTGTTTTTTCATTCCTTAAACCGATTAGGTAATAAATACTTTTCAGTTTCTTCTTCTTTACATAAACCGATTAGGTAATAAATCTTTTCTGTTTCTTCTTATTCCCTTAAATGGATCAGGTAATAAAACGTTCTTGTTTCTTCTTTTCCTTAAACCGATTAGGTAATAAATCTTTTCTGTTTCTTCTTATTCCCTTAAATGGATTAAGTAATAAAACGCTTTTGTTTCTTCTTTTCCTTAAACCGATTAGGTAATAAATCTTTTCTGTTTCGTCTTATTCCCTTAAAAAGATTAGGTAATAAAACATTTTTGTTTCTTCTTTTCCTTATACCGATTAGGAAATAAATACTTTTCGGTTTTTTCTTTTTTCCTTAAACCGATTAGGTAATAAATCTTTTCTATTTCCTCTTATTCCCTGAAATGGATTAGGTAATAAAACGTTTTTGTTTCTTCTTTTCCTTAAACAGATTAGGTAATAAATCTTTTCTGTTTCGTCTTATTCCCTTAAATAGATTAGGTAATAAAAAAAAATTTCTTCTTTTCCTTATACCGATTAGGTAATAAATACTTTTCTGTTTCTTCTTTTTTCCTTAATCCGATTAGGTAATAAATCTTTTCTGTTTCTTCTTATTCCCTTAAATGGATTAGGTAATAAAACGTTTTTGTTTCTTCTCTTCCTTATACCGATTAGGTAATAAATCTTTTCTGTTACGTCTTATTCCCTTAAGTAGATTAGGTAATAAAACATTTTTGTTTCTTCTTTTTCTTATACCGATTAGGTAATAAATACTTTTCTTTTTCGTCTTTTTTCCTTAAACCGATTACGTAATAAATCTGTTCTATTTCTTCTTATTCCCTGAAATGGATTAGGTAATAAAACGTTTTTGTTTCTTCTTTTCCTTAAACCGATTAGGTAATAAATCTTTTCTGTTTCTTCTTATTCCCTTAAATAGATTAGGTAATAAAACATTTTTGTTTCTTCTTTTCCTTAAACCGATTAGGTAATATTGTATTAATAACTGACAATGTCTATAGTGTAGCTTACTCTTAACGACTGTAAATTAAATTAAATTAAATTAATAAATCTTTTCTGTTTCGTCTTATTCCCTTAAATAGATTAGGTAATAAAACATTTTTGTTTCTTCTTTTCCTTATACCGATTAGGTAATAAATACTTTTCGGTTTCTTCTTTGTCCTTAAAACGATTAGGTAATAAATCTGTTCTATTTCTTCTTATTCCCTGAAATGGATTAGGTAATAAAACGTTTTTGTTTCTTCTTTTCCTTAAACCGATTAGGTAATAAATCTTTTCTGTTTCGTCCTATTCCCTTAAATAGATTGGGTAATAAAACATTTTTGTTTCTTTTTTCCTTATACCGATTAGGTAATAAATACTTTTCGGTTTCATCTTTTTTCCTTAAACCGATTAGGTAATAAATCTTTTCTGTGTCTTCTGATTCCCTTAAATGGATTAGGTAATAAAACGTTTTTGTTTCTTCCTTTCCTTAAATGATTAGGTAATAAATACTTTTCTGTTTCTTCTTTTTTCCTTAAACCGATTAGGTAATAAATCTTTTCTGTTTCTTCTTATTCCCTTAAGTGGAATAGGTAATAAAACGTTTTTCTTTCTTCTTTTCCCTAAACCGATTAATAAATCTTTTCTGTTTCTTCTTATTCCCTTAAATGGATTAGGTAATAAAACGTTTTTGTTTTTTCTTTTCCTTAAACCGATCAGGTAATAAATACTTTTCTGTTTCTTCTTCTTTCCATAAACCGATTAGGTAATAAATGTTTTCTGTTTCTTCTTATTCCCTTAAATGGATTAGGTAATAAAACGATTTTGTTTCTTCTTTTCCTTAAACCGATTAGGTAATAAATACTTTTCTGTTCCTTCTATTTTCCTTAAACCGATTAGGTAATAAATATTTTCTGTTTCTTCTTATTCCCTTAAATGGATTAGGTAATAAAACGTTTTTCTTTCTTCTTTTCCTTAAACCGATTAGGTAATAAATCTTTTCTGTTTCTTCTTATTCCCTTAAATAGATTAGGTAATAAAAAGTTTTTGTTTCTTCAATTCCTTAAACCGATTAGGTAATAAATATATTCTGTTTCTTCTTATTGCCTTAAATGGATTAGATAATAAAACGTGTTTGTTTCTTCTTTTCCTTAAACCGATTAGGTAATAAATCTTTTCTGTTTCTTCTTATTCCCTTAAATGGATTAGGTAATAAAACGTTTTTGTTTCTTCTTTTCCTTAAACCGATTAGGTAATAAGATATTTCTGTTTCTTCTTATTCCCTTAAATGGATTAGGTAATAAAACGTTTTTGTTTCTTATTTTCCTTAAACCGATTAGGTAATAAATATTTTCTGTTTCTTCTTATTCCCTTAAATTGATAAGGTAATAAAACGATTTTGTTTCTTCTTTTCCTTAAACCGATTAGGTAATAAATACTTTTCTGTTCCTTCTATTTTCCTTAAACCGATTAGGTAATAAATATTTTCTGTTTCTTCTTTTTCCCTTAAATTTATTAGGTAATAATTTTTTGGTTTTATACTTTTCCTTACATCGATTAGGTAATAAATCTTTTCTGTTTCTTCTTATTCCCTTAAATGGATTAGGTAATAAAACGTTTTTGTTTCTTCTTTTCCTTAAACCGATTAGGTAATAAATCTTTTCTGTTTCTTCTTATTCCCTTAAATGGATTAGGTAATAAAACGCTTTTGTTTCTTCTTTTCCTTAAACCGATTAAGTAATAAATACTTTTCTGTTTCCTCTTTTTTCCTTAAACCGATTAGGTAATAAATCTTTTCTGTTCTTCTTCTTCCCTTAAATAGATTAGGTAATAAAACATTTTTGTTTCTTCTTTTCCTTAAACCGATTAGGTAATAAATCTGTTTTGTTTCTTCTTATTCCCTTAAATGGATTGGGTAATAAAACGTTTTTGTTTCTTCTTTTCCTTAAATCGATTAGGTAATAACACTTTTTTATTTTTTTTTTTCCTTAAATGGATTAGGTAATAAAAACTTTTTGTTTCTTCTTTTTCCCTTAAATTGATTAGGCAATATTTTTTTGTTGTTTATTGTTTCCTTAAATCGATTAGGTAATAAAACTTTTTTGTTTCTTCTTTTTCCCTTAAATTGATTAGGTAATAAAAACTTTTTTCTTCTTTCCCCTTAAATCGATTAGGTAATAATTTTTTTATTTTTTCCTTGAATCGATTGGGTAATAAAAACTTTCTGTTTCTTCTTTTCCCTTAAATCGATTAGGCAATAAAAACTTTTTTGTTTCTTCTTTTTCCCTTAAACCGATTAGGTAGTAAAAACTTCTTTTTGTTCCATAATATAACTCATCAGTTGATAAGTAGATGTAATCCATAATATAACCAAGCTGTTGAACTTATTTCAATGTTAAGTAATGGCCGTATCATGTGTGCTGACGTCTCGTAGCCTACGTATTACGTTATGTAGTTTGTTTCTACTTATTTACCTTGAGGTTCCAAGCTGCAATAAATCAGTCCTCTTCTTTCTTCCAATCCTAGTGCAATGGAAAATGGAAAAGTGTGTTTATAAATATATGCTAATTATTTTTAAAATCACAGACTCACATATACGCGTATATATATATATATATATATATATATATATATATATATATATATATATATATACTCACACACACACACAGACTTGATAGCAGTTAACTGATATCCTGACCTTAAACCCATTTGAATCCACTCTACAGGGTGTTAATGAATAACACCGAAATATTTTACCTGTGTATTGAGGGGACATAGACAAGCAATTAGTATTATAAGCTTTTTGCTCAATGATGTAAAATGTGTATGCCACAGGATATTAAAGTCCTTATAATTTGGTGCTCATAAGTAAACAATGAAGCAAAATAGGGTTAAAATTTTCATTAAAGTAACTTCAAGCCTTATTAGTGATCGATAAAAAACTTATTCTTAATCATTCATCAACAGCTATTTCATATTTTAGTGCTTTCATAATCAGCAAAATTTACAGACCAATCACATGACTGGCCGCCACTTCATTAGTTTTTTTATTCATACTTTAGTGTTAACAACGAAGTTCCTTTGTTTTGCATTTTTTTTTCAAATGTTAGAAGTCAGTGGCGGCCATGATTGGGATATTTTATGCTTTAACAGAGAAAATTGAATCCATGGAGCAAAAGTCTCCTAGTAAAATTTGCTTGTCTATGTCCCCTCTATACACAGGTAAAATATTTCGGTGTTATTCATTAACACTCTGTATAAAGAGAACAGTTTTACATTACCAATGGAGCTTGGCATTGAAATTTTGTTGCTGCGGAATTTATGCATGGAATTATCGTAAGGACTATCTTTCATGCGGATATTACCTATGTAAATGCGGAATTTGACCCCTTCGGTTCCCAGAAGGTTGAAAAGTAATGCACTATCCTATTTATATGATAATTTATTGTAACAGGCAATGTTCTAACTTCTTTTCAACAGAACACCCCATACCGATATCATCTACATAATGCTTACCTATTTTCGTAAGTGAATGTAAACATTACGATGTTTTAAATAATTATTGGCAACAGAAAAATACACAAATTATCTAGTACAAAAATCCACCAAGTATCAACTTCGCTCATTTCCGCCTTTTACCCATTCAGAGTTTGTGATATAGTTTAGAAAGATTAAAATGACAGAAACAATTGTTTAGAAGTTCTGTTTAAAAATAGTTTGGATTTCATGTAAAAATATCTAACATATTACTGTTCAATTTTAAGCCTTTTTTCACCATTAACAATTTTCACGTTATTTTGTCACATTCAAAATCTATCTTCGTCAAAGAAAACAGGGATATAGGCCTACGTTTGAAATTCTTCGATAAATTTCATTTTTCTGATTGATCTTATCTATACTATCCTTCATTACCTCAAATATTCTGTGTTCTTTCTTTGAAATATGATTATAGTGTACATAAGTTAAAATCACAATCAGTTCACAATTGCTCTATATAGCCTACGTGTTAATAAACACCAGTCAGATTGTAAGTAAAATGAATAAAAAGAGAATATAACTTAAATGTACAGTAGAGAAAATACTACTTTACATCTACAGAGCAATTATTGGTAATATAACTATCAGATTCACACACTTGCTCACTCACCTGCATGTATTTTCGTGCGGCTTCTTCAGTAATGGTGCTTTTGTGGGAAAGATAGAAATTCCGGGGTGCGCGGCCAAAGAGAGTTAAGTCCACCATCCTAAAAAATTGAGATATGTCTATAGAGTTATAGATAAAAATGTTCTCTACATTTGTGTTAAGTCCAGTAAGTCATAATCAAAATTGTACGGTAGTTATGGATGTGTGCCTCATTGGATTATCCATCTCTAAAGCTATGTTGGGCTGGTAAAGTGTGTTAAGTCAATATAATTCTCAGTAACAATAAAGTGGACTTAACTCTCTTTGCCCGCGCCCGGAATTAATAACTACACTGTTAAGAAATCATATTATATATACCTCAAGCATTATTATTAAGTTGGGACCTACAAGTAGAATAGTGGATCCAAATAGGTTAGCCAAGCATTTCAGAAACAAAATTTGACGTTCATTCTGTGCAAATCCTTTTAATGTATCTAGATCAGCGGCGGGCAGAACGGTTGTTGTGATTACACTTGAATTGGTCCCCCCATTCTCCCCTCAAGAGAATAATCTAGCAGTTGAGTCTGATTTCAAGCCAAATCTCTCAAGTTGGTATTTTTAAAAGAAACTGGGTGACCATGCTAGAAGTGGGAATATCGATCTATCAGGTTTGAACCGAAGGACTTCTTTGAATTCCTGTTAAATTGTTATTAGTAATGATTATTAATGATTAGCGGAAGATGTAGATGAAGTATTAGTTCGATATTTATCAGGACCTGTTTTGAAAGAAGTGGAAAAGTATACTATTTTTTGGAAAATTCTCTAACTTTCGCACCTTGTTGGCGGACTTCGTGTATGATACTGGGAATTTATTTTTCAGTTCAGTGGATATAAAAAAAATTATTGCAAGTATACGTGATGTGACATCACACATTATACCGGCCATTACTTCATACTTCAAGTACTGAAATGAGCATTAGCGTTCTTTCTTTCTTTCTTTCTTTTTCGTAGTTTTACCTCTCCCTTTTAGGATTTAAGCGACCCAAGCCGCCCGGGCCTTACAGGGCCGCGACCTGTCGGGAGAGGGATTACCTTTGGATCACATACATACTTTTTGACCAGACAAGGACATGGCGGGCCTCCCCGGATGAGTGATCAGCCCAATGCCGGGACCACCTCCGAGACAACACGAACACATAGGACGATACACAGCATTCACACACACACACTCACTCAGAACAAGGCGAGGATGAGGATAAAGATGATAATGACGGCCAGATGATATCCGGGGACCACAAGGGCCTAAAGTTACCTGACATTTGTCTCATAGGTGAGGGAAAACCCCGGAAAAAACCTCACCTAGGTATCTTGCCCCGACCAGGAATCGAACCCGGGCCCGCTGCGTGAGAGGATTGGATGCATCTCCTGAGCCACAGCGGTGGACGAGCAGTAGCGTTCCTGCAAATATTTCTTATCACGAGATTATTTGTTTTCTCGTTTGATAACTTCACATGTCTCTTCGTTTTCTAACGACTATTCAACTCATACGCCGCGTGTTTGATATTGACCAATAACGTTTAGCAATTCCTCGGATATAGACCAATCACGGCCGTTTTTCTTACAATATTCTTGTAGGAATCGCGAGGATGGCATTTTATCGGGTAAAATGGTCTGGTCGTTACTGGAGACGCAAGTATCAGTGTGCAGTGATTAATAGTCAGATGGTGCCACTAAGCGGCACGAAAACAGATTATTTCATACAACATAATTTGTTTGGAAATTGAAATAATAGAAATGTACATTGATGAAGAACACAATTTCGATTCTGTGCAAGCCAGTTCGTGTGCGTTTATTCTGTTCTGCTTTTAGCTTAATTGAATGAAGTTAACTATGTCTTATATGCTCTGGTGGTAGCACTGATTACACCAAAACAGCTCGAATCGATTCATGGACGGTTGATTCATAGTATGCCGTGATCTCGCAGCTGTTAGTTTTGTTTTTGTAGAACAAAGCACGAAAGTTATTATTATTTGTATAATCTGGTGGATTTTTATTCATTGAATAGTCTTAATAAATCCAACTCGAGTTGACGAGTTGCATCAGATAAATTCGCTCCTGCTGCGCAGTCGCGAATCTATCGATAAACTCGTCAACTCTCGTGGGATTACCTATGATAAACTGATTTTCTAAAACATGTTTGATTTTGTGATATCAATCCAATGAAATTATTCTTGCGCCAAACTTATAGTTCATATTCGGACTGAGTTTTCAACCGTCATGTAACCAACCATGTTAATGAAACAATTCTAATGGAACATTTTTTGATACTAAGAAACAGAAATAAACAAATTATATGTTAAGCAATTAATTAATCATTATAATGGTCAGAGGAATATAGAATACATTTTAATAAATAATTTTAGAAACTGAGACTTAAATGTAATGCAGTTGATGGCAAATGTAGAATTTATTATATACAGTCCATTCACTGGTATATGGGTCTTTTGGTTTAGTGAAACCTCGTCCTCACACATGGGTTTGCACTGAAAACCCTGTTTCAGGTATCAGAGTAACTTGCTATATTCTAACTGTAGCGTACCAGACTAAAAAATAACAGTGTAATTTATAAGGTAACCGGTATGCGACAACCTGTGAACCGGTTTTCCAGTCAGGCTTTCGTGCGAGGACTAGGTTTCACCAAACCAGAAGATCCAAATACAAGTGACTGGACTATAAGTTATATTAAGTTTTAATATAAATAGACTCAAATTGCAATTCTTCCGTAAGTCCTTTAAATGGCATTTTAGGGCTTCCTTAAAAAATTTGAGTGTACACATTTCACAAAGGAATCTAACTTAATAAACACCGGTAGGTTGGTCTAGTGCATGGATGGCCATCTGTCCATTACGATAAAGGATATGAGACTTGATTGGGAGAATGGTAGGGGTGACTTTTAACTAGTAAATGTATAGAAACGAGCAATACGACAGAGTTGCGGGAAGAAGTGACTAGATAGGCCTAACATGGAAATCCAAGCGCTGTCACAATACCCATTCTGCCCATCCTGGGCAAGAGGAGTATTTGGAATGGGACTGGGCATGATCTCGGAGTACCAAGCTGAAAATCCGGGTTCAATTCCAATCTCTAACAAATATTCCTCTACACAATATTTAATAACTTACTGAAGTTTAATGATGAGAATATATTTAAAGCAACACTAAAACATACAAGATAAAAACGAAAAAATCCAAAATCTATAATAATTAATATGCTGATTATAACATAGGTTTAATTAACTGCGGATAATCTGATAACCGCAGCCTGGTTTTCTAGTCATGAAACACAAATGCCAGTTATAATAGATACTGTTTTCATATGAGGTACAAGCTGGGTAATCTAAGTAATACCTTCTTAGTAACATAACGTTAGCCATTATGTTATGTCCATACCTTTTTTTAACTGTAATTTGTATTGTAAATTACATATGAAAATTCCTTAAGTCTGTGTATTTTCAGTATGGAATCTTTAAGAAATTATTTTTACACAGCAACTTGAATTGTAAGGCGAAATCCAAAAACAGGTGGCCCCTTAAGCTCCGCCCATTCGATAATCACATTTGCACGGACTGTGTGATGTATTTTGTTTCTTAGCGAAAAAGGTATGAGCAACTGTCCTGTCATTGTAGTCTAATGACAATAAAATTTATATTATTATTATTATTATTATTATATTGTCGCAAGTGCCTTGTACCAACTGACCTTGTACGCTGTCATTATACTTCCCGCGAGGTTTGTCAGCCTGTCTCCAGTCGTCTAGCGATATGACGTCACACCTCCAACATCCAATCATTAGTTTCTACGTAATACGAGGACAGAAGAATTCGCCAGATCGTGGAAGAAAGTGCACCATTTTTGGTGGGTTGGGCGGGATACCACTAACCCCAAGGTGCTCCCTGTTTTTTGATTTTCCCAATTTAAAAAAGAAAAACAGTTACTCGTAATACAATATCAAAGCAGTAAATCATGCTACATTTGCTAGGTTTGATACGAATACAACCTATCGAAATGTCAGGGACAACGTTTAGGTCTACATATTATTCAGTAGGGAACTTAATATAATATTGTATGTACTAGCAGGTGCCCGCCGCTTCGCCCGCGACAAGGTGCATTTCACATCCAATCACAATGGCAACCGAGCAAGGCCACATCTAATTAATTTCACAATTGAATACGGTACTGTCTTCTTAATGGGTGGCGTTGAATACTCATGGAACCACAAGTCCAAATATTATTTTAGATATGTGGAATTATCATCATTGCTATTATTATTATTATTATTATTATTATTATTATTATTATTATTATTATTATTATTATTATTAATGAATCAAGTGGTTTATTTGAGTGGGTTTTGGCTTTTATATATAGAGAAAAATAAAATAACCATATAGCCTACATTATTCTTTGCACGAGCCATTAGGCTGTCCGTGCTATAGCTGTATACAAGCCAAAACATAGACAAAGAATTATAACTAACAATCAAAGTAGGCGCTGGAAATAAATGAACTAGTCCTATGGGGGGGGGGGGAAACACGAGAGAAGCGTTCTGTTTTGTTTACAGAGACTGATGTTTAGACCGCAAGTTGAGTGTTGTGATTTTTGTCAATGTTTTGTGTCATTCGGAACTCAGAAGTTATTTTCGTATGTAGGCTATTATTGCTTTTCTTCTGAATAAGTATGTATATTATTATTGTTAGTGTTACTATATTTCACAAAACCGTATGAAATGAAAAATAAAAGATAGGCCTAATGTTAAGGCTCCTTCGTATTGGCGTTCCATTAGACAACTGTATATTAGTTGATGGCAATTAGGACAGAAATTCCAAAGTAATAGGTTAAGGACTGTCGGGAATCCTCCGAATGCAAAAAGGCTTCGAAAATGTTCTGTAACATTTCAGTGGTTCATACAGAGCCAGGCTGAAGTCCATTAATCCAATCACAACCCCGTTTCCTAAACTGCAGCGAGATAGAAACCTTCGGTTATGTGTCGTGATCATGCCACAAAAAAGAGCTGTTTATTATTAGGAGCTCTAGGTTGGGAAACTCTCGAAGAAGTACACTGTGATTCCCCGATGGGATCTTACAGGAGAGCTGATATAGTCGCTATTAAAAAAATATGCTCCGGAGAAGTTCTAGTTTTATATACCACACTCCGTTTTGAGAGAGAATCAAATCAAGCAGCTGAAGTGCAAGCCGAAAAGATCCACCCATGAGCCATGTTTAAGGTTACCACACACAGAAAGTTAAGCTAGCTAAAAAGTCCCTCCAATACAGTTTATATAGGATGGCACGAACAGACAGCAATGCTAAGCTAAGCTAAGCTAAGCTAGGCTACATTTCACAAAACGCCCAGGAGGCGATTTTCAAAGCATGCGTATCAGTTGCTTTCCCCGGCATCTATCCGACTGGATAGGATGTTATATTGCAATTAATAATATATTATTTTCTTACCTCAGACACATTGTTCAAATTTCTGTATTTTAGATAGTTGTGACAGTAGTTAGAAGTTAATATATATTTAATTTGTACACTTTAATAACAATGTAAACATTATAATATAAAAGACAGATATATAAGCATTCATGAGCCACAGATTACTGTCTCTGTTGGACACTACATGATAATATTATAGGAGAAAAATTCCTCCGGCACTGGGACTTGAACCCAGGACCTTTGGCTATTCGCGCCAATGCTCTACCAACTCAGGCATATAAGCTTTCGTAAGTCTTTACTATTTCCAAGTGTACGTGTTTACAAAGGAAGCCATTTCGTGTCGCAGCACTACAATACTTAGATTGGTATTGGTTAGCATTGCGTAGCATACAGAACTTATTGAAGAGAGGGGCCGACAGAAACGAAAGTTTTACTTTAGTGGGGTGTGGGGACATGGAATACCAAAAACAGGGGTTTCCGGGGGTCCACTCCCAGAAACTAAAGATAAAAGAATTTTAAAATGCTGAATTTTAGGTATTCTGGGTGATTCCTCTAAATTTCTCAGCAGACGCTCTTTTTACTTACAATTTTAGCTGCGTTGAGAATTTTGTTGGTTTTTTAGGTTACACGAAAATTAAAATCATTAATCAGATATCAATAGGGTGGCCAGACGTCCGGCTTTTGGCCGGACTGTAAGGCTTTTGGCTAAGCAGTCCTCCATCCGGCGCGGCTTTATGCCGGACGTTGATTTGTCCCCCTTTTTGAGACTCTGATGGATCGGTAAAGCATATTAATAAAATTTGTATTTTCCCTTACGTTCCTGCCAAGGTTGGCACGCTTGTCCATACGATGATAGCGTACTATCATTTGTTTGGTGCAGTACGTGGCGTTGGCCGTACTGTTGACTGTTATTAAAGTCTCCATTTGTATTGTACATTCATAAATAGAGATGAAAATCCCTTTCTGCAGTGCATAATCATTTATTTTATATAAATGCAGTTATTAAGTAAAATTAGTCAGGGTTATACCATGTAATATCTGCTGTCCAGCCGTCCGAAGTTATACTATACTAGATTACCGAAGTTGTGTGTCCTCCTTTCTGACAATTTAGAAATGGCCACCCTAGATATCAAACTTGTTCACCTTTAAGTAAATGCTGTTATGAAATAGCCCACAAGAAATCAAATTAATTATTTATAATAATAATAATAATAATAATAAATATGTAGAACTCGAACAACTGTTGTTTTACGGCTTGTGACGGCTAAGTCTACGCGGTTGACACAACACACAAGGCGCAAAGAAAACAAATACTATTCAACTTGCATTTTACAATCCTCTAGTTTAAATAGGGCGACTTCATAAATGCTATTATTTTATTTTGTTTTCTATTGTAATTAAATTTGAATGTTATTTTATTAGGTAATTACTTTCGACGAATAAAAAAACTTAAATCAATGAAACATAAATACCAAGGCCCCCACGGCTCCTCCCCTAGATCAGCCGCCGGTAGCATAGCATAGCATAGTGTAGCTTTCTGTGTGTAGTCTTTAAATAAATGACAAAATTAACCGTTTCTCAACACTACTAGTTCAGAATATTATCCTACTCATTACAGTAGGCGGTTATTAAACAACAACGATAACGACAGCAAAGTATAAATGGGAATTATCGGTAATTTTGACGTTTCTTTTGTTCTAGCATGTATTTTATTGAATTCACATAAGCTTCATAATAACTTTCTTTCTGTGTATTTATCGTGGTATATATAAACTGACACACAATGAAAAAATACAATTTATTTTGTTCGTCGGTCTTCATTATTGCAAACGGGTTGGCTATAAGGCATGTCTTAGCCTATCGTTTTCATAACAGGGAAATGGAGTAGGCTATGTTCATCGGAATAAATAAAATAATACATGTAAAACAGCTTACCTTTAAAACTGGCACCGCACCACACTGCCATCTACAGCTTCTTCCTATTGGCTGGCCGGGACTGGCACCGCACCATGCTGCCGTCTACAGCTTCTTCTTATTGGCTGGTCGGGGAGAGATTTTCCTATAATTGATAACAATTATTTTTAAGAATTAATAAACTTCATATTTGTTTCCTCCAGGCTGCAATTATAATGTAACGAAGAATGTTTTACAATAAGCGAAATCTTGTAGTGTGTACTATGCAATTGATCAGAATCATAAGTTGAGTTTACATTTTGACACGTACATACAGAGATAATAATATTATGTGGACAATTGGCTAGTGTAAAAAGTATTAGTTTATAAATAGGCGTAGTTTTTTAAGATAATTTGACATGTAAACATCTTTTATTAATTTCATAATATACTTAAGTACTATATCCGAAAATGATGGTGTAGCCTACATGTATATTTATGTGTTTCTACCACTGTATATATCAATATAACCGTCACGGTGGCTCATGCTTAGCGCGTGAGCCTGGCATGCTAGCGGTCCCGAGTTCAAATCTCGGGGCTGGCGGGCGTGTCATTTGTAGTGGACAAAGCCGTGGGGTTTTTCTCGGGGATCCTCCCGTTTCCCCCTTCATTCATTCCACCAACACTCTCCACTTCAACTTCCTTTCCCCCCTCATTATCATCCCGTTCCCCTTTACTGGTTTTCGGGCCAGCTCCTGCTGCAGACTCTGCTGCGGGCCTCCCCCGTCCTGCCCCGTTGCTTGTGGTCAAGAGTTGCTGGTGGTGTACCGTGCCTTTGGGGCTCTCAGAGGGACCCTGGGTTAGTGGCGCATGTCTGGCTGTGCCGCGCCTATGGGGCTCTTGTAAGAGGGACCCTGGGTACGGTGCACGTGGAGTGGTACCTGGTCCTTGTTGGATGTAGGGGAGCTCCGTGGGGCCTCGTGGTGGAGTCTGTTGACTGGGGGGCCTTAGGGCATGCACATCATTCGTTTCCTAGGGGGTGTACAATGGGCCCGCCTATGTGGCCTCCGTACGATAGCCCGTCAGGGCTCAGCCCCTGTACCATACCATACCATATATCAATATCCTTATGTTTTTACATTATAAGAGAGTATAAGGTGACAAATATGGTATTATACTAAAATCCTCTGTCGTGAAGTTTATTAATGAAGCCGTAAGGGATTTCTTCTTAATTGTGAATTCTGACATCCTCTATTTAGGTCTACAATTCAATTAATAATGTTTTATAGAATAATTCTGAACTGTTGTTACAAGCTAGTCATCTCGGCCACAACAACCAAGAGATCAAGTCTCGATAGATGATTATATTTCAAACGTCACCTAAGGGTGGGGGGTCATTATATTGCACAAACCTGTAGACCTAAACCACAACGTGACACAAAGACATTTCATGATCAATACTTTAGGTTCAGAAAATTATGTGTTTCACATCATGTTTGTCATAACTCTATCGTTTTCACTCATAACCAGCATTCGTGTGTAAGAATAACTTACATGATCCTGAAGTAGGAGAAAAGGTACAAGGTTACAGCCGCTTATTAGCCCCATCAGCATCCTCTTGTCATTTAATATAAGAATTCATAATGTTATGATTTTAAACGTGGTCTTCATAATGCTTTGCACGTCGTTTCCCCAGTAACTTAAGAATGTCAGTTCATCTCGTCAGGAAATTATACTTTTATGTTTCTACAGCAACAAACCTTAGGTGACGCAGAAAACAAGCATCTGACGTTGCCTTATGTCACGGATTAATGTGGTCCATGTAATAATTTCTGTATTTAATTTGCACGAAAACCGCAATTTTATTGGGGGGGGGGGAACTTGAATGAAAAAATTATTCCTTGTTATTTCCTTTGCTGATGTGAAAAAGTACATTATACAACGAGCCTACAATGGCATTTATTAAGATACGAGGATGTTTATGAAACTAAGAAAACTAGTTTTTCATAATCACCAATATAGACAAGTTGCATGCAACTATTTTTGTTCGATCATAATTAAATTATTAAGTTCTAAGTATTGAGATTTTAGATTCATCAAACAAGGGGAGACGGTTGACCCTTGCATCAGCTGTTAGTAAGTTCTTGTTTTGGATACAGGTTGTTTATTACGCAGTTTCATTTTTTGCTCTCAAGGCTTGAAGATTGCTCCGTGTTCGATATTAATCGATCCCTCACCAGAGTAATAATGAAAATCTGTACTTTAACGGATGTCATTAGGATACTTTTACGACACAAATAATAAGCGTTTATTGTAGTACGGTCGAAAAAATTTAATAATACAAATTGTTGGTGTTTCTTTGATTCTCGTTTCCGACTCAGACATGTCAACACTTCAACACGCGGCTATTAACGAGTGTTTCCTTCTTGCATTAAACAAACAACAAACTGGGCTCGATGATAGCGAGAAGTCTGTAGGTTAACCTTTTCATTGCCAAGTACGTGTATTTTCGTCACTACAAAAAAAAAATTGTATAAAGTCAAAATTATAAGTTTAGCAGCATAATGTTTTACTTAATATGTGAGGATTATTATGTTATGTCTAAGCTATCGAGAGTAGCATTCCTATTAGGAAGTTTAATGAGAGTTCTGCCTATGACATAGCAGAACGATGTATTTTGCATTTTTTAATCGAAGTTAGGATATGGTATGATATTGTGGGAAACTGTAGTAAAAAAATTAATAAATTCCATTCTTAAACAACAGAAGTAGCCTAAGTAGGCCTACTAAGGTCAATGAACAAATCCAATGCGAGAGAAAGTGCGAAACCTTTGTTCATAAAGTATAGAATATTGACTGTGATTAATCTGTATATATTGGAATTAATAATGTACATTAGAAAAAACGTAGGATCCTACAAATGTAGAAGCAATACTCGCGATCATTATACCAGATACAAGACGACCTAGATGTTCCCTTTTATAGACTGTCAAAGACAAACAGAAATTTTTATGTCTAGGGACGGAAGTTATACAACAAGCTGCCGAAAGATTTAAAGGGGTGAGCATAAATGTTTTAAAAATGAAATTAGAATCAATAACCAATATTATAATGTGAATGAATTTGTTAATTGTAATCTTTCCCTTGTGGATATTTTAGGTTTTAATAGGGCTGAAAATCGATTAAAATTTATAATCGAGTTAACGCTTGACTTTAATCTATTAATCGACTGATTAATCGACAGACAGGTCGGTATTTTAAACGAAACCAAAGTGTACATTTAATATTGTTTTACGCGTTTAATAACTACTACACTACAGATAATCAGAAGAAATCCTGATTTAATGTATACCATTATTAGTTAACTAGTGAAAAAATATATAACGTACAAAACTTACATTTCCGGTTACTTTTTCAGCCGAGACTTGAGACACACGAGTTTGTTGACTGAACTACCCTTCAGGTTTCTGAATAACGGGAATTATTCGGACACAATGGACTGAAAAACACATGATGTGCCAAGGCCGAAGAAGCGAGAGAAAGGAGTTTGATCATTTGACCTATTTCTTTAAAAACGTTTTTCAGAATTTGACTAAACCGATTAATCGGAAAATGTAATTGATCGACGATTAAATGTTTAATCGATTAATCGGTACAACCCTAGTTTTTAATTATATATTAAACCTTATAATTTAGTTGCCTCGGCCTATTGCACGTTTGGGTGTTTAATGGTGGTAAGAAATGTTTTATTGTATTTGTATTGCAGCCACATGTTAGAAGTGTCATTAATGGAAGCCATCTAATTTGTTAAAATCTTCTTCCTCGATTTCAAACTTAGAGCTAACCAATGAATTCACTTGATGATTGCTTATAAAATATAGCCTATACAGTTTTAACTCTGAAAGGGCTAACTTTATTTCTATCATTTTTTTTAGTTCTATTCATAGGATATCCGTTGCAGATTTAGGTTACCTGGGTCAACTATTAGAATGTTTACATGCAGGATTCAGATCGTTCTGAGTCCTTTCCCATATTGAGATCGTATTGTTGAAAATTAATCCAAAGTGTTCCTATAGTCCGGGTTGAATTTTCGATCAGATCCTCTGCAAATGAAGAAACGTATCGGATTTAAGTCCTATTCAATTCCATGTAAACACTAGCCAACTCAAATCCTGGTGCGCGCGCATACACTCGCATTACGTTCATTTGGTTTTACAGCTGATCGTCAATTTAATCAAAACACTCACATTATAATATTAAAATTGTTATGTTACTCTTTTATGCAAAAATTTGTTTATGGTAACTTAGAAATTAATAGAACACACACTTTTTAATCTTTTAAATCACGGAATACAGACGGTTAGTCACACAAATAGCCATACCTAACCAAGTTAGCCAATATTACCAAAAATCTCAATTCGCTTTCAGACCTTTCCATGTAAACAGAGAACATATTGAGTTGGAATCGGATTAAGATAGATTTCAATCTCGCATGTGAACGGGGTAGCCTATATGACAGCAAATAGGCTATGTTTAATATACTGGTAAGTGGGGCTAGGCATTTAATGACAATAAAATAGTGAAAAAATGCAAAATAAAAATGCACTTATGACCTAAAATTAGTGAAAAATACCCAAAATTTAAAAAGAAAAGACCAATAAATTTACCATTATTACTTACAATTAGTTTTTTTCAAGCAATGAATTGCTAAAAGCAAGTTACTGGATGACAGCACGTTATATATGAATTTACAATATAAAACGCACTTATGTTGTTACTAAAGAAGTAAGTAAATTTATATACTTTGACACCCTTAGCGAAAAAGAAATTCTTCCTGAAGTGGCATGCCCATAAAATTGCTCCTAGCAAATATGTGCCATTAAAAAAAATTCTTTATTGCTACAAGACAAACTGCTGTGCTGTTTACAATAAACCTGAATTAAAATCAACTATGAACACTGGGCGGAGGTTCTCAAATAAAAACAATTTTCTTTTGTCTGAAAGTAACGATTTATACATAGAAAAGCTCCTCTCTACCTCCACTGAAACATCACCTAAAAATACCAAAAATTACCCTATCTCTTGAAAATGACGAAAAATGCAAAATAAAGCAAAAAGTTCAAAAAACAAATTGCCCTCATTTAATCAATTATTTAATTATATATATTTATATTAAAATATTCGAGCTATATTTTAACTTCCACATAAAAAAGATGCAAAATCGTACCCTACTGATAAGTGATATATAGGCTCTGTACTCGTTCCTCAGCTTATTTCAAAAACAATAAATTAACAATGGCTTAATTTTTAGTGGGATTCTTTCATTTTTGATAACTTATTGTTCCCTACCGCGAAAGATACAATATTATTTTATTACTAGGCTATGTTCAAGATGATTATCAACAGCCGTATATGTTTGCAGATGACCTCGCCGTAAATATCTGTTCTAATGATGTGATAACAATGCCTCTGAAACTTGATGAATTAAACAGTAAAGTCCAAGAATGGTGTAATGCTAATTTACTGTCTCTTAATCCTGATAAAATTATAGATGTTAGATTCGGTTTAAGTAATAGTGAAATTTCAGATATCCAAACAAAATTTCTAGGCATCTACCTAGAACCGAGCTTGACTTGGAATTCGCATACTAATTTTATAG
Organism: Ectobius pallidus; assembly: GCA_964059195.1. Classification (NCBI taxonomy): domain Eukaryota; kingdom Metazoa; phylum Arthropoda; class Insecta; order Blattodea; family Ectobiidae; genus Ectobius; species Ectobius pallidus. Next base: position 170,900,032 of record CAXKWD010000004.1, on the reverse strand, counting down.
CAGGAAAAATATGCAAAGGTGTATAAATGATTGGAATCCTAAAGAACAGTGTATCTTCAGAAACTCTTGTCACTGTTTACTATGGACATATCCATAGCCATCTGAACTATGATATATTATTGTGGGGAAACCACGTTTCCTCACAAAGATTATTTATACTTCAGAAAAAAGCTTTAAGGTTACTATGTGGAGCTAAGCCAGGTGATCACTGTAAATCACTTTTTATAAAACTGGTATTCTTACAGTACCCTCAATGTTTGTTTTAGCCTCTCTTCTCTATGTCAGGAAACATGTAAACAGCTTCACAACTCATTCCCAAATCCATAATTATCCCACACGTGGAAATTCTAATTTATATATCCGTAAATGTAAGTATACCCTTACTCAGAGAAGTTTTGAACAATCATCGCTTAAACTATTTAACACAGTTCCTTCTCAAATTAAAAACCTTTCTTTCCTGGCATTTAGGAGAACGGTTTTAACAGCACTGAGATCTAACCCTCTGTATTCTGTTGATGAACTTTATAACCTGAGTGTCTTTTAATATCTTATATCTTTGACGGTGCTATACATATTTTATATATCTTGGCCAAACTATAGTATCTATCTATCTATAACCATTGCATGTCATGTAGCAATGCGCAAGTCATAACACAATGTAGTGTTGGGGGGTGAAGGAGAGGTCTATGCATAATATGTCAGGTTTTCAGAATTCACGGTTTCCTGGTAGCTTTTATAAATTGAACTCTACTACGAAAATTTTATGGCAGAGTTCCGGGCCTTTATATTTCAGTTCGCTGCCTTTTGTTACATTAAATCATTATAACGCTATTAGCAAAATCAGATTTACGTGTAATTGAATTTCATTTTCATGAGAAAAATCATTTTCGGTAGCCGAAAGCATAGTTTAAATTATGTAAGAAATAATGAAGCTGTGGACAACTTTTCTATTGAAAACTATTTTATTTCATTGTTGCATTATTAAGTGTCAGAATAATTCCGAAAGTAAAGTATTCTAAAAGTTGTTTAATTAATTGAAAGACGTATGTGTTGTAGTTGGAAATGTTAGGGGTAACTGTAAAATGAATTGTTTTCTACAAAATGTGGAAACTTAAGCAATGGTTCGTATAGTTTTGTGAATCAGAGCCTTGGAAATTTTAAGTAAAAATAAAATTAATATATTAATAGTTTGTAATATGTTTATTGTAAGTATCAAAGTGAAACTTTAAACAGTCTGAAAACGGTAAAGAACTAAAATAGAACTATTTTAATATGTTTAAAAATTAATACAAGGTTTGTAAAAGCCTAATTTTTACAGTAATTTGGTATTAAAATTTACATTTTTTTATTAAAATTGTTATTTTTAAGAATATAAAAAAAAAGTTCATGAAAAGTCCCCTTAATGTTTCAGTTATAGAAACCAAATTCTAGGTGGTTCAATAAAATTCCAAAAATCCTTAATTCATAAACAGAAGTAAATACGATAAACTGTTTGCTACTATGCTTGCCTACAGACAAATACAATTCCGAAACACTTTTTTGGTTTTAGGTATCATGAAACTTGTTTTCCCAGTGTTATCTCAATTTCAATTTTTTTGTCACGTTCAGTATACTTTCTCTATATTAGCCTGTATATATGTGAGAAAGTAAAAGTGTTCATTAAACATGTGCTGATGCAATACAATGGAAATATTTAGTGGAGTGCTCCAGCTTTGTGTGCTAGATTCCATGTATTTAATGGCATACAGAATGAACATGATGCAAAATCCAATTAAATATTCAGTCTATGAAACACTATTTTTAAAATGTTCAAAATGCAATACTAAGTAAATATTTCATATAAAAGTTTTTGGTAAAATCGATGTTAAGAGAGGTACCAGTATTGCTGCTTTTACATTTTTGTATCCCTTATAAATCCACTACATTTACTAACTGCCATACAATAAAAAAATTAGGCTTCCCATGAGTGTACAAATTCAAAACATGAACTTTCTTAAATGATGTTGAGCAGTTTGTACATGGTGTCGGCAAATACAGTACAGTATGTCAATTACAGGATAAAACTCTGCATCACTTACGCAAAGTGAGTGGGAGAAATGTAAATAGTGTCCATAAGGGAGGCTCTATTTTGTGCTTTGTTACAGGTTCGTTTAATTTACAGCTAGTTATTTCTTTGAGGCATCTAGTCACCATGATCCAGGCTCTCAAGATGAATTGGTACTGGTACACACAGAAATTAACAGTCAAGAGATTAAGAGCCATCCTGCACGACAGTTCCAGTGAGATTATCAAAAGGGTGAGTAGTCTGTCTTATATTACCGGTACCGGTATCTACTACTTGGATTTCTATCACAATAGAGAAGGATTTGGAAGTCAAGCACAATCTTTGTTACAGCACACTGGAACAAGTTTAGTTCATAAAACTGAAAATAGATACATAAAAAAGTATCTTAACTTTCTTATCTATACCATAAGTCCTCGTGGCTCATGGCTTAAAACGAGGATGTGCTGCAGGTAAGGCCACATTTAAAATAAAGAAAATATTTGTTATACATACTTACATAATGAAGAGGGTGTAAGTATTATAATACAGCCTACTAAAATTAAAAGGATCCTACAATGTTGACCTTCTAAAATATAACACATCTTAATATCACTATTTCATTAACTCTTTAAGAAAAATTGATAAGTATTATTTTTTCTTGCTTAGCTTGTAATAAAGGCACAGTTATGCACATTTTCCCAAAGAAAAGAAATGTTAAGAGAGGTTCTGTTGAATTAATGGACTTATGTTAAATTTCCAACCATGGTTTTTATTCGAGCTACGTTGACGTGTTCTGACTATGGCTCCTAGATGTCTCTACGGTGTCTTCCAGTGAAGTTTATTTATGTTTTTCATGTGTATAGGTTAATATTACAGTCCACACCGCTCCGCTTATTGTGATCACTTCAGCACGTGGATAATCTGATAATATTAACCGATAGATAATAGTAGCCAAAGCTTATTTATTAATACATAAGTTAATACACTACAAAACAGAATTTAAAATATTTATGCATAAGATAATACATAACTGTGAATCATTGAACCACTCATAGGCTAATACTGTAACAGACTGCAAGCAACTATTTTTTTCAACCGGTAACAAAGTTTTTAATTGTTTTTACTTTCCTTTAGGAGTCCATTAACCAATACTCCTTACTCAGTTATGAGTTATGAGTTATGAGTGTTTTTGGAAGTCTATACTGATCTGTGGTGAACACTGCGAAGCAAAACATCTAACGCCTGTCTGTTCAAGTCTTTTCATTTGACACTAGCCATCACTGCATTTCAACACTGTTATCTTCATAAATCGAAAAGCTGCAGCTTAACTGTGGGCTGAAATATGTTTTATTGCTTAAAAGAAAAAGTTAGGTAATGTCACCCCCTCAAACTGGCCATCCTGTGATCTGGGAACAGTACTGCTACCTCCATTACAACACAATACAGATGAATTAGAAACAAAACCCTTAAAAACGAAATTTTGAATAATGTACAGTACTGGGAAATAAAGCCAAAAAAGAAAATGTGATAACATAAACTGAATCTTCGATCACAATAAACAGCATTTTTTTTCAATGTATCAGTACTAATCCATATGGGACTTCATAAAGTACCCGACTGATAACATTATCCACAATTACATTGTGCGTCGTTCACTGTATTTACAAGGATCATAAACCTTGTTATTCAAACATCTTGTAATTGAGAAATAATTTGATAATAACAATATTTTGTGTTAAACTTGACTGGAGGGGTACTCGAACGCACCATATCTCCATTCCCATTCCATAGCTTAGATCTCTACACCATGACTGCCAGTTGAAAAGAATGAGTTGAAATGTGCCTCTTATATGAATGCTTTAATTAATAAGGCATAACTTAATAAGTTTTATTGTGGAAAATATTATACAAATGACGGAATTGTAATTACAACTGAAGGAATTGCATTTAGTTTAATTAATCACAATTGTTACTTTAATGATGTTTTTGTGATTGTTTTTACAAAAAATAAATAAATTTATATAAGCCAAGTTTACAAATATGCACTACTGGTAGAAGTGTCATATTTATTTGCTTTTTTTTATGCAGGACTATTGAAAATGAGTGGAAAAACTGTACTTATTAGTTGTACAATTAGACAAATTTCACTAAAAACGATTGTACACACCACATATGCTTAAACTTTAGCTGACTCATCCCATATCTCAGACTTGCCTATGCCTCATCCAAAATACTAGTCTCGTTCGCTGCTTTGCCTACTTGACACATTAATAGCTATTTTGAAAGTATTCATTTAGATACTTAAGTACAGCAACCTTATATGAGTTCTAGGATTAGAATAAAATGGCATTAAAATATATTGAAAACAGTGGTGAGAATAACATATATTCTCTCAGATTACACTTTTGCAACACCACAAGGAATGTTTCAATCTATTGGCAATAAATTATGTTTCTGAAAGCGAAGATAATGTATAATGTTAAAGGTAAAGGTAAAGTGATCCCTATACAGGCCATGGAGGCCCAGAGGGTTCCAGGAGGTTGAGGCTCCCAGATTTTGGACATTCGGCACATGAAGGTAGTAAAGCTGTCAGCCTTACACACCGGCCGCCTTTACCCCCAGGATTTCTCCTGGTACTCATTTCTGTTAGAGACTGAGTCGACCCCAGGGCCATAGTGCCACAAGAAGGATTAGGCCAATTGAAAAATCTCAACGGCCTCATCGGGAATTGAACTCTCAACCTTCCAGTTTGTAGCGCAGCATCTCAACCACTACGCTACGGCGTAACTCAATGTATAATATTAGTCAAACAAAATGTTAATTGAAGACTGATATATGGTGGTGGAACGTAGCTTAATAAAATGAAATTTTATTAAAAAATAATATAATATAAACAATAATGCTTATTTTCAATAGTGGATAAAACAATCTTTTACAACACACAACGTTTCAACCTGCCCTCCACTCCTTTCTCAAGTGTACTGAATTGAATAAATCGTAAACAAACTGCCGTAACTATGTAGCATTTTTTTAAAACTATGTAGCAAGGTCGTTCCCACACTGTTGTTGAAGTTGATCATTACTGTCTTTACCGTTTTCTGCCTCCCGCTCCCTAAACGTGTTATCTTTGAAATGCTCATTTATCCATTCCCTCGGGATATCAAAATTATTATCATAAATTGATCTTGGACAGGGAAATCTTGGAACTCTATATGTTCTGATTAAGAACTTAAATAGAACATATAGAGTTCCAAGATTTATTATCATAAATTGATCTTGGACAGGGAAATCTTGGAACTCTATATGTTCTGATTAAGAACTTAAACAGAACATATAGAGTTCCAAGATTTCCCTGTCCAAGATCAATTTATGATAGTTAGGGCTCGGACTTTTAGGTAAATACATATTTTTTTTGCTATTACTTATGATTTCAGGACTTTGTCAAAGTTCCGGTTGGGACCTTTGGATTCAAAATACTGAGTTGCATATCACATAAAAAAAAATATTTTCGATATTTTTTATTTGAATAAATATTTTTGGTAACTTAATTTTTTTTTACATATTTTACCACATATCTTGTTTAGAAATGAATATTTTGACTGTTTTTGTAAAATTGCGACATATTTTCAATGTGTTGCGTAGTTATGTTGAGTCAGACAATAAATCAGGGCTGATTTGGCCTTTATTAGTGAAAATTTCTGTTTCCTCTCACACTGCATTACTAAGTTGGAAAGAACAAAACAATTGTTGACAGAATCAATAAAAGAAATCAAACACATTGAAAACAAACTTAACAAAATCAGTGGTTCAAAAGCAAACAAAATTAGAGAAAAATTCCTGTCATGCCTAAATAAGAATGAAGGGTTACAAGTGTTGCGCAAGATTTCAGATATTTTAATGGTTAACAGTGTAGAGAACTTGGAGCAGATGGAACATCTGAGTGTCAGTGAATTATTGTTACAGTGTCAGTGTTACAAATATGCAAGATTAACATCCTGCAATGTTGAACGTACATTTTCAAGATACAAGTCTCTCTTCCGTGAAAATCGTCAAAGCTTTAAGATGCACAACCTAAGACCTACTATTCTCATTTACTGCAACAGTTCTACACTTGCTGACTAGAATGACTAGATGAGTACTTCTGTAAATATTGGTTAAATAAATCAATTAAAATATTTTCATATTTTTTAAACATATTTTCGACTTTTTAACCACATAAAAAATAAATATTTTCGGTTTTATAAGCATCTAAAAGTCCGAGCCCTAATGATAATAATGTTGATACCCCGAGGGAATGGATGAATAAGCATTTCAAAGATAACACGTTTAGGGAGTGGGAGGCAGAAAACGGTAAAGACAGTAATGATCAACAACAGCAACAATGTGGGAACGACCTTGCTACATAGTTAAAAAAATTTAAAAAAATAAATAAAAAAGGTGCTACATAGTTACGGCAGTTTGTTTACGATTTATTCAATTCAGTACACTTGAGAAAGGCCTGGAGGGCAGGTTGAAACGTTGTGTGTTGTAAAAGATTGTTTTATCCACTATTGTAAATAAGTATTATTGTTTATATTATATTATTTTTTAATGAAATTATAGTGGAAAGAATGGGACCGTAAATTATTTTCAATGGGATATAAAATGAAATTTCACCATGAAGACACATTTCTGTATATAACTCTCTATTGCTGATTATAAATGAACTGTATAAAATATGACCATGTAAATCATTTTAAATATTGTGATTGTAAATGTGATTATCACAATTTATTTCAGGTCTCTCCGCTGACAGACATATTAGAAAAAAATGTGAAGTGGATATCCTCGAAGTGCACTTCAACTATTGAACTGTGTGTGCTGTCTAATTTCCTGTGTCTCCTTCTTACCATTGTCATTTTCGTAAGTAAAATGTAGCCTATAGGCCTATTTTGCATTTATTAGGGACTGTTCCTGCAAAGTACATATTATGTAATCTACTTATTTTATTGTTAGTTCTTCTTATGTTTCACCCATAACAATAGTTATAAAACAAATATTATATAATTATTCTTTTTTGTTTCAAGGTACTGTAATAGCAAAGTACAATAATCCCTTTATCTGTTTTGAAATTATTTCAGAACAATGCAACAAAATTACTTCAATTGTCATATATTGTATCCAGATTTTTCCCAAACATTGACAAAATTTTGAAACCAAATAATATTAAAACAAGCACAAAATTCCTTAGACCAGCGTTTCTCAACCTTTTTGAACCCAAGGACCTCTAAAATGTATAAAAAAAATGTACGGACCCCCTAATTTTATTCCCATTTTTAAAAGTAGGCTATATGTAGGCCTATAGTCTTAATATTTGGGGCATTAATTATAGGTCATTATAATCAAATAAATCTAAATACTTTTTTTTAATTTGACGGAAACATAGTTATTGAATTGGAAAAATATTAAAAACCGGAGTTTTACTTCTTTACTTTCCACTTGCTTTATGATATTTTTTAATTATGTCTGCGGACCATCTGCACCATCTTCGGGGACCACCAGTGGTCCGCGGACCATAGGTTGAGAAATGCTGCCTTAGACCAAATGATTGATTTATTTATTTACCACTGGCATTAGATTTAAAAGAAATTGTGATTTAGATCTAGTTCTAAAAAAATAATACACACAAAATTGATACTGCAGCAAAACATACTTAAAGAAACAATGAAAACTTGTAGTTTAGATAATGTAAATAGTGATCACTGTAATAAAAATAGCCACTGAAAATGCCCCACATTCAATGGAATGGACCTTAAAGGCTTAATAAAGCTATATATACAGCATACACCTTTGATGCAAAGCTGAAGACTCATCTTGGGGAACAGCCCTGAGATCTATATGAATGGGGAAGAAAAGATTTAACTTCCAAATTCTCCGTTTCTCAAGTTTATATATATATATATATACAGTGAGTGCCATGCAAGAGTTGGCCAATGACGTGGGTTTCTGCGTCGCGGCGGGAATAGCTCCAACTCCCAAGCGATCGGGTGAAATATCTACCCAAATAAAGCCGCAATCGGTGTAATGATTCAGGTTCTCACATTTACAGTTAAAATTACAATGAAAATAACCACGTACCTTATCACAAGAGAAATTGCAAATGGCCTCCTCTTGCATCCACACATTACTGGCACCTTTTTAGGAAATTTTCTTTCACGCGCATAAGTTCAGTTTCTGAGACAGAGTTAATTTCTCTTGTGATAGGCCTATGTAATATTGTCTTTAATTTCTTCTAACAGTATGTGAATATTATTTATGGGGAAACTTGAAAAATAATGTGTATAGGTAAATCTCCCATACATTAGAAGAACTTAAAGGCAATATCACAAGATAAATTAACTGTCTCGGAAGCTGAACATATGCGCGTGGAAGAAAATTTTCCAAAAAGGTGCCAGTATTGTGTGGATGCAAGTGGAGAACATTTCCAACATCTCTTGTGATGAGGTACAGTCGGTCAAATAAAAAACGTCGGGACTCGTATGCAGTTAAAATTAAAGTTTTCACGCATTAGTTCACAAGTTTCCTATAAAAACATTAAATACTGGCCATTCTCGGAACATATGAGGCCATGCGACAGGAGGGAAAAAATTAAGAACTAAGGGAAAAAATTGAACAACGCCAAAACCGCAATACACGATATTCGACTTAATGTATTGTCATAATTCATTTTGCTTTGTGTCATCGCCACATACAAATGCTAAAGTGAGAGAAAGTGTAGTTAGGGCTGTAATTGACCTGCATTTTTCGGCCTCTGAAGCAGCGAGAACATTCCATATTTATGAAAGAGCAGCTCGGATGTGGGAACTTGACTATAATGCGACCGGAAGTTTTCACAGGGATCTGGCCGGCCGCGTATTTCGATGCTAGATGGTTGCAAAAGTTGAACGTAAGTTATTGATTTTGCACTACAAATACCGGTGTTATAAAATAAAATCTTTAAAAAATGCTCCTTGAATAATCATATTCCTTGCGAATTTATCAATTATTAATATTATAAGAATTTGCAACCAAGAATATGGCGGATTTGAGGCATATAGCCACAGCCTTCTATACATGTTTGTTTTGGAACAAAACTGACTAAATAATCAAGAAAATACATGGATAGACAAGAGGCGTGTGTGAACCTAACCTTAAGTCTTCCTGTACATGCGCATATGCTCGTTCGTGATACTTAATCAAATACCGCCCGACGTTTTTTATTTGACCGACTGTACGTGGTTATTTTCATTATAATTTTAACTGTAAATGTGAAAACCTGAATCATAACAGGGTCATTCCACCTCAATTCATCCAGGGCATGTAACCCTCCGGTCTCAGATTTTGATGAAAATTTGTAGTGTGGTTCCCATATGCATGAGAAACAAAGATCTGAATTTTTAGCTTCCTGTCTGTTATAGATTCGGAGATACACTTCTTTGAAAACATCGTGTTTTAGGAAGAATAGAGTTGGGACAGGAGTAGGTTTTGTGTGCAAACTGTTACATTTTTGCTTGTACCATGCCTGTGAATGTTAGCAGAACCATAACACATGATCATTCCAATGCAAAAATGACTGCTGAGTTCAAATCTGGTGTCAGAATTTGTCTAACACTTACAGAAATGTTGTTATGGGCATGTAAACTTAAAAATTGAAACTATAAAAAGGCAATCGCGCCTCCTCATACAAATCATGATATCTCAAAAAGTAAACTAGATACAGCTGAATGCTTTGCACCATTGGAACGAGCAGGAAATTTCCATCTGGATCAAATAAAAAAACTTGTGGGACTTTGTTAGGTGAATTTTTTTTCTGCACATATGTAAAAATTGAATATTTGAGTATGGATTACATACATATGTTAAAAAGAGTTTCCAGATAATTATGGAGCTACAGTCTTACAAGCCAAAGTAATTCAGTGTTATAATCAGTTCTTACCATTAAGTGCACAGAAATCCATTACCACAATTATAACATTTTCACACGGTAAGTTAAACATAATATTTTTGGAGCAGACCTGATACATGACATTATATTAATTTGTTAACAGCTCAGTACCCAAATTATTAAGTGTGCTGCCAATCCAAATACATGAATGTTGCAAAATTCCATACACAAACTGCTATGGATTGTAGAGGAGACCAAAACAAACTTTTTTGTTAAATAACCATAGGTCGGAAACCAATAGGTATGTCAGTAGTCACCTTCGAAGACAGACATCTTTGAGTAGAAACAAACATCCCTGTGCTTGACAAACACATGACATGTTGCAGATTGTACACAGTTTAGGTAGCTGTTTGCTTTTATTCATTCTGCTTGTTCTTAGGCATTGAGTAAGGACGATGGAAGATTACAGTTTTGTTGAACTCGCGAATATCCACCTAGTTTATGGTGCATGCAATGGCAATTCCACAGCTACACAATGTCTCTATGCTGAGCGATATCCTGGTCAGCGTTTACAAAATCCTCGCACATTTGTTTCTGTTTCAAGTTCGAGGGCATCTACGTGACACATTTGGTGAAAATTAGATTGGCCGGGGTGTACCCATTGCATGGCCTGCTCGTTCTCCTGACCTTACCCCACTTAACATTTAAAGAGTTTAGTGTATGAAACACCAGCTGTGTCAGAGGAGGATCTTGTTGCAAGGATTTTTGTAGCTGCCAACCAATTACAACATACCCCTGGAGTATTCCACCATATGAGAGAAGCAGTATTGTGTCGTTGCAGATCGTGTATTGAAGCAGGAGGCCGCACATGTGAACAATATCTGTAAATAAACCTCACCACAATCAGCTCAAATGGTCACCATACCTTCATTGTGTGTCAGCATGTTTCCATTTGAAGGTGACTACTGGTGTAACTATTGGTTTCCGGCCTATGGTTATATAACAAAACAACTTTGTTTTGGTCACCTCTACAATCCATAGCTGTTTGTGTATGGAATTTTGCAACACCTTATATAAAAATAGACCACAGATGTAATTTTAGATGTATAGATGTGCTATACATCAAGTATTGATTATAAAAGATATTTATGAGTGGTGATAAGTAAATATTCACAGTTAATAGATATAATAACATGCCTATTACATTTGTAAGGACAATTTTAATTGGAGCTAACAGATGGTTGCACTGATTTATAACGATCTGTTACTCTATAATAGTTAGGCTACTTCGTCTTCATGAAGTAGTAGGCCTAAGCATCACATTTAGTAGTATGAACTGGGGGTGCTACACTGATGTTCCAACTGAGGGCCGGGAAGGAATTTGTTACATAGAAGTCTTTGCAATATATTTGTTCCATTTTTCCTGAATTTCAGCAGTACATTTACGGCAAGTCATCTTGTGATGGCATTGAAGATGCTGTCAAGATAACTGCCACCAAGGCTAGAATGCAACGGCCGTACAAAAACAAATACTGGAGTCAAAGCAGATGTTTGATTTCTGTAGCCAGCAGTTCTCAAAAATTAAATTTCAATTTATATCTGCAGCAGAAGTGGAAAATGTTCACAAACTGCAGAGTGAAAAATCCAAAGCAGCAAGTAGGGTTGCAGGAACACAAAGTTTTCATCATTTCATACCTCTATCTTGTAACATTTTGGGAGCGAAAGATCTGAGCACAGATGATCATTTGTCTTTAGTCTTCCAGTTTTCAGATGCAGAACTTACAGTACATGAAACTGTAAAACTAAACAGTTTTATTTGTTGTGTATATGACAAAAAATGGTATATTGGTTTAGTTAATGAAGTAGATACAGATGAAGGAGATGCAAGTGTAATATTCATGCATCCTAATGGCCCATCTACATCATATCATTGGCCAGAGAAAGAAGATAAGTGCTTGGTTCCATTCAGTCACATCTTACTACATGTACCCATTCCAGATACTGCAACAGGTAGACAGTACCACATATCTGATAAATGACATCTGTGGTCTATTTTTATATTTGGATTGGCAGTACACTTAATAATTTGGGTATCGAGCTGTTAATAAATTAATGTATTGTAACAGGTCTGCTGCAAAAATATTATGTTTAACTTACCGTGTAAAAATGTTATAATTGTGGTAATGGATTTCTGTGCACTTAATGGTAAGAACTGATTATAACACTGAATTACTTTGGCTTGTAAGACTGTAGCTCCATAATTATCTGGAAACTCTGTTTAACATATGTATGTAATCCATACTCAAATATTCAATTTTTACATATGTGCAGAAAAAAAATTCACCTAACAAAGTCCCACAAGTTTTTTTATTTGATCCAGATGGAAATTTCCTGCTCGTTCCAATGGTGCAAAGCATTCAGCTGTATCTAGTTTACTTTTTGAGATATCATGATTTGTATGAGGAGGCGCGATTGCCTTTTTATAGTTTCAATTTTTAAGTTTACATGCCCATAACAACATTTCTGTAAGTGTTAGACAAATTCTGACACCAGATTTGAACTCAGCAGTCATTTTTGCATTGGAATGATCATGTGTTATGGTTCTGCTAACATTCACAGGCATGGTACAAGCAAAAATGTAACAGTTTGCACACAAAACCTACTCCTGTCCCAACTCTATTCTTCCTAAAACACGATGTTTTCAAAGAAGTGTATCTCCGAATCTATAACAGACAGGAAGCTAAAAATTCAGATCTTTGTTTCTCATGCATATGGGAACCACACTACAAATTTTCATCAAAATCTGAGACCGGAGGGTTACATGCCCTGGATGAATTGAGGTGGAATGACCCAACACCGATCGCGGCTTTATTTGCGTAGATATTTCACCCGATCGCTCGGGAGTTGGAGCTGTGCTTGCCGCGATGCAGAAACCCACGTCATTGGCCAACTCTTGCGTGGGACTCACTGTGTATATATATATATACTAGAAGAACAGAATTTCAAAATATCCCTGATTTCATGTTTATGATACATTAGAATATTTATCATAATTACGAACCTGATCAAGAAGTTTCTTTTCCATAGAATTTTGGGCATGGAAATCCTTAAAATATACCTCATCAAATTTTCATGGATTTCAACCACCAGCAATGGAATAAATTCGATAAGCCTAATGCACTTCTTTTAGGAAGGATACTTACTAAAGAAAAAAAGAAGACAGTTTGAAAAAAGTCAGGACATCAGGAAATTCTATATAAAAAAAGGGACTGTTCTGAGAAAAACTGGATGAATGGGTTAAATTCTTGTGCCTTTTGGAGTTCGTGGTTTTCAAAGTTAGTGTATATGTGGTTCGCCAAAGATAACATGACACAAATATCATTTATGACCACATGTACAGGAACAGACTTGATGTTGAGTGAGATTTACCATTTGTTTGTAATACTGATATTTTGGTGATATATATGGTGATATTTTCAGAACCAGGTATCCTGGTTTCAAACTCATGTGGTGTGACGTGTTGTAAAGTTTCATTTCAATTCAACTAAATAAATAATCATGTGTCTGTAAATAACACATTACTTTCCACCATCGGTGAACAATAGTTGAAGTTAATGAAGGACAGTGGCGCCAACTTTTGAAGAACATTGGGTGGGCTCAAAAACATTAACCTGGAAATTTTTAACCACTGGCCGACAAGGTGGAAGGCAACCGTGCTACCAACACCTCCCGGGTGGGACTCTAATTTAATTATTCAAAGTTTATAATTATGGGAACCTTTGGAGGAAAGATATTAGGTAACAACTAAAATAAAATAAAATAAAGTAAAATAAAGTAAAATAAAGTAAAACATGCAATAACTATTGAGTAGCACTGCATGTTGTAGGTCTACATGTACAGTACTTCTCCCTATAAATTCTTCAACAAGCAAAATCGAAAGCCAACTTTTCCCCGTTATCAGTATGTAGGGTTACACTTAGAACAGCAATGTTGAAATTAACTCTTCTCTATAATATTGTTGAACGTAATAATGTCTTCAGTCTTTTCAAAGCGGATAAAAAGTATTTCGGAAAATGCTGGGAAAACTGGCATTAACAGAGTAAATTTGTCGTAGGCTATAAATTTGAAGGATTCAGAAACAATTGCAAACGATCGCGATCGTACCGTAAGTTAATTGAAACAAGGGAGATCATGTTACTTGTGTCAACGCTTGTATAAACCTATAGGCTAGCCTAATTTTGGTTTTGCACCGACTAAACATGATTTTTTAGTAATAATAGGCCTAATAATTATTATAGTAAATATTTAAGATAATTCACAGCAAATTATTGGGTAGGCTTGAGCCCCACGGGCCCACATAAGTTGGCGCCACTGATGAAAGATACAGTAAATCTCCCTTTTTACCTTCCTGCCATTTACATTTTCCTGTCATTTACATTTTCCTGTCATTTACATCATTTTCCACAGGTCCCTTCTTTTATCCTGTACCAACTATAATTAGCATTCCTGCCATTAACAACTTTAAAACATTTCATGTCATTTACAGATCTTCATCATGGGCAGCTTTGGTTATCGATAAAGAACTGCTTTCACTTAAATAAATTTTCTGCTACTTTGCCAACTCTCTTAGACGCAGTGTCAGTTGCTATTTGTGTTAGTCCTGGTGAAGTTGGTTTCTTTTGTGTGGGTACGATATACTGCATTTTGTTATATAGTAGTTATTCATTATTGTGCAATTCATTAAGATTTGAAGCAACACCAGTGTTCAAATCGCAACGATGTGGGACCCGCGCATCGGGGACACCGAGGCAGACCAGCCACTAGATGGGCTGACACATTTAAGAAGTCCATGGGAGTGGATTGGTCCACAACAGCAAGGAGGTGGGGTGAATGGAAGGAACTAACTCGCAACCAACAATTCATGTGCACAGTGTAGCAATGAAAAATAGAGCTCATAAGCCAGAAATTTACATTTCATGTGGATTAGCTCACCACATGAACTTCACATGAGCTTTCCCTTATAGGAGGCCATTGCCCTTTATGGGATCCAATTGACTTCATTCATTCAGATGTTGGAACGTATATTCAGTTGGTAAAAGAGCTTGGACTCTCTGTCTCAACTTTGAGCAGGCCCGACGAGAGGGAGGGGCAGCCGGGGCTGCAGCCCCGGGGCCCGGGCCTCAAAAGGGGGCCTGGCCGACCAGGCTTTATTTTTTACTATCTAAATTTACTCTTAAAATAAAATTGGTTATAAGTGAATAAACAGCTTAAGTTATGTTTTATGTGTTTATTTTATCTGCATTGTACTGCCGTATAACGGTGACACGGAATTATCAATAAATTAATCTGAAACGGATTAATCTTGAAGAAAAATTGCTATTTTTTAAAATTAGAAGTAGAAATCCGTTTGGACTCAACAGTAGGCCTTACTAACGTTCGCCATTTAAAATCATAATTTTCAAAAGATTAAACTTGGACATACAGATAAAACTGTTCCTGATTAGAACATTTTAATGCAATTTTCCGATTCCTGCCCGGCACCAGTTAACCGATTCGGTCCAAAATCAATTGGTTTTGTCCCATGGGCGTTATAAATGGTATACCAAGTTTTATGAAAATCCAATAAAGCGTATTTGAGTTATCGCGCTTAGAGGCACACGAACAGACAGACAGTCCTGTCTACCAGACAATCTCATAAAGTACCGGTACCATTCTGGCACTTAATAATGATGTAATATCATTACATAATCTTTTTTTTGCATATTGGGTAGTAAATTTAATATTTGAGGGGGGCCCGAGAAAATTTGTCCCTGGGGCCCTTGCTTTCTTTCCACGGCCCTGACTTTGAATACCATCTAAATCTATTAAATAGCCAGTGAACTTATTTATTCATTTAATATGTGTGTTGCTACAAGGAGAATATTATATGAAACATTTTGTAAAATCCCTATATGTAGTTAATCTGGCGTTTGCACATTATTTTTGAATGGTACATTCGTCTTTCTTTCGTCAACTTTGAAACCTCAATATTACAAAACAATACATATATGTGAGCAAGTTTGTGCAACATATTTTAAATAGATAATATAAGTGAACTTATGAGGATGCTAAAGCCAAAGTGGTGTAAGTCATGTTTTGAAAATTGTTAACTTAAGTATTGCAATGCAATGTTGCGGGTATAGATATGTTAGCAGGAAGAGTCGTGTAAGTCCTATTATGTTCATGCACTATATATATATGTAGGTGGGGGGACAATATGTTTCTCTAAATGAATAAAAAAAAATGACTTACACCACTTTGGCTTTAACCCCCTCATATGTACCTTTATTTTCATGTATTAAATTTTGCAATAAATAGCATTACAGCTTTTACACTTCCTGCAATTTACACTTTCCTCCCATTTACACTTTTTTGCATCAGTCCATTGAAAAGTGTAAAAAGGGGGTTTTACTGTAATAGGAAAATGTCTTTAGCAGTTTAGCATCTGAGATAGGAAACAGCGATAAACTGTAATAAATAGTCACTAAATCCTGATTGCCTATCACTTGAACTAGTGGTCTAAAAAACATTACAAATCATCCTTATTGTTGAAAATAAATTGTACAAAGAAGAAGATTTTTGTTAAAGAATGTGTGGCTGTGAAAAAGTATTGTAAAGGTGCAGTGCAAAAGTCGCAGAGATATTACAAAATTAGGACTGGACAGACTTAAATAAAGTATGAATACATCACTACAGTAGTTAACAATTTCAGTTCTCTGTTTTTGTTCACTAAACACAGTACCACTTGAACCACATTTCTAGAAAGTCAGCACTAGACAAAAGTGTTATGAACTTCCTCCTTTCAGTAAGATTCTACAAATGTAGAAAAATCAACCCTTGTATTTTGGAGAGTCCCCCGAAACTAAAGGAGTATTTCAAGGGGGCCATGTCTGTTAAAAGATTGGGGACTTCTGCTGTAGAATATTGATCAAGTAGGCAAGTAAGTAGTACCAATATATTAATGAATGATTGTTTTTGCAGATGTGGATCCGATTAAGACCAAAAAGGCATGCAGTTGAGGACCTCTTAGTCCAAGCAAGAGATGTAAGTGTCTAGAGGCTAGTAAGACCAATTTTAATTTTACAATTGAGGTGGTCGACGTAAAAAGGGCACATAGGTGAAAACCCATTTTTGAGAAAAAAGGAAATGAAATATTTGTCTTAGTTTTTCTTTGGTGTTTTTGTATTTTTCATACTGTACTGTTTGTTATTATTTAGAATATTTAATCAGATATGAATAAAATTCATTCAAAATGACTTATATAGCTCACGAATTAAATAAATTATAAATTTTGAAATCAATATTATGAGCCCTTTTTACGCAGACAGAATTTTTGCTAGTAAAATTCAACAAATCAGACTTAAATACAGTGTTTAAGTTAGATTTAATCCGATTTTAATACAATAGTTTGCGATTATGAAAAAATGATGTGGCTACACATCAGTTTTAGGCTTGCGCACAGAGTACTGAAACTTTGTTTTATAGTAGCCTACTCAAAATAAGTTTTGTACTTCATTTCCAAATGCCTACCAGTTTTTTCTTGAAAAAATATTTTAAACATCTTATACAATTTTTTTATATTTAGCATGGGGTTATCGAAGTACATTAAATTACTTCTTTCTCTGCAGTAGTGACTTTCTTCATGTGGTATTGTACTTAGATGTTCACCCATTAAAGTGATTACATCAGTTTGAGTGAGAGCCTCTTTTCTCTTCAAAAGACTCATTTAGTAAGAATTTATTTTAGATTACACGGAGGCATTTTAAAGATCAAAATACATGCCTTTTATTTGCTACCACAGCTACATTGTATGACCAAGGGTGTTCTCTTTGTTTCTTGGGGTTGAGTGTTTTTTTCTTGACCTGAGGGACAAATTCCATACACCTTGCTAAGAAGGAATCCTGTAGGCTTTTTGGTTGTCCACTATAAAATGAGTGAAACAATTGCAACTGTTCCTTTTGTGATTCTTTCTCATAGTCATAACACAGCTGTGTAATGTGTATACAGCTAATTTTAAACAGTTGTAACAACCTCAATTTTCAACATATCCTGCTGATTCTTTCATCATTATTGACTAGAGGAAATGGCGAACAATTCTATGCATTCTGCGTAAAAAGGGCCCATAGCTCTATGTGCCCTTTTTATGTCGACCGCCTCAATTTTAGTCTATTTTTTGCCTTTGCCATGTGTATTTCATACTGGTTGTGTTACAATTATAAATGAACTTTTAAATTATTTAAATTGAAGGCTTGGCTACAAGAAGCAAGCAACTGCATTTTTTTAATCTTACAGGAGGTGAAAAAATATTTTAAAATATAACAAATAATGGTACAAATAAATTAGAAAGATAATTATGGCAGTCTTGCTAGCAAAATATCCAAATTTTTATACTCAAATAGCAGTAAATATGTTTTGGCTTGGCTACAAGAAGCAAGCAACTGCATTTTTTTAATCTTACAGGAGGGGAAAAAATATTTTAAAATATAACAAATAATGGTACAAATAAATTAGAAAGATAATTATGGCAGTCTTGCTAGCAAAATATCCAAATTTTTATACTCAAATAGCAGTAAATATGTTTTGTAGCCATCTGATTCTTGCATAGGATTTGTTTAATTCAATGATTTCTGTAATATTTTACTTATAAGAAATTTAATTTGCAACAAGAAATTGTATTTATTTATACGCTGTCAAAATATATAAGGATCGTAACATTTGAATATAAGAGTCATAAGCAATGATGGAAAGTAATTGAGTAAAAGTAATCGGATTACAGTAACAATTCCTTTTTTGGTCCCATTTACTTGTAATCGATACTTTTTAAAAAATGTAATTTCTACTTGTAATTTACTTCTGGAAATAAAATTGTAATTGTTACAATTTAGTAGTCGTTAGTATTAGTATCATTCTCGTTTGCTTTATCGTCATCATTACTGTTTTTGCAACTAATATCCAAATTAGAGTTAATATTAACAAAACGTTACTCAAAGTTTCCGAAAATATTCTCATTGATGTGTGTTTTTTTTTTTCATTAATAATTTGAGCTTGTGCCCAAAACAAGGAATTTTTAGGTACTGCCATTTTGTAAAGTAATTGTAAATGTAATTGTAATTTTACTGATTACTTTGTGAAAAAGTAATTTGTAATTGTAATTAAGTAAAATGTCTCTCAGGTAATTGTAATTCAGCCCAATTACTTTCTTTTGTACTTTTCCCATCACGGGTCATAAGTCATAGATTTGTAAATAGTATATTACGATACAAGTGCCGTAAGGCATGATTACGGATCGAGGAAATAGTTTGAAAACACGAGGCGCTTACGCCGAGTGGTTTCAATTTTCCGAGATCCGTAATGCGCTTACGGCACGTGTATTGTATGCTATTTTTTGCACGATGATTATTTATATCAATTTAATTATATTAATTGTGATATTACCTGAAAATATTATGTGTATACATTCTTGAAGAGAGATGTTTATTTCAGAAAGTGATTCGCATGTGTTTGTTGTTATGGGAACCGAATATTTGTCCTGGGGGCCATGTCCATAAAGACTTGTATTATGAAGTGTATCGTAATGAATTATGACGTAGCGTAGGCACCGTAAGTAATTTAACCGCATCGCAACCGCCCTTAGCAACAAGACTGTGTGGGAATGTCAACTTACGATCCATGTAAACAACGTTCGTAAGTACCACTTACTAGCTAAGGAGTGCAAAAATATTGTTAAAGAAACAATTATCAAGTGGAAGAAAGCAGAAATAACTAATGAACAACAGCCATGTAATCAGAATATCTAGCAGCACCAGTGAGTTTTATGCTTCTGGAGCTGTCTTGTTTATAAATGTTGTTTATGACATTATTGCATGATAACCTTCTTTAGGTTCAATTTATACAGGGGCGGCATTTATCGTTCCCCATTTTCAAAACCGTGTAACACATTTATTTAACAAAGAAATAAGCTAAATTAAACATTTTTAAATGTCTTACAGTCTAGGATTTGCAATTCTGGTCTTACTTTTTGAATATGATATCCTTGAGATGCCCTCCATTAACTTCAACACATTGCTGCAATCTCCCTCGTACACTGGCCATTACGCATTGTGTGGTGTCTTGCGTAACATTTGCAATTTCCTGCAAATCCACGCACAATCCATAAGCGGTCACTTCACAGTCCTAAGGTCGTGGTGTAGTGTGCCATTGCAGCACAGGGTATTATTGGCCCTTATTTCTTTGAGAGCGATAATGGTGCTTCGGTTTCTGTCAACTCTGAACGTTACAATCACATGCTGTAAACTTCCTTCCTACCAGAATTGACACATTGTAACTTGGATATTGAGAGATTGTGGTTTCAACAGGATGGTGTTGTAGGGTAGCACATACTGCACATCTTTCAATGGACACCCTTCATGCTGCTTTCCCCGGCCGAATTCTTTCCAAATTCTTTCCCTCCAAATCTCCTGACCTTACTGCACCAGATTTTTTTCTGTGGGACTATCTGAAACCTAAAGTTTTCGCTCATTCCCTCCCTGACATTAACAGTCTTAACAATGCAATTCAGCAGGAAAGTGCAAATGTTATGCAAGACACCACACACCGCGTAATGGCCAGTGTACGAGGGAGATTGCAGCAATGTGTTAACATTAATAGAGGGCATCTCAAGGAAATCGTATTAAAAAAGTAAGACCAGAATTGTAAATCCAAGACTGTAAGACATTTAAAAATGTTTAATTTAGCTTATTTCTTTGTTAAATAAATGTGTTACATGGTATTGAAAATGGGAAACTTTGAATGCCGCACCCTGTAGTTAGAACACTTGGGTATGTGCAAACTGAAGATGAGGCCACTCAAATTCTACCATCCATAGCAAGTGGCAATCACCGGGCATATGGAAACTGTTCACCATTACAATCTTTAGTTCTCATTGAAGGTTCAAATAAGATATTAACCTAGTATCCTAGTATCCTAGTATTATTCAGTATTTCACTCATCATTCTTAAAGTATCTAACAATATATGGAATTTAAAACTTTCAGTATGGCTTATCACTATTGAAATGATATCCTAACTTTGTAAGCTAAACAACTGGAATTTGACGCACTTTAATTCTCCCATGAATATCATGAATAATTTATTGAGTAAGAGCTCTCTTAAGATATTATTTCTTAAATAAATCTGTTCCACTTTGTCACCACCAGATATATAACACATGATTTTTAAAGCACTTTCAAATTATGTCTTTGAAATTTGCAAATGAACCTTTCATGCAACTTCTTTTCACAGTACAAGGTGGCCGAGATGGTAACATCTTGGGCTCGCATTCGGGAGGTCCCAGGTTTAAATCCCGGGGCTGGCCAATTTGACATGGGTTTTTTCATGGTTTCCCCAGTCGTAAAGCAAATGCCAAATTGATATTTACATACTATGAATCATCCTTACCATTTCATCCTATATCATATCCATTTAAATTAATATTAGTTGAAATTTACCCCATTAAATACTCTGACAATAGAAACAATTGACAAGCAATAGTCCATGGCCTGCCCTACTATACAGACACAGATCCTGAATTCCTGATATAGCTTCGAAGCTAAAAGGATTATAAACACAGCTGAAATAAATAAAAAATTTAAAAAAAAAAAATTATTTTCCTAGAGATAAGTTTTAACAATGAAAATGTGCTGTTCAATGGAAAATTCCACCATTAAAAACACCAGAACTGTGATCTTTAAAACCACTACTTTTCTATGCTGACGGAAAGAATGTAATCTTCCACAAGTGAGTGATCCTTGCAGGCTGTGGTTGAACTACAGAGGCAAAACTTTGGTCCTCAGTGTATTGTAGGCTGTGTCAGTAGCCTACCGTATTTTCCAGTGTATAAGACGCACTTTTTTTACCTGTAAAATAGGTCTTTAAAATGGTGTGCGTCTTATACGACACAAGTACAAAATATCCCAACAATGTCTAGAACAGCAATTCAAAATTTTCATGATTTTACGTTTTACTTGACTTTGTGCTTTAATGTTTTAATCCCGTGGCACTTTAGACCTAGGACTAAGTGGGGTTATGGTAAACCACGTCATAGGGCAAGCTTCTGACTTCACTTTCATAGAAATATTGCACGGTAGCATGAGATAACAATTTGTTCATATCCAACTCATTTCATTTTACATTCTGTGAGGGCTCTGCATATATGCTTCTGCCTGTGCTTATCAGCACATCTCTTACCTAAAATAAACTGTGTTATTGACCTTCAATACTCCTTGCTGTAATTATCGCAAACAAAAAATTTAATAGAAATAGAATAAAATACAGTAGGGCTAATCAATGTCAATCTGGTGCTTCAAGATTTTTTGGTTGTAGTAAAAAGTACAGGCAAATAAGAACTGGCTATCCTCAGTAGCCTACGTGAAAACATTTGGATATTCAGCATTAATTTTTCCTGTTTAATCCATGTTTTCATGACAAAAAAGAACCATATTTCATTAATGTTACAGTCATTGTAGGCTACCTACTATTACAATTTGCTGTGTGTATTGACTGAAAGTAAGTTACTGTAATTAGGATGATCACCTGTTGAAGGAAGGAATGAGGGACAAGACAGTACAAAAAAAAGGGAACTTTCCAAAATTTTGGGGGAGGGCTACATTTTCAGCTGTAATTTTTAAATTTTAACATTTTCAAAGGATTGAGTTCCCAGTTTCCCTCTGTTTTGACCAACAGTACTCTTACTGAAGTAGTAATTCATAGAAAAATTAATTTCACTCATCTTTACTGTACAATTCTTTTTCCAGTCTGTGGGTAGAAGACCCTTCATCTAAATGAAAACACACAAAAGCCAAAATCTAAATGAAAACATACAACATTCAACAAATTCTGAAATAATAAAATAAATGCTGAACATTTTACAGCCTAAATGTTATCACAAGTTTTTTTAATTGGAAATAGAAGAAAAAATATATATATTTGTGGCACTTCTTAGTTTTATTAGTTACATTTATCTAACAGCCACCGCAGTCTCGAGAATTACACTGCCTGTCCTATGCTTTATTTTAACATGGAGTTTAGAGAATTGCTCAATTGCCTAGTTTCTCCAGTAGAGGCGACACAGTTCACACCCAGATTGCAGCAATCACCGCCACCTATACAACCGCCGTCTCAAGAATACACAAGTAATAGAGTCTAGAAGGCATTGCCCTATACATTACCGTACATTGCTTCTATGCGTTTGCTGCGTCAAAATAAGCATTAAACAGACACAGCTACTTGTGTTATTTGTTTAGAACATAATATTATTCCAGTATATGACACTTACCTTGAAATAGAATTTTGGAGCAATAATTAAAATAAATATAAATTAATTAGCCATATTGATAGTAAATTTTATAATTATTATTTTACAAAATTTTATTCAAAGCAATTAAGTACCAGTACCTAGAATATTATCGGCCGCGGTGGTCTAGAGGTAGCGTGCCCGCCTCTAGATCCGCAGGGCGCGGGATCAAACCCGGCCGCGGTCGATGGATTTTTCAGGACGTAAAAATCCTGGGCACGGAGTCCTCCGGGAGGGACTTTAAGCTGGGGGTCCCGTGTCGTAGATTTACGGCACGTAAAAGAACTCCAAGCCTAAATTAGAGCCTCTGGACAAAATTTCTCAGCCCTTTCACGTCCAAGAAATACTTAGTTTCCAGAGGGGGGTTGCGAGGCGATGGGCTTACCACCTGTCCCTCTACCCTCTCTCGGAAAATAAGCATATCAAAATTAGTATAGGTAATGAAACCTCCATTGGAGGCCCCTCCGCCCCACCTGGGGATCATAGGGTACCAGATACAGATACAGATACCTAGAATATTACAAGTTTAAACGTTCAGTTTATGCTATATTACAAGACAGCACTACATAATCAAAAATGTCATAGCAAAAAACAAGAAGCAATCTGGGTGTGGTAGGTGCTGCCATCTGTAATGTCGCCGAGTACGCAAAATTAGCCGTATAGGACAGGCAGTGTATACACGAGTAATACAGTTTAGAAGGCAGTGCTAACAGCACTTGTTCTAAATTTCAATGTCTGGTTATAACTTAACTATTAGATGGCAGGACAGTTGCATATTGTGAAAATTCGTACTGGTGACAATACATGAAAATTTGTTCAGATAGAAAACTAAATAATTGCATGACAAATGATGTCCGGTGTGCAGTGGCGTAGGAAGGGGGGTGCGGGGGGTGCGGGCCGCCCTGGGTGACAAAATTAAAATGTGTCTTTTTAAGTGAAAAATCGCTCAAGGGAATTTAAAGAAATAGTAATAGTATTTAAAACAATTATATAAGCTTAACAACTTTTAACAAGTCAACATGCATATTGAAACTTCTTTTAGTTTTAAATAAAGTTAACAAAGGTATTAAAACGCGGCTGAACTGGCCGCTGTGTAGATACGAACAATAATATTATGGTTAGGGGGAGGGGTGTTTATTTCTGCCGATGCTTGTCTCTGCAGTTTTATTAATTTAAATGAGACTTCATCATTCTGTGATATTTTATATCACTCAAGCCGCAACCAATTCTACCCGCTGCGGCAGTCATGGCTTTGACGAAAATAAACTTCGAGTGTGAGTTGACTCCGAAGTCTCCTTCAATCTAGATTTTGAACTGGGATGTGCGCATATTTAAGAATAGATTATTAATGATACAGTTCCGTAAAATAGTCACATTACTTGTTTACGAATTTTTTTAGGATCAACCTATAAAAAATTGATGAATAATTCACATAACTTCCTCTGCCCAAATAAAAGTTAGCCTCCCCTTAAAAATAAGAGAAAGTCGTCGCCAATCTTCGTGTCACATCCCCAAAAGGTACCTAACCCAAATACAAAATTTTGTTTTCGTACGATTTTCCTTTGCAAGAGGCCGTATTGCAAAGAGCGCGTATTCAGAGTGGGTGGCTTATAACTACCCTTCAGAGAATTATTTCGAAAAAGTGTTTCAAATAAAAGTTTTAACTCTTAGTATAACCAACCCATGTGCAAAATTTAAAGAAAATCGTTAGAGCCGTTTTCGAGAAAACTTTCTTTATGTAAAAATAAGGAAAACGTGTCTCCAAACTTCGGTGCACATCTTGAAAGGTATCTGACATACCAGTAGTCTACAAAATGTTGTCCTTTTATCAAAATTCATCTTTCCAAAATTCGAGATTTCGCTTGGAAAACAAAATATAAAAATATAAAATAATCACTCAAAAAATAAAAATTTGCACAATTTCGGGAGTGTATTTGCGCCTAGATGTTTGCTTTATTAACGGTAACACCCACAGTCTGTGCTCACGAAAACAATGTACATCTGTCTGTCTATATCGCACTTTAGATTAATAATAATAATGGAATTTGCTGTCGTTTAACAGTGCAATGTACAGTACAGCATAATGTACTTGATATGTATGTCTTTCCTTAATCCTAACAAATTGGCTGAATTAGGTTAACTATTATGTCTCATATGCACCATTGGTATCACTAGTTAGAACATGGTCACTCGAATCGCTTTATGGATGGTTGATTCATAGTATACCATGATTTCGGAGGTTAGTTTTGTTTTTATATAACAAAGTAATTATTACTAATTTTGCATAATCCGTTGAGTTTACGAGTTACATCAGATAAATTCGTTGCAGCTGCATCTATCGACAAACTCTTAAACTCTCGTGGAATTACCTTTGACTATCCAAAAAATAACACTTGGAGCTGTTCCATCTTTTAATAATTTAAATTGGGGGGAGGGGTGACAAGAAATTTTCCGCACCGGGTACCACATAAGCTTGCTACGCCACTGCCGGTGTGGGAGTTTTACAAAATACCTTAAAATGCAGGACGTGGTTGGTCACCCTAGCTATAAGTTACACTGGGCAACAAAAAAAGAAACTTTTTTTTGTCTCAGAAAGAAAAATATGTGATTCTGATAGCATTTCTTCTCCTGAATTCAAATATGATATCGGTTTTTCTCCATCACGCAAGGTTTCCGAGAGACAGGCATTTATAATTTCAAACACTTTAATATTTTCTACATTCTTAAATACACAATATCCGAACATTCGGACTCACCTAGAAGGTAAGAAATGACGATTTTCTGCTATATTTCGCCTGTGGAGCATCCCTCTTGATGATCCAACAATAATCGGCCAGCATATTAGGATTCCATTTGCCTTGATATCTCTTTTCTATAGCTGAAATCTCCTGATGAAAGCGTTCCCCGTGCTCATCGCTCACTGCGCCAAGATTTTCCGGGAAGAAATCTATTTGCGAGTGCAGGAAGTGAATTTTTAAGGACATATTACAGCCCAAATTTTTATAAGATGTTATAAGATCATTGACAATATCACGGTAATTTTCCGCCTTTCGATTTCCCAAAAAACTGTGAGTTACTTTTTTGAATGCTTGCCAAGCTGCTTTCTCCAGTGGATTCAATAGTTCCTCAAACTTCTCATCATGCATTAGTGATCGTATTTGTGGACCCACAAATATCCCATCTTTAATTTTGCTTCACTAATTTTAGGAAACTTCTGTTTTAAGTACATGAAACCAGGAGTATTGCCCATGGCTCTCACAAAATTCTTCATCAATCCTAGTTTGATATGTAAGGGAGGTAGATACACATTTTTAGGATTACACAATGCGTCATGTTTCACATTTTTCTGTCCAGGAATGAATGATTTGCGTTTAGGCCATTCTTTTCTGATGTAATGGTTTTTTCTGTCCCTACTATCCCAAAGACACAAAAAGCAACAGTACTTTGTGTAACCAAGCTGCAGACCAAGAATAAGTGCAATTACCTTCAAATCACCACAAATATTCCATTCATACACTGCATATTGAAGCTTTGCCAATATAAATTGAAAGTTTTCATATGTTTCTTTCATACTAGCAGAGTGAGCCACTGGTATTGATGGGAATTTATTTCCATTATGCAGAAGCACTGCTTTTAAACTTGCTTTGGAGGAATCAATGAACAAGCGCCATTCTGTTGGGTTATGTTCAATACCAAATGTCTCCATAAGAGAAGAAATGTCATTACAAAACACTAAGCCATTTTCTTCAGAAAAATAGCCTTTAAATTGAGAATGACGACTACGATAAGTACATATCTTTGTATTCTTTTGAAGAAGATTCCATCCTTTTAGCCGGGAGCAGATTGCAAGTCAGGGTACACCACTGTATGTTTTGATTTTGACGTAATCCCTTTAATGTTTGTTAAGCAGAAATAACAGTCAGAGGAGTGATCTTTGGGTTCCCTCCAAATCATAGGGATAGCAAATGGCGTGTGGCATGTGCCATTCTTCCATGCAGTGAGAAGCCTAACTATACGATAAACAACAGATATGTGGGGCCTAGGTCCTTGGTTTGGTCCCCCACTTTACACCCAAAATAAAGTTCATAACACTTTTTTACTAATGGAGTAAGTTTTCGCCTTTGGGCGTCACTTCACCACATATATAACAAAAGTTGTTAGGATGATTTAAACAAGCTCTAGGCATTTTGTAACTAACAACAAATTAAAAGAAATAAATTTGTAAATATGTAATATACAATATACAATAATCCAGACAAAATTCACTCACAATTACGTGTTTACTGGTTCACTGCTCTCTCACAACTGACATCGTTGTAATGAATGCATGCATGATCATGTTTGTGCCTGTCTGTACAGTCTGAACTTGCACAACAGTAGCAACGGTACCATTTGAGTTAGCTCATTTGGTTCCATCACATTTACAATGCTCTAGGAGTTTTTATTTTACAATGGACAAATGGTCGTTTATTAAAAAAATATATTTAAATCCATTAATTGAAATTGAAATAAAAAAAAAACTGTGGGTGATGGAGAAATTCCGAATACATATTTGAAAACATGATAAAAAACTGCATTAGGTACAACTATTGATACTCATGAGACAAAAATCATGTTGACCAGTGTTATCAGTACTATATTGGCTATACCATTAATATCCAAGAGCAGTGGCGAGTCGTAGCTAAAATTAGTGGGGTGCTGCTCCAAATAACGTTTAGCCTTTGTTTTCTGTCATTTTGCAGATTATCCATGGATTCTGCAGTTAATCGGGAGTACAGAATACTGTGTAAAAAAATTAATTATCAGTAGGTCGTTACAGATGTAGTCACAAAATTAATCCTACATGTCATAATTAGGTTCCTACTTTGTGGAAAGTTAACCTTTGAATGGAACATGTATAATATAAATCTTGGTATCATGATGTAATTAGTTAGTATAATATTTTGCTATTCTATTTGCCAACAAGAAACTGTTAATCTGGCTGTTTTGAAATCTAACCAGAGCTAGACAATCATAGTGAGGTCTTTGGTGTTTCAGGTGTATGCCATCCGGGATGAAGTGGAAAACTTGAGAAAAAGTCAGCAGATAATGAAAAATTTGGTATGTACAGATGGCTACGACTTTGATACTTACAACACATGATATATCCTACATATAATATATAAACCTAATATTGTTTAACACAGTGACAATAGACAGCTATTCAGGATCCTGACCCTCTTATTACAGATTTCTTTCTTGGTTTTTTGAGCATGAGTAAGACTGGTGCATATAAAAAGCCATATTTTCATAGATAGGGTTCGAATGTTCGTCCCCTATAAAGTGGAAAACATGACTGCAAATATGACCTTAAATATGACAAAATATGACCCAAATATCCTAAATATGACCTCATAAAAGAATGTATTTTCTAAAAATAAATGTTTCAATTTAAATCATTTAATGACACTAAATATTACACCACATGAATTCAATCAGATTATCACTTCTTAACAATTTTACAGGTGATTTACAGTTTTACTTGTAAATAACTTCTAATCTATATATAATCAATAAGAATATTCTTCTTAACACATATTTTGTAAGTCAAAACTCAGTTGAGAACAGCTGATGATGGTGAGAAGTCACTCACCGAAACGATCGTCCTTTTGGTAAGTTTTGACTTACAAAATATGTGTGAAGAAGAATATTCTTATTGATTATATATAATATACACTTCACAATGTTTTCCCGATTAATTTAATCAAACTTCTAATCTGTTAATGTTTCCAGATACCACTATAAATGTGAACTGAAAATATTTGAAAAAAACACGTCTATAGGAAGTTGTTAATAACAAGGGGGAAGAGGTAACAGTGCTATTACTTGTTATTGTCCCTTCACATTTCACTTACAGCAAAACCAAAATATTCATGATTCTTTTTCTGGGGGGGGGGGGGATTTAAGTCAAAAATTTAGAGCACATACTTCATAATTCTGCTCTTTTACCGAATTTATAACTAAAATATGACATTAAATTACCATATATAATTACAAATATAACCAAGAAAATGAAAATTACCAAAAATATAATATAATATAACCTGGTTATAGGATTATATAACCATTATATATGATTATATATAAGATAATCATATATTATATTATAAGATTAATTATATATCAGATTAAATGGAAACAGAAGAAGCCACATATAAACGTATACAAACAATAGTAAAGAAAAGTTTGCTGAGATGAGAAAACAAAAACATTGTAAGTAGGTACCTGGAAATAATAATAGAATTTAAAAATAGTAAAGAAATGATGGTACCTGATAAATAATAGTTGCCATGACTTCTGGAATGACCCTCATACTTCACCATGCCTTCTTTCTAACTTCACTGTGCCTTCTTTATGACTTTACAGTGACTTGTATTTTCCTGGGAAGCAGGTTGTGTAAGGCTAACATAACTGAAATTGCACTCTCTGTAATATGGACTCTTATTCTATAGCAGAATTTGAAGTGAGCAAGTTGTATTAGGTATGTTAAATAAGTGTAATGGACATTTTTTTTATTTAAATGTGAAGTGGATAACA
Source organism: Ectobius pallidus (assembly GCA_964059195.1). Lineage (NCBI taxonomy): Eukaryota > Metazoa > Arthropoda > Insecta > Blattodea > Ectobiidae > Ectobius > Ectobius pallidus. Next base: position 170,870,141 of record CAXKWD010000004.1, on the reverse strand, counting down.
TTTAATGTGAGATATTATGTTTATTTCCAGATGGCTGAGATTAACACTTTCCATTCTGATGCAAAAAAACAGGTAAATAAATTTTATTTTGTTTTATCGTGTTCACTAATACATATATCAATCTTGGAAATGTACACATCCAATAGTGATATTCAGATAGAAAGGAGTAACAAAAGCAGTTAGGGTGGTTGCAGAGATCAATGTAGCTAGGTATTTTTGGCAACCTAGGCAAGAAATAATTTTGGCGATCCCCTAAATTGTCACCTCAATCATTCTGTTTACCAATTGATGAAACATGGAATTTCTCGTTCTGTAACCTGGTATTGGTAAGTGGTCAAATAAAATTGATTTGAATTGGCCTAATTTCAGAAAGGCTTGTATTTATGAAGATGTTATAACATATCTAGATAATATGGGGATTAAATAAAAATACATTTAATTTGAAAGCTCATAACTTTTTATATTTACATTAAACAAACAAGAAACTACATCATACATCAATTTTCTTTTCCAGAAGGCAGGAGTTGAAAAGAAGGTTTAAATCCTAGGCTTAAAATCTTGAAGGTACTTTTCTTGCATTAATTTTGGCAAACTCTTTGACAAGTTCTTTTACATCCATTTGAGTGGCTAACTCATTTTCAATGGGAACTATAGCAAAACCTGAAAGTCTCCCCTGTCTCATTGAACTATGCAGATATGTTTTAATTAGTTTTAGTTTCGAAAAATTTCAGCTTTTTTAAATCTAAATGTTGCCGCCGCTAAATGTTCCTAAAAATTTCCCACCCTAGGTGCCTGCCTAATTCACCTATATGGATAAACCAACCCTGGATGAAGGTCAGTTTCACAGTATAGGTTGTGTTGCTAATCTGGCAGTGGCATTTATAATATAGGCCTACTGGTACAAAATAAAGTAAAATATAGTAGCCATTTGATGCAAAGGTGCTTCAGTGTGTATTATCTTTGTTGATTTTTTTATTGTTAATCTTTTTAATTTATTATTATTATTATTATTTTTTTTGTCAATTTATTTTTTATACTGTAATTTGTTAGAATGAATTACAAAACCAATCAGTAAAATAATATTAGGGCTGCCACATCTTGGGGTCAGGCCCAGGACCATGTACTGGTTGTGGCCCCTTCAGTTGTCTCTTCTCTTCTCCATGGAGCTTCCTTCTTGTTAGTCGTGTAACAGAATGGTCCGAAGTAGACTAGAAAAATTAAAATTATGGTAAATATTGCCAGAATACCATAGTTATAAACAAGGTGTTGTGAATGATAAGATAGTTACAAATTTTGGCACAGATTGTACATCAGTGCACTTGTAACAATCGTAAAATGAGGGTAACTGGAAGCCAGGTATATAATGCGAAAAGAAAGAAATGTTGAGTTCTTTTTTACAAAAGGAGTTGTCTCCGCTGGGAGGTTTAAATGAAGACAATGACCTCTAATCAGCCTTGTCCTGTTACTCTTACCATATGCTGAATTGAGAGTTAGAGGGTGTAAAAGTATTTTCAGTCTTTCATGAGAAATCAGTTCAGTTCTTAAAATTTATACGATGCCACATGTGTGGAAGAGATTTTTGTACAACACAGGTTTTAAATTAGAAGTGATTTACACTGATTCCATTGTACAAGGTTATAATTTTTTCATGCAATGGAATATATTATTCCATTATTCTTTTTATCACATTAAATTTCTTTTCCTTTAAATTTCCATCCTAAAATCAAGGTGCATCTTATGGTCTGGAGAATCTTATAGTCCGTAAAATACGGTATACAAGTGTAGTAATAAAATGTAAAAGAAAAATCTATGACATGGCTCCAAATGAACCAAATACTAATTTCAAGATATTTGGCTCATAATTTTGCAACAAATTTGACATGTTCTTTTGTTTACATTTTTTTTAATGGATAAATAACTGTATATAGTCTCTTTGGACTAGTGGTCATAACACTTTAGCATAAGGGATGTATTTATCCCCAAAATTATGTTGAATTTTCATATTTTGTTCCCATATTGTCAATAATGATCATTATAAAATAATTATAAATTTATTTCAAAGAACTTTTTCTACTTTCCTTGGTTTCACAGATTGTAAAAAGGCAGGTGACATTATTGATTCTGGAACAGAGGCTTAGACTTCTCAGAGATTCTTTTAAAGAGGTAAGTGTAATCTGAAAGTTAATAGTGTATTTCCTAATGTTTTTTAAACTATTTATTGGGGTAGTGAACCCACATCATGTCATTAGGCTTGGGTAAAACTGATAGTTTTTGTATTCAGGTACAGAGTAGGCCCTGAGTTTGAATAGAAAACAATAACCATTCACTGTCCATTAACATCAGAATATACAATGAAAATATGCAATAACCTAAACACCCCCAAAAATTAATCTTAATTGAATTTATCTTTTTACCAATACTGAAAATTCAGAAAATGAATCCAACAATACATGTGAGCCATGCATGCATCACTGTAGTATCACCTGAAGAAATGGCATTTCAAGGCATGGTTTTCAGAGATGCCAACTTGAAAATATTATTGGAGGAGCAAGAATTAGATTGTCAGTAGTTAATATTGTGATAAAATTCTTGAGTTTTGTCCATTCTGTAGTGATGTTAATCTTAATGATTTATATAGAGCATAAAGCTTTTACACTGGAACTCACTACTGCGATATTTTGTTACCTGTTGGAGTGCTTTCAACTGCTTGGAGCGGCCATCTTCAGCAACTGACTCCCGTGATGCTATCGTTGTGGCCTGGAAGACATTTTTGGATAACTGTGTCGTAGAGCGCGTGCGATTTGAATTGTAATTTTTTGTTTAGGATGTTGGTGTTGTCTTGTGCGGTGTGTTTGTATATTTCATATTGTTCGAGTGTGTTGAGTGTGTTACGCATTACACATTAACCACAAAGGTCACACACTCAACACACTCGAACAATATGAAATATACAAGCACACCGCACAAGACAACACCAACATCCTAAACGAACAATTACAATTCAAATCGCACGCGCTCTACGACACAGTTATCCAAAAATGTCTTCCCAACGACAACGATAGCATCACGGGAATCAGTTGCTGAAGATGGCTGCTCCAAGCGGTTGAAAGCGCTCCAACAGGTAACAAAATACCGCAGTAGTGAGTTCCAGTGTAAAAGCTTTATGCTCTATATAAATCATTAAGATTGTTAAATATTGGGGGTAGAGAGTAGGCCTACCTTGCCCTCCCCCCCCCCAAAGTTAGCGTCTTTGACAGTGATGTATATAAACACACACGACGCACACAGTACTGGTATACAGACAAGATGGCTTTGAAAAAATGTCATTAAAATATAGAGTTTTGAAGGAAATGCTAGATAGGGTTTTGGTATAAAAACTTTCTCTTTAATCAACAACAAAAGATAAAGTGTATTTCACATATGAGTTGGCCAATTGTGTGGGTTTCTGCATCACAGCAGCCACAGCTCTAACTCCTGAGCGACTGGGGTAAATATCTTCCCAAATAAAGCTGCTAATGGTGTAATGATTCAGGTTTTCACAATTAAAGTTATAGTACAATGAAAATAACCACACACCTCATCACAAGAGATGTTGGAAATGCCCTCCTCTTACATCCACACAACACTGACACCATTTTTGGGAATTTTCTTTCATGCGCATAAGTTCAGCTTCCAAGATAGAATTAATTTATATTATGCTAACTGGAGAAAGTCAGCGGTGTGTATAAAGTGAAGCAAGTTGAGTTTACTCTAATTTTGAAGAGCATACTCCTTTTCTAATGAATAAAACAGAGTAAGAGCTTCCTCATTGAGACCTCACTCCTTGAGCAAGAGGTTTCCACACAGAAGCTGACTTATATTTAATATGAATAATGTAAATTTCTTGCGCTCTCTCTTGAGTAGTCCTACTCACTTAAAAAATCTGCTCTCAATGCAAATCCAACATTTCTTACTTCATAATATGCAACATTTTTAAACTTGAGCAATCAAACTTACCTTTTAAAATCTGAAGTAATGTTATGTCACAGTCGCAAATAATATACAAATGACTGGTATAAATTTATGCTTTAGGCCAGACATGGGCAAACCCCTATCCATTGACACGCAACCCGCAAACTTTTGTCAACTTACACATAGTTCGAAAAGAATGGGTAGATGGAGACACAAGCAGACAATACATGCAGTGGTGGTTGCTCATTCTTAGGGAAACACTAATTTCACTTTATAATGTGCACTACAAGAAACAAATAATACAAACAATGTTGTATTTTTAATTATTCTTCTATGTGTGCAATTATTTCATTATACAAAGGCTTAGAATGTGCCCTAACGCCTTTCCAATCTGAACTGCGTCGCGACCCGTCACAGCTTGCAAAGAGAGTATGACTCATGGATGGGAATAATCCACCACGTACACCGAATGTCCGCAATGCCATCTTGTGTGTTATGCGGGAAGGTCAAGAACCACAAGTGGTTCGCGAACCAGTAAATGCCCATGTATGCTTTAGGCCATCATGACTGTGCTATGAAATTTCGTTAAGAGAAAATACTGGCTATTCATTAATTTTATAATTATTTATAATATGAAATAAACAATAATATGATTGTGATCATGATCATGTTTATATTTCAGCCACGTAAAACATATGAGTCATTGAGCGCACTTGTGAAAAAACATCGTCTGCTCACTACAGCAGATAGGGAACTGATGGACTGAGGCGGGTAATTAAACAATAATTCTAATGCAAACTCTCTTTATATGAGGGTTATCCAGAAAGTAAGGAACGTTTTGGAATTTAAAAAAAACCAAGTACAAGAAAAACATTTTATTATATACATGTGAAAGAGCGACTAAAATACTACTTTTCAACATAATCACCATACAAATTCAGGCACTTATCAAGCGGTGGACAAGCTTTGAAATTCCTGTGTCATAGAATTCTGCCGCCTGTGATCTCAGCCACTCAGTGACGCGTACCTGGAGCTCCTCATCGTCGTGAAACTTCTGTGAAACAATTTCAAAAAATAAAGTCCGTGAAACTTGTGGGAAACACAGAGAAAGCTCAGTTATTGTGAAACGGCGGTTTTCACGAATCTTTTCGTCAACTTGGGCGACCAGATTGTCAGTCACAATGCTCGGACGTTCACTCTTCTCTTCATCATGAACGTTTGTTCGCCCATTTTTTAACTGAATACACCACTTCCTGACACGCTCATTACATTGTTCCCGTACACTTCACACAGTTCCCGATGAATTTCTATTGGTTTTAAGTTTTTTGCCAACAAAAAACGAATCACATACCGCACCTCACAACTGGCGGGATTTTGGATTGGAGCACACATTTCAAATTTGAATAATAAAAAAAGGGGCAGCGCAGAGATGTTCCCATTGTCACAGCTGGACGCTGACTGAGGTGCCGAGTACGAGCACACCATTGTATACGCTATTGGCGCGCGCCTGGCGGCATCAGGTGGAAACGTTCCTTACTTTCTGGATAACCCTCGTATATAAGGTAACTTAACATTGGTAGCATTGTATGTGCATGTAACCAGTTCATTCTTGGCAGTACTCAATGGTGGACCAAACATGTCAGAAGAAAGGATGTCCATTAAGTCACGACCAATACTGAATTTATTATGACAAGTCATTTCTGTTTACTGAAAAGGGAGGAAATCCCATGTGTTTGGTTTGTTGTAAAGTTCCAAACAACAGAAGGAATTTCAATCTACAACTGCATTATTATTCCCATCATTCAAATAATTATGACAGGAGAAGAACCAACTACTCTCATCCTACACAGTACTACACTATATTATACAATAGTTCTTAGCTTTGGTTCATGGCCGTCCGGAAGGATGGGCAGGATAGGGCCGCTGCCCCTCCCTGGAAATTGTTTACACATAAACGTCTAAATTAAATGACTATAAGCAACTAATGTGAAATGAGGTTTAAGTCTCCAAATACTGTTGTATGTTTATGTTGTTTGGATGAAAATGAGCTGTAACAGCTGACTAGATATGAGCTTGTAGGAATAATTACTTCCCCTAAACTTGAAACCATTTATAGCCAAACATTTTATTATAATGAAAATAAGGCAAGAGAGTATCACATTTTATATGAATAATACCTGTGAAATTGTAAGGTGTATGAAACATGGCCATAATCCAGCTACGGTAAATGAAGGATGTTGATTATATAATAATAATAATAATAATAATAATAATAATAATAATAATAATAATAATAATAATAATAATAATGTGAATAGTAATAAAAACAGCAATAATAATACGAATAGTTATAATAATAATAACAATAAAGTGATTGTAGTAGCATAGTAGTGGTGGTGGCAGTAATTCGTTCATTGGCCCCCCCTTGACAAAATTTCTGTGGATGCCCATGTTTTGGTTACTTTGTAATTTGACATCTGAAAGTAATTTTATTAAGCTCATATGTCAGTTACTATGTTTTCTAGAACAAAAAATGTGATGATGATGATGATGATGATGATGATGATGATGATGATGAGGATATTGATGATGGTGATGATGATATTTATTTGCTGCCTATGGAGATTACGATCAGTCTTTCAGACATTGTTGGATACATACAAGTACATACAATTTAATATTTACAATCAGGATACATCTTACAATTTATCATTTACAACTGAAGAGCGTTTTTCAAAAGCCGATATCTACATAAAGTATAGTTTTGATATATATCGGATTTTGATAGAACACCTTAACCGTAGATATAGGATTTTGCAAAAAGTACCATTTTTATGCCATTTCTGATTGGAACCTGTCGGAATATGAAAGAACCAGTATAATCATTGGAAAGGCAGCTACTTAAACTATACGAAACAATATATATCTCTATTTCGTCAAAACCTGCAGTTATCGGCTTTTGAAAAAAAGCTCCTCAATTGATATATTAGTTCGAAACAATAATTGGTCAACAATATTCCCTCGTCTCTTAGGATGGGCTATTACAATACAGACTTTAAGATATTGTCGTTGAGTATATCTATAATTCTAATCAATCTCTATATATAAAAGGCTTTGTCCTGACTGACTGACAGAGAATCAACGTAGAGCCTAAACTTTAATAGGTAGAGACTTGGAATTTTGACATTACCTTCGTTTCATGATGTATATGTGCTCACTAAGAAAGGATTTTCAAAAATTTTGATTTTAAATGCCAAAAATCAAATGTTTTTGAGAATACTTAATCCCTTTTTACATAGAATTATCAAATCCAAATCACAGTTCACATGACAACATATTGTTGCCAGTGGTCTTAGGTGGGTTTGGGAATAAATGAAATGGGACTTTGAGAAATTAGAGAAGCTATCAATATAATTCATTTAATAAATAAATATTAAAGAATTAAATCCACGAAAATAATGCGGTCACATAACTTTCTCTACCCTGGATATAGAGAAAACAATACGAGGTATGGTAATATGTTTTGGGGAGAGAAGTATGAAAGTGATATTGCATTTCTGTTTAATGTCATCCCCAAAACGGTTTTGTGGTAACATAAGAGTGAAAAATAAATATTCTGCAAAGACAATACAATTTTATGTTACCAGAATTTCTGTTTTTTCTTATTTGAACCGCTACCAGGCTTGCTGTGTACTGTACAAGCGATGGGATGCAAAATTCTACATCCTCTATGATCCATAAAAATCTATATCAAGCATTTTCTGAGGGAATAGTTTGAGTGTGATAAGTCGTTCTTCCTATTTCAAATTATAAATACCTATATAAAGATCTAGAATTTAAAAATCGAAAGTTCTTCATAAGTTAATTTCCAATTACAAAATAAAAAACCCGGGCGACGCCGAGCCTTTTAAGCTAGTATACTTATAAGTTCTAAAAGTAATAATAATAATAATAATTCTTGTCTATATACAGTTTTCTCAGCCATTACTAAATGTTACATGTATGTGAAACATATAACTTCCTCTGCCCAAATAAACGTTTTGCCTCTTAATACAGTATAATATGTATGATATCCTCTTCATGTAAATTGTTTGTAAAGATTCACATTCTGATATAGAATAAGAGGTTGTATTGCGAAGAACATGTATTCCCTGGTTTCAACCTGATGCCAAGCTTTATTGTTCACCAGGCAACATTGAATTTCTGCTAAGAATTGCTAAGAACTATCCTTCAGATAATTTTTGCAATTTTTTTTTTTCAAATAATAGCTTTAGCTCTTATTTTAAGCACCTCATGCACAAAATTAAACAAAATTGTTTGAACCATTTTCAAGAAATTTTTAGAAAAACTAAATTCTTTTAATATAAAGTGACATTCAAAGTTTGAGATAGCCGTTGCCATTCTTCATGTCACATGCCCGAAAGATACCTAACTGAAATATTAACATATTGTTTTCCTACAATTTTTCGTTCTAGAAATAGGCCATTCACAGACAGGACCATAGCTAGGCGGTGGCGAGATGTGCCCCCGCCAAGGGTGCAGGTACAAAGAGGGCGCAAAATTAACCATGAAAAATCCTGCCTTTTTTAGCCTGGTGCAATTTATCAAGCAATACAAATTCCATTTTAATGGGAGAAATCTTTCAGGTTATTAAAATTTACTGCATGTGAACTATCTGTAGTATTATGCCGATTGTCTACAAACAAAAAGCAGTCATGCAACATTCTTCAATTAACACGTTTCTTATTGACAGAGTATGATAACATGAATCATGAACAGTATGGAAAGATATAACGACAATAAAAATGAAAATGTACGTTATTATTGAGATGAAAGTGGTTCAGCTCAATCCCTTTCCAGCTGACTGTCGTCCTCAGTGCTACTTCTGTCGGCAGGATTGATTACAAAGCGTTCAACAATGGCATCGCACATACTGTTACATGCTACATGCAAAAATGACTGACCAACTATATTATAACTATGGAAAAAGCCAAATGTGCAGGTCTCAATTCCTTTTGTTATTACTATTTACTAATGTTTATAAATAAAGTGTGAAGTAAAATTTCCTATTGGTCAGCAGGTCGACACCCACGGCTGTTATTGTTGGTTTCCGTGACCGAAGCCACTATTTCTCTATCAAGTAACTCCTCAGTTTGGATCACGAGGCTGAGTGCAGTCCGTTCCAGACCTCCCTCCCTCAGAAAAAATCAGAGGAGGTACTGGGGATCGAACCCGGGCCTACAGATCGATTTAACTGTTAATAAAAAATACTGTGCATTTTTTCATTTTCACATTGCATGTTGCAGAAGCTGTTTTAAAAAGTTTCTATTGGAAGAAAGTACTTTTACCTATATTAATGTGTTAAACATTTTAGCAGGCCTCAGGTCTATTATGTACTTTACTTTTGATAATAGATTTTATGATGTAATTATTTTTTAAGTAGTTCAATCGTCTGAAAATAAGGTTTTAGTACCTTCAAAGTCCAATACTTAGTTCATTTTCAAATTGAGGTTCAGGTTTTCTTTGATGATAACAGTGTTTTTATATTAAAATAATAAACAATTTTGCAGAAATTTAAAAAAATTGTTCAGACCCCCAGTATTGGAGGGCATGGATTTGTCAAACTCGCCAAGGGCGCAGAAGGACCTTGCTATGGCCCTGTTCACGGACACATAGACGCACAGATGCACAGACACACAGACAGACATGTTTCTGAAAATGTTGTTTTTAGATTCAACAGATCTCAAAATGTGTATTTATGTTAAAACTCAACTTCAAATTTTGGGGTCGAATACAGTACTTCCTGTACTTTATAGTACCTATGTTATGGACAAAGAAAGTAAAAACGTGTTTATAACAAAGTCTAAAAGAAAACAATGCTTTTACATACTCTGCAGTTAGATGAATAATAATCATTATTGAATATCGTTTATTACGTTTTATTAGTTTTACATATTTGTGTCCATTATCCACATATAATATTTTAGTTTAAGATTGTTAAAAAAGGAAAAACAGTATCATGGGTCTGTTGGACCTAGCACATTAACAAGTTTATAGAAACCCAGGTGCTTAATTAGAAGTTAAAGTTGATTCCCCATATTCTTATAAAATATACCTCATGTCCCTGAAATATATTTTAAGTTGTTGCTAGATAACATAATGTTTTTTATTTAATTTCTCTATTATTTTTCCACAGGTATGGCCTTGGCATGTAACGTCTTTTGATAAAAATTGTTTACTCCATTATGTCTGCTGTCAATAAACATGTTAGATAATGTTTAGATATTGGCTACTGAATTTTATTTGTGATAAAACTAGGTACATTCATGTTTCCACATTACATGAGAATAATCAGGAATCAAACCCAACTGTGCAAGTCAGAGTTCATGCGAGGAACTCCAAACCCTATTAAGTTCACCCCTGAATAAAATTGAGTTATACATGGATTTGCATAGTTCCTAGCATGCTCTTTCCTGCTAAGAACTCTTTTCACATGAAATTGTATTGTGTACAGTGTAAATGACAAGCGAAAAGCAGCTGGTGGTGCAAATTGTATTTTGTCCACATTTGTGAGTGCTGCAAGCCGTATTATGTCCACAGCTATTTTTTTCTTCTCATTGGGTACCCTGTAAGTGAATTATGTTGGTTAAACTGATGACTTGATCAGTACTAAGTGTAGGAAGGATTCTGTTAGTTTGTGCTGTGTTTTACATTGGATGAAAGTGTAATGTAGGGGAAAAGTCCCAAAGGAAACAGGAGCAGCAAAAGTGAGCAAGGCAGTTTCAGTTCTACTGTAGTCCTACAGTATTACAGAAGAAATCTTGAATCACACTTTTTCCAGAAACAAAGCTGTGCACAGTAGCAAATGGCATATACAATATGCAATACATATGGGATGAAACTAAAGGCTTGGATTAAAAATTTAGATAAATAAAATGTTTGTCTTACTATAGGCCTACAATTTAGGATATTTAAAGACAGGTTTTATTATTTTTAATTTTTAAATACTATTTGAGGAGTAGGCCTAATTTATTTTTTGGCTCTCCTATAAAATTTTGCATTTTGGACATTACATTTTGCAATGATACTCCTCATGTCAACAGATATACAGGGTGTTTCAAAAGATTGTTCACAACGTGCTCTATGCTGTGGAATCCGTGTTTGTGAATTTAACGACATTACAAATCATTGCTCCAAATTATCATAGAACATGTCTTTAGTTTCTATTTCTTTTTCCTCAGTTGGAGCATAACAATTTATTAATGTAGTGTTAAAAAATCTTCCTTTGATTCTTAGAGCACTTAGCCTATCATTGAAAGGGATGAACTTCAAGACCATATTTTTATAGCAGTTGTTAACTAAAAAACCTGTTCCAAACATGCTGTTCTGCCCTCCACTATAGAATACTGTATATTCGCCCGACTTTGTTATTCCTTCACCTTTCCACCTCATTTCTTGTATTGCTAATATCCCTATTTTATATGCCTTCATTGTTTCCTTCACATCCTTTAGAGCTCTCACTTGTAAGAGACTTCTCACATTCCATGTGGCCAACTTCAAATCATGTCCTTTATTCATTTGCCTAGGCCGTTTCCTATTTGACAATCCGACTTCATTTAGTATGGCTTTCTGAACAAGTTAATTTTTGCAAAGGTAGGGTTGTTAGCCCTACGCCCAACCCCCAACCTGGGGGACCAGGTCATTTGATTTTGGAGTTTCCCTCTCCTAGATCAGTTGCTTTCACCACAGCTAAGGAGCCTGATCTGCCCCTCCCTAACTTGAGGTGTCTCTTCCGCTGCCTCCGCCATTGGGACTCTCACTCCTCCTCTGCCTTCAGCACCGTTGGACAACCTCTTCTGAGTTGCTTCTTAGTCTGGATCCTCCCCTACGGCCTGTCCGGCATGGGTGGCCCTACCAGTAGCTATGCTACCGCCTGCGTAGCCCGTAGGTTCGATGGACCACACAAGCTCTCCCACCAAGTACAAGGTCTTGCAACTCCCAGGGAGAGATGAGAATTAAACATCATGTATAAATAAAACTTATTTGGGTTAGATGTCTTCTGGGGATGTGTTACGGGGACTGACGACTTTTTCTTACTTTTATACGATATCCTTATATTTTGAAGGATAGTTATAAGCCAGTTATCGTTTGTACAAACTCAAGCTTTTAGGTCTTGCGGGACAAAGAATACACCTTTGGTGAGACTAAAACAGACTAGTTGAATAAAAACACTTTCTTTAATGCACTTTATTTACCTTGGTAAACTTCTGGACGGCCGTTTCGCAGGTGGTGTTCCTGCATCATCAGCAGAGTTAGCCGTCCAGAAGTTTACCAAGGTAAATAAAGTGCGTTAAAGAAAGTGTTTTTATTCAACTATTTATTACACAACGCTAAAGTCGGACACAAGAATGAAAACAGACTAATTTTTCACTATTTTATTAAAAACGACTCTACCGATTTTGTTTAAATTTTCTACACTATTTGTATAAAAGCTAGAGAGCTAGAATCTTTATTTCAAAAATTTTCCAATAAATCATCTGAACAACCATACACTTCATTGGAACATGAATGGTAGAGGAAATCATGTGTGGGCCTACATTTTACATGAGAATTTTTAATAAGTGTACCTACCTTTTTTTAACAGTAGAGTATATGTAATGGTATCATATTTTATTACATAAATATTCACATTTCATAACTTTACTAGAAACTTACACTTATATTGATTATTATTAGTACTTTTATCATCATATCATCATATGTGTTTGATAATAATTCATGAATCAAGTAATTCTGACCTAAATTAAATGTTGTAAACATATTTTCTTTGTAAGCTTGTATAAAATCATTTTAAAAATCTAAACAGCCATTAGTGTTCATATCTTCATAATCATCATCTTCATCAACAACTTCATAATCATTCTTCTGATCATCTCAAATAAACCGAGAAACAAACAATAACAATCTTTAGCTGTCTTTAAGTTTTTTTTTTTATTGTAAACACATTCAATTATATATTATTGTTTCTCGGGTTTCGAACCGGGTGAGTTGGAGATAGGTATTTTCTTAACTGACTTCTTTTCAGGATTTCCATACATGTCGGTACACACTTTCTATTGACATTTCAGATATGATATACATCCATATATTTTAGTCATAGCATACATAGCATGGCTAGACGCAGTAACGTAATTTACAATAAATTATAGTAAAAATTTGTTGAATTTGTAGGAATATTTCGCATATAGATAATTTTTCAACTTCAGTTTAAGCTACCTTATATTATGATTACTTAGATTTTTAAATGGTAAATTATTAACAGTTAAATTATTGAAATAAATACTGGAATAATTCAAGCAGATTTTAAAATAATTATTTTGACAATAGTGTTATATAATGTGATTTTCTATGTTAATACTTTAGGCCTATGGGAGTTATATTGTTATTTCATTACCAGCGTGGAATTCTTCTCCATAAAATTAAATATCATTAACCGAAACAAACAAACAAACAAATAAAAGCAAAAAAGTACGATTCTATTAGCATAAAAGTGAGACATAGGGATGAGACTAGAAGTTCATTTATTTAATGTGTGTCACCATGTACCCAATGCTATGAAAAAAGACATGTATGTGTTCTCTGATGAAAGAACAGTCGCTGTCTCATGTCACAATTATTGAACCAGTTTCGGAGATGGCAAACACACTCAATAAGTAAATACCGCTCACTCTACTCTATTCCCATTGTTCAAAATGTCCACTAGCACAGAGGTGCCATCTGTTGAGTAGGAGAGGTCAGCAGTCTCAGAAGCTACTTAAGGAACCTAAAAAGCTGCATAAATAAATTCATTTTTCAAAGTCCTGATGACACACTAACCTATTTTTGTGATTGATAATGCATGAATTAGGTCCAGAAATAACATAATTTACACTGCAGCTAGACTAACTTAATTAAATGACAATAACGCTAATTTTTTAAAGTGAAACTTCTTTAGCCGAGGTAGGATTTAAATCAAGAGCTTACGTTACGCTCAAAATCAAGAAATTAGTATGACAGAACGGACTGGATAAAAAAAAAACAATCAACTCAATGATTAGGTTTATCCAAAATTTAAAAATCCAGAATTCTAAAATTAAAAAAAAAATTAAAAATTCGAAAATCCATAATTTTTAAAATCTAAACATTAAGAATTAAAAAATCCAAAAAATAAAAATATTCAAAGATCCAAAAATTAAAAAATCCAAAACTTCAAAATTAAAAATTCAAAGATCCAAAATTTTAAAAACCCAAAAAATCAAAATCTAAAAAATAAATAATCCAAAATTAAACAATCCAAATATCCTAAATTTAAAAAATCATAAAATTCAAAATAAAAAATGCAAAATTTAAAATTAAAAAATCAAAAATATAAAATAAAAAATTTAAAAAATTCAAAAAATAAAAAATCAGAGATCCAAAAAGAATCCAAAATTAAAAATTCTAACATCCAAAAAATAAAAAAACAAAAAATAAAAAATTTTAAAGAATAAAAAATCAAAAATTTAAAAGTCAAAGATTAAAAAAATTTAAAGAATCCAAAATTTAAAAAACCAATAAATAAAAGTTCAAATATTCAAAATTTAAAAATCCAAAACTAGGAAATGGAAAGATCCAAAATTTAAAAATAAAAAGTCCAAAAATTTAAAAAATCCAAAATTAAAAAAATACAAAAATACAAAATAAAATTAAAAAATCTAAAAATTAAAAATTAAAAAATCGAAAATCAAAAATTAAAAAATCGAAAATCAAAAATTAAAAAATCCAAATAATAAAAAAACTCAAAGATCTAAATTTTAAAAAATCCAAAATTCCAAAATTGCAAAAATTATAAGACAAAAAATGTTAAAAATCCAAAATTATATAAGTCAAAAAATCCAATATTAAAAAATCCAACAATCCAACATTGAAAAATCCAATAATCCAAAATCGAATAAATCCAAAAATTAAAACAAGTTTCACTTCTGTCGCGTGGCATTCCACGCACACTTTTTTTTAAATAAGCTAGTTCCTATCGAAAGTAATTGTTTCACTTTAATACATTATGTATAATAGTAGTATGGTTTTGTCACCTACGTCATTGGAGGGTCCGGAGGGTCCGGTAGGGGAAACGGGTCACGTGACAGGTGGCGCTGTAGGGGAAGGTGGGCGTGGCTATGACGTCAGTGGCGGATTGTATGACGTCACGGATTCTGATTGGTTGGATTGCGTCACGTGATATGGAGGGGAAGGTGAGACCGTAGTGGAGGGGGAAGGCTTACGTCACGGAGGGTCCAGAGGGTCCGCTTACGTCATCATTACGTCATGGGAGGGTCCAGAGGGTCCGCTTACGTCATGGGAGGGTCCGGAGGGTCCGCCTACGTCACAACATACGTCACAAGTGGGCGTGGCTATAACCACGTGATTCAAAATGGCGTCGGTTCCGGTTCCTATTGCAAATGGCGGCGGTTCCGGTTCCGGGGCGTAATTTATAATGTAATTGGTTACGTTTCCGGCGCGAAATTCAAAATTTGAGAATTTATAATAAAAATGTCTACGTTTCCGGTTCCTTTTTCAGGTGGGAAATTTAAAGTTTATATATTGGTATTGTTTTACAATATGGCGACATCGCTTACGTCATCAGACCTATCTCATCAGTAGAGTGTCTTATGACGTCACTTCTTATACGTCACAAGTGTATTGAGAGGACTGGGAGGAATGGTAGGGGAGGGAGGAATGATTACGTCATCAGAGGAATAAGAGGGGAAGGTGGATTGTTTTACAATATGGCAGCATCGCATACGTCATCAGAGGAGGATTGGGTCGCTTACGTCAGAGGAGGATTGAGAGGAGGAATGATTTATGACGACACAGCAGATTTTAATCTTTATGTCTTTTTAGCATGGAAGCATTACACTATGACGGTTTCTCACAAAGCATAAATACATCATATTCCTACACATAGGTTTTCTGTAAGATGACTATTTCAGTAAAAAATATCCCTGAGAGCGTTATTTTATTCCTTCGTAAATATGGTAGCTTTCGTCTTAAAACTATATTTTATTTGTAAGATTTTAATCCTAGCCCAAGGGGTTAACTCAGCTTCTGGCTTAGCGGATAGTCGTAAATTTTCCTATCATGATCGATGCATAATCTTACATGTTGAATTATCTTCAATTCCCCCAGTATAATGTCGGAATAATATTATATCATACTTCATTATTCAAAGGCGTCTTGTAAAGTCAATGTATAGAACTGTGTTAGCACACTGTTTCAATGTACGTGACAGAATTGATGCATGTGTATCTCGTTATCTGCAACACTCATATAACGCTATACAACAAGATGCTTCTCTTATCGCTCGCTAACTTACAACTTCATTCATTACGAATTATCTCTTTAAATGTCTAGCGTAACACTGCAATATCTTTAAATTTTAAAAAATGATGTATGACTGAACCTTTACATTTTAAAATGATGTATAACTATTTTGATATTCATCACCATTCTATTGCGATATATTAAAAACTTATATTGTAATATTCCATCGCTGAGTGGTTCTGAGTTCGATTCAA
Source organism: Ectobius pallidus (assembly GCA_964059195.1). Lineage (NCBI taxonomy): Eukaryota > Metazoa > Arthropoda > Insecta > Blattodea > Ectobiidae > Ectobius > Ectobius pallidus. The sequence goes on along the minus strand of CAXKWD010000004.1, from coordinate 170,853,600 downwards.
AGTCAGTAAAGGCATATTCAGCTTTTCACACATTGCAGGAAACGCGAAATATCAAATAACTGCTGATAAGCTTTAGCGTATATTTCTCCCAGTGTTTCATCTCTGATGGAACCTTATATTATTTTTAATGTAGTTTCATACAGAGTATGTCAGCATTTATTGCATGAAAATTAATATTCTACTTCCGCACCAGAATTAAATATCGGATATCTGATAATTTCACCAGAAATGATTATATTTCATATACGTCATCGAATTAATGTGGGAATTCGCGAAATGAATTGTTCACAAAGATGAAAAGCGAAATATCTAATTACTGCTGACTTAAGATTTAACGTATATTTACCAAGTCGTGAGGCTATCGTCAGCATTTTTTTAAACTGCAATCATTCCATTGGTGTAAAATATATTTATCCTGTTGTGAGGCTATTTCATAACGTCATCATCCGCGAGGTTAGCTCAAAACAACACTATATAAACCAATGACGTCATGCTTCAGGCTCACTTCTCATTCATCCGTTATCAGCTTCAGATCTCTTCGGAAAAATGGAGAGCGCCAAGTTTGTTCAGTGTTCAGAGTGTGATGCCAAATTTAGGCATAAGAAACATTTGAACAGGCACGTTATCACAAAACATACGAAATCCGAATACAAGTGCGAAACGTGTGGTGTATCTTTTACACGTAGGGATAACCTATCAAGACATATCCTCAATAATCATACATCCACCACTAAAAACATCGTGTGTGACATTTGCAAGACAACGTTAAAGTCTGAGAGGTGTCTCAACGCACATATGCAGAACGTCCACCATCCCTCAAGGAAGGTGGAACCTAGGCATATTGGGATCTACACCAACACTGGTCGCTTCCATCTACCAGCCCATAGCGGGGACGGAGTAGCCCACCCACCGATGGTTGTAGAGGAAGCCGGGCATTCATCTCATCATTTGCAGGTATGTTATTATTATTATTATTATTATTATGCAAGCCATCAAACTTATTTTTTATCATAGTACAAGACATAAAACGTAATATTATTTCTTTATAATAGTACAGAGTGGCTAAAATCAACACATTAAACTTTATTTCTTCTACCATAAATCTTACTATTTTATTATTATTATTGCGCAAACCATCAAACTTATTTTTTATCATAGTATAAGACATAAAACGTAATATTATTTCTTTATAATAGTACCGAGTGGCTAAAATCAAGACATTTAACTCATAAATCTTAATATTTTATTTTTATTGTGCACGCCATCAATCTTATTTCTTTTATGATGAAACTTAGTATTATTTTTTATATTGGTATAGAAAAGTTAAAAACAAGTCATAAAACTTTATTTCTTTTATCATAAATCTTAATACTATTTTTTTCTGTTGTTATAGAATGCAAGACCAGTGAGTGCACAGACTTCCACTCATCCAAATGGTGACCTATACCAACCTAGACCTTCCAGTATACATCCACAGGTATGTTATTATTATTATTATTATTGTGTAAGTTATCAAACTTATTTTTTATCACAGTACAAGACATAAAACGTAATATTATTTTTTATATTAGTACAGAACTGATAAAACCATGACATTAAACTTTATTTCTTTTACCATAAATCTTAATATTTTATATTTCTTTGTTATATATACGTTTATAGGTATGCTATTATTATTATGATTATTGTGCAAACCATCAAACTTATTTTTTATCACAGTACAAGACATAAAACGTAATATTATTTTTTATATTAGTACAGAACTGATAAAACTATGACGTTAAACTTTATTTCTTTTACCATAAATCTTACTATTTTATTATTATTATGCAAGACAACAAACTTATTTCTTTTATCATCAATCTTAATATTTTATTTTTCTATTGTTGCAGAATATAAGTCCAATGAGTGTGGATACCATGCGGACATCATCCGTCCAGCCAACCACCAGCCATCCTAGGCATTCAGGTCAACATTTACAGGTATGTTATTATTATGATTATTGTACAAGCCATCAATCTTATTTCTTTTATGATGAAACTTAATATTATTTTTTATATTAGTACAGATCAGATAAAATCAAGACATTAATCTCATAAATCTTAATATTTTATTTTTTATTGGTCATACCATCAAACTTATTTCTTTTATCAGAGAACTTAATATTATTTTTTATATTAGTACAGATCAGATAAAATCAAGACATTAAACTCATAAATCTTAATATTTTATATTTCTTTGTTATATATGCGTTTATAGGTATGTTATTATTATGATTATTGTACATACCATCAAACTTATTTCTTTTATGATAAAACTTAACATTATTTTCTATATTAGTACAGAGCGGCTAAAATCAAGACATTAAACTTATTTCTTTCTCATAAATCTTAATATTTTATATTTCTATTGTTACAGAATCCAGAGTCCATCCACCAGTTACGACCTAGTGTCATCATGCATACGCGTGATATTCCACAGGTATGTACAGTGAAATGTCTTAGTCTTTTTATTATGCCATTCGCTTACAAAAGTCCCGATACAGTGAAATGTCTTAATCTTTTATTATGCCATTCGCTTACAAAAGCCCCGATTGCTAATGTTAATGTTTTTTTTCGTTATTACAGAATCAATATGGAATGGATCGCGTCGCTGGACCACTGGGAGCAGCCACAACATCTGCAGAAACAAGTGAGTTTTTCATGCTACAATCTGCATTCAAATCAAGAATTGCTACTTATGCCGCATTAGATTTTCCTGTTGGCGATATGGAGTCTATCCTGTCGTCGTATCAGAACAAAATCGAGAACCTCCTTTCAGAGTCACTAAAGAAATTTACATCAATAAAATTTAACTTATTCGTTGAGTGTAACTTTGAAAATTTAGATGGTCAGGCATCATTATATAACTTCAAAACTAAAAATGAAATTCTGTACAGAACCTCGATCATTAGTGAAATAGTAACTAACCACATTGCTAAATTGAAGAAGGAGCTTGAGGAATGTAGCATGCGGGGCTCTGGGTGGTTTTATAAAAAACTACATAAAGTTGAGGTACGAATCAATGAACATGTCCCATTTATAGGGCGTGGCCATATGGTTCTGCCTGAAAAATTCCGCCACCTACATTCTCTCATCAATATTAATAATGAGGATGAATTTTGTTTTAAATATTGTATCTTATCTAAATTTGTAGAATCTGGTAAGGAATTGTGGACCAGCTACCTTGAAAGACCCGAATTGGGTAATAAGTACAACTGGAACTGTGTGAAATTCCCCGTTTCACTTCATGATATTGAAAAGTTTTCAAAATTAAACAATATTTCAATCAATGTTTTCGGCCTCGAGGAAAAGCGGGATGGGAAAAATATTTCTCATTTCGTGTTTCCTATCAAAATTGTAGAAAAGGAACTAGATGATCACAGAGATCTATTGTATGTGTGTAACGAACAAAATTCTCATTACATAGTTATTTCAGATTTTGACGCTTTTGTAAAACCATTCATAATGTCCAACAAACATAAAATCAGAGTTTGCAAACGGTGTTTTTCACATTTTCAAGCGTACGCTGACAAGTCTGCGGATGAGAGATTGGATAACCATCTGACGTTGTGTAATTCTTTCACACCCGTCAGATGTGAAATTCCAAAGAACCCTGAAGTTTGTTTCAATAAGCCTGAATATTCGCAAAAAATTAGATTTGTAATTTATGCTGATTTTGAATGCCTATTGGAGCCGATTTCAGGATGTTCAGGAGATCCGCAGAAAAGCTGGACTACACCTTACCAGAAACATACGCCGTACAGTTTTTGCTATTTCATTAAAGATGCAGAGGGTACGTTTTCCCAGTTACGGCTGTTTAGAGGGAAAGATTGCAGCGGGGAGTTTATGCGCTCGCTTGTTGACGATGTCAAAGTCATCGATCGAGTTTTAAACAGCGTAAACAAACCTATGATCCCTCTAACCAGCGAGGAAAACAAAGTGTATATGAGCAGTACCATTTGTCACATTTGTAAGCAGGGTAACTTCACCGATGTGAACTTCAAAGTTAGGGACCATTGCCATGTTAGCGGTCGTTTCAGAGGGGCCGCTCACAGGAATTGCAATCTGAATTATAGAAATCAAAGATTTGTCCCTGTTGTTCTACATAACATGTCCAACTATGATGCCCATTTTATTGTGAAAGAACTAGGATTCGATGAAAACCGTATCAACGTCATATGTAATAGTCAAGAAAAGTATGTCACATTTTCCAAATTTATTCCCTCCCCCTATTTGAGGAGGGGAGGTATGGAATTGAGATTTATAGATTCGTTTCGGTTCATGGCAAGCAGTCTGGAAAAGCTGGCAAACAATCTACCTAAAGATAAATTTATAGAAACAAGAAATTCGTTTGGTGAACAGGCCGATTTGGTATGTCGAAAGGGAGTGTTCCCCTATGACTATGTATCATCACACGAAGTTCTAAATGAGAAAAAACTGCCGCCTAAAGAAGCATTTTATAATAAGCTTAATAACAATCATATTTCAGATGAAGATTACCTTCATGCCACCAATGTGTGGAATTCATTTTCATTGAGCTCTTTGGGCGAATATTCGGACCTATATTTGAAATCTGATGTTTTGATTCTAACAGATATTTTTGAAAACTTTAGAGAGATGTGTTTTGAGACGTACGGAATGGATTGTTTGTTCTATTCCACAGTTCCAGGCTTTGCTTACTCAGCAATGTTGAAGTTCACAAAAGTTAAATTACCCTTACTCACCGATATGGATATGATACAAATGATTGAGCGAGGGATAAGAGGTGGAATTTGTCAATGCATCACCCGACACGTTACAGCAAACAATGAAATGTGTCAGGAATATGACGAGTCTGAAAAAAAAATCTTACCTCTATTATGTTGATGCTAATAATCTTTATGGGTATGCGATGTCTCAGGCATTGCCATCAGGTGAGTTTCGCTGGCTCGATAAAGATGAAATCGAGTCGTTTGATATCATGTCCATACCGGTCAATTCCAACACCGGCTACATATTAGAAGTAGACATTGAATATCCAGAACATCTACATGAATCACATTCTGATTTACCGTTCTGTGCGGAGATGAAAATTCCTCCAGGTAGTAAAAACAAAAAATTATTAACCACTTTGGAGCCAAAAGAAAAATATGTCGTTCATCACACGGTACTTAAACAAGCCGTGCAGCACGGATTGAGATTATCGAAAATCCATAGAGTCATTAGCTTTGAACAGTCAAATTGGTTGAAACCCTACATTGACTATAACACGGCCAAGCGTAGGGCTGCAGCCAACAACTTTGAGAAAGACTTTTTTAAATTGATGAATAACGCCGTTTTTGGCAAGACTATGGAAAATGTAAGGAAACGTATCAATTTTCGGCTTGTATCAAGTGAGAAGGAAATTCGAAAGCTGGTAGCCAAAAGTAACTTTATGGATAGGACAATTTATAACGAAAACTTGGTTGGTGTCCATCTAGCAAAAACTAGATTAGTGTTTGATAAGGCCATCTATGTTGGCATGTCTATTTTGGAAATTTCAAAAACTAGGATGTATGAGTTCTATTATGATACCATGAAAAATTTTTATAAAGAAGGATTGAAATTGTGCTACATGGACACGGACAGCTTCGTCTATAGAATTGACACGGATAACCTCTTCCGTGATATGATGCATTTCCGAGATGAGCTGGATACCAGTGTCTACCCACCCGAACATCCCTTGTTTTCAAACGAAAACAAGGCGGTGGTCGGGAAATTCAAAGACGAAGGAGCTGGTCACTCCATAAAGGCGTTCGTAGGTCTGCGAGCGAAAATGTACGCCATAAAATTTAGTGATATGGTCATCAAAAAATTGAAAGGCGTTAAGAAAAACGTCATTGACAAAGATGTCAGCTTTGAAGATTATGTCAACTGTCTCAAGGTGGGTCATTCGACTTTTTCCATCAACAGGTCGATTAGATCATACAAACATGATGTGTACTCCATCAGTATGAATAAACTCACCTTGAGCGGTAATGATGACAAAAGGTACATTTTACCTAACGGTATAGATACTATCGCTCACGGACACTACCAAATCATTGATGAGGAGTGTGAGGAGGAACCTCCTACTAAGAAACTTAAACTGTAAAAAATGTAAGAAATGTGATAAAATTGTATATTTGTGTAAAAAATTTATATTTATGTGTATGAAATGTGTAAAAAAAAAAAATGTGTATGGTTTGTGTAAAAAATTTATATTTATGTGTATGAAATGTGTAAAAAAAAATGTATATTTATGATTCAAACAATATGATTTATGATGAAGAAGAATAGGTATGATACAATAAAGTAAGATAACTTTGGGTTCATGTGGGATATAAATAAAAGAAAAAAGTTATAAAAATGAATCTATCTTTTATTTTCCCTAATCACATACAACATCCTTAATATTAACCCCAAGCTAGGGAACCCTAACCACTTTACAAACACCTTCTGTCCTTTGTTCTTTAACACTTTTTCAATTAAATAACAGTCTGGAAACTTAGTTTTCTGGAGTTCTTCAGCATAAAAAGCACCTTCAATACTCCCACCCTGCAGATACGTGGGAGGAAATGTCGATTGGATCTTCTGTATCTTGAAAATCTCCGTAGTCCACGATGGTAAGTATCCTTTATTAAATAATTTCCTATGTTTTGAAACTCTTACATAGTTACAGTCATTCTATGATTTTTCTCCCCCGCAATTCAGATATGATTTCTTCTATTTCGTTGTGATGAGAATAATTCCCTACTGCAGATGATGACAAAAGTATACGTAATCTGTCAATGAGCTCATTCGGATCAGGCCAGCATTTATAATCATATTTACGATTCGTATGTACTTCTCCTGTATGGTGCGACGAAGCCTCGTTGGAAGAGTCGAAATCTTGTTCTTCTATTTCAACATCATCTTGTTCTTCCTCTTCTTCTTCTTCTTCCTTATCCTCTTCAGGAAATAATTTCTTAATGACTTGTAGATATTTGTGAGTATTATCTCTTCGAATGTTTTCGCTTTCGTCATAATTTACTTTGTGCGCGCTAGTTTTTTTCAAAATCTCCTTATACATGGCTAAGTCATAACAGTCATATAAATGTTTATTAGGATTACTTTTCATCAATAGTTCAAGTAACCCAGAACAAACGATATATCTCTTGTCACCAACATAGAGGTTATCATTTTTAATGGTAACGGGGAATTTACCAATGTTGAATACCTGCCTATCAGGATCCCATCTCATACCGTAAATATCGTCATCATTATTTCTCGGTCTATGTTGAACGAGTTTCTGGACATAAGGCGCTGACACTTGACCGTAGACATTTTCTAACAGGTATTTATATTGCTTCTGCAGAGTTTGATCAGAGGAGTAATCAGATTCGTATTCCATCTCCGACTCTTCAGATTCACAATCACTGTTGTGTATGAACTCTTCCAGGGGGAGAGTTATCGGGTTTATAATTTCACCAATTTCTTGTTTAGACTGAAGATTGGATTTTTTTATCGCTAAATATTTATTCCGTAAAGTTTTATCTTGTTCCACATTATCTATCGGTATATTTTTATCTTTTACTTGTGGGAGGAGTTTATGTACCATTATCAGATGCTTCCTCAGACCTGTAGTATTATGGTTTTTCATTTTTAATTCAACATTCTTATGCTTTAGCTTTTCACAAAGTTTGCACAGAGCATACGGGTGCTCAGCTCCATCAAATAACACAAAAAAATTAACATATTTACTGTTTGATAGTCTCGATTGTGTGCATACAGCATCACTACTTTGATCAGAAGTGATCTCGTCACTCATTTCGGAACCTAACCTTCACAGCTTCAAGGATGAAAAGCAACTAACTCTATTTACCATAGATCCATTATTTATTGCTAAAAATCATAGTGTTCGAAAAAGGATATGCCTGAGGTTTTTAGACAGAGGATCGGGATGGTCTTGGTCTTGGTCTTGGTCTTGGTCTTGGTCTTGGTCTTGGTCTTGGTCTTGGTCTTGGTCTTGGTCTTGGTCTTGGTCTTGGTCTTGGTCTTGGTCTTGGTCTTGGTCTTGGTCTTGGTCTTGGTCTTGGTCTTGGTCTTGGTCTTGGTCTTGGTCTTGGTCTTGGTCTTGGTCTTGGTCTTGGTCTTGGTCTTGGTCTTGGTCTTGGTCTTGGTCTTGGTCTTGGTCTTGGTCTTGGTCTTGGTCTTGGTCTTGGTCTTGGTCTTGGTCTTGGTCTTGGTCTTGGTCTTGGTCTTGGTCTTGGTCTTGGTCTTGGTCTTGGTCTTGGTCTTGGTCTTGGTCTTGGTCTTGGTCTTGGTCTTGGTCTTGGTCTTGGTCTTGGTCTTGGTCTTGGTCTTGGTCTTGGTCTTGGTCTTGGTCTTGGTCTTGGTCTTGGTCTTGGTCTTGGTCTTGGTCTTGGTCTTGGTCTTGGTCTTGGTCTTGGTCTTGGTCTTGGTCTTGGTCTTGGTCTTGGTCTTGGTCTTGGTCTTGGTCTTGGTCTTGGTCTTGGTCTTGGTCTTGGTCTTGGTCTTGGTCTTGGTCTTGGTCTTGGTCTTGGTCTTGGTCTTGGTCTTGGTCTTGGTCTTGGTCTTGGTCTTGGTCTTGGTCTTGGTCTTGGTCTTGGTCTTGGTCTTGGTCTTGGTCTTGGTCTTGGTCTTGGTCTTGGTCTTGGTCTTGGTCTTGGTCTTGGTCTTGGTCTTGGTCTTGGTCTTGGTCTTGGTCTTGGTCTTGGTCTTGGTCTTGGTCTTGGTCTTGGTCTTGGTCTTGGTCTTGGTCTTGGTCTTGGTCTTGGTCTTGGTCTTGGTCTTGGTCTTCTAGGAATGGACTTGTATATTTACCATACATCAACTCTCAGGATGTCTAACAAAAAGATTATTTTAATCATATATTACACATATTACTTGATGAATCATGAACGCATTGGTCTTTCAGGAATTACTAGGCCCACATATAATAGACCTAGTGCTGTTGGGAAATAGTATGCTGTGCATGCATTCGTCTTCTTCTCGACATAAGCTATCCATTGGGAGGATCTCCAGAGACATGTTACGCTTCTCAACCTTCATGACTGTAAATGAGATTTTTTACAATGAAGCGAATGTTTTATATAAAAAGTTATAACATGAGAATGATTTAATCAGTATGGCGCCGCGAGTAGAACGAAGCAGACGTCGACACATCACTCATGGGAACAAATTAATAAACACACTGATTGATAAATTGCCTGGGTATCGCTTTTGTGGACCTGGAACTAAATTGGAAAAACGACTGCAAAGAGGTGATAAGGGAATCAATCCTCTAGACGAAACCTGTAAGGTGGACGATATAAGTTACGCACAGAGCTCAGATATAAGCGATCGACATAAAGCAGACTTGAAATTTTTAAAACAAGCTTCCAATCGTGACAAGGCTATCGACGCGAGTCTTGGGGAACGTGCCACAGCTTATTCCGTTTCTAAAATTATGAAAGGAAAAGTGAAAATGGAAATGGATACAATTAAAAAACTAAAAGCTGCATATAGAAAGTTACTATCGAATAAGAAGAACAAGAAAAAGAAGAGAGTGTTGAAATCGCCAAAGAAAATTGGTGGTATACTACCTCTCCTACCTATATTTGCAGGTTTATCTGCACTTGGGGCTCTCGGTGGTCTTGGTCTTGGTCTTCTAGGAATGGACTTGTATATTTACCATACATCAACTCTCAGGATGTCTAACAAAAAGATTATTTTAATCATATATTACACATATTACTTGATGAATCATGAACGCATTGGTCTTTCAGGAATTACTAGGCCCACATATAATAGACCTAGTGCTGTTGGGAAATAGTATGCTGTGCATGCATTCGTCTTCTTCTCGACATAAGCTATCCATTGGGAGGATCTCCAGAGACATGTTACGCTTCTCAACCTTCATGCATATCAAGCATCGTTCCATGATACAGAGCCATCCTGCGCGTTATGCTTCTCACTTACGACTAGCCTTGAACCTGTCCTGCACGTGCCGTGTATAACCTTGAAACAAGTTTGAACAAGTCCGAGTGATGACGTCATACATAAAGAATTCATGAATCAGTTGTAATGTAAGATGAACTTCCGGCCAGGTGTTCTGGCGTACGTGACAAAACGTGGGAGCAAAACTGATGATGTAGAGGATTATGATAAATTGCTAACACAGTTCTATACATTGACTTTACAAAACGCCTTTGAATAATGAAGTATGATATAATATTATTCCGACATTATACTGGGGGATTTGAAGATAATTCAACACGTAAGATTTTGCACCGATCATGATAGGAAAATTTACGACTATCCGCTAAGCCAGAGGTTGAGTTAACCCTTGGGCTAGGATTATCATCTTACAAATAAAATATAGTTTTAAGACGAAAGCTACCATATTTACGAAGGAATAAAATAACGCTCTCAGGGATATTTTTTACTGAAATAGTCATCTTACAGAAAACCTATGTGTAGGAATATGATGTATTTATGCTTTGTGAGAAACCGTCATAGTGTAATGCTTCCATGCTAAAAAGACATAAAGATTAAAATCTGCTGTGTCGTCATAAATCATTCCTCCTCTCAATCCTCCTCTGACGTAAGCGACCCAATCCTCCTCTGATGACGTATGCGATGCTGCCATATTGTAAAACAATCCACCTTCCCCTCTTATTCCTCTGATGACGTAATCATTCCTCCCTCCCCTACCATTCCTCCCAGTCCTCTCAATACACTTGTGACGTATAAGAAGTGACGTCATAAGACACTCTACTGATGAGATAGGTCTGATGACGTAAGCGATGTCGCCATATTGTAAAACAATACCAATATATAAACTTTAAATTTCCCACCTGAAAAAGGAACCGGAAACGTAGACATTTTTATTATAAATTCTCAAATTTTGAATTTCGCGCCGGAAACGTAACCAATTACATTATAAATTACGCCCCGGAACCGGAACCGCCGCCATTTGCAATAGGAACCGGAACCGACGCCATTTTGAATCACGTGGTTATAGCCACGCCCACTTGTGACGTATGTTGTGACGTAGGCGGACCCTCCGGACCCTCCCATGACGTAAGCGGACCCTCTGGACCCTCCCATGACGTAATGATGACGTAAGCGGACCCTCTGGACCCTCCGTGACGTAAGCCTTCCCCCTCCACTACGGTCTCACCTTCCCCTCCATATCACGTGACGCAATCCAACCAATCAGAATCCGTGACGTCATACAATCCGCCACTGACGTCATAGCCACGCCCACCTTCCCCTACAGCGCCACCTGTCACGTGACCCGTTTCCCCTACCGGACCCTCCGGACCCTCCAATGACGTAGGTGACAAAACCATACTACTTATAATATTGACATAGAACTATATCAACTTATACAGTATTTATCCAGTTGATCCACTTGACCACAATTATGTGGCATAGGATCATGGCCGTCCGGAAGGGGGGGCAGGGTAGGGCCGCTGCCCCTCCCTGGAAATTGTTTACACATAAACGTCTAAATTAAATTACTATAAGCAACTAATGTGAAGTGAGGTTTAATTCTCCAAATACTGTCGCATGTTCACTGGGTATTAGCTTGTAGGATAATTACTGCCCCTAAACTTGAAACCATTTATACCCAAGCATTTTATTATAATTAAAATAAGGCAAGAAAATGTCGCATTTTATTTTTTATATGAATAGTACCTGTGAAACTGTAAGGTGTATGAAAAATTATTTGAGTGTATGCATCAGATGTTTTCTTTGTATCCATGGCCATAGTCCAGGTAATAATAATTGATTTGAGTTGATGAGACTGTGGTCTTTGACTAATGTTGACATAGTTCCAATTGTAATATCAACTACAGGAGTTATCCCTGTATCCCTTCATAGTAATATCAAGAAGTTAGATCTAGAGAAAAATATTTACATTAAAATGCAAAAAGCGGTGCTTATTAATACCGCCCGTATTGTTAGGAAGTTCTTGGGCAAGTGAGTGTGCTTGGTTGACCCGTACCTCACTTAGTGCCAGTCTTAAAAGCTGAGATTTATAAATGAATAAAAGATAATAATAATAATAATAATAATAGTAATAATAATATCAATAATGTGAATAGTAATACTAATAGTAATAATAATAGTAGTAATAATAATAAGTGATTGTAGTAGCATAGTGATGGTGGTGATGGCAGTAATTCGTTCATTGGCCCCCCCCTTGACAAAATTTCTGCGGACGCCCATGCATAGGATACATCATTTTTGGGTACAAGAATATATATGTTTATAACTTGCAGTGGTGCAAGAATAATACCAGAAATACATACAATACAAAGAATACAAAGTATTTATTAGTTTACTAGATTCTATATTATATTTTCATACACAACACAACAGTAAAGGTTAACTGTATCAGCGGACGAGTAACTGACCACTCCTGGTCACTGGCGGCGCTAGTAGTAGCGTGCCCCGGAAAAAGACAGGGAGTGTGCGGTATTTGGAGATGGTCACCGAAATCAATCGGGTATCTCCGCTCCTAGTTGGTGAAAAGCCGTATGATTTATTCGGTCTTTAAAGACAAGCACGTCAGAGATTCATAGAATTAAGAGATATTTGCGATCCTACCCTCTTTCCTGCAAATCTGTACTGACCAGAATCAATTCCTGATCAATAATGTTGTTTTATTATATTATTAAAATGTACGCAGTAATGTGAACGTAAATTTCTTATGAGTGGTAAATTTAATAATGTGCATTTAATTTAATAAATTTCTGTTGGCTGCCCTTATTGCCTTCATGCGACTGGCGGGCAGTGATGAAAATGCAAAGCAATGTGGTTAAGGTAGTTTAATTATTTCGTTTGTACAATATAATATGGAATGAAGAACTTATTCGCCATTCTTTCCGATTTGTAGATTTCTTTGAGGTGTTAATTATGTCTTCCATTTTCGAGGGTGCTTCTTCTGTTAATGGTTTTAATACAAAAAGTGATAATGTCTGTGATAATGTATCAAATCGCCGAATGTCAGATCAACTCCATTTTATTAATGAACTCCATAATTGTCCTGGTACATGTGACAAGGCTGCGTTAATGCCAGAAAAACGAAACCCTGATGGTGATGGAAGATACTCACAGGACAATATACCGGTTGCATACTGTGCCTCAGAACGTACTCCAGTTCCTGATATCTGCAAGGATATGTAAGTTACATTCTTTGGTAAATTTTGATCGTATTTTAACTGTAAAACATTCTGTTTGTTGTGTCATATACTCATTTGTAATGCGGAGTATGGGAAACTATTCGGGAAAAACCAAATATAAGGTGCAGCGGCGCATGAGACATATACTCACAGGACAATATACCGGTTGCATACTGTGCCTCAGAACGTACTCCAGTTCCTGATATCTGCAAGGATATGTAAGTTACATTCTTTGGTAAATTTTGATCGTATTTTAACTGTAAAACATTCTGTTTGTTGTGTCATATACTCATTTGTAATGCGGAGTATGGGAAACTATTCGGGAAAAACCAAATATAAGGTGCAGCGGCGCATGAGACATATTCCGCCCTGACCCACCCCCAGTGAAGCACTTCCTTTTATACCAGGATCTAGCGAATTCTTCGAGGATAAACAGGCTGACAAACTGTTGGGTACAAGGCAAGTTACGTTGCCTTTTTTAAAAAAAGGCCATATTGTATGCATAGTAGCCTACTTGTCTATTGTCTATTGTTAATTACTGTTACCTGACGAAGTCTATTGCATTTCTTGTGATATGCTTAACGACGAATAAACTTGTCTATTGTCTATTGTCTATTGTCTATTGCCTGTGGGTACTCTCGAATTTTTAATATTCGGTAAAAGGGCACTCTCGAATTTTTAATATTATAGGTACAACGGCCACTCTCGCATTTTTAATATTTGGTACAAGGGGCACTCAAGCATTTTTAATATTTGGTATGGTCGAAATCTACTAAGGACACTGAGGGGTAGATACCGCAAAGCTATTCGAGAGGCGAAGAAAAAGAAGAATGAAGAATGCATTGAGATGTCCAGTAACAAATGCAAAGCAGCTTGGTCGGTGATCAACTCAGCTGCAGGAAAATCATCGCAAAGAAATGCGGCAACAATAACTCCGGACGACTACAGTACCTATTTCTCTGCTGTGGTGGAAGATATCTGTGAAAGAGTTGAAGCTTCCAAGAGTAAAGCCAATCAATTTATGAAAAATAGTGCTCAGCCCCAAGTAAATTTTAAATTTTATAATGTGTCAGAAAGAGAAGTTATGAAAGTTGTTCTGTCGTTGAAAAATTCAGACACAAGAGATGTCTACGGCTTAACAAGTAATTTCATGAAATTAGTATTTCATTTAATTTTAAGTCCATTTACATATTGTGTAAATCGTTGTCTAAACGAGGGTGTATTTCCAGCCTTTATGAAACTGTCAAGGGTCGTTCCTATTTTTAAAAAAGGTGACATAAATTCCCCTAGTAGCTATCGACCTATTTCTTGTATTCCTACATTAGCCAAGATTTTTGAAAAGATAATTAAGAACCAGGTATGTTCCTACTTTGAATCTTGTAACTTGTTTAGTAAGAGTCAATTTGCATATAGGAAGGGTCTCTCTACAACTTTAGCAGTAGATAGTATAGTTAAAGAAATACTGAGAGCCTTAGAGGAAAGGTGCCTTGCTCAGATCACTTTGTGTGATCTAAGCAAGGCTTTTGATTGTGTACAACATGAAATTCTTGTAAATAAGTTGTCTCATTATGGTTTTCAAGGCTGCGATTTAGATCTGCTGGTGTCCTACTTAAAAGATCGTAAGCAGGTAGTAGAGGTTAATGGAAACAGCTCCCAAGTCACTAGTGTCAATTTTGGTGTCCCTCAGGGTTCGGTAATGGGACCTGTTTTGTTTTTGGTTTTAATGAATGATTTACCGTGTAATGTCTCTTGTAGTTTAACTGTATATGCTGACGACACCACATTGTTTAATAGCCATAGTGACATGTTTCAGTTGTCTTGTTTAAAAGAACAGACCCTAAATGAAGCCACAGAGTGGTTCTCTGCAAATGGTTTACTACTGAATATGGAAAAAACAGACAATTTAATAATTTCAACCCATGACATTTCATACAGTTCTGTAAAACTTTTAGGTATAAATATTGATAGTAGGCTATCTTGGCAGAAACATATTGAAACCCTTTGTGTAAGATTATCAAGAGTAATCTATCTTTTAAGCAGTTTAAAGAAACAAGTTACAGAAAATTATTTAAGGTTAGCTTATTTTGCCTTTTTTGAGAGCATAATTAGATTTGGTATTGTAATTTGGGGTAACGGAGTAGGAATTAATAATGTTTTAAGGATACAGAAGAAAGCGGTAAGAATAGTAACTGGAGCAAGAAAATTAGAACATTGTAAACCATTGTTTGTCAAATCAGGGATCTTGTCTGTAATTAATTTATATATTTATGAAGTCTGTGTTTTGGTAAAATTAAATTCTGACAGTCATTTGAAAAGAGAAAATATACACAACTACCCCACAAGAAATTGCAGAAACTTAGATGTAAATAGAGTTAGATTAACGAGAACACAGGAATACCACACTCATTTAGGCTTGAAGATATTTAACAATTTTCCAGTGGATTTCCGCAGTATGCCTGTTGAAGTTTTTTCAAAGAATTTGCTTGTCTGGTGCAAAACTAATCCTTTTTATAATATTAATGACTTTTTAAACATACAGTTCTTAAATAGTAAACTAGATTTTAAAATTGTGTGTAAATAACTCTATCATATTGTATTAAGACTATTGAATGACAATGTAATTAGCAAGTTTTAAATAATAAGTTAGTTTTAAGAATTTACTGTTAAGACATAAATAAGTTACGTTGCCTTTTTTAAAAAAAGGCCATATTGTATGCATAGTAGCCTACTTGTCTATTGTCTATTGTTAATTACTGTTACCTGACGAAGTCTATTGCATTTCTTGTGATATGCTTAACGACGAATAAACTTGTCTATTGTCTATTGTCTATTGTCTATTGCCTGTGGGTACTCTCGAATTTTTAATATTCGGTAAAAGGGCACTCTCGAATTTTTAATATTATAGGTACAACGGCCACTCTCGCATTTTTAATATTTGGTACAAGGGGCACTCAAGCATTTTTAATATTTGGTATGGTCGGGAGTGTCGGCGACAATATACAAGGATAGTTTGTCGCCATGCATCGCTGAGAAACAAAATGTGAATATCGAGTAGGCGGAGCTTGACTATTCTTATTGTAGGCCTGTATGAAATCTATCATGTCCTAGAATGGTACTTTCTAATGGTCTTACTAATAATCCATTTGATATACACAGCTGAGGAGGAAAATGTACTAATAATCCTTGCATAAGGCTGAGTGTGTGCAACACTTTACACATCCTAACACCCTTGTATAAGCTTGACATAAATAATTGAGATGGCCGATATCTGTAACAGCTGGTCGTTTCGTAGATGTCTGAGATTGAATTTTGAGGTTATGCATCCATTCTTAAGGTAATTTGTTAGGACACATTCTGAGCTTCTTTTGCGGAATTATAAATGTTGTTCCTTGTTTGCAGTAACTTAAATATTTCCATCATTTTACAGCTTTCTGAAATCAATATTAATGAAATACTGAAATTAGATTTTCGGCAGAAGATAGATTTTGGTCGTGCACCGGCCAAGATCCACCCGCTCTCGCCCACTGGCTCGCTTCCCCTGCTGCCCCTCGGTTTGAGCCAATGCACGCCACTGCCTGCTTCCCCTACATCTATTACGGCTATGTACTTGCTCAATGCCAATACTACAACTCAGTATTGTTCTCTTCCTCGTATATGTCAGGGTTGTTATGAAAAAAGCCGGCCTGATTTTAACCGGTTTTATCCACTTGAAAAAAGCCAGGCAATTTTATCCGGATAAAATCAAATTGAATAAAAATAATGGAAGTTTCTTTCATGTTTTTATTTCCAAACATCATAAATTTAAGTTACAAGCTCAGAACCTGTAGTAGGCCTACATAGGCCTACTGAGTGCAAATGCAGAGCTACCAGTTTTATCCACCTGATAAAAGCCAGGCCGGATAAAATCAAATTGAACAAAAATAATTGAAGTTTCTTACATGCTTTTATTTCCAAACATCACAAATTTAAAAGTTACAAGCTCAGAACCTGTAATACTTGCTGAGTGCAAATGCAGAGCTACCAGTTTTATCCACTTGAAAAAAGCCAGGCAAGATAAAATCAAATTGAATAAAAATAATTCAAGTTTCTTTCATGTTTTTATTTCCAAACATCACAAATTTAAAAGTTACAAGCTCAGAACCTGTAGTAGGCCTACTTAGGCCTACTGAGCTACCAGTTTTATCCACTTGAAAAAAGCCAGGCCGGATAAAATCAAATTGAATAAAAGTAATTGAAGTTTCTTACATGCTTTTATTTCCAAACATCACAAATTTAAAAGTTTCAAGCTCAGAACCTGTAGTAGGCCTACTTAGGCCTACTTAGGCCTACTGAGGCCTACTGAGTGCAAATGCCAGTCTTATCCACTTGAAAAATGCCAGGCATTTTATCTGGATAAAATCAAATTGAGTAAAAATAATTGAAGTTTCTTTCATGTTCTTATTTCCAAACATACAAATTTAAAAGATACAAGCTCAGAACCTGTAGTAGGCCTACTTAGGCCTACTGAGTGCAAATGCAGAGCTACGGTACCAGTTTTATCCACTGGAAAAAAGCCAGGCATTTTATCCGGCTAAAATCAAATTGAGTAAAAACAATTGAAGTTCCTTTCATGTTTAAATTTCCAAAGATCACAAATTTAAAAGTTACAAGCTCAGAACCTGTAGTAGGCCTCAGTTTTATCCACTTGAAAAAAGCCAGCCATTTTATCCGGCTAAAATCAAATTGAATAAAAATAATTGAAGTTCCTTTCTTGTTTTTTTTTCCAAACATCACAAATTTAGAAGTTACAAGCTGAGAACCTGTAGTAGGCCTACTTAGGCCTACTGAGTGCAAATGCAGAGCTACCAGTCTTATCCACTTGAAAAATGACAGGCATTTTACCTGGATAAAATCAAATTGAGTAAAAATAATTGAAGTTTCTTTCATGTTCTTATTTCCAAACATCACAAATTTAAAAGATACAAGCTCAGAAACCTAAAATTGTATTTAGTGTAATTTAATACAGTCAGTCTCATGCAAGAGTTGGCCAATGACACGGGTTTCTGCGTCGCGGCGGGCACAGCAATTAAAGCCGCGATCGGTGTAATGATTCAGGTTCTCACATTTACAGTTAAAATTACAATGAAAATAACCACGTACCTCATCACAAGAGATTTTAAAAATGTTCTGCTCTTGCATCCACACAATACTGGCACCATTTTAGGAAATTTTCTTTTACGCGCATTAAGTTCAGCTTCCGAAATAGAGTTAATTTTTCTTGTGATATTGTCTTCAAGTTCTTCTATCGTAGGCTATGGGAAATTGACCTATACACTTTATTTTTGAAGTTTCCCCATAAATAATAGTCACATGCTGTTAGAAGAACTTAAAAAACAATATCACAAGAGAAATTAACTCTGTCTCGGAAGCTGAAATTATGCGTGAGAAAGAAAATTTCCTGAAAAGGTGCCAGTATTGTGTGGATGCAAGAGAAGAACATTTCCAGCAGCTCTTGTGATGAGGTATGTGGTTATTTTCATTGTAATTCTAACTGTAAATATGAGAACCTGAATCATCACACCAATCACGGCTTTATTTGCGTAGATATTTCACCCGATCGCTCGGGAGTTGGTGCTGTGCCCGCCGCTTCGCAGAATCCCACGTCATTGGCCAACTCTTGCGTGGGACTCACTGTACCACTTCACTGTGTAATTCCCAGCAATAGTTAATTACCGTATTTACTCCAATATAATGCACCCTCGAATTTAATGCGCACCCTGATTTTGAAACTTAAAATCATAAAAAAGGAGTTTGTTAGCGAATGTAATGCGCATCAATAGGATATTTTATTTGGAATTTTGTCTTAGTATTTATAGAATAATGAACCAACACATAAACATTTACAGTTAACTGCCAGTTTTAGGCCTACAAGTAGACCTATAGGCATGGCTCATCAATATTCACTAATGTGTTCATCACTGGAATCTTCGGAGGTGCTTATTTTTATTGCTAAATGGACAAACAAAATGTTAAATGCATGTTTCACAATAAAAGCTTATACCACTCTTAAATGAGTTTAAAATCGACAATGCACAATATTCCACATTTGCACTATAGAACTGACAAAAACAATTTTTTCATTATGTTTCAGAAATTAAATTTCATATGGTGTAGGCTAACGATAAAATGAACGAAGTCGAGAATTATAGCAGTGCCTTGTTATGTAGATCAATATTACCTCCGACCTACGAAACGGATTTGCACTAGAATTTAACGCGCACCTCAGTATTGAAATCTATAAATGGACAAAAATAGGGCATGTTATATTCAAGTAAATATGGTAAATTCACCATTCATCATAAGACTCTTGCATATTTGCTTTATTCTGCCTGTTGATGTATACAAGCTTCTGGGCTTTTTCATTGCCTAGTCTGTTTCTCAATTTTGTTTGCATTAACCCAAATGAAGAAAATACTCTTTCGATTGATGCAGAACTGGCTGGCATACAATGTAAAGATTCTATGGCTTGACAAAATTCCAGCGATAGGTGATTACGCTTCAGATTTGTGTAATTGATGAAGAAATAAGTATAAAAAATCCCTTTAGGTAGGCCTACAGGGCACAGGCTGAGGTAGATTATAAAAAGAGAGTTGTTAATTATGTATTAATTGATATCTTTTATTATTTCATTTTTAATTTGGCCAAGGATTATTGTTCTAAAGATATTTAACTATTATTTTTAATATTTCAAACTTTATTTCATTGGTAATTTTAACCTCAGTTGGTCCTCATGAATTCATTTCGGCATGCCTATTGGCTGAGGTAGGCTATATTTTAAAGTGTTTTTGACTTTCAAAAATTCAAATCTCTCCTTATATGAGCGCTATTGAGAAACTAGTTGTTGATTTAGAGATTACTCATCAAGAGCTTTTCAACGATGCCCCACAAACATGGTTTTAAAAAATTTTAATTTCCACCCTCACCCCTACAACCACTGAATCATTGGTGTCTAATTTATGCATACTAAGTTTCCCTCTAAACCCCATAGGGCCCTAAATATAATTTTTTCAAAATTTCAACCCACTCCCACCTCCCCCAACCAGGAAAAATTGACTTTAGCCGGCTAAATTTGATTTTAGCTGTCTAAAATCATGATTTTAAGCGGCTAAAATTGAAAAAACCGCTGGTCAGGTCTTTTTCAATTTTAGCCGGCTTTTTTACAACCCTCCCTAGTAGCACAGATCGTTGGACCAATGTTGGGGAATGATCGCCATGTTTCGTTGGTCAACGGTTAGGAATGTCTGTCGGGGTTCCGTTGCCAAGGAGCGTTTTATCCAACCATCTGCCAACTGTAGGCAACCAATATACAACAAAATCCCAACAGTTGAGAGACATCTATTAGGTAATTGTGGAACTACTACGCAGCGCAGCGCAGAGACATCTGGCGGAAATACTAGAAGCACACAAAATTTAATTTTTTATTTTCCCTTTCATCCCTTTTCTCCTCTTTTCCCTATTAACTACCTTCTCTCCTTCACCCTACCTACCTATTCCTATCGTATAAAATTCGCACCTATGGGGATTCGATCTCGGAACCGCTAGCGTTATAGTCTATCGCTTTAACCACTACGCTATTAGAGCTCGTTGAAATAAAAATCGAGAATTCTTCTAGCCTATTTACTACAGAGATGTGTAATACATGATAAATAGTAAGAAGGATATACATCTCGTATTTTGAATATTTGATGTGAATATATGATAACGTTATTTTCAGAGAACAAATAAAGAGCCCTAATATTAATAGAAGTATAACACCAACATATCAAGATGGCGAATAACTGTTGTATCTTCATGTCTTCATGATGACCCGAACTACGCCGGAAATTGCCGAAGACAGGCAGGAAGAGGTGGAGATTTAGCATGTAACGCGCACAAAGAGCTCGAATAATTAGTGAATTAAAACTGTTTTATTTTATAGGAAATGAAAATTTAACGCTTATAATGTCATTTCAACACTTTTTAATTTTAACATAAATGCGATCACATTACAACGAAATTTATTGTTGGGCCAGCAATCATAACCACAACGGTAGGGAGAGCCCGCGTTGGGACAACGTCATAAGCCCAACGGTAGGACTTAGCGCATGACGCAACGGAAACGTACATTGGGCTAACCGAGGAAATTACAACTAACGTTTTCCCAACATATCCCAACCATGCCAACCAAATCCCTCCGTTAGGCCAACGAAGTGTGCTACTAGGGCTGGTATATGTACAAAAATATACAAAATCACAGCGTTACGAAAATAACCGTTGCACCATATTAAAAATACACAAAATATAGAAATATTACGAAAATGGCCCTTGCACCATATCAAAAATACGCAAAATAACTAAAGTATTATGAAAATTACCCTTGCACCATATACACAAAATACTTCCCACCATAAACCCCTCCTTCCCCGGTGGGTCCCGGTAGAGAGTTTATGGGAAGAGCCTAGTGCGCGACCTAAAACTATTTTTTCCCAGATTTTCTCTCGGCAGACAATATACTGCTGTTTGTTCATTGCTCAAACAGATGGCAACATTAGCATTTTGCAGTAACATGCTTCCTTCACAGCCTCAGGCAAGGCACGTCATCACCAGCATGATGTGTTTGTTGACGTTTCACAATCAAACCCGATAGGGCCTGTAACTCTTGGCAGTTATGATGGGTTTATTAGTAACACGGCTCTCACACTGCTGCATCCCAGTAGCCTACAGTTGTGTGAGTGCACCACTAATCAAAACAGGAATGATTTTAATGTATTTAATTCTTCATTGCTAAATACAAATGTATTAAATTCACAAATGCTACTTTCACAACCCAAAGCTTGTGTTCTGCTTCTCTACCTCAATAATTAATTATTGATGAATTTCATTTTCCACTAGTGCTTAGTAGGATTTAATATATATATATATATATGAGAAATCTTTTTCTGCCTTGAGCACTAGTATTGTAGAGAAGGATAAGTGTTCAAAAGGAATCACTACATAGTATTTGTTATCTAATGTTTAATTGTTGAGCAATTATATAAGCATATGTTCAAAAACTTCATAAGATAGATCATAAATATGTTTATATTTGATTAGAATAGGGATTAGCTATATAATAATAAATTATTTATTGAACTCAATGTGTACAGGGTGTTGATACAGTGTTTGTCAGAGTTATTCCTCTTTTGCATAGCACGTCAGTGATTTTGTCCTTGCTGGGCAGGTGAGCAGATGATATTGCCGACAGCTGTGTCCACAAAGTGTGCAGGTGCACTTCTCCCCGAGGCGGGGTGGTAGCCTCTTTGCGTGCATACTCTATGATGGAATCCGTGGGCTGATGTCCTTGTGAAGACATGTCATAGCTCGAAGTTTGCCTTCTTCCAGTCCTCTGTGGTCAAGGCTGGCGTTTGGAAGAATTCTGGATCTACGTCTGCTGCTTTTGGATTAGCTATATTAGTCATGGTTAAGGCATGATGAATATATAATAACATTTGTTTGAATTGAATGGATATCAATATTTTAATACAGTCTTTAGATTGTTGTGTAGAATTACTTTAATTTTCGAACCATCTTCTTGTAGCTTGAATAATTGTAATCATATTAGAGTAATACTATACAAATTATTGAAAGTTAAAACATCATACTTAAAACCATAGGCCTATATACAAAGTCATTGAAGAAATCCAACTTTAATGTAGTAAGTTAGAAGAGACGTCACATAGCCTACAGTATATATTATTAATAATGGGTTATTAAATTTTCATAAGAAATACAAATACAAATACAAAAAAAACAAATATACAAATACAATATTATACAAGTGATAAACACCCGAAAGAGCAGAATGCTCGGGCTCGGGTGCAGTTCAGTCTTAAAACGTACAGCAATATCATACACACACACACATACACATGCAAACATCACAAAACAAAACTAACATAAATCTCAATAGAACATAACACATAAAATTTCATTACTGTTAACATTTACTTATAAAATGCATCAAGAAAATAAGAACTATTTTAGAGTAACTATTTTATAATATAACTTATCTTATTCTAATCTTAAAACTATTCACATTCATGTTATTTATATCTGGGTGTTTTCTTAATACATTATTGTATAGTCTTTGTGACAGGCTTTCTTACTTTATGCTATAAAGTTCCCTAACTTCTTGGATTAAATCCTCGCCAAAATTCTGTGACGACTAATATGTGATTATTCTCAATCGTAATACATAAGTTTACTGAACTCTTACAAAACAAGGTCACTTATGCACCTGTTGTGTCATCATAACACTGCCTGCATAGTCCACATTCCAACGCTCAGTACAACTACCTCCTCTACCGGGTGGTTGCAAATTTCCTACACCCAGTCTACTTTCTCTTTCTTTTAACAATTTACTCAGTTTGATAATATTGATGAAAATTTATATTAACGGGCGCCATCATCAATACACTTCCTCTTTTCTTTTTGTTATATATCAGCCCAGTCACAAATTAAATTATAGATACACAGGCTATGTACCTACATGCCTCTCGACTAGCTTTTAATTTAACAGTGGAGACGGGAATTGGGTTCGGATTTACCTTTCTTTTATTACTCTACTTCTCTCTATTTCTTCTTTTTCTCCTTTTTCAGTGCTCACTACCAAAGTATGTAACTTAGCCCAAAAATCAGCGACTCTCAAACCATTACAAGGATAAGGGTCAAAAATCTGAACTTCACGTTAATTTACTTTGCATAACAATAACCATAATTTATTTAATATATTATTTTTTCTCTTTTCAACAATAACAATCTTATATACAATAACTCACTGGGCGCCAAACTTTTTGATGGCTAGACTTCACATTAATTTACTTTGCATAACAATAACCATAATTTATTTAATATATTATTTTCTCTTTTCTTTTCAACAATAACAATCTTATATACAATAAATTTCATTTACACTACATTAACCATTCAACACTTTTATTGGTAGGATAGTATTTAATTATTCAAGGTTAGTATACCCAGTTTAACTGTATAAGTACGTTCTCTGTTCGACAATAACAAATCCCTAATTAATTACTTTAATCTCCTTTCTTTCTTTATTTCCAGGTATCTACTAGAACGTCTCGTATTATCTTTCTAATTTATTACTAACTTGTGTAGTCACTTACATTTGCAACTTCAGGATATCTCAATATATATATTATACTTTCTTTCGAATAAATAAAGATTTTCAATTCATGATCCAGTCCTTGACTCTACATATTACACTCAATAATCCCACCTATGTCTCCTATACTAGTCTACTAGTCATCTTAGTCCATGAAGAATTGTATTTAAAGATAGATAGGAAAGACAGTCTCATGAAGAAAGAAATGGAAGTTTAGGCCTATACCCACAGAGTGACTGTGACGATAGACCACCGATACAGGGGCGGCGTCTAGATCTTGAGTTACAAACAATCTG
The DNA here is from genome assembly GCA_964059195.1 of Ectobius pallidus. Classification (NCBI taxonomy): domain Eukaryota; kingdom Metazoa; phylum Arthropoda; class Insecta; order Blattodea; family Ectobiidae; genus Ectobius; species Ectobius pallidus. The sequence continues at coordinate 170,828,906 of CAXKWD010000004.1, read as the reverse complement.
ACTCCTCTCCTGCAACCGGGAAAATATTAATGGGCCGTAAACAAAAATACAATTTTGAACAATCGATGTCAGAGGTCCCTGACACTCTCTCCTAGAGGCACGTGGGGCCGTTGTTCGCCTCCAACACCGACGACTTTCACAATTCTCATAAATTTCTTTATATTTATTATATTTGGGACACTTCTGGCGTTCCCTCACCTCACCTTTTTTTTTTTTTTCTTTTCTGGGGTAATCTCTAGTACCTGCTAATGACCTACTTGTCATCAACTCACTACACAAAATTACCAATTCTCCTCTTTCTAATCTAACCAGTTATTATTGATTATCTTTTAACTCCTCTCTCTGTAAGCAATTTATACCATTGTTCTAATTTTCCCTCTTTCTTGTTACTCGGGTTTCCATACTTTCCAAGTTACTATTCTACTCCCTGAGCACCCAATTTCCTTGTTTCTAAATTCCCTAGAATTTTAACTGAAACTAACTCACGCCCCAGATCAGTAACTTTCTCTTTATAACCCTTGAGTAATTCCTACTTCTATCCTAACATGTAAGTTTTTCAATGGTAGGCGCTTAATCTACTACTATTCATAGGCCTTCTTCTGCCTCTCACTGTTCACTTTCTTATCTCCCTTTCCCATGATCCATACGGTTCCCACTCTTCGATAAATCTCTTAAAGAAAACAACTCAATCCTTACGGGCCAGCATGAAATCTACTCATAGATAGTCATCTGTCACCCAACAAAAACCAAGAGGGAGAGGCCCTCGCAAGAAATACTAAGTAAGCCCCTATTACCCTTCTTTCTTACTACCCTCGCGTCCTGTCTTATAAAAAAACAAGTTTGAATGAGCATCACCAATTGCCTCGAGCTATGTATTCATTCGTGAGACAATCACTCATAGAAACCCAAAGTATAGAGATTATCTTTACTAACCCACGGTCACAGTTCTTGACCACTCTTTCTTAACTTAGACCAGAAATAGAAACGGGTTGGATTACTGTATCTTATTGCCTCACCCTAGATTTATCACACTTCTATTTTTCTAACCCTACTCTTAATCCTTCATTTACGGCGTCTAATCGCCACACATTTCTTAGAAACAATGCCTCAAAATTTTCCCATTTCTCAAAAACAAAAGAAAATGTTTAGGTGATACTCAACGGGTGATGACTCTCTTATCCTCTGATCCCGTACTGGTTCCATCTACTTCCTGATGTCCACATCTTCCCTTAGTCCAGACTGAGTAGTCGTGACCCACTCTTCTCTCCACAGCTGGTGTTCGCTGAAGCGGTCTCTTGTACCGGCGGACGTGATGTGCTTTCCCAGCTAACGACTATCTCCATATAGTCGTATCAGTGAAATTCCCATTCAGAATTTCCTTAGATGAAAGTCTGACACACCATCATGCCAGAACGTCTCTACCGCTGTCGCACATCCCAGTCTCGTCTTCTCCCTTCTGCCTTTTCAACTTCTCTCTCTCGTAGTCAGGCACGTACTCTTAACCGTCTTTCAGGTTCCACACCTCTCTCGTCGATTCACCGTCGACGCATGCGCACCTCTCCTTTTCTGTATTTCAAATAAATTCAGGGCAGTATCGATAATCATGAAAATGTTCAATATCGATTAGTTGTGGTCCCCCAACCCTTCCTTTGTTTAGGAATGGTTTCCTATCGTTGATTATGCACGTCGCTATTTGCGTCGTGACATTCTTCCCGCACTCACCATAAAAAAAAATAATGTTGACACAGGTCACATTCTTTTTTTTTTTTTTTTGTGCGTGTCTCTTTTACCAGCCTTAAAGAACTTTTACCCAGGTACAAAAGGTTTCAAGTCTTTAACGTGCCACTTCCCCAACTGTTTACCAAAACGGTTCGTCAGTTCATAACTATTCTCGCTAAGCTTTTTCTTTATTATAAAGGGGCCGACGAACTTTGCACTTAAGCCTGCTGCATAAGCTTGTGAGGCATCACTTAATTTAAAGTTTCTTCTTAACACAAGATCTCCTGGACAAAATCTCACCTCTCTCCTCCGAAGATTATAATAATGACTTGAATTCTTATAAGCAGTTTCTAAGTTATGTCTGACCATTAGACGTACCGTTTTTAATCTATCGAATCTGTCTATCCAAAACTTTGGAATTTCTTTCTGTATAGGTTGATTCTCTACTTTGTCAATCCTACTGATAATTTCAGGTTCTTTCCCATAATTTAGCATATAAGGAGTGCATCCAGTGGAACTATGTTTAGCCGTATTTATAGCAAAATTAAATTCTCTCAAATACACATCCCAAACTGTTTGATCCTTTTCAATGTAACTCGCAATCATGGTTTTCAATACTCTATTAACTCTTTCTACCGGATTTCCTTGTGGTGAATATACAGGTAAATAACAAGGGGTTATATTAAAAGCTTTAGCTATCCCACGCATTAGTTTACTAGTATATTGCGGCCCATTGTCCATCAGCAAATATCCCGGAATTCCCCATTTAAGGATAATCAACTCATAAAATGCTTCCGTAACTGCTCTACTGGTTGCTTTCCTTAACGCTTTACATTCTATATATTTGGTGAAGGTGTCCTGAAATACTACAATGTATCTGTTCCCTTTTTTGGAACGTGGGTAAGGTCCCAACAAATCAGTAGCTACAGTCATCCAAGGTTTCTCTTTCTGGTAAAAATGCATTGGTCCTGCTTGAGTCGTTTGTAACACTTTTTGTCTCTGACATATTTCACAAGCAGTAACATACTTAGCAACATCTCTAAACATTCCCGGCCAATAATACTTGTTTGCTATTCTAAAGAAAGTTTTGGCTATCCCCATATGTCCTGCAGTAGGTGCATCATGACATTCCTGCAATACCTTAATCCTATAATCTTGCGGTATAACCAATTTCCACCTATTCACTGTTCCCTCCAAAGTTTGTTCTAACTGATCTAATCTTAAATGGTACAACTTCTCATCTACGACCTTCCAATCTGGCCAAAATTTAGGTTTACTTTGTACTTGTGCTTTCCGCTTAATATACCAAGCATCTTGTATATTTTCCCATTCGACTATTTCAGAGTTATTAGTTAACAAAAGGCAAAATTCTTCCTCTACCGTTTTCTCTTGAACTTTCCCTTCGTGTATTCTAGATAAAGCATCCGGAACTTTTTGTAATCTACCAGGCCTATGTATTACTTCAAAATCATACTCCTGGAGCAATAAACTCCACCTAGCTAATCGTCCGGTCGGATTCTGCAATGTATTTAACCATTTCAGAGCAAAGTGATCAGTATATACTTTAAAATGATAACCTTCCAAATAAGGACGAAACTTTTGAACTGCCCACAATATAGCTAACAATTCTTTCTCGACTATTGCCCACTTTTGCTCGCCTACCGTTAAAGTTCTACTAGCATAAGCTATTACTTTTTCCTCTCCTTCCTCTCCTGTCTGAATTAATGCTGCTCCTAGTCCTGAAAAACTAGCGTCGGTCTGTAGCACTAGGGGTTTAGTATAATCTGGACAAGTTAATATAGGACTACTAGATAATTTCGATTTTAATTCATCAAAAGATTCCTGACATTCCTTAGTCCAACGCCATTTCTGATTCTTTTTCAGAAGTGCAGTGAGGGGCTTTACAACTTCAGAAAAAAATGGAATGAATCGTCGGTACCAAGAAGCCAATCCTAAAAATGCTCGTACTTCCTTGACTTTTGTAGGGGCTGGATACTCAAGGATACACGAGATTTTATCTGAATCTACAGCAATTCCTAATGGAGTAATGATATGACCCAAATATTTTAATTCACTTCTGCAAAATTTTGATTTTTCCCTATTAATTTTCAGGTTAGCTTTTCTTAATTTCTCTAAGACTTTTTCTAACAAGGACAAATGTTCTTCAAACGTCTCACTAATAAGTACTATATCATCCAAATAACAAAAGCATTTCTCTCCTATCTCTTCTCTTAATATAGTATCAACTAATCTTTGAAACGAGGCTGGTGCGTTATGGATTCCAAAAGGCATAACTCGAAACTGATACAATCCTCTACCAGGTACGGTAAATGCTGTTTTTTCTTTACTTGCTTCATCTAATGGAACTTGCCAATACCCATTTTTCAAATCTATTGTACTGATATACCGAGCATGTCGTAATTTACTCAACACATGTTCAATGTATGGCAAAGGATAACTATCTCTTTTAGTACAATTATTTACTTTTCTGAAATCTACGCAAAACCTCCATGTTCTATCTGGTTTCTTTACCATAACTACCGGAGACGACCAAGGTGAATTTGAAGGCTCTATAACTTTTTCCAATAACATTTTATCTATTTCCGCATGTATAACTTTTTCCAAAATGGGTGATACTGGATAATATCTTTGTTTTATAGGTTTTGCATCGCCTGTATCAATAACATGAGAAATCAGATCGGTAAGTCCAGTACACTGATCAAATTTCTGTAACTGATTTTCCAAAAACATATTCAATCTGTCCCTTTCCTGAGGTGTAGGTAAAGTAAGAATATTATGTAGTTGATCTTCTTCTTTTAAATCTATAGCCTTAACAAATTGAAAAATTTTTGTCGGTTCATCCTTAAAATACCAAGTCCCATCTTGCAAATCTACTACTAACCCAATTTGTTTCAAAACGTCCATGCCCAGAATCATATCTACTGCTAAATTTGGCATAATTTTACATTTTATCTGAAAGATCCTGTCCTGCAATTTCATCTCAAAAGTTCTCTCTCCTGTTATAGAACTATAAGTTTTATCTGCTAGTTGCACCACCCTAACTTCAGATTCTTCTACTGCTAAATCTAACATTTTACATAAAAAGTCACCTTTCTCTCCCACATAAGTTTTATCTGAACCTGAATCTATTAAAGCAATAAATGTAATATCCTCCAGCAAAATTTCAACAAAACATCTATCTCCATTAACTAAATCTGTAGGATTTATATTTAACATCACACAAGCCTGATTTTTAGTTAATTGCCTTAACGAATTTGTAGGCCTAACTTTTCTTTCTTGGGGCATCCTACAATCAATAGACCTATGTCCAAGCTTATTACAATTATAACATTTAATCGTAGTGCGTGGAGTAACTCTACGAGGTGCCTTACACTCGAACTGCCTATGTCCTGTTTTATCACAATTCCAACATCGCTGGTTATTTGAAAAACGTAAAGTGGTGTTTTTACCATTATCCCTCGACTCATCCTGTCTCTCTTTATTTTCTGTTGCTTTAACTATTCTGGAATCATTTACAGGACTTGAATTTCGTTCTTTGTCCCACGTCTTTGCAGAAAAACTAACATTGGGTTTCTTTTGTAACTCGGACGATGGAAGTTCCTGTTTTCCCTGAATTCCTAACGCTGTATGAACTGAAGGTATAACAACTTGTCTCTGAGGTTTATAAGCCGTTTCTTTAATTGTAGCTCTAACCTGCGTTGGAGGAGGAATATATCTCTCAGAATCTAACAATATTTGTTCATACTGTCTACCTACACGTATTAAATCTGTTATAGTTTGAATCTCTGCAGGTCTAATGTACAATTTTACGTCAGGACGCAAATTTTTAATAACATTCTTCATCATTTGTTGAGGACTCATTGGAGTACTCAGCCTCCTCATTAAGGTTTGAATAGCATTAACATAATCAAAAATCGATTCTTTAGGACCTTGCGTTCTCTGTCTAATCTCATCCAAAAGCGAGTCTTCCTCATCAATAGGCAAGTAATATTCTCTAAATTCTTTCAAAAAAACTTCCCATGTAGGCCAATCTGTTAATCTGTTCCTGTACCAAAGTAAAGCTGAATCTTGTAAAATTTCGGGTAATACTGACAATAACTCTACACCCTGTAACTTAGAACTTTGTTTTAAATCTTCCAATCTCTCCAAAAATAAGTAAATACTATCCCCAGGTTTGAATTTAATGTTCCATTTACGAACCAGATCCAAAGTATTTGGTTTATGCGGCTCTAACTGAATTGTAAACGATGGTACTACTGGTACAACTTCTTCCGAATCAGCTACCGCCATGGCCTTCCTACGCATTAACTTAACCCATGTATACACTACATCTCCATATGAATCTTGTGGAACCGTTATATTATGTTCAACTAAATCTTCTTCCAAAACTTCCTGACTCAGAGCAAAAGCCGTAATTAACACTTGAAATGACTGAGGGTTCTTGCGGGCATAATCTAACAAGCGTTGTCTTAACTCATCCCTTGTACTTGTGGTCGGTAACTTTACTCTATCACATTCTGCCTCTAAATCCGCCTTCCTCAACTTCCTAATAGCTTGGGTTAACTCAGCTGCTCTTATTTGTACATATGGATCAACATAAGTAGCCATATTTATATATTAACAATACCACTGGAAAAAAAAGATTAGAACACAATAGTTCAGTCGTCTGTCTTAGTCCTCTATAGAAGTCCTTAATTTGTCAATAGTCATTATTCTTTTCCCAAAAATATGTTATTATTATTATTATATTTTTTTTTGAGAATAAATTTCAGTTATACTAACCTAACTCCCAAAATTCTTTTAACACTATCTCGCCTCACGTTAGGATATCAAACTATCACTGCCTCACGCTATGGGCTATCAAAATATGTGATTTCAACACAACTCACCCCACGCTATGGGCTCCAAAATATATGACGGCTCGTATTTCAAGTTTCCAATTTTAACTGATTAATGTTTATTTTCTTTTCTTATATCAAGCCCCACGTAATGGGCGACCAATCTTTCTTACGTGGACTTCACGTTAACTTTGCTTTAAGTTACACAACTCGCCCCACGATATGGGCGCCAAACTTTGGGAAGACTGAACTTCCCGTTACTTTGCTTTAAGTAACAATAACCATAATTTATTTAATATATTATTTTTTCTCTTTTCAACAATAACAATCTTATATACAATAACTCACTGGGCGCCAAACTTTTTGATGGCTAGACTTCACATTAATTTACTTTGCATAACAATAACCATAATTTATTTAATATATTATTTTCTCTTTTCTTTTCAACAATAACAATCTTATATACAATAAATTTCATTTACACTACATTAACCATTCAACACTTTTATTGGTAGGATAGTATTTAATTATTCAAGGTTAGTATACCCAGTTTAACTGTATAAGTACGTTCTCTGTTCGACAATAACAAATCCCTAATTAATTACTTTAATCTCCTTTCTTTCTTTATTTCCAGGTATCTACTAGAACGTCTCGTATTATCTTTCTAATTTATTACTAACTTGTGTAGTCACTTACATTTGCAACTTCAGGATATCTCAATATATATATTATACTTTCTTTCGAATAAATAAAGATTTTCAATTCATGATCCAGTCCTTGACTCTACATATTACACTCAATAATCCCACCTATGTCTCCTATACTAGTCTACTAGTCATCTTAGTCCATGAAGAATTGTATTTAAAGATAGATAGGAAAGACAGTCTCATGAAGAAAGAAATGGAAGTTTAGGCCTATACCCACAGAGTGACTGTGACGATAGACCACCGATACAGGGGCGGCGTCTAGATCTTGAGTTACAAACAATCTGACTCCTCTCCTGCAACCGGGAAAATATTAATGGGCCGTAAACAAAAATACAATTTTGAACAATCGATGTCAGAGGTCCCTGACACTCTCTCCTAGAGGCACGTGGGGCCGTTGTTCGCCTCCAACACCGACGACTTTCACAATTCTCATAAATTTCTTTATATTTATTTTATTTGGGACACTTCTGGCATTCCCTCACCTCACCTTTTTTTTTTTTTCTTTTCTGGGGTAATCTCTAGTACCTGCTAATGACCTACTTGTCATCAACTCACTACACAAAATTACCAATTCTCCTCTTTCTAATCTAACCAGTTATTATTGATTATCTTTTAACTCCTCTCTCTGTAAGCAATTTATACCATTGTTCTAATTTTCCCTCTTTCTTGTTACTCGGGTTTCCATACTTTCCAAGTTACTATTCTACTCCCTGGGCACCCAATTTCCTTGTTTCTAAATTCCCTAGAATTTTAACTGAAACTAACTCACGCCCCAGATCAGTAACTTTCTCTTTATAACCCTTGAGTAATTCCTACTTCTATCCTAACATGTAAGTTTTTCAATGGTAGGCGCTTAATCTACTACTATTCATAGGCCTTCTTCTGCCTCTCACTGTTCACTTTCTTATCTCCCTTTCCCATGATCCATACGGTTCCCACTCTTCGATAAATCTCTTAAAGAAAACAACTCAATCCTTACGGGCCAGCATGAAATCTACTCATAGATAGTCATCTGTCACCCAACAAAAACCAAGAGGGAGAGGCCCTCGCAAGAAATACTAAGTAAGCCCCTATTACCCTTCTTTCTTACTCCCCTCGCGTCCTGTCTTATAAAAAAACAAGTTTGAATGAGCATCACCAATTGCCTCGAGCTATGTATTCATTCGTGAGACAATCACTCATAGAAACCCAAAGTATAGAGATTATCTTTACTAACCCACGGTCACAGTTCTTGACCACTCTTTCTTAACTTAGACCAGAAATAGAAACGGGTTGGATTACTGTATCTTATTGCCTCACCCTAGATTTATCACACTTCTATTTTTCTAACCCTACTCTTAATCCTTCATTTACGGCGTCTAATCGCCACACATTTCTTAGAAACAATGCCTCAAAATTTTCCCATTTCTCAAAAACAAAAGAAAATGTTTAGGTGATACTCAACGGGTGATGACTCTCTTATCCTCTGATCCCGTACTGGTTCCATCTACTTCCTGATGTCCACATCTTCCCTTAGTCCAGACTGAGTAGTCGTGACCCACTCTTCTCTCCACAGCTGGTGTTCGCTGAAGCGGTCTCTTGTACCGGCGGACGTGATGTGCTTTCCCAGCTAACGACTATCTCCATATAGTCGTATCAGTGAAATTCCCATTCAGAATTTCCTTAGATGAAAGTCTGACACACCATCATGCCAGAACGCCTCTACCGCTGTCGCACATCCCAGTCTCGTCTTCTCCCTTCTGCCTTTTCAACTTCTCTCTCTCGTAGTCAGGCACGTACTCTTAACCGTCTTTCAGGTTCCACACCTCTCTCGTCGATTCACCGTCGACGCATGCGCACCTCTCCTTTTCTGCAATTCAAATAAATTCAGGGCAGTATCGATAATCATGAAAATGTTCAATATCGATTAGTTGTGGTCCCCCAACCCTTCCTTTGTTTAGGAATGGTTTCCTATCGTTGATTATGCACGTCGCTATTTGCGTCGTGACATCTTATTCCAAAATTAAACCCATGTTTCAGCGCAGCTGATGTATTACACTTAATTTCAATTAAGGGTGAGGGGGCAATTCGTCTTGTGTTATGAGGGTGAAAATGTGTTTTAAAATTAGATTTATGTTTATGGATAAAAATAAGTATATTTCCTTTATATAAATTCAAAATATCTAAGACATTAAATTCAGGGAAGATAAGTTGCGTAGGGTAATCCAAAGGTTTCTTTAAGCAAATCTTTATTATACGTTTTTACAGTAATAATAAAGGAGTAACAATAGATTTAGAAGTGCCTCCCCAACCAATTATTCCGTACTGTATTACAGATTGTATTAAAGCTAAGTATACAGACCGTAAAACATACTTAGGCATATAAGAGCGCAAGATCACAAATTTATGTATATACTTTTACGAAGTCTGTTAGTTATGTATGCTATGTGTTTATCCCATTTTAAATTTCGGTCAATAATAATAATATTGTGTCATCAGCATAGGAGTTGCTGGTACCAGATATTGCATCTAGTTTAATTTTCAGTAGATCATATATATATATATATATATATATATATATATATATACAAGGAATAAAATAGGTCCTAAAATTGTTCCTTGTGGAACTCCAATATTAATGTTCTTTGCTTCACTGAGTTGATTATTAACTTTTACAATTTGATTCCTGTCATTTAAATATGATGCAAAAATTTTAAAAACAACTCCATTTATACCTAGCGCTTGTAGTTTTTTTAAAAGAATTTTATGGTTGACAGTATCGAAAGCTTTTTGTGGGTATAAAAAAATCCCTAAACATTTGTTTCCTTTGTCTAGACTATTAATAGTTTGCCGCGTAACCTGCATTATAGCATTTTCTGTGCCCAAGTCACTTCGAAAACCAAACTGATTTTCAGATAGTACATTTTTTTTTCTAAATATGAAATTAATCGATTTTTAATAACTTACATTTTTCGAAAATTTTAGTTAAACTAGGTATCAGAGATATAGGTCTATAGTTATTTATCATATTTTTATCACCTGATTTATATAGAGGCACAACAACAGCACACTTTAGATCTTTAGGGAAAACACCCTGTTGAAAACATAAATTAAAAATATAAGTTAGTGGAATCTATATAGGTTCAATAATTTTTTTGAGAGTTTCTGAAGAAATTCCATCTAATCAGGTGCTACATTATTTTTCAGTGTTTTGGTGATGGTTTGTAATTCATCTTCAGAAACGGGGTAAATAAACATGGATGCAGAAGATGAATTGGTTTGGCAAAAACTAGATATGTTTGACGTCGTGTTAATTATTTTGCTTGCAATGATATGTCCTATGTTAGTAAAATAGTTATTAAACTTGTTTGCAATTTTAGTATTATCTGTAATAATTACACTGTCTTCGTTTTCTATTTCCTTAATGCAATTGTTTTTATTGATTTCTATATTAATTGCTTCATTTATGGCTTGCCAGAATTTTCTGGGATCGCCCTTAACACTATCAAATTTGGATGAAAAATAATTAATCTTCAAATTTCTTATGACAGATGTAAGGATATTCCTATAATGTTCATACTTCCTTTGTAACTCCGTGTTAGAAGGATCATTTCTTACCTGCTTGGCTAGTTTATCTCTTGTGCGAATAGATTTGACTATCACGCTAGTTATCTAAGGTTTTATTTTCTTATATTTACTAGGTATGTGAAGAGGTATCATAGTTGTATTTTTAGCTATTAAATTGCACAAGATGTAAAATAGTTGAAAACTCATTTCAGCATCCCCGGAATTTAATACTGAGGTCCAGTGTTCATTATTTAAATCTGTTAATAGTGCATGGTAGTTAATGCATATATATATACAATATATATACAATTTCATCTTCTATTATCATAGGCCTACAATATTGATATAAAAAGTTTTTATGTTTCAGAGTTGGATTTAAACAACACTTTTGTTATTTACAAGTAAGTTAGTGTTAAAATGTATTATGTTTTACAGTAAGAAGCGTTGTTCATTTATAATGATTCCTTTATCAGCAAGCATTCGTTCAGTCTCTGCGTATTAAGTGGAAATGCATTTCAATGCTAACGCATATCTTCAGTGCGATTATGTAGGCCTACACTAAAAAGATAAAAAGAAAGGAAATTAATATTGTATAATCAAATGCCGTAAAAAGAATTTATGATGATATAGTGTAGTATGAAGTTATTTGAAGTGTAGTAGGTTGTATAACGTCGGAGGTTGTACTTACAGTTGCTTAGGAACTTGTAGATGTTGACGTGTTCGAAGCATGAGCAGGTTGACTACTGACTTGTTTATCTATGTGTGTTTCTACCATTAGCTTTAGGCACGTTTCAGAAAGCTTATTGTGTTCTAGGCCTATATTGTTTTCGTTTACGACATGTTTTCTGTGTTTGAATATTTCAAATTGTTCTAGGGTATTTAATTTTATACTTTTTTTTTGTCTGTGTAGGATTTCCATGGTATTTCCAATGGTATTTATTGCATGAGTACTGTTAAGAAGGTGTTTTGCAAAAGCGGATTGGTTACGGTTATATTTAAAGACACTTATGTGTTCAGAAAATCTTTGTTTAAATGTTCTACCTGTTTGGCCTATGTAGGCCTATGTAGCATTACAATCTTAAGCATTTTAATTTGTAGACTCTGCATTGTTCATATTGATTTTTCTTTATGTTTATTGTATTTTGTAAATATGATCTGATATTGTTATTAGTTTTATATGCGATTTGAGTTTTTTTCGGATTTCAGGGGTTTCAGATTGTGTGTATTTTTGAGTCCATATAACTTACGGTAACTTATTTTTATTGTTATTACTGTCTTTAATGGGGGAAAGCCTAGTGATTAACTTTTTATGCAACTGTTTCTTTTTCTTATTAAGTAATTTATATATGAGAGATTTTTTGTAGCCATTGTTGACTGCAATTTGAATGATAGTGTGCAATTCTTTATTATCTTATTTACTCATTGGTATATTTGTAATAACCTGTGGTTCATGTTTCTGAAAGCTGCTATTTTTTGTGATTGGGGATGATTAGAAGAATTGTTAATTAAGTTGTCTGAAAAAGTTGGCTTTCTATATATGGGTCATTCTCCAAAAAAGGGCATATTTCAATGTTACCTGGGTAGAATTAAATTTTTTTTTTTTTATTTTGTACCATGTAATTTTTTTATGTAATATTTCTTTCTGCGGAGTACTACTGAGGTACTGGTCCTACTCACCGAATGGTATTTTGCATTAAATTAACAAGGTTAATTGCGCATTCACGGAAGTGAGAAAATAGTAAGAATAGTAATTATATAGAAGTTATGTGAGAATTAGTTTAAATTTACTGTAGTAAATGTTACCATGAAAAAGAACAATATTTATTACCATACAAGTGGATTAACACACAACGTTTTACTTATTTTTATCTTTGTTCAAATAGATTAGATTACTAGAGCCCGGAACTTTGGCAAAATGCCTTTCTTTTATAGATGCCTGTATCTGTATTTTCTTAAAGGAAAGATTTATTTAGTGTTGTTGTGAGCCTGTAGTGAAGTTTTTTATTTTGCCTTTTAATAGCTTCAACAACTTTTTAATGTGTAAAGGCCTTTTTTTGCCTTTTTTGCAATTTTAGATACAAAAATTTCAAATTATAAATGCTCATTCTCGATTAGGAGTGTCATTTTTGCATTGAAATGTCTGCGTAGTGTGATATCATGTTCAACAATAACATTGACTTCAGGTTCAGGTTAATTTAAAAACGCTACCTTAGACGAAAGTCTGCAAACTTTGAGATGAAATATAAAAAAAGGAATTCCCTTTAAAATCCGGTCTCTAGTTATAAGCCACCCGCTCTGAATACGTGTTGCAATACTGCGCTTGCAACAAAGAGCTGCAATTTCCTTCAAGTTGTTGTTCGCGCGGTCATTGTTTCCCCAGTCGGCATAAAAAGGAACTGGAGGTTTTGTAAAAAAAGAAAGAGCTAAGTTCAATAAACGAAGCATTCGAAGCAATATTCTTTATCCCACATTCGAACGCATAAGAGACCGCATCATGCCAAAATTTAGCATACCGTTCAGCAGCAAGTTACAAGGATACGTTCGTGAATTTGGTGCAGATACGTTTACTACCGATGGCTCAGTTTTGTTGTGCAAAGTATGTGGCAAAGCAATTAATCACGAAAAGAAATACTTTGTATCTCAGCATCTGAATACTGCTAAACATAAAGATGCTGCTTTGAAAATGACGGGGCAGAAGAAATTGTCCTTGATTTCAACAGCTGTTTGTTCATCCAATAGACAATCACAATTTTCTTTGGACCTATGCAACGCTTTCATGGTAGCGGGAATTCCCTTCTGGAAGCTGGAAAACAAAACTCTAAAGAATTTCCTGGAAAAATACACGAAGGAAGTTGTACCGCCAGAATCTACTCTAAGGAAAACATATTTAAATGTTTGCTATGAACAGACTCTCCAAAAGATTCGTGACGAAGTTCATGGGAAAAATATTTGGATTTCGATAGATGAGACGACAGATGCTAAAGGAAGATACCTAGCTAACGTCATCATTGGATCCATGGAAACATTCTCATCCTTGTCATTTCTTCTGACTGTAGAAGAGCTCGAAAAGGCTAATGGCTCATCAATAGCTCAGTTATTCACAAATTCACTTCTTCTGATCTGGCCAGAAGAAACACAACACAATGATGTCCTCCTTTTCATTACAGATGCTGCTCCAAACATGAAGAAAGCTGCGCGGGCATTGAAAGTGCTGTTCCCCAACATGATTCATCTCACATGTTTAGTTCACGGCATACATAGAATCGCTGAAGAGATAAGAATGTTGTACCCTAAAGTAGACAAGCTAATTTCAAACACGAAAAAAATATTTCTGAAATCTCCTTCCCGATGTCGGATTTTTAAGGAAGTAGCGCCCGAGCTTCCTCTTCCTCCACAGCCGATTATCACGAGGTGGGGGACCTGGATTTCAGCTGCAGTGTATTATGCAAACAACCTGGAAACGATCCGTGCTGTGATGGAACAATTATCAGAAGAGGATGCTGCTTCAATTTCCGAGGTGAAAAAACTTTTGTGCTGTTCAGATCTCAGCAGTGATCTTGCGTTCATTTCAGTGCATTATGGTAAGTTACCAGAGACTATTACGAAACTGGAGAAAAGAGATGAAACCCTTCCAACATCCTTACAGATCTTTCAGGAAACAGTTAACCAGCTAGGAAAAGTGCCGGGGGAAAAGGGACTGGCTGTTTATGAAAAGTGCAAACGTGTTGTGGCAGCTAACGAGGACTTTCAAAAAATTTTAAAAATTCGTGATGTTCTTAACGGTGAAAAGTGTGATCTTGAAATGAGTCCATCTACAATAGCTTCATTTATGTACGCACCAGTTACTTCAGTTGAAGTGGAAAGATCATTTTCTATTCTAAAAAACGTTCTTTCTGACAGGCGATTAAGTATGACTGTTGATAACTTGAAAAAGCATATTGTAGTGATGTGCAACCAGCATACACTGTAAGTAACATTTTGTACACATATATAACAAGAAAAATATCATGTAATGTTTGAGTATTAGAAAGTAACAATTTTTTTTGTTTTTGCCTTTTAGTGCCTATTTGTCAAATTTTAAATGCCAATTTGCCTGCCTATTTTACACAAAATAAATGCCTAAACTTCCGGACTCTGATTACACTGGGCAACAAAAAAGAAACTTTTTTTTGTCTCAGAAAGAAAAATATGTGATTCTGATAGCATTTCTTCTCCTGAATTCAAATATGATATCGGTTTTTCTCCATCACGCAAGGTTTCCGAGAGACAGGCATTTATAATTTCAAACACTTCAATATTTTCTACATTCTTAAATACACAATATCCGAACATTCGGACTCACCTAGAAAGTAAGGAATGATGATTTTCTGCTATATTTCGCCTGTGGAGCATCCCTCTTGATGGTCCAACAATAATCGGCCAGCATATTAGTATTCCATTTCCCTTGATATCTCTTTTCTATAGCTGAAATCTCCTGATGAAAGCGTTCCCCGTGCTCATCGCTCACTGCGCCAAGATTTTCCGGGAAGAAATCGAGTGCAGGAAGTGAATTTTTAAGGACATATTACAGCCCAAATTTTTATAAGATATTATAAGATCATTGACAATATGTAACCGCCTTTCGATTTCCCAAAAAACTGTGAGTTACTTTTTTGAATGCTTGCCAAGCTGCTTTCTCCAGTGGATTCAATAGTTCTTCAAACTTCTCATCATGCATTAGTGATCGTATTTGTGGACCCACAAATATCCCTTCTTTAATTTTTGCTTCACTAATTTTAGGAAACTTCTGTTTTAAGTACATGAAACCAGGAGTATTGCCCATGGCTTTCACGAAATTCTTCATCAATCCTAGTTTGATATGTAAGGGAGGTAGATACACATTTTTAGGATTACACAATGCGTCATGTTTCACATTTTTCTGTCCAGGAATGAATGATTCGCGTTTAGGCCATTCTTTTCTGATGTAATGGTTTTTTCTTTCCCTACTATCCCAAAGACACAAAAAGCAACAGTACTTTGTGTAACCAAGCTGCAGACCAAGAATAAGCGCAATTACCTTCAAATCACCACAAATATTCCATTCATACACTGCATATTGAAGCTTTGCCAATATAAATTGAAAGTTTTCATATGTTTCTTTCATACTAGCAGAGTGAGCCACAGGTATTGATGGGAATTTATTTCCATTATGCAGAAGCACTGCTTTTAAACTTGCTTTGGAGGAATCAATGAACAAGCGCCATTCTGTTGGGTTATGTTCAATACCAAATGTCTCCATAAGAGAAGAAATGTCATTACAAAACACTAAGTCATTTTCTTCAGAAAAATAGCCTTTAAATTGAGAATGACGACTACGATAAGTACATATCTTTGTATTCTTTTGAAGAAGATTCCATCCTTTTAGCCGGGAACCAAGCATTTCAGACTGGTTTTTGGATAATTTTAAATCTCGTATGAATCATTAAGATCTTCTTGAGTCAATAAATGAGGCTCAGATGAACAGCTTTGTTCAAAAGTTGTATCACCAAAATCTGTTTCTTCTTCTTCCTTACTTCCATCGGAATCTGAGCTCTCTTCATCTAATGTCACATGTTCTGGAGGCTTTGGTATGGGCAATTCTTCGCTGTGTGGAACTGGTCTCATTGCAGATTGCAAGTCAGGGTACACCATTGTATGTTTTGATTTTGACGTAATCCCTTTAATGTTTGTTAAGCAGAAATAACAGTCAGAGGAGTGATCTTTGGGTTCCCTCCAAATCATAGGGATAGTAAATGGCATGTGGCGTGTGCCATTCTTCCATGCAGTGAGAAGCCTACTACACGATAAACAACAGATATGTGGGGCCCAGCTCCTTGTTTGGTCCCCCACTTTACACCCAAAATAAAGTTCATAACACTTTTTTACTAATGGAGTAATGTTTCGCCTTTGGGACTTGAGCGTCACTTCACCACATATATAACAAAAGTTGTTAGGATGATTTAAACAAGCTCTAGGCATTTTGTAACTAACAACAAATTAAAAGAAATAAATTTGTAAATATGTAATATACAATATACAATAATCCAGACACAATGCACTCACAATTACGTGTTTACTGGTTCACTGCTCTCTCACAACTGACATCGTTGTAATCAATGCATGCATGATCATGTTTGTGCCTGTCTGTACAGTCTGAACTTGCACAACAGTAGCAATGGTACCATTTGAGTTAGCTCATTTTGTTCCATCACATTTACAATGCTCTAGGAGTTTTTATTTTACAATGGACAAATGGCCGTTTATTAAAATAATATATTTAAATCCATTAATTGAAATTGAAATTAAAAAAAAACTGTGGGTGATGGAGAAATTCCAAATACATATTTGAAAACATGATAAAAAACTGCATTAAGTACAACTATTGATACTCATGAGACAAAAATCATGTTGACCAGTGTTATCACCTTCAAATCATAACTTTAAATCAAAACATGATATATTGTCATAAACTATTAGGCTATACCAGTATCTTCTTTGAACAAAAATAATAAATGCAGACAGTTAAATATGTCATCAATTACAACATTAATTACACCTCCATGGATAGGACTCAAGAGTAACAGTAACAGAGGTGAGATTTTTCTCTAATTTGTCAAACAGCTTGGGAACATTTGAGGTTAGGAAATCTCAGTTCTAGAGTTTAACTTTGCATTCCTTATTATTATAATTTATAGCAAAAGTAAATATAAAAACGTACAACTTTACCGTTGGGTGTAGGTATTGGAGATGAGAAAGTTCAATTACCAACTCTGCATTTGGCCCTTTTACACAAACAAAACTACACAGAAAAGCACACTTGACAGCTTGATAAGAAAACTGCCAAAAGTTACAGTCCAAGGAAGATAGAAAGACTACAGTGCCATCTCTGTGGAAATAATTGAACTTTTATATTGTTTCACAGAGGTGAGGTCTCAGTTTGGGACAGGCATGCTTAGTGCAAAAAATTGTCTTTACAAAATGATATATTTGCTTTTCAGTTACTAATTACTCATTTTTTGAGCTGTTTGTTCTTGTTATAACACTAAAATGGAATATAAATTAAGTCTGTTTAATTATGAAAGAATGAAAATGACAAGTCAGGCATGGGGACATGACACGGAGGTGAGATCTCACATACATTGGTATCTATTCAATTCAAACAAATGATAATATGTATCTGTCATGTATTAACCATGACTAATATAGCTAATTGCTATTCCAATCAAAGGTAAACCTATTTATGAGCTATCTTATAAAGTTTTTGAACATATGCTTGTATAATTGCTCAACAATTAAACATTAGATAACAAATACTCGCCTCCGTGGGTGAGTCGGTAGCGTGCCTGCCTTCCACTCCGGTGGCCCGGGTTCGATTCCCGGCCGGGTCGGAAATTTTTCAGTAATGAAAAATTCCTTTCCCGGGTTCAGGACTGGGTGTGTGTGTGTGTCCTTAAGTTTAAGTAGGTAGGCGCACCCCGGTAACAAATACGCTGAGAATATCCCCTTAAGGGATCACCAGGGGTCGCTCGCAAACCTGAGGAATAACTTTTAACTGTGTAGTGATTCGTTTTCAACACTCATCCTTCTCTATAATACTAGTGCTCAAGGTGGAAAAATATTTCTCATATATATGTTACCGGCATTGTGTGAAATCCCGGTATTCTATAGAATGCCTAGGTAATGTATAGAATGCCTGATGGTTTTAGGTTTTAGGCAAACTATGAAATAGGCTATAAGTTTTTTGTGGAAATGTTACATACTTTTCCTAAGCATTCTATATAATTCCTAGGTATTATACAGAATGACCACTACCGTTTACGCGAAGTGTTAAAAGGGAAGAAGATGAAAAGCCTTTATTAATTATTACAAATTTGAAACTGAAAGAACAAAACTATGAAATAAAGCACAGGATATTCTTACCGGAAAACAATGAAAGCAGAACTGAGATTGAAATACTTGTTACAGTAAGTACTCACCAATGAAATTGCAACCTAATTTTCTCAGCAGCCTGTCTTATTCATGCAAAGAAGTCCTACTACATAATCACAGTTGTCATTTTTTCATTACACCATATTTCAGTATAGAATGTTGATTTCATAAAATGTGTTTTTTTTTTCTTTCTTCTTTTTTCGAAAAACATAATTTGTCAGAATATAATGATAACGAGTCTCGCATAGCATATTTAGCAGACTATTTAATTCTATTTCAAACAGTCTCAATACAACTTAAAGATATGAGTTATTCTACACTAAATATTTGTGACATAAAGTAGAAATTATTTCGTACAAAGTGATTTTGTTTATAATTTCAGTTCAGGATATTTGGTTGTTTGCATTTTTTAAAACTGTTATACAAATTTATCCTCAATTCTACTCCATCGACATATTAGTTCCTCTTTATGTATTTAGTCTATTTTGTCCTTTCGATCTGATTTCAATAAATTATCAATCAATTATCAATTATCATCATTCTCTTTATTATTAAACAATGGTAGCTGGAAAAAATGGCGGGATTAGGCATATTATATTCTTTGTCGGCAGAGAATCCGGCAAAGTATACAATGCCTAGGCAATGTATAAAATATCAATCATTTCATACTTTGATGTTCGATTTTAGGCATTCTGTACATTACCTAGTCGGCTGCGGTGGTCTAGAGGTAGCATGCCTGCCTCTAGATCCGAAGGTCACGGGATCAAACCCGGCTTCAGTCTATGGGTTTTTCAGGACGTAAAAATCCTGGGCACGGAGTACTCTGGGAGGGACTTTAAGCTGGGGCCCCGTGTTGTAGATTTACAGCACGTAAAAGAACTCCAAGCCTAAATTAGAGCCTCTGGACAAAATTTATCGGCCCTTTCACATCCAAGTAATAGCCTACCTAGTTTCCGGAGGGGGGTTAAGAGCCTGATGGGCTTACCACCTGCAGGGTTGTAAAAAAGCCGGCTAAAATTGAAAAAGACCTGATCAGCGGTTTTTTTCAATTTTAGCCGGTTAAAATCATGATTTTAGCCGGCTAAAATCAAATTTAGCTGGCTAAAATCAATTTTTCCTGGTTGGGGGAGGTGGGAGCGGGTTGAAATTTTGAAAAAATTATATTTAGGGCCCTATGGGGTTTAGAGGGAAACTTAGTATGCATAAATTAGACACCAATGATTCAGTGGTTGTGGGGGTGAGGGTGGAAATTAAAAATTGTTTAAAACCATGTTTGTGGGGTATCGTTGAAAAGCTCTTGATGAGTAATCTCTAAATCAACAACTAGTTGCTCAATAGTGCTCATATAAGGAGAGATTTGAATTTTTGAAAGTCAAAAACACTTTAAAATATACCTCAGCCAATAGGCATGCCGAAATGAATTCATGAGGACCAACTGAGGCTAAAATTACAAATGAAATAAAGTTTGAAATATTAAAAATAATAGTTAAATATCTTTAGAACAATAATCCTTGACCAAATTAAAAATGGATTAATAAAAGATATCAATTAATACATAATTAACAACTCTCTTTTTATGAAAAAAATATTTCAGTTTTTATTATTTATAAAAAAGTTTATAAATTCATAAAAAGCACTATGAAATCTACATCAGCCTGTGCCTTGTAGGACAACCTATAGGGATTTTTTATACTTATTTCTCCATCAATTACACAAATCTGAAGCGTAATCACCTATCACTGGAATTTTGTCAAGCCATAGAATCTTTACATCGTATGCCAGCCAGTTCTGCATCAATCGAAAGAGTATTTTCTTCATTTGGGTTAATACAAACAAAATTGAGAAACAGACTAGGCAATGAAAAAGCCCAGAAGCTTGTATACATCAACAGGCAGAATAAAGCAAATATGCAAGAGTCTTATGATGAATGGTGAATTTACCATATTTACTTGAATATAACATGCCCTATTTTTGTCCATTTATAGATTTCAATACTGAGGTGCGCGTTAAATTCTAGTGCAAATCCGTTTTGTAGGTCGGAGGTAATATTGATCTACATAACAAGGCACTGCTATAATTCTCGACTTCGTTCATTTTATCGTTAGCCTACACCATATGAAATTTAATTTCTGAAACATAATGAAAAAATTGTTTTTGTCAGTTCTATAGTGCAAATGTGGAATATTGTGCATTGTCGATTTTAAACTCATTTAAGAGTGGTATAAGCTTTTATTGTGAAACATGCATTTAACATTTTGTTTGTCCATTTAGCAATAAAAATAAGCACCTCTGAGGATTCCAGTGATTAACACATTAGTGAATATTGATGAGCCATGCCTATAGGTCTACTTGTAGGCCTAAAACTGGCAGTTAACTGTAAATGTTTATGTGTTGGTTCATTATTCTATAAATACTCAGACAAAATCCCAAATAAAATATCCTATTGGTGCGCATTACATTTGCTAACAAACTCTTTTTTTTTTTATGATTTTAAGTTTCAAAATCAGGGTGCGCATTAAATTCGAGGGTGCATTATATTGGAGTAAATACGGTAATTAACTATTGCTGGGAATTACACAGTGAAGTGGTACAGTGAGTCCCACGCATGAGTTGGCCAATGATGTGGGATTCTGCGAAGTGGCGGGCACAGCTCCAACTCCTTAGTGATCGGGTGAAATATCTACGCAAATAAAGCCACGATTGGTGTAATGATTCAGGTTCTCATATTTACAGTTAAAATTACAATGAAAATAACCACATACCTCATCACAAGAGCTGCTGGAAATGTTCTTCTCTTGCATCCACACAATACTGGCACCTTTTCAGGAAATTTTCTTTCACACGCATAATTTCAGCTTCCGAGACAGAGTTAATTTCTCTTGTGATATTGTTTTTAAGTTCTTCTAACAGCATGTGACTATTATTTATGGGGAAACTTCAAAAATAAAGTGTATAGGTCAATTTCCCATACATTAGAAGAACTTGAAGACAATATCACAAGAAAAATTAACTCTATTTCGGAAGCTGAACTTATGCGCGTAAAAGAAAATTTCCTAAAATGGTGCCAGTATTGTGTGGGTGTAAGAGGAGAACATTTTTAACATCTCTTGTGATGAGGTATGTGGTTATTTTCATTGTAATTTTAACTGTAAATGTGAGAACCTGAATCATTACACCAATCGCGGCTTTATTTGCTGTGCCCGCCGCGACGCAGAAACCCGTGTCATTGGCCAACTCTTGCATGAGACTCACTGTATTAAATTACACTAAATACAATTTTAGGTTTCTGAGCTTGTATCTTTTAAATTTGTGATGTTTGGAAATAAGAACATGAAAGAAACTTCAATTATTTTTACTTAATTTGATTTTATCCAGATAAAATGCCTGGCATTTTTCAAGTGGATAAGACTGGTAGCTCTGCATTTGCACTCAGTAGGCCTAAGTAGGCCTACTACAGGTTCTGAGCTTGTAACTTTTAAATTTGTGATGTTTGGAAATAAAAACAAGAAAGGAAGTTCAATTATTTTTATTCAATTTGATTTTAGCCGGATAAAATGTCTGGCTTTTTTCAAGTGGATAAAACTGAGGCCTACTACAGGTTCTGAGCTTGTAACTTTTAAATTTGTGATCTTTGGAAATAAAAACATGAAAGGAACTTTAATTGTTTTTATTCAATTTGATTTTAGCCAGATAAAATGCCTGGCTTTTTTCAAGTGGATAAAACTGGTAGCTCTGCATTTGCACTCAGTAGGCCTAAGAAGGCCTACTACAGGTTCCGAGCTTGTAACTTTTAAATTTGTGATGTTTGGAAATAACAAGAAAGGAACTTCAAGTATTTTTATTCAATTTGATTTTAGCCGGATAAAATATCTGGCTTTTTTCAAGTGGATAAAACTGAGCCCTACTACAGGTTCTGAGCTTGTAACTTTTAAATTTGTGATGTTTGGAAATATAAACATGAAAGGAACTTCAATTATTTTTATTCAATTTGATTTTAGCCGGATAAAATGCCTGGCTTTTTTCAAGTGGACAAAACTGGTAGCTCTGCATTTGCACTCAGTAGGCCTAAGTAGGTTTACTACAGGTTCTGAGCTTGTAACTTTTAAATTTGTGATGTTTAGAAATAAAAACAAGAAAGGAACTTCAATTATTTTTATTCAATTTGATTTTAGCCGGATAAAATGTCTGGCTTTTTTCAAATGGATAAAACTGAGGCCTACTACAGGTTCTGAGCTTGTAACTTTTAAATTTGTGATCTTTGGAAATAAAAACATGAAAGGAACTTCAATTGTTTTTATTCAATTTGATTTTAGCCGGATAAAATGCCTGGCTTTTTTCAAGTGGACAAAACTGGTAGCTCTGCATTTGCACTCAGTAGGCCTAAGTAGGCCTACTACAGGTTCTGAGCTTGTAACTTTTAAATTTGTGATGTTTGGAAATAAAAACAAGAAAGGAACTTCAATTATTTTTATTCAATTTGATTTTAGCCGGATAAAATATCTGGCTTTTTTCAAGTGGATAAAACTGAGGCCTACTACAGGTTCTGAGCTTGTAACTTTTAAATTTGTGATGTTTGGAAATATAAACATGAAAGGAACTTCAATTATTTTTATTCAATTTGATTTTATCCGGCCTGGCTTTTTTCAAGTGGATAAAACTGGTAGCTCTTCATTTGCACTCAGTTTCTACCTAAGTAGGCCTACTACAGGTTCTGAGCTTGTAACTTTTAAATTTGTGATGTTTGGAAATAAAAACAAGAAAGGAACTTCAATTATTTGTATTCAATTTGATTTTAGCCGGATAAAATATCTGGCTTTTTTCAAGTGGATAAAACTGAGGCCTACTACAGGTTCTGAGCTTGTAACTTTTAAATTTGTGATGTTTGGAAATATAAACATGAAAGGAACTTCAATTATTTTTATTCAATTTGATTTTAGCCGGATAAAATGCCTGGCTTTTTTCAAGTGGACAAAACTGGTAGCTCTGCATTTGCACTCAGTAGGCCTAAGTAGGCCTACTACAGGTTCTGAGCTTATAACTTTTAAATTTGTGATGTTTGGAAATAAAAGCATGTAAGAAACTTCAATTATTTTTATTCAATTTGATTTTATCCGGCCTGGCTTTTTTCAAGTGGATAAAACTGGTAGCTCTTCATTTGCACTCAGTAGGCCTAAGTAGGCCTACTACAGGTTCTGAGCTTGTAACTTTTAAATTTGTGATGTTTGGAAATAAAAACATGAAAGAAACTTGAATTATTTTTATTCAATTTGATTTTATCCGGCCTGGCTTTTTTCAAGTGGATAAAACTGTTAGCTCTGCATTTGCACTCAGTAGTCCTAAGTAGGCCTACTACAGGTTCTGAGCTTGTAACTTAAATTTATGTTTGGAAATAAAAACATGAAAGAAACTTCCATTATTTTTATTAAATTTGATTTTATCCGGATAAAATTGCCTGGCTTTTTTCAAGTGGATAAAACCGGTTAAAACCGGCCGGTTAAAATCAAGCCGGCTTTTTTCATAACAACCCTGACCACCTGTCCCTCTGCCCCCTCTAGAAAAATAAGCGTAACAAAAATTCACATAGGTACAGAAACCTCCACTTGGAGGTCCTTCGCCCCAACAATGGGGCATAGGATTAGAGAGAGATACATTACCTAGGCATTCTATAGAATGCCGGATTTCACACATTGCCTGCAAGTGAGTTACCAGTAAAAAAATTTAAAAATGAACTATATAGTTGGTTAATGAAGACACCTTTTTACTCTGTGATAGAATGTTTTGAATGTGAATATATTTTAGTGTCTTGGGTTTAGGTTGATGCTAATATAACATTGATTTTATATTACTATTTTATTCAAAGAATGTAAAATTAGAATACAAACTTTGATTTGCTTTTCTTGTGATATTTAACTATCTCTCATTTATGTAATGTAATTTTAAGAATAACATTGTCTATTACTACAAGTTCAATGACAATAAAATATTTATTATTATTATTATTATTATCATCATCATCATCATCATCATCATCATCATATATATTAAATCTCAATAATTTAAATTTACTATTTTCACACACCTGATTTTCACTCTTTAACACTTACACAACTTTATTGCCCTCGATCATTGAAATTACTATTTTCTCGCATCTATTTTGGCATCCCCCTCCCCCATGCTTATATAAACCGTCAGTGTCAATGAGACGATAAAAGATACCCTAGGCAGGAGCTTCGGTATGGTAACTTGTTATTTTTATTATTTGTAACACATTGTTATCGTACCGACTTGTCTAGACTGTACTAGGATGCAGCAGTGTGAGAGACACAGTATCATATTCGAATACTATATTTGTCACAGTGAGTGTCTTGTTCTCTTCCAACCAATAACATTAATTACTTGGAGTTGATTTTTGAGGTTGTGAAAAATTTAATTTATTTCGGACTCTTGTGACAGATACCAATATTTCAAATTTCTTTTATTCCTACTCTTCTTAACTCAGCTAAAGCTACTCCTGTTGGTGATCCTCTTGATAGACCTATCATTTCATTACAGAACATCCTACGTACAAGGTCAACTTTCGAAGGTTTAACACACCTCATATAGCCACTGGTAATTGTAAGTCTTGTAAAGATTTGTTAGTTACAGTTGAAAGGAACAGAATATGACATATTCTGAAATAATTACATATGACATAATTACATTGTAATTACATAAAAATCTGGTGTCAGTAATCAGAAATAGCCAAATAATCAGAGAAAAAGAAGTTGGATTCGGATTGGTCGTGAGTAGAGACACCTGATTTTTGTGAGTGACAGATTCATAATTTGTCATTATTACCATTAATAATTTAATATTTGATTAAAAATCTTCTAAACTGAAATACTGTTGTTCCAAATTTGTGAAAATTGGAAAATTTTTAATTTTTACAAAATTTTCATTTTTTGGTAATTTAATAACAGAACTTAAATGATATGTTTATTGGCAGTAGACAATTCCTAAGCAAGTTAAAGGAATATTATCTATTTTGTGGAAACCAGCTAGATTCATTGCCACACTTATGTGAGTCCTCCATTTTTTCCTACAATTTATAGTCCCTCTCAGTGCAATCCCTGCCCAGAGAACCAAACAAGGGACTATTTTACCTCCAGAGAATATTAATCTGACAGATTCCATAGTTAACATAAACATTTCTGAACAGTTGTTTTTTGTTTTTGTTTTTTTTCTGTGAGAGGTTGTTAACCTCATGCCAAACCCCCAGCTGGAGGACCAACTTCATGCCATCCATCTGGGACTGCTTATTCCATATACTCGCAGCTACCCTCCATATCTGCGATTATTTACTCAGTTGCTAGATGTTTTATTTAAATAATTTATTTAACGGAAAAATAATTATAACGTATTTATTAACACCTACCGGTACATTGTTTTTGGATAAATTGCATGAATTATATAATTTTGTTTTTAAAATAAAATAAAATTGACTTTATACCAACAACTCGAAAATATTTTATTTTAATATTTGCCTAGGTCGTTCGGCATATTTCCACCATCTTCAGGCCATATTCTTTTGCTGGTTTTGATGCCTCAATAATTAAAACCAAAACTGCATTGCTTTACATCTTGTTACGTATAAAAAATCAAAATGTCTAAAAGTGTTATAAAAAAACTCTCACTGAATCATCTTTCTGTGGCCTCTTTTGTTTTTATGTTATTCTTAATTATATTGTTTTTCCTTAACGAATATAAATAATTAATCAAATAAGTTAGAACGAATCTTGTGTACAGCCATTTCATAATTACGGGTGGGACATTCTAGCAAATTATAAAAACTATTTTTGTTTATTACATATCTTAAATAATAAACTAGAATTGGTTCTGCACATTCTGTAAAATTTACAATGCCTTCTCCTCCACATGACATGCAAAGCATTATTTAAAATTTATTTTAAATATTTTAAATTTGTTTCTCAAAATCTGTTACGGGTGGGACATAATTTGGACACTGACAATAATTTAACAATATTATCACTGTTACAGGTGGGACAAAAATTCCCTTGTTTGTTATTTTACATAGTAATTAACCGTGCACATATTTTTTGAAGTTAATCTTATACCAAATTGTACCTTAAGATGTATATTTTCTCAAATGAAAATGGACATAGCTGATTACTCTTTGACTACTTGGTATTATAGAGTGTTAAAATCATGCTAAAAATGGCACAAAAAAAAGTAGCTCAACGCAATAAATAAGTAAATCGACAGATTTTACACATGAAACGACTTCAGATACACCTAAGTAAAACAGTAACATAGGCTTCATAATCGATCCGACCATTCATTTTGAACATCATACTGGCCAGCCCAAAGGGGTTAACACCAAGAAACAACTGATATATAAACCTACCATCCCATTTTACAAGCAAAAGTATCATCTCAACTCTATAGAGGTAATTGGCCTCATGGTGGGTGCTCGTGGAACTATACCCTCATTCTTCATGAAATTGTGGAATGAATTTGACCTGCCAAAATCGGAGATCGAATCTCTCGTTATGACAATAAGCTACGCAGTTCGTTAAACATCTTGAGGTATCATCTATATAACCTACAGTAATTTAAACCTTGTAAAGAGAAGTTTTTATTTCTATTTTTAAACTACATTAAGATAACTTATATGTAATATGTGTCAAGTTAACTTCTCATATATTGATTTGTTTACTTTGTCCACAGCTGCAACCTGCCAATGCAGGAAGTTGTTGTACCTATTATGTGCAAGTCAATAAAAAAAAAAAAATAATAATAATAATAATAATAAATCAAATAAAAATAAAAATTACAAAATTAAAGTCCTCAAGTCCCCTGTGATAACGTGAGTTTGCAGAAATATGCAGTAGTTTGCAAAACATGTTCCAAAGTCTATTTGGTTTTAATGCAAATAATATTGAAACTGTGTGTGAAATAACCCCAAAATTAATCCAACTTTTGTATTGAAATATAGGCCTATGCTTAATCATTATTATTTGCTGTAAAATAGGATCCCTATTCATAAGATATGAATGCATCTTGAATGTAAGCCTAAGCTAGATAGGTGACCTCCCTCTGATAAGGTATGAATATCTGTAAAGGATGCACTTTGACCTAATTTGCCACACGGCACTAGAGTAAATGTACTGACTTGGTATCATTGTTTAAACAGTCAGGGGTGTACATTGAGGAGATGTGACATTATAATTATTCATAAAAACAAATGTTTTAATGCATGTTGTCTTTATATCTGATAGCAGTTTATTTCATTATTATATATTATTATTATATATTTTTTTAAGATTCTGAAGGATTATCACACAGTTTCCTTCATTTTACTTCTTTCAATCTCTCCTTCTTTCCTGTCCTTTTTTGTTCTTTATTCCTTTTCATTTCTACTTTCCAATTACTTTTCCATATTCTCTCTAACTTTTTCATGTGTCCTTTCTTTTCTTTCTCATTTCCTTTTCTTATTTTCTGGTGTTCATGTGATTTCCTGAGAGAGCACCAAGAGATTATAGTTAAAATCCAAGGCTTGCCAATTTCAGTTGGTTTACAAGAATATCCCAACTCACAAAGACTTGGAAATGGAATTGACTTACTCTTGATTAAGAAAAGATTGAAGATAGGCTCAGTGACCAACCAAACTCGAGAGACCTGAGTTACTTAACTCTCTTTGACTATTTATTTGTGACCTTGAAAGTGATGGAAACAGAGTAAATTTGCATTGCTCTTCACTCAGAACCTTTAGTTTAATGGGAACCCCTGAGGTGATATCACCTTGCATAGAACTCCTCTGTGTTTGTTAGTGTAGTATGAATCATGACGTCCCAGCAAGAGTCTCTCCTACTGTAAGTAATGTATTTGCATGTTTAGCTTAGTTTCTCCTTTTTAATACGGTACTTCTAGAAATAAAACATGCATAGTATTTCCTCAAGCATTGTGGCATTACATAATACGTTATACTCTTATAATAGCACTGAAACTTTTAATCTTGGAAGAAACCACCCCAATTGTTTCAACCCCTGTTATGTCCTACCCCTGGTGTAAATTTACTTTTAAAATTATTTTAAGCAAATCAATGCTGTGTATAAACTTTAAATCCATTAAATGCTATTCCATTCAAAATCTATTTTGATTACCGTACTTGAATATTCTGGACAAGGGATAAGGACAAACTAATTACGTGAGAAATATGTAAATTTATAGGCGAATTGCCCTCACAGTGGAAGATGCTATAATATAATAGGGCTTAAATCCATTCAAACAGTAAGAAGATATGGTAAAATACTTTTTTTTTTTAAATTAATTATATTTTCAAACCAATATGTAGATGTAGATGTTGATGTAGATATCTCGTTCTGTAGGTAGATCCTATGTTGAGCGAGGCTCAAGGATATAGAACACATTAGATCAGAATAAACCTGCGTGTTATAACAACAATATACAAAACTGTAAGCTGAAAAACTTATGCAAGCTGGAAATATTAATTCATCTTGTAGAAGGTGTGAGTTATTAAAAATTCCTTGAGAGATCTTTTGAAAGATTTGCATTTGCTTTTAATACACAATAATTTAATGTTTCTTGGAAGTTTATTGTAAATCTGTATTGCAGAATAATAAGCACCCTTCTGAAAGAGTTTCAATGAATTATCTGGTATATATGTAAATCATTCATGTTTCTAGTTATACGCCCATGTACACCATAATTAGTTTGAAATTTATAAATATTATCTACCATATAACACATCACCGAGTATATATACTCTCCTGTGAGAGTGAGGACTTTTAAGTTTTCAAATAGCAGTTTACAAGATTCTCGTTTTTCTTTCCACATATTATTCTTATTGCACGTTTTTGTAACCTAAATATTTTCTCCCTATAGGAAGAGTTGCACCAGAATATGATTCCATACCTCATTACAGAGTGAAAATATGCAAAATTTACCATGAGTAATGCATCTTGTTTTAATACCGTATATCATTTAAAATTCTTAAAGTGAAACATGCTGAACTCAGTTTTGGACTTATCCTATTAATGTGTGCCTTTCAGTCAAGATTTTGGTCGATTTGTAGTCCTAAGGATTTTATGTTGCTAATTTCTTCTATGATTTGTGTTTGATAATTAATTATAAGGTTTGAGATGCATCTATGTTTTGTTCTAAATTGAATAAAGTGTGTCTTTTCAATATTAAGTGTAATTTTACAAGCTAGAAACCATCTAATTAATTCGTGAAAAGCCTTTATAGCTATTCTTGATAAATGTTCTTGTGACTTTCCTGTTACAAGTACATTAGTATCATCTGCAAAAAGCAATACCTTTGATTCGTCCTTTAAGTTATACGGCAAGTAAGGCACTATATGCCAGTACAACAAGGTACTGGTCAAGATTGGTAAGAGAGTGCCAAAAAACCTTCCTGCCGACCAGTACAGCCTTGCTGGGTCCCTGGTCATGCGGTAATCAGAGGAAATGAGCTAGTTCAAAGTTGTCAAGTTTCTTTCTGTCTTGTTTGGTCAGAGTCCAACTTTCACATCCATAAAGTATTGTTGGGAAAACTATGGTCTGTATTAATTTGATTTTGGTATTCTTACTTATATCAGAATGTTTTAAGATTTTTCTGAGTTTTCCTAATGCTGTGCGGCCCATATTTATTCTTGGACTTGGACTTGGAGAAGACTCTTGAGCAACCTATGGACGGAGAAAAGAACAAATAGCCTACATATATAATAGAAGAAATAAGACCAAAACACTCATTGGAGGCAATGGCCACAAAAATGAAATTATCATACTTTGGACATATCATCAGAAAAGAACAATCATTAGAAAAAGATGTAATGCTGGGACACATGGAAGGTGCGAGGAAACAAGGAAGATCACGTACAAGGTGGATTCATGGCGTGCAGGAGGTGATGCAAATGAAATTGTGTGAACTGATCAGTGCTGCAAAAAACAGGAACCTATGGAGATCAATAATACAAAGAATCATAGACAATAGAACAAGACTAAACACCTATTAGGGATGGCAGGACCCTTTTCTTGCTGTGAAAATCCACATGGATCTCCAAGAGTCGTTCACGACTCAGTGGAATAATAAAAAAAAAGTTGAAATATAGCATTCTCAGTGGACATGCCACTTCTAAGTCCAAACTGAGATGAAGTAAGAATGTCATTCTAATTAAGATAGTGTATTATGCAGTTGTACATTACTTTTTCAAAAACTTTTGAAAATGAGGTTAAGAGCGATATAAGTCTATAATTTGATGGTATGTTTTTGTCACCTTTTTTAAACAGGGGCTTAACAATAGTATGCTTCAGTCTTTCTGGAAATATTCCACTTTCTAATGAACATTTACATATATGACTGAGAGGTTTACTAAGTTCAGATGAGCAACTTTTTAATAACTTATTACTTATCTCATCCCATCCAGATGAGTTTTTACTTTTGAGCAACTTGATTATATTTTCAATTTCTATAGAGGATGTCAGTTCGATTTGAAATTTATGGTTCAAAACTGTAGATTTTGTCAGTAGGTCTACTTGCCTTAATACCAATATTATTTGTAGGAATACATTTCTCTGCAATATTTATAAAGTGACTATTAAAAGCATTTGCAATATCTGATAAATTATCTAGTTTTCTGTCTTGGCATGTTAGAGACAGACAATCATTGTTTCCCTTTGTTCTCCCTGTTTCCTTTCTTATTAAATTACATATAGTCTTAACTTTATTGTTTGATTTACTAATTACTTGTGAAAAATTCCTGCTCTTTGCTTCTTTAATGACTTTCTTCAGTAGCCTATATTGCAATATTTTTTATAGTATTCCTTATGAGTTTGGTTGTTACTGGTTCTATATCTTAAATAGAGCTCTCTTTTGTTTGCACATGATATTTTAATACCAGTAGTTAACCATGGTTTATTTCTTAAATTAGGTAAGTTAGTAATTTTCTTTTTTTGAAAGTTGACCTCAAAATGTCGTGACACAATACTTTTTTTTTATTCTAATCATATTACTATGGGTATGTTTGTTGGTAGAATTTACTTTATTATTGTTCAACACTAACATCTGTGCATCATGGTCTGATAACCCATTTAATATTGGTAGTACTTTAAAATTATCTTTTCTTTCTTTATCTATGAATATATTATCTATTATTGTTCTCAAGTTGTTTTGAATTCTAGTTGGAAAGTTTACTGTGAAATCTAAATTATAACTACCTAGTAAGGATATCATTCTGATCTTTCTTTCACTATTAATTGAAAAGTCTACATTAAAGTCCCCACATAGTAATGATACTTATATTATTACTACCTAGTATATAGTGAATTAAGAACCCTTTCTAACTGATCCATAAAATAATTGAAATTACCAGATGGTGCTGTGTAAATGGTTAGTATTACTTAATATATTGTTGTCAGTCTCTACTTTGGCTGAGCAACATTCAAAATCCTGTTCCTTGCAGAAGGAACTAGTGTCTATATCACTAAAATTTAAGTTTCTTTTGATAAATATACTCACACCTCCACATTTTATGGAACATATACAAAAGTTTGAACACAATGAAAAATTATCAATTTGTAATTGTTCCAGCTCTGCCTCTGCACAGTGGTGTTCCGTTAAACAAATAACTTGAATTTCTGGCTGGTATTAGAATTAATTGCATCCAAAATTGCTAAGTTAAATTCTTCAATTTTATTTTCAAGTCCCCTTATATGTTGATGTAATAATGTAAATGATGTATTAATATGTATGTACATTTAGTTAATTTGCTTTTAGGTTGTGGAATATTGGCTGTAGAACATTTATATGAAAGACTTGACATTCACATTCATACCCTATTAAAATACGGTAGGCTACATATAAGATACCTAGTGATATAGGCCGGAAATATTCCCAGTGGAAAGGAACTTATAAAATGGGAATATTTCCTTGGCCAGGAAATATTCCCAGAAAGTGGGAATTTATAAAAATCCTTAGTTTTGAACGTTTTAATGCTTATTAATAGTTCATGTGTACACCTTAAAATTAAATTATTTCAGTAAAATTCCACATGTTTATCTAGGAATCATCATAGGGGAGTCTTATTCTTTCCTGTGATATAGTTTTTGCAATTAATTTTCACCCCCTTAAAGTTTATGTGAGCAGTTAATTTTTCTCATAGGCCCTATGTCTATGTGCAATGAAGACCTACCGACTGCAAAATTTGAGGGTAGGTTTTGACATGACAACCCATACGGTTCCCTTGTGAGAAGGAGATTGTGCTGATGCTAGAAGTTTAAGACAACATTAAAAAATTTTCTACTAAAATGCTGTCCTTATGATATAAATGAGTTTATTGAAAAGTGTAGGCTAATGAATAGTGTATTTTATAGAAATCTTTCAAGCATTTTGGAATTAATTGGAATTAATTAGTGTTAAATTAAGTTGTGACTATTTTGTAAAATTTGGTATAACTTAATTATTTTAAAACTTTGCGTATTTAATATAATTTTTTTTTTTTGTATAATTTATGTATTTTGTTTTGTAGCTTGTTTTGTAGCTTGTAGCATGAGATGTATCCTATGTCATTGTAATGGCTTGACTGGACAAGTAGGCCCTAAACCTCACTTACTTAATTGCTGGTACTTACAGTATTTACTTACACATAGTGCAAGGCATTGTACATAAATGTCCCTGAAGGTATACATATTCTGTTTGTATGCTTACATTGAATTCTTGGCTACCTCCTTGTACAGAATTTTTAAATGTAAGAATGACTCCAAATTTTCTTCAGGCACTTTGGATCTTTTACTCCTTGCCATCCATAAAAATGAATGAATGAATGAAATTAGCCGTGAATACATCCCTTAAGCGCCATGGCCTCCTGCTTGTGCAGAGAATAGCTCAGTAAACTTTAACTCCTTAAGTGAGCAAGTTCTAAGGAGTTTTTGTTTGACACTGTCACACTTCCACTAGTCTCTGATGTGTAGTCATGGGTGACCCAGTAGTTTCCATCTTTCCTTGTCTTTTGCAACTCATGACCACTGTCCTCCTGCTACCATTTTGAAATGGTCAGCACACCTGGTTCGTTGTTGTCCTACATAACTCCCTCCTGATCGTGGATCCCACATGGTGATTCGGTGTGTCCATCTAAATTGATCCATCCGTGCCACATGATCCCCCCCCCCCCCATTTCCATTTCTGGGTTAATGCTTTTGTAACCACGTCACACATGCCTGTTCTTCTGTGTATCTCTTCATTTCTGATCTTATCTCTCAGTGATACTTGAAGAATTTTTCTCTCCATCCATCATTAGCAGGTCTGATACATAAAAAAAAATATTTTGAATTAATTAATAACATATTTGCTATCAACTGTTGTAAAGACCCAAAGTAGTACTATATATTACCATAGTACCACCATAACCTTTTTCATGTAGGGTACACGCTGACCCAAGATTCAAGACGATACCATTTGCTTGTATGTAAGTTTACAGCATACAACATTAATAATGTACAAATAACTATAAGGAATCTAGAACCGATAATATGTTAAAATTTATAATAATATATCTTTTACCTTTCAGCAGAAAAGTAAATTTGTAACACCTTGAAAAATTATGTCTTGCTCCCCAAAGCACATAAAGAAAAATATTTCAGCATTAACAAAAGTAAAAGAACCATAAGTCTGAAATTTGGAATGCAGCCAACAGTAGGCTCTCTTGAAATTGAATTTCTCTCTATAATTAGTTTGGGAAAATCTGGTGGCCCAATGTACAAAGATTTCCAAAAGTATGGTACCTATGATAAAGGTAGAGAAAGAAAAATAATCAGTTCTGAAATTTTAGATTTTAGGTTTGTTTGCTTGAAAGTTGACATATAACTTCCAGAGGTGTACAAAACTCCCTTTTAGCTTGCCCATACCCGCTTGGATGCCAGGCAAGCAAGTTGCGAGCATCGCAGCCAGCAAGCAGCCTGCGACATTCTTATCAGCTAAACAACCATAGTTGTTAAGTGTAGGTAATACTTTCTTGCTTTTCTACATGCTGGTAGAAGAAATTCATCATGTGGATAAAGTATTAAAAATTGTTTTAGCGTCTTAACACATTTATTATTTGCATTATTGTTATTATTGATTTTTTTATGTTTTCTTGCAAATGTTTGAAAAAGACTAGTACCTTTGTTCATTCATAGTTCAAACTCTCCACATTTTAATTTCTTCTCGGCTTCCTTCAGGGTAAACTTCTCCATTCTGCTTTTGCTTGCACTCTAAACACATCTGAAGTTCCTCTTCAACTACATAACTGCATGACTTACCAGTGTGTGCACTAATATACCCAGTTTCATATTCTTTCCGCCAGGCCTTGCAGTTTCTTTAGGCCCCGTGAAACCCACCAGGTTATGAAGAGATTGTGACTCATAGCGAGAGTATTTCATGCCATCGTAGCAATCTGGCTTGCTCTCTTGCCAAGCAAGTTAAAAGCTGTGGCTGGTTGCGGTGTTACAAAGGGACAAGCAAGCTAAAATCAGAATATGTACACCTCTGGTATGTTCCAAAGTTTTGGGAGATGGATGTGAAATATATATTTTTTTGTCATTATAGTAACTTTGGTTTTGTTTATCCACATCTGCTACCCAATTCAGATTCTGTGATTTTAAGATTTATAGTTTGCATGTGTTTCAGAGTGAATAAACAGCCGGTATACGGGAGTGTTCCAAGTGATCCTGGGAGTAGTCAGCCTCCGGCACAACATGTCATCTACTGTATCCATGGTTATGCGAAGGGCTGCTGTGTTCTCTCGGATCCCAGTCTTCTGGAAACCGATCCTAATCCTCACAGAGAGGCTATCACGGCAACAATAAGTGAGTGTCGTCTTGTTATTTGTCTCTGAAGTAGTACTTCTTCAGCTTAATAAGATACAGTGCTTTTCTTGTGATGGTATGCAACGGTACAGAATACCGGCACCTTTTTTTTTCCAAAAAATAAAATTTCGATAGTACTCAGAATATTCTTATCACAATTATTCGTATAAAATTATGGCCTATTACTTAAAATCAAGCTTGTTTGTTGGTCTGTTAGATTTCTACATACATAATAGCCTACACACGAGCACATGATAGTTTCTGTAAATTGCCGTGGCTACTGGACTGCAAGAGAGTTGGAGGTTGATTTTTCCATCCCTTAGCAAACTGCTCCTATAGTCAAGGCCATTCTAACGGTATAGGTATTGCATCAAGTGCAGTTAATGCTAACGTAGTAACAAACAAGTAGTAAGTAGCTAACCATCGTAGTTAATCAGGGGTTAGTGCGTGTTTAAATTTAACTGCATTTGTTGCTTATGTATAATTTGAAAAGAAAACCTTAGGTTTGTGTTGCAGAGGCAAGTGAATTCATAGTTGTTTAGTACAATTTTAGGAACAAGGGGTGCACGTGGTTCACAAGTAGAGAAGTGAAATTAGTAATTATTTTGTACCGGTGCACAATAAAAGAAAGCATGATGAAGTATCTCATAAACCTGCAAACAGTGAATAATGTGAATCTGAAGTTGGAAATTCATTCATTTTTCCAAAAGCAATGCTTTTTGGTAAATTTTAGTAATATTTCATTTTTTATACTGCAAGGATACTTACAATAATTATTTCCCGTCTGACTTGGCTGTGCATTTTTTTTAATGTATTGCATTCTTTTATTCCAGTTCAGGATCACTGCCACCAAGGCAGACCGACTACTATTGACAAGCATGCTCGCCGCAAGCTGATCATAGCCAGTATTCTCTGTGTTGTTTTTATGATTGGTGAAGTTATCGGTAAGTTTATACCATTTTGAAACATAATCCCAAGTTGTGATACAGTATTCTCCCATATCTGTAGACTGCAGATGTCACATCTACATTAATAAAAGGAAGTGTCTGTCTGTCTGTCTGTCTGTCCGCGATGCCCAGCGAAATCTACTCAACGCAGAGATCTGAAATTTTAAACATAGGTGGACTGAAGTGTCGGAAAATGCACCTTGAAGCCAGAATTTTAATTTTCGTCTTCATTCGTGAGTTATGAGTGAAAAAATGGCAAAAAACGTGTATTTTTTGCGTTTTCGAAACATCAGTTTTCAGTAATAATTTCAATGTCAAATCAATTACAGTAGGCTTTGGCTATTTTTGTAATACCTTGGACATAAAACTATCGCGATCGCTTGAATGTTGTAGCTCACGCTGGTCAATTCATTTGTTTATAATGTCAAGGCACGCAGACATATGAAATTTTCAACCTACACCGAAGAGGATTATTATTATTATTATTATAAGAGGGATAATCAATATTGGCCTAAATATGGTCAAACGTTGTTCGATTTGGATGAAACTCACTATACAGGGGTTTTCTGGGCCAAGGAACTCGAATCTGAGGTCGCTTTTACCAGGCGACGCTATCTAATCGTGGTATGTAATTCATGTGATTTAGGTGTTAATAAATATAATGATTTAACTATTATGCTCTTAATTTTTAATTATTAATTTTAAATTTTTTAAATAATTATTGCGGGCGAAGCCGCTTGCACATGCTAGTGAGAAATAAAAGAAAAGTATTTTGTTCTATTTTTTTTCACTTCTTGTAGTAAAAAACCATGCAAACTTCATTTACAGTACATACTAATAACTTACAAACATTTCACAGAAATATTTATTCTTATTTATCATAATGCCATGTTGGTACACTGGCTAAACCACTTATTATTATGCTTAGGAGATAGTGCTTTTTACCACAGAAATAGCTTGAAAAGTATCATAAACTGAAACATAAAAATGCACATAATGCCCTGTAGGCTACTTCTGATGTACAGATAACTTGAATAGTAGTAATTTCCTACCTAGGAAAAATTTTCCTCTACAGAAATTAATATAAATTCCTTCGGTGGGATAAGACTGGTAGCCTGTCTTGGTTAACTTAAATTACTGTGACTATTCCACTCATATGCCACAAGTTTAATATTGACCAATAAAGTTTAGCAATTTCTCAGATATAGACCAATCACAATCGTTTATCTTATAATATCCTTCCTTCGATTGCAAGGATACAACTTTATCTGATAAAATGTCAGCTCATTACTGGGCACGTAAGGCATCATCATGCGGTGATTAATATGTCACATGCTGCCATTCAGCAGAATGAAAACACATTATTTTATACAACATAATTTGTTTGGAAATTGAAATAATATGAATGTACATTGATTAATGAAAACACAATTTTGATCTGGTGCAAGCCAGTTCATGTGCTTTTATTCTGTTCTGCTATTAGCTTACCTGAATTAGGTTAACTATGTCTTATATGCACCATTGGTAGCATTGGTCGCAACATGGTAACTCAAATCGATTCATGGATGGTTGATTCATAGTATGCCATGATCTCTCAGCTGTTAGTTTTGTTTTATACAACAAAGCATGAAAGTAATTATTATTTGTGTAATCTGTTACATTTTTATTCATGGAATATTCTTAATAAATCCAACTCGAGTTTATGAGTTTCATCAGATAAATTAGCTCCTGCTGTGCAGTAGCAAATCTATGGGTAAACTCCTAAACTCTCGTGATAAAATAAGCACATGAGCTCACTATGTTGTACATGGACTAACATCTGTATCAAGATCTCTAGTGCCCCAGAGGAATATTTGGAATGGTAATGGATGCATTCTTAACGCCTGTGTACCAAGCTGAATACCCCAGATTCAATTCTGACCCAGCATTAATTATCTTAACAAAAGTAACTGATCATTTTCTACAACTTTTGGCTGTGTTGTACATCTATGCCAGTAAGAACCTTTCCCAATGCCTACACCTGTCTCACTTGCACTTACTTATTCCCCACTCAGGCTCAGGCTCTCTCACTCACATACACTCACTCTCTCTTGCAGGTCTCCATTGCTGCTAGGCAGAACTCATCGGGGACACGAGCTGGCAAGGACTGTATGAGAATATGTGTGAGGAAAAGAGTGAGTGTGTTTGA
The DNA here is from genome assembly GCA_964059195.1 of Ectobius pallidus. Taxonomy (NCBI): domain Eukaryota; kingdom Metazoa; phylum Arthropoda; class Insecta; order Blattodea; family Ectobiidae; genus Ectobius; species Ectobius pallidus. The sequence goes on along the minus strand of CAXKWD010000004.1, from coordinate 170,790,131 downwards.
GTGTGTGTGTGTGTGTGTGCGTGTGTGTGTGCGCGTGTGCGTTTGCGTGTGTGCGTGCGCGCGTGTGCATACACGCATGTGTGTACTGCATGAGAGAGAGAGAGTGTGTGCATGAGTCTGAGTGAGAGAGCATAGGGACCGAGAAAGGTAATTCTTACTAGCAGAAATGTACAACACAGCCAAAAATTGTACAAAGTAGTAATTTTTCTAGTGAGCAACTTAGCTTAAGTAATATCTAGGATGAGATCTTAGTAGCAGTACAATTTAATCAACTATATTGAGATTAGTGGTAATAAATACATACTGTAAAGATTTACAGATAATACCATTTAAATGAATAGCAGCACTTTCTTGGGAAGAACATAAAATAGACCAAGAAGTGAACTACACTATTGAAACAGGTAGTAAAGTCACAGGAGTTAACAGTCTGAGAAAGAAACTAACATAGGTTAACAAACTTTGCAATGTATGGGAAATTGACCTATACACTTTATTTTTCAAGTTTCCCCATAAATAATAGTCACATAATGTTAGAAGAACTTAAAGACAATATCACAAGAGAAATTAATTCTGTCTCTTCTAGCTGAACTTATGTGCGTGAAAGAAAATTTCCTAAAAAGGTGCCAGTATTGTGTGGATGCAAGAGGAGAACATTTCCAACATCTCTTGTGATTAGGTACCTGGTTATTTTCACCGTAATTCCTACTGTAAATGTGAGAACCTGAATCATTACACCAATCGCGGCTTTAATAGCGTAGATATTTCACCCGATCGCTCGGGAGTTAGAGCTGTGCCCACAGTGATGCAGAAACCTGCATCATTGGCCAACTCTTGCGTGGGACTCACTGTAGGAATAAAAGGACCAACAGGAGAACTTAAAGCCATTGTCCAGTTCATCATAGAGGTTTATGCACCACTCTGTTCTGCTGTCATCTCTAATCCATTGTGTGCTAAAGGAGATCATCGTTTGTGGTAACTCATCACAACTTCTTGGTGCATGGAAGCAAAATACCAAAAAAATAATTGACCCAGTGATCCATAGATGTGTAGTATGGCCATCTTCAGAACCTATTTTTGCCCATGTTGACTGACCAGGATGCTAAAGTACGGGAGAGGCTGGAGGCGAGTCCTAAAGGCAAGACAATCTGGTGATTGTGTAACGATACATGAATTCGTGTTCTTGATATGAAGCGAGAAACTATATTAAGGGTACAGGGTAGAGCTGAATGTTGAGAAAATCGATTTTTTTTTTCTGTTTTTGGATTCAGCATACTTTTCTGCAAACTAAAAATAGGCTATATGGGTTTTAGACTTTTGCAAGTTTAAATGCCCAAATAATTTAATTAAAAATTGGTTGAGTATATATCCATCATTTTGTTCTAGTGTTTTCCTGTAAACCTTATTAAGTGCCAGTATGGTACTTTATGAGATTGTGTGTGGGGGATGGAAAAATGTCTGTCCGTCTGTCTGTCTGTACGCGCCATAACTCGCGTTATGGGTTTATCGGGTTTTCATGAAACTTGGTATACGCATTTATAATGTCCATGGGAAGAACCCTATTGATATTGAACCAAATTGGTTCACCGGTACCGGCGTCAAACCCAATTTAGTGTTTTTATTTAAAAGCGCCATAACTAAAATACGCTTTATCGGATTTTCATGAAACTTGGTATACACATTTATAATGTCCATGGAAAGACGTCTGTTGATATTGGACCAAATCGGTTGGCCGGTACCGGATTAATGCCCAATTTAGTGCATTTTTATGGTATTATGTAACAAAAGGCCCCATAACTGAAATATGCTTTATCGGATTTTCATGAAACTTGGTATAAGCATTTATAACGTCCATGGCAAGAAGCCTATTAATTTTGGACCTAATCGGTTGACCGGTGCCAGAGTAACGACTAATTAAAGGTCACGTGTTTTTTAATTTTTGCCTACCGGTATCATTTGACAGTTAACACTATTCCTTCAAATATCCTGGAGCCGGCCGATTTGATATGGATTTTTTTTGTTTTATTTTTTATTTTTATGTGAGTGCATGATTGTCAAGGTATCACATATCTGTAGTTCTGCTGACACTGGTCGATTTTAATCTGATTAGAAAAACTTATTTTCTGCATATCATAATTGCAATTATAATTGATTCAACAAAAACATTCTTTGTTATATCAGTTTACCTGATTTTATTTTTTTAGCTTTTGGTACCATGTACTCAGAAGCTACTTAAGATAAAGAGATGAAACCTTTTGAGCTAATGTAAACTACAGAGTATTTCAATACAAGTGGAATATTATCTTAAAATATTGAATTCAAGTAGCGAAATCATAGAACCACATGTGTTTTATATATAACAATTTAAAGACATAGAAATTTTATGTAATCGAATATATATAAATTCTCGGCAAGTTAGTACTTTACGACTCACCCTGCTCCCCTTTCCACTCGCCACTCGCCTGGCAGCTTCCACCCCTCTCGGCTGCTTCCCGCGTGCCGCCTGCTCCACTTCCCCGCAACGCATACCTTCATGCCTGTAGCCGTTGCTCAACGCCGGTAATGCATAATTGCAATTGATATGTCACCTAATAGCCTATTTCACAATAAAGAAAGCCCATTGCACCTCCACATAATATTCCACAATTATAAAAACGACCCTTCCAACAAAATGGGCTATTTCACAATACAAAAAATACCCTTGTACCATACATAATATTTCATAATTATAAAAAGACGCCGTATTATAACATAAAATGTGGCTTAATTGATGCAAGAAAATTCCCTTGTACCAACACTACTTATAAAAACCGATTCTTGCATTAAAACTCGTGAAATCCCCCTAACATAACTCTAATATACGAAAGCTTCCTTCAGTGCTCAACATTCACTCGTAGCGTAGTGGTCAAGACTCCTAGCTATAATGCTAGGGGTCCCGGGTTCGAATCCCGGTCGATGCAAAATTTACTATTAGGAATAGGTCTCAAATAGGTAGGTAGGTTGAAGAGGAAGAGAGGAAGGAGACGGGAAAGAAAGAGAAGAAGAGAATAAAGAAGAAACAAATTATTTTTTCTGTTTCGTCAGTTCATTAAGAGATGGCACTGCCGTCGCTTCTAGTAGTTCAAATGCCACCGCTAGGGGAGGGATTGAGAGTAGGAGTGGGGTACTCAGGTGAGTCGCAATATACCAAATTCCCAAATTCTGTTCTCATTTTCTCAAAAAAAAAGTATGTTCTTGACATGTGGGGAAAAGTTTAAAATAATAGGACTAATATGAAATACTAGGCCTCCACAGCCTGAGTTGACAATAAGATCTTCTTGCTTTATGGGTATTTGACATGTCATATCTAAGCTGTCTGCCGACATTTCGACCATTTTGCCCTGAACGGTGGAAAAGACTCTTTTATATATATAGTGACAACCAGCCAATCAGATTTCACATCCCATACTCTATTGTGATTGGTCCAGGCAAAAGGAAGGAAAACGGTCCTTTTCAGGAACAACTGGTTCCTGTGTCTGGACCAATCACAATAGAGTATGGGAGGTGAAATCTGATTGGCTGGCAAGGAGTAACATACTGTCACTATGTATATAGGAGTCTCATCCACAGTAAGTTGTGATCTGACCGAGTGCCTTGGGGGCAGGTTCCCTGTGCTTTTAGCAGATGATCTCAATGCCAAGCACACGGATTAGAACTCAAGTAGCCTGCTAACATTGCCAGAGCCTTGCAACTGGCAGAGTATGTAACTGAGACTTCCTGTATTGTTTATGGACCAGATGAATCAACAACTAGGCTAGCTATCAGAACTACTTGCAATGCAGACTCCCGGGGAATCCCATGGTAAGCTTCAAGGAGGATATCCTTGCCTGGATTGAATAATTATCCAAAGCGGGTATGGAAGCTCTGGAGGCATCAGCACCAGAGAGTCAACTGAAAACTTGTCTACAACTTTCAATACCACTGGCGTAAACCCAATTTTCTTTAATCATTTACTGAATGTCATACACCAGACATCTCGTCATGCAGTTTGCTTTGCACTTTTGTGTGAAATCATTATTGATAAAGGTTATCTTAACCTGCAATCGCTTGCGCTATTAGATTAGAACTAACAATCGTGTATATATTTTAATAACTCATATACTTCTTGAAAGAGAAAGTTGTTTTTTTTTTTAGCAATGCCTTCCTCAATATGTGTGCTTCATAATTTCCGAGATTCAGCTGTAACAAGATATCACACACATATCAGCAGCTGTATTATTAACAAAGCAGCACATTCATCCTGTGTATATGTGGTAAGTTGACACTACAGCTCCTCGAGTAATATTATTTGGAGCAAGAGGTACCGGTACTGTATACCGATCGGTTGCTGACGTACTTAGGAAGCTGGGAGTGGGCACAATTGCACCACCACATATATAAAAATATATAGTAAAATTGTTTAGATGTTTTATTTAAACTATTGTTTATATGTTACCCATTTTTTACCATCATTTGAACTATTGTCAAAAGTGATTGATTGGTATGCTGTGTCTATGGCAACTTGCTTGAAGCAAGCAGCTCATTTTGTTCAATAATATGTATTCTCTTTTTCTCTCCTTCCATTTAACTTTTAATTGTTATAATAATACTATAATAATAATATGTGTGTGATATCATGTCATAGGAGAGAAGTTCCATCTGGCGCTGTGAATTGAGCTCCGGCTTAGCTCAGTTGGTAGGGCATTGGCACGAATAGCCAAAGGTCCTGGATTCAAGTCCCAGTGTCGGAGGAATTTTTCTCCTATAATAATAATAATAATAATAATAATAAATGTTACCAAAATAACAAAATAATAATAATAATAATAAATGTTACCAATAATAACAAAATAATAATAATAAATAATATCACTAATAATAACAAAACAAAAATAAATAATAAGTTAGTAATAATAATATACTAACAGAAATTAAATGTTTACAATGTAAGAAATAACTTTTTTAAAAAACCATTTATTATTATTATTATTATTATTATTATTATTATTATTAACCCAGAAGATGCAATGGACAGGGATAAGTGGTACCATGCAACACATTGAACATTCTTTGGAAATATGTTAATTTTATTAAAATATGTAAAAATTTGGGTAACTTTTCATTTAAAATTTGGTTAGAAATTATTGAACTTTTATACAAATGTTATTGTAATAGAGTTGTTGTGTTGGTGGAGTTTAACCTCAGAAATGAGGAAATTGCTCAATAAATTAAAAAAATTATTATTATTATTATTATTATTATTATGTTATTATGTTTTCGAAAAAGAAAATATAACAGTATTTGCTTTTACAAAATAATGTTAAAATGGTGACAGAGGAACTTATTGTAAGTTTAACCCATGAGTTTGAGTTGCATTTAATAGCTATAAAAGGAAAAAAAATGCATGTTAGTTCAAATCTAATGCACGAGTGACGGTATGACAACCACAAGCATGAGCGATCGCAGGTTAATTATACAAGGCTAAGGCTTCTACAATGTTAACTGAACAAGTACTGATTGTGTTACAGGAGGTGTATTATCATCAAGTCTTGCAATTGCAACAGATGCCGCACACTTACTCACTGACTTTGCAAGCTTCATGATATCATTGTTCTCGCTGTGGGTGGCTTCTCGTCCTCCCACCCGCACAATGAGTTTTGGCTGGTACCGAGCAGAGGTTATTGGTGCTGTAACCTCAGTTCTGATGATCTGGGTGGTGACAGGTATCCTTGTGTATCTCGCGGTACAAAGAGTCATCACAAGAGATTTTGAAATTGAGAGTACATCAATGCTTATTACTTCAGGAATTGGTGTTCTTGTCAATATTATGTAAGTATGATGGTCACCCGTTTTGTAATTATATTTTATGTTGCTTAAGATGCTGGCTATTGTAGAAGGCTGTGATGCTATTTTTATTATTATTATTATTATTATTATTATTATCACTATTATTACTATTATCTCATCATCATCATTATTATTATTATTATAAGAAAATAATAATTATGCAATACATTACTACTGTATGTAGATTTCTAATTTACATAATTGCAATAGATCAGGAAAGGTGTAATAACCTTAGGTTACCACATTAAGTTTGGTGAAATGGCTCTTCTTGCCAGGTCTTGAAGTTTCTGGGAGAGAGTTGTCAAAGAAGCCTTGGAGATCCGCTTGGATCCCAACAACATGAATAGAGACAATGGTATCCAACTAAGCCCTGCCTGGTTCCATGTAATTGAATTGCTCAAGACCAACCGAGCCAACCATACTTCCAACTAATCCCCCAGTCTAAACTAGGGAGAGGAAAGAAAAAAGAAAAAACTTTGCTTCTCACTTTAACCATTTTCTACACTCCATCATCTGGCCTTCACTTCATGCAGTCTACAGTCTGTATCCTGATCGGTCAGTTCTTAACAATCCTCTCCAGTCTGGATGCCCCACCTCTATCCAGTCCCATCACTTCATTCTCCTTCTTGGCAAAGGCACCTCCTTGATGGTGTTACCATCACCAGGAAAAGTTCAAAGTACATTTCATATTGTAATGTGACAACTACTATTTATAGAAACTTTGATGTTTTGTGTTAAAGAATGGGTTGCACTTTGCACCAGCATGGACACACTCATCATTCACATGGACAGAACATCAATGTGAGGGCTGCTTTCATACATGTAGTGGGGGACTTGATTCAAAGTCTGGGTGTCTTCATTGCAGCTCTTGTTATCTTTTTTGTGGTAAGTATCTTTTTTTGCTTGTTTTGTTTGGTGTACAATCTTTCAAAGAAAGATTCAATCACTTTACATGCTGTTTTAGTCTAAGTTCAGGTACGAAAACATCGTACCAGTATACAATACTTCTTACCTCTTACTCTATATGATATAGCAGAGCCTCACTACCAGAGAAAAATTTAGTTATCTTATTTTCTTTTAAAGGACACACTCATCATTCATGGTAGAATCATGAAGTAGACAGTCCTCTAGATGGAAATTAAGATACGGTACTACTACGGACATGAAAGGTTTGCTAAATTTTGTACAGATGCTCTAATTTTGGCTTGAAGTTCATTAAAGGTCTTGTCCAGTTCAAAAACACCTATTTATATTACTTGTTACTAAGAAAGGCATCACTGAGAGAGCAACAACACAAAAAACACAACATATTTGTACAATGCTTGTTTGTGTGCATTTGTAAATGAAATAGGCGATGGATAGTGGACTGTATTTTAATTCATATAACATATACGGAGTGTCTCAAAAGAGTCTCCGCAGTGAGATGAATGTGCTAACATGCTCACTCACCACAGTTAGGTTGGCAACGGATCCCGCTAATTAAAGCCGGTCTCTGTAGCCACGGTGAGCCATGGTGAAGGAGTCTGGGGGTTTGAGTCCCCCCTCGGGCATGGGTGTTTGTGTGTGATAACGAAAAATCTGACAGAAATAAGAAACAAGAAAGGAGAAGAAAGAAAAAGAAAAAAAGTAAGGCACAACCGCATGCGTTTAACTAAACATTCACTCAATTCGATGGTTCACACAAGCACTGCACTTCACTGCAAAAGCATTCAACCACACAGTTATCATCAGTTATCTTATCACTGTACTACTGTTTCAAAGGGATGAAAATGGACACTACCTGCTCCAAGGTCAATGTAGTCCCGCTACCAACTTAACCACACCCGCATTCGTCTGAGTTCACTGCGGAGACTCATTTGAGACACACTGTACATTACCAGGTCATCTAGCATGAACAAAGTATGGCTCGAACTGTTGTACAAAACATTTAACTTAATGATCTGCATTTATAATGAACTTTGAGAATAAATGTTAATATGAACTACAGTGTGTCCCACGCAAGAGTTGGCCAATGACGCGGGTTCCTGCGGCGCGGCGGGCACAGCTCCAACTCCCGAGCGAGCGGGTGAAATATCTACGCTAATAAAGCCGCTAATGGCGTTATGATTCAGGTTCTCACATTTACAGTTGGAATTACAATGAAAATAACCACGTACCTCATCACAAGAGATGTTGGAGATGTTCTCCTCTTGCATCCACACAACACTGGAACCTTTTTAAGAAATTTTCTTTCACGCGCATAAGTTCAGCTTCCGAGATAGAATTTATTTCTCTTCGGTAAGTACGCGCCGTTTGGTCTCTCGTTTCCTATTGAGAATCGAACCCGTTTCCCGAAGTTTACTTACAAGTTTTCGCACGGCTTCTCTGCTTGGAGGACGTACACCTGGGAATTTTTCTAAAAACAGACGTCTTGCGGCCTTGCAAGATGATGTAATCACATACATAGGCCTATGTCGTGGCATTGTAACAACAAATTTACACTGACACAAGCAGAATGAATACTGATCTGCTTTGTCGACACAGTCAAGGTCGTGGCAGTTCAACGACAGATAAATCACATTTGTTTATCTTTGTGAGAACCTGAACCACTACACCAACAGCGGGCTTTATAAGCGTAGATATTTCACCCGTTTCCTTTGTAATGTACGGGAAGTTGACCTATACACTTTATTTTTAAAGTTTTTCCATAAATAATATTCACATACTGTTAGAAGAACTTAAAGGCAATATCACATAGGCCTATCACAAGCGAAATGAACTCTGTCTCGGAAGCTGAACTTATGCGTGTGAAAGAAAATTTCCTAAAATGGTGTCAGTGTTGTGTGGATGCGAGAGGAGAACATTTCCAACATCTCTTGTGATGAGGTACGTGTTTAATTTCATTGTAATTTTAACTGTAAGTGTGAGAACCTGAATCATAACACCGATCGCGGCTTCATTAGCGTAGATATTTCACCCGATCGCTCAGGAGTTGGAGCTGTGCCCGCCGCGCCGCAGGAACCCGCGTCATTGGCCAACTCTTGCGTGGGACACACTGTATTTCTTGACAATCGCTTAATGCTTTAGTTTGTAACAAAGAGTATCAGACGAAGAATATGGCTTCTTGAACGCTATTTATGAGCACCGCACGAACATAGGAAAGCTATGCAGACACTGTCTTGGCTGCTTCCTGTCTGTTCGAAGAAGGAGTGCACACATGCACCATAGATAGTCCATCACAGTAAAAACCACTACTGAACTGAACATACTCCCTTCTTCATCTACCTAGATCAAAACATAATTAAAATTTAAAATGTGCTTTACAAGGAAATGGATAGAGTTTTACAATTGAATGTTGAATTTCACCAGTAGCAATTCTCAGTTTAACAACTCAAACCAGACCATCTTCACTGGGAATCACTTCAACCACTTTACCAGTCTTCCATCACAATGGAGGAACATTGAATTATTTTATTAACACCAAATCATCAATGGAAAGACTGGGTGTCCAACCACTTTGGACGAAGTTGTAATTCAGTCAGGTACTTTGCAGACCATCTCTTTTAGAAGTGCTTCATCATCTGCTGCAGATGCTGCTACCTGGAAAGTTTACCAGTGTGTACGGGCAACGTAGGAAGTTCAGGAGTACATTGCAAAGGATGACTAATAAGGAAATATTCTACAGTAATAAATTAAGACATTGAGGATCATTAATTACAGGAGTTAGAGGTTGAGAATTTAAACAAGCCTCTACTTGTGAACGAAGTGTAGAATATTTTTCAAATGTAAGTACAGTATTTCCTATTACTTTCTTCAAATGAGATTTCATTGTTTTAATACCAAATTCTCAGACTCCCCCAAAGTGTGGAGATCTTAGCAGAATAAATTCCAATTAAACCACTCAGAGACTCCATATTCCTACAATGCTTTTTGGACACTAGGATCTTGCATGCATCCTTTTAATTCAGCAGCTGCTCCCACAAAGTTTGTACCATTATCACTCATTTCTCTGCATTTACCTCTTCTTGCAATGAATCGTTTCAAGCTGTTAAGAATGCTTCAGTATTTAGCTGAAAAACTAATCCCAAATGAACAGCTTTGTGACCAAGCAAATCAAAAACTTCACAATAGTCTTGCTATGGCTTAATCCAATTCTAAGATGAACAGGGCTAGCATAATCAACACGGGAGTATTCAAAAGAATAAGCAGTTCAAACTCTACTCTAAGGAAGTTGTCCCATGAGCTGATTATTGTTGGAAATGTTGACTTTAGAACAAGGAATGCAGACCCTTAGAATTATTCTTTCAACACTTCTTTCAACACTTTTCAGTACAAACTGAGTACTACCATGTAGAAGTTTATATGCTCATTTCTAATCAGGAGCTCAGTGATGTGATGCTTTGTTGGAACAATTATTTGATGCTTAACTTCATAAGGCAGTGCAGTATTGTTAAGTTTACACCAACTTTAGAACAAGGAATGCAGATCCTTAGAATTATTCTTTCAACACTTCTTTCAACACTTTTCAGTACAAACTGAGTACTACCATGTATACTATTTTCACTTTAAGTTCAAAGTAGATGTAAACAAACTCTAAAGTACCACTCCGCCGAGCATGTGACAAACCATGTGGAGTTTTACCCGCCACGGAATGAGGATTTGTGTGTATTCCAGTGTTCTCAATAGTACTTATAAAATATTTTTTATGACATGCACCATTGTTGAAAAATGTGATATTTATTTTGAAAAGATCGATACATCTGTACAAAATTAGGCTTAATATTAGTATTTAAGAAAGTCATAAACAGTTAACAAGAAGATATTAACGAGTATACAAAATTGCTCTCAGTTTGCAATGTTGGCTGCCCACTTCAGAGGCGTTTCCTTGTTGAATTCATTAATTTCTGTTTGTAACCGCCCCAATCCTATCAGAGCTGTAAGTTACATTTAACTTTTGACAAAATTTCTAGCACACGACTTTCTTGTCCTCACGTACGTGTTGTAAAACCGATATAAATAAATAAATGAACGCATATTCAGCAGGTCTTACCAAGTTATTGGGAAGGGACTGTGGCAAGTTCATTCCAAGATGGCGTACTTGAGCATTCACACAGCTCTCGTAAACGCCTACAATTTACATCTGTTGTAACGGCTTAATTAGTTCACTTAGTTATTATGCGTCATGAAAACCTGATCAAATTAATTTTGTTTCATATACAGATCTGCTTCAGAAACGTGTTTTTAAATTTCTCTGCACGAAAATAGCTACAAAAAGGTACGGTTTGAACCGAACTATTTTATTAAGAGCAAGAGTATGCATACAAAGCAGCAAAAGTTACAGTTCGTCCACTAGCCAATGAGGTGCTCCCTTGTCACGTGGCTTTGTTTACATCTACTTTGTTCTTAAAGTGAAATTAGTATAGAAGTTTATATGCTCATTTCTAATCAGGAGCTCAGTGATGTGATGCTTTGTTGGAACAATTATTTGATGCTTAACTTCATAAGGCAGTGCAGTATTGTTAAGTTTACACCATCTTTATTGATGAAAGGACAGTGGTTTTAGCTTAGTTGAATTAGAAATGCATTTGCCTTTCTTCAGATGATGTCGTTCATTAGAATACTCTTCCTGTTGCACCAGAGATAAAATAGCAATGAATGATGCATCAGTTTCTTTGACAGTGAGTTGTTCATATCTCCTGTTCTCAGGCACAGATCTCACATTATAGATAAATCTTAAAATGTAAGCAAAAATCTTTTCAACTTGTCGATGGAAAAATATTTCTTGATAAGCTCTTTTAGACATGCATTCATAGCACAAGTTACAACTTCTTCTTTATATGATGAAATCTCTTTAGGAGGTTTTACATCAGGTATTTCAGTAAGCGATTGGGTTTCATCGAAGGATGTGTCACAGTGGCATTCACTTCCCATAGAAATGTTGGACCTCTCCACCATAAAATCATTGTAGACAGCTGATCTGGATATACACCATAGGTAATGAAGTCTGCAAGATTCTCTTCAGTTGAAATATGATGCCAGCAATCAATATCTGCTTCATCTGGTATTTCAGAAACCCTATTTGCAAGAACCAAGAGGGATTTCAACTTAACTGGAGATGATTTCAACCAACATAAAACAATAGTAGAATCAGATGATAGATATATTCGAGCTAATCTATTTAACTTCAATGAAGACAATACTTTCTTCAACAATCTAGCAAAAGCAGTGTCTTAGACTTAGTAGCAACTAATGAGACAAAGATAGAACCATCATCGGATGATATAGATCACAGATATATGCAAGCGCCATATGGTTGTTCTGAAGTATCACTAAAACCATGCAATTTAATTCTTCGTGGATTTGCAGAGGAAAATATTTTCCTATCTACAACGATGTCATTCAAGTAGTAGAGGCTACCAAGAATTTTGTTCCATTCATCTTGGACTGAAGCAGGCAGTAGCTCATCTCAACTTGTTTTCAGAATCCATAACCTTTATATTAAAACACATGAAGTCCAAGCTTTCCAACTGTGTCACTTATATAAAAATTGCACAACACACTAAAATCTTAAGACAGTGGATAAAAACAGCACATACATAACCGCTACGTTTCGACAGGCACCAGCCGATCTTCCTCAGGCACTGGTAAGAAGGTTTGCTGGGTCACATGAAGAAGCTCCCTCTACGTCTGCGTCATCAACAGAGAGGGGGGGTTGCACAGTTTCACCCGGAATGCGCACAGATGCAGATGGTTTCATGTCAGGACGAAACGTAGAGTAACGTTTAAATCTAGAGATCCAATCCATGGGAATCATGAACTCAGATTCCGGAACTTCACCAACCTGACAATTAATTTTTAGGCCAACGTTATTATGAACCATTCTGCGAATAACACCAATCCATTCCTCACCCAAATCGCCCTCGTAGTTATTAACACAATTACCATGATTCATCGCAATGTGAACGGCTTCACAAATCTTCCTCTTTCGTAATTCGAAAACAAACACGGGGTTAAGTCAACATATGGTTACGTTAAAACATAATATCAAAGACCTAGAGGTTGTAAAAGTTGAGAATGACCTTATCAAGAGGAAGATTTGTGAAGCCGTTCACATTGCGATGAATCATGGTAATTGTGTTAATAACTACGAGGGCGATTTGGGTGAGGAATGGATTGGTGTTATTCGCAGAATGGTTCATAATAACGTTGGCCTAAAAATTAATTGTCAGGTTGGTGAAGTTCCGGAATCTGAGTTCATGATTCCCATGGATTGGATCTCTAGATTTAAACGTTACTCTACGTTTCGTCCTGACATGAAACCATCTGCATCTGTGCGCATTCCGGGTGAAACTGTGCAACCCCCCCTCTCTGTTGATGACGCAGACGTAGAGGGAGCTTCTTCATGTGACCCAGCAAACCTTCTTACCAGTGCCTGAGGAAGATCGGCTGGTGCCGGTCGAAACGTAGCGGTTATGTATGTGCTGTTTTTATCCACTGTCTTAAGATTTTAGTGTGTTGTGCAATTTTTATATCCATAACCTTTGTATGAACATTTTACATTTGATAACAGCAGGAGCCAACAGACCCAATGGATTGAAAATTGAAGAATAACAGATAATAAGAGGGAGAATTAAATGAAAACCGCAATTAATTTTTTTTTTCACTATTTTACTGCAGGAAGAATGTTTGCTTGTACATTATTTCTCTACATGGTCCCCTCCCACTTCAATGCACTTATGCCATCGGATAGGAAGTACTTCAATACTGTGTTAGAAAGATTCTTTTGGTTGATGCTGTAGCCACTCGTGCACTGCTGATTGGATATCTTCATCAGACTTCTGCCCTCCAAGGTGCTTCTTTGATAAACCAAAGATATGGAAATGGATCCGATTTTTGTGGAATGAAGGCATGAAACCAGTTGATATTGAGGGCAATATAAAATATATTTTCATCAATTTTGTTTGGATAACGGCCTGCATTCAAAGAGAAGAGGAGTAATTTTAGTGCAGTCTTTACAGTGTGCTGTAGCACATTACCATCATGAGCCGCCCCTGGGTGGAACCAATATGAAGTCTGACAGTGAGCAGTTAGAAGGGGGAAGCCGATCATATCAGCACCGGGCAGGAAGAGAGTAAAACATAAGTAATTAGAAGGTCCAAGTAGATTAAGATCATTCTTATGTATAACAGGGGAAAATAAATAACAAGGTAGGAAAGTGAAAGTCAGAGACTGACTGACACTGACACTGGGAGACAAAATGAGCCGGCCCAACTCAACTCAACTCCCTATGTTAGATCAAGAATCTATAGTTTTAGTGTTTTAAATTAGCCTCTATGTTAGTTTGGCGCCTCCGCCAATTATTTGCCGCGAATTAGTCACTTCCTGCAGGTGTGAGCATGTTAGCGTTACCGCGCCATTGCAGTGAGAAGTTAGTTCGGATCGAGTCGTCACGGTATATAGACACGCGTCACAAGCGTTCCTAATTGTGTGGACCTTTTCGCTATATATATCAATTCCTCATCTGTAACTCCGCGTATATCAGGCTCCTAGAGTGTAGGCAGCTTTACGTGTGAAATCCAGTAAATAATCTTGTATTTTAATGTTAGTTACAAGAATTTACATTGGTCTAACCTAGAAGCCTCGTGCTGTGTACAGGCTGTGTCTAGCGTTACCTTCGCCAAGGGGCGGGAGAATAGTTTTCTACAAGAACATTAACTGTATTCATTCTTTTATTATTATTGTGTATAAGTGCTGTATCCATTAGTTCAGAATTCAGGCTTCTTGAATATAGATCATTGCAAATTACCCAGGTTAAAATCTCTGTCCCAGCTACCTACAGTCCATTGTCTCCCTTCGATTATTATTTAATTGGCATATGCCTGGTCCTCCGAAAACACCTCCATTATACCTTTATTCCTAGTTACCATAACTAACATGGTCCTCGCGGGCACGATCTGAATATTTGCAATGATTTCTGAATTAAGGAAGAAGAGTGCGACTTGTAGCTGATTTTCGTGTATGACGAAATTACAAGGAGTCCGCTTGTTGTTAATAAGGTCCAGTTTCGCGCGACCACCCGAAGGTGTCGTTCGTGTGGAGTTCGTGTCAGCTTCGGGCTTCGCTCGGCTCTAGTGATTTTCCTGAACTGCTTATCTTCGCGCGCACCAGCTGGCTGCAGCTCCACGTGTTAAATGGTACCCGCCTTCAATCACACGCGAGAGGAAGACTACCGCCTCTCCGACCACCCCCAGTGCAGCTGACTGTCTAATCTCTTCCATTGCAAAGTGAATTGTTCAACATGGAAGCAGAAATTAAGGCTTTAATCCGACGTCGAGGTGTATGTAAAAGAAAGTTTACATTGACACAGAACTTTCTCAACGACGTACCTGAAGATGTTAGCATATTCGTGATCAAAGCGCATTATGAGAAACTGTTAAATGAAATTGAAAAGTTTGAGGCAGTGCAGACGCAGATTGAATCCATGGTAGAAGTTGATACAGAACTTGATAGCCACATACAATATGCAGACGAAGTATCAACAGTGTACATTAATCTAAAAGCTAGGTTAAGTGAGTTGATGCATGCTCATGAGCCTACGTCAGTCAGTGTCAATTCAAATAACAGTGGCACACGACAATCAGTGAACTCCAGTGCATCGCAGGCAAGTAATGGGATAAAACTACCTACTATTCAAATTCCAGTGTTTGACAGTGATGTAACTAAATTCAAACATTATTTTGACACTTTTTCGAGTTTGATTGTGAATAATAGCAGTTTGTCACCTATTCAAAAATTCCACTATCTCATTGGTTCGCTAAGGGGCGAAGCTAAAACATTATTGCAAAGTTTGCCAGTCACGAGTGAGAACTTCCAAGTGGCCTGGGACCTATTGTGTGCAAGATATAACAATAAGCGTTTAATTGCCATATCCCACATTAAGCATCTGTTATCCTTACCTGTAGCACGACAAGAGACAGTTGCAGATTTGAGAACTTTGTTGAATCAATTCCAAAACAACTTGCATGCCATTGAAGCTTTAGAATTAGAAGTGCCACTTCATGAAGTCATTCTAATGCAATTGTTGTTGGAGCACCTTCCTGAAAGCGTGCAGCGTGAATGGGAATCTAGAATCGATTCTCAAACATTTACTCCATTAGGTGAACTTGTGTTATTTCTAGAAGCTAAGTCTCATTCTCTAGAGGTGCTGTCGAATAATTCCTGCAACAGGGCCAGCCCATCAAAACCTAGAAGTGAACGTCGTGAGTCTAGAAATCAACATAATAATAGTCGTCAGTCATATGTGTCGACAACTGAACAGTTATGCCCTCAGTGTCAAGGCGGCCATAACCTGTCTAAGTGTAAACAATTCCGTCAGCTGAGTGTTGAACAGCGATGGAAAGTTGTGAAGAGTAAAAATCTGTGTTTCAACTGTTTTGCTAATACTCATCGAGTAAATCAGTGCAACGCATCTTCCTTCTGTAACTGTGGTAAACTTCATAGCAAGATGTTACACAACAGTGATCACAGGAGAACGGTTTCGCACTCGAGTGAAAGCAGTGAGACAGTGAATAACAACAGGACTGAGGCTCCTGCAAGTTATTGTTCAGTGAAAATAAAGCCAGTGCTTCACGTCTTACTTGCGACTGCAAGAGTCGAAGTGCAAGACAAGCATGGTAACTACATACAGTGTAAGGCCCTTCTAGACTCTGCTAGCCAGGCCAGTTTCGTGTCTGCAGATCTAGCGAGGCGTCTGCAACTTCCTACAAGGACAGCTGATACGCCTGTCAAGGGTATAAATGGTACTTCATCGAATGCTAGTCATAGTGTAAACATAAATGTGAGATCTATGGTTTACAACTATCGAAGGAATCTAGATTGCCTAATCCTTCCTCGCATAACAGGGAAGCTACCCGCTGTCCGAATTGATCCATCCTCATGGAACATACCCTCTGAAATTCCATTAGCCGATCCTAAATTTAATATTCCTTCTGAAATTGATTTGCTGATTGGAGGAGCACTATTCTTCGAGCTTTTCCATGGTAAGATCCTGACCAATCCTGGTTTTCCTGCATTGATTAGTACGGAACTAGGTTGGATATTGTCGGGAACCATTCCTAAGTCCTCTGTGAAAGGCAATCTAGATACTGGTCCCCAGCACAACTTCTTCATCTCTACGGACAATGTGGACAAGCAACTGCGACGGTTTTGGGACCTCGAAGACTTTCCACAACAGATATTAACACAAGAAGAGAAAAGGTGCGAACAGCATTATGTAGAAAATACCACTCGCAATGATGATGGTAGTTTTATGGTACGTCTGCCAATGAAACAAGATAAAACTTCATTGGGTGAATCCAGGCAACAAGCAGTTAAGCGTTTTAGTTACCTGGAGCGAAAACTTCAGAATGACTCTACTCTAAAGGAAGACTATACTAAATTTCTTGTAGAGTACGAGCAGATGGGTCACATGAAAAGGGTTTCGCCTCCGCAAGAGAATGAAATATGTTATTACCTGCCACATCACGCAGTAATAAAACCTTCTTCATCTACGACTCGTACACGAGTAGTGTTTGATGCTTCTGCAAAGACGGACACAGGGTGCTCTTTGAATGACATCCTAGAATGTGGTCCTACAATTCAAGATGATCTGTCATCAATTATTCTTCGCTTCAGAACATATCGCTATGCATTTTCAGCTGATATATCTAAAATGTATAGGAGGGTACATATGCATCCTGAAGACCAGAATCTCCAGCGTATTGTATGGCGTCCAGATAAAAGTGAGCCACTACAAGATTATGCCTTGACTACTGTAACCTATGGCACTAAGTCAGCATCTTTCTTAGCCATACGGTCTTTGAGTCAACTCGCTCAAGAAGAAGAGTCTAAATATCCTCGTGCTGCAGACGCAGTACGAACCTCTTTCTATGTGGACGATTGCCTGTCAGGTCATGACGATCTACAGGAAGCTCTACAACTGCAAAGTGAACTTATACTCAGTTAAACAGTGGAGGATTTCCACTACGCAAATGGTGTTCAAATACCGAGGCTATCTTGGAAGCAGTACCCGTGGAGCACAGAGAAACGCAACTTCCTTTGTCCCTCGACAACAGTGAAAATGCTCATGCGCTTGGACTTCTGTGGCATCCCAGTACTGATTTGCTACAGATACAATCACATTCCTCTCTCCAAGAACCTCCTTCCTACAAGTTTACCAAGAGAAATATCCTTGCTGTTACATCCTCTATTTTTGATCCTCTAGGCCTCATAAGTCCTATTGTAATCCATGCCAAGATATTCTTGCAATCTCTGTGGCTAGCTAAGCTTAGTTGGGATGAGGAGTTGCCATCTCACCTAAGGGAAAAGTGGATGGACATCTGTGACATTCTCTCTACAATTCATAATGTTCGCATTCCACGCCATGTGTTAACAGCAGCTACGGTTACCGACATACAGATACATGGATTCTGTGATGCCTCGGAGAAAGCCTATGGTGCCTGTGTGTATGTACGGTCTACTGAGAGCAGTGGTCTTGTTACAACTAAACTACTTTGTTCCAAGTCCAAGGTTTCGCCATTGAAGAAGCAAACAATTCCGAGACTCGAGTTGTGTGGTGCCTTGTTACTTGCGAAACTGTATCAGAAAGTTGTCACTGACTTGAAATTGCCTACATCACAAAATTATCTGTGGTCTGACTCCATGATTGTGCTCTCATGGATCAAATCTAATCCCCATAAATGGAAAACATTTGTGTCTAATCGCGTATCTCAAATCCAAGAGATGTCAGAGACGGCAGCTTGGCGGCATGTGGCCACCCAACACAACCCTGCTGACATGATTTCGAGAGGTGTGGTGACAGAACAAATCTTAGACATTGATTTATGGTGGAACGGGCCTGTGTGGATTTCACAGCCTATTGAATCATGGCCCAAACAACCTCAGCAACTTGAGCTGCAGGACAGTAGTGAGCAGCGTGACACAGTTTGCCTAGTCACACATGCTGCAGAAGACTGTGTGCTACGTTTCTTCTAAGCTGACATGCGTCCAGCGAAAACATTCAGAATGGTACTCTTGTGCTCCTGAAAGAAGATAATTCTCCACCGCTCCAGTGGAAGCTGGGAATCATCTCATCAGTGCATCCTGGTGACGACGGTTTAGTGCGTGTTGTGACAGTGCGTACGTCTAATGGTGAATACAAGCGACCAATTGTAAAAGTGTGTCCATTGCCTATTCAATAAGTGTAAATCTATTAGTAAATCTTGATCTATCCGCAAAGTGTTATGTAAAATCTGTCGATTCTGTCGATTTTAGGCGGGAGTTATGTTAGATCAAGAATCTATAGTTTTAGTGTTTTAAATTAGCCTCTGTGTTAGTTTGGCGCCTCCGCCAATTATTTGCCGCGAATTAGTCACTTCCTGCAGGTGTGAGCATGTTAGCGTTACCGCGCCATTGCAGTGAGAAGTTAGTTCGGATCGAGTCGTCACGGTATATAGACACGCGTCACAAGCGTTCCTAATTGTGTGGACCTTTTCGCTATATATATCAATTCCTCATCTGTAACTCCGCGTATATCAGGCTCCTAGAGTGTAGGCAGCTTTACGTGTGAAATCCAGTAAATAATCTTGTATTTTAATGTTAGTTACAAGAATTTACATTGGTCTAACCTAGAAGCCTCGTGCTGTGTACAGGCTGTGTCTAGCGTTACCTTCGCCAAGGGGCGGGAGAATAGTTTTCTACAAGAACATTAACTGTATTCATTCTTTTATTATTATTGTGTATAAGTGCTGTATCCATTAGTTCAGAATTCAGGCTTCTTGAATATAGATCATTGCAAATTACCCAGGTTAAAATCTCTGTCCCAGCTACCTACAGTCCATTGTCTCCCTTCGATTATTATTTAATTGGCATATGCCTGGTCCTCCGAAAACACCTCCATTATACCTTTATTCCTAGTTACCATAACTAACACCCTACCAGGGATGGATGAGTTTATCTATCCTATCGTTATCTTTAGACATCACCAATTAAATTGGCACAAAAAAAGTAGTTTTGACCCAGAGTAATCAATATTTAGCACATCTTCACCCCCATCTAAAGACTTATTACTTACCATAAAGTTTTTTGTGTTTGTTGCAGCCTGCATGGGGTCTGGTAGACCCCATCTGCACTTTCCTGTTTTCTGTGTTAGTCCTGGCTACAACATACGCAATACTCAAGGATGCAATGCTCGTACTAATGGAAGGTAATTCAATATTTAAGATAAGCTTATACTGAAAAATCAAAATTCCTCGATTTTCTAATCAATTGCTGAGAAATTTTAACCACGTGCCAAGGTCTATTTCTTATCTTGCAAATTTCCATAACACCAGTGTAAACAGAATTGGAGTTATTATTTTATTATGTAAAATTACTGTAAATAATAAAACATAAGACCACATCAAAATATTCAACATTTCACAGCAATATTTTTCTTTCTACTAACAATAATAGAAAATGATTTAAGATGGGATTTTTTTTCCCCTTTCTCCTCTTGACTTTTGGGGGGGGGGAAATTATCCCGATAATTTTTTTTTTATTATTCTTATATAATTTAGTGTTAAAATAGAGTGAAACTTCCCAATAGCAGACACCGCCGGGGAAAAATTAAATGTCCGTTATTAAGAAGTGTCCGGTATTTAGAAAATCGGTACTAAAAAAATCTTATTCAACACTATAGTTTACAGTACAGTACAGTAGACAGTGAGTTTGTGAGACTGTTTGCGGTCAAGAAAATTTATACAAAATGGTCTATGTATACAGTAGTATCAAAACTAAAGTTAAGTTGTAGAAAAAGTTTGTACAACAATACAGTACATGCATTTTAAAGCAAATTCAATTTACGTTTTTGTGACATTTTTAATATCATTGCATTTCCGAACACTCAACTTCACAAACTAAGAATGTACGAACTGCTCATGTACCACAGCTAACAACTGTGCTGCTAAGAGATTGTGACTGAACTGAATGTAACAGTAAAAATGCATGATAATGATTGTTGCAAAGAATTCTGTTAGAATTCAGAGAATTTACAACAGTCTTTTCTTTCACGCTGTCCATTATTTGGAATTTTAATTGTTGTTGGGGGATACATTTCAGTGTCCGCATCCGTTTTTGAGAACGTCCGCTATTTGGAAGAATTTTATCATAAGAGCCAATGTTTTTTTGCAGGGGAATTTTAAAATGTCCGCCATTGTTTTGGGAGGTGTCCGTTAAGGGAGGTTTCACTGTATAACTATTTTGAACTCTTGCATGTATACAAGAAAAGAGCTACTGAAAATTTGATAAAACACTTAATAAAGGACCAAATAAGTAAGTCCATTTGACCATCAAATTGTTACTGTACTGAACACATTGCATTATTACATTCGTATAAACACAGTGTAAGATACAGTCATATAATTATATGAATTTATTAGTCTATGTTAAATAAAATTCAATGTAAAAAATATATGAACTTGATATAATATCTTGTAAATATGAGGATACATCCAATAGGTTATTGGAATTATTTTTCCAATGAAGTTACAATCATTTTCTAAACAATTCAAAATGCCTTTTTTCTTTCAGCCAGCCATAACACTGTAAAAAAGAAGTCAGTTCTTCTATACATTCTCACACTTACTAATGCTCAACTTTTTTTTTTGCTTAGATTACCTTCCGACTTAATCTGTACTATGGTACCTGTTTTGCTGTTGGTGGCAGTGAGAATAAAGATACTATTTTTGGGCATCCAGTACTGCTTTACAGTAGCTATTGTCATATCACTGTACTATATTGGAATATAAAGGATGTGCCTTCTTTTGTCCCCCTGTGCCTAAGGGAAGAAAGTTTCGAGAAGAAGACTGCATTGAGTAATGTATCAAGGCTCCAGAGTATTGCTACCTGCTGGAAAAATGTTTGTTATGACTTGTCTCTTCAAATACTAGCATCTTAACGAGAGTTTCTTTCTAATGAAAACAGTTAAAAGTATGCTCTTTTTGCAGAAAAAGTCTTAAAAGGAAGCTTTTTAGTCAGGAAATTTTTTAAAGGTTCATATAGTTAAGTTGAAGGGAACAGGAAAAAAAGAGCATATTAGGCTGGAAAGCCTATTAAGTAGGCTAAATTAATGAAGCTTTACTTTATCTGGCTATTTATGCTTTTCTGGTCCGACTGGCTTAAACATTTTATTGAGAAGAGTACAACGAAAATTTTTTGTTTCAAATAATAGTAAGTGGACGTCTGAAAAGCTTTTGGAACAGTGGTGATATTCAGCCGGTTTGCGAGAACCGGTTGTTAAATATATTGTAGGTTCTCCGAACCGGTAGCTTCACATGAGTGATTGCCTTTTTCCAAGATCAGATTCACGAATCCACAACAGTGATAATACATAATACATATATTATATGAATTTGCTAGAACCAAAACACGCCATTTATGTTCGCTAGCGGTGGACTACAACCATAGGTAGTGGGCGACCGGTTAAGTTGGCAGACTCTCTTATTTGCGCACGGTCGATCGTCTCGACACTCGCTCTCTTTGCTTTCGATGTTCGATTATAAAACGGATTGTGGTCTTCTTTTGTTGTGTAAGGTTATGCTTTAAGGAAGCTAAGTAAGTTTAGTATGGGTATGAAAAGACAAAAATAACAAAATTAGCACATTGGACTATTTTGAATCAACATCAAATACCCTGATGAGAATTGGTTGTTTAGTATGAGTATGAAAAGACAAAATAGCATATTAGGATATTTTGAATCAACATCAAATACCCTGATGAGAACTGGTTGTTTAGTTGAGTATGAAAAGACAAAATAGCATATTAGGTTATTTTGAATCAACATCAAATACCCTGATGAGAACCGGTTGCTAAACTGTTTGAATATCACCACTGTTTTGGAATAATACTATCTAAACTGCTGGTTTACTCTTTCTTTATTGTGGTGAATCTTTTTTTTTTTAAGTGAATTTTGTAAGAAGTTACTTAATGAATCTTTATAATTATTAATTATATTTGGGGCTGATGTCCATATGTTTAAGATTTTCTGGGCTATGTAGCCGTGGTTCTTTGGATGATGGTCCTTACGTTTCGCCCCTTTCTTGGATGTATTGGTTACTAGGAACAATAATGGAACTCTTGGTCACACAGTATTCCGGAAAGCTATTCATACTGACCGTTCTCTACAAAAGGGCTCAAATCACCACCCATGTCAAAAACGTGCAGTCTTAAAGAACCTTATAACCAAAGCTACTCATGTGTGAGACACGATATCTTCAAGAAGAGATACATCATTTAAATGACACATTACTTGGGAATGGATGTACAATGTACGAAATCAAGAGAAATTTGTGTCCTAGGAATGAGAGATCTTCCAGTTCCACAGTATCTACAACAGAGGTGGGTGTTGTTTTTTTTGCCATATGTTAAAAATGTGAGAGACATAACTTCCCATAAATTAGACATAATTCAAGCCTACTCCTACAGCTCCAAAATGCCCTCCGGTCTGTTAAGGACACAGGAAAATCTCTGTCTTCTGCCGGTGTTTACAGGATACCATGCTCTTGGGGAGCCGTTTACATTGGCAGATCAAAACGCAGTATTAACACAAGAATAAAAGAATGTGAGAGGAACTGCCGCCTGGGACAGACTGAGAAATCAGTGGTGGCAGAGCATGTTTTTTCAGGCATTGAACATGGCATAGTCTTCAAGGAACTTGAATTTTGGCAACTAGAAAACATTACCATGCCTGACTACAGTAGGAAACAATAGAAATCTACAAACAGAAAAATAATTTCAACAGAAAGGAAGAAGGGCTAAAACTAAACAAGACATGGTACCCTGTGCAGCAAAACCACAGACATGACAATCCTATCGACCAAGCAGACAATACCGAAAGAGAGAGCCATGTAAAAGTGACTGATCCACCACCCAGTCAATTGCCTGCAAGCAACGGCGTGAGTCTGCATAGCCAGCCGACCATAAATTCATGCTGAACCACATCTGCTCAGTTAACCGCTGAGACTTCTGACATCACCGAAGAACTCACTCCTGATGATGCAGGCCGTAGATGCAGATGAAACATACAGACCATGGCTACAAAGCCCGGAAAACTTTAAACATATTTTGCCCTTAAATAATTATATTTATTTATTGTGTAATTTATTGTATATGTTAATGCCTAATTGTAATTTATCAACCTTTCTGTCTCTGGAACTAGAGAATGGACTTATACACATTGGATTAAAGTTTGAGAAAGTTATTTCTGGAATGTGATTTTTTTATATTTGAAGAGCTTGTCTGAGATACAAAAACAAGCTACTTATTTCAGCATAAAGTTAATCACTTAAATCTGTGTGTAGGTATGCCCAAAGGAATAGACTTCATACAAGTGAGAGACACGTTTCTGCATATAGATGGTGTGTTGAAGGTGCACAATCTCAGAATTTGGGCTCTCAGCATGGACAAGATGGCTCTGTCGGCTCATCTAGCAATATGTAAGTGTAATCCCTCCAAAAGTTTCTAATTGGTACAGTCAACCCTCGATATATTGCCCCTCTTTACAGTGCCACCCTCGCACTACGCCAATAAATGCAAGGAAAGGATCTTATCCCATATAAAACACATAAGAAACCTCGTTACTGTGCCAGTTCATTTAGTGCCAGTGAATATAAGGCAAGATTTTACAAAATATAGCTTGCAGTGAATTTTTCAATTGCAGAATTCTTTTAAAGCTGGCATGAATGTTAGGAAGATTTTTAAGAAACATACTGTACTGTATTTCCTAGAAGTGAATTTTCCCTTGTCACTAACTGTAAATGTAGTGTGGTGGAATGAGGAAACTGTGTCAAGAAGTTGGATAGACAGCCTGCATGAGGGTGGAGCAGGTAGATAGAGCCCTTCATAAATGATACATTTCAAACTTTCACTTCTTTTAGTCTAGTGGTCATTCAGCTGTTAACACTACACTAAAGTTCCTCGTAAGATTGTTAAAATGAAGAGAGCTGTTGTTACATTTCAAGAGAAACGAGAATTTTGTGAATACAATGAAAGATTTACAAAGTCTAGCCAGCGGGCTATTGCATCACATTTTTCATTATCATGGGGGAAAACTGTTAGTCAGATGTAGCACTGTAGCACTGGACATAATACCGTAATAAATTGAGTTACTGTACAGTATTTTATTTTGTGCTAAATTTCTCTGTATGCCTTTTTTTTTCATTTTTCTTTCATAATACAGTACAGTAAATTAATACAGCAATGTATTAATTTTTATTTTAAAAATTAAATTTTGTTTTAGTGCCACCCTCACTTTATGCCACTAAATGTTAGAGAACGCATGGTGGCATTATATCGAGGGTTGACTGTACTTCCACTGTATAAATTCTTACAATATTTAATTAAATAAGTTTCAGTTTTAAAAATATTTTTTAACAAAGATATAAATTAAACAGGTAAAATTAATAACTAGGATGCACTGACATCAGTTAGGAATTAGCAGCTGTAAACTTTTACTTAAAGCCAGATATGAGAGATACAATATTCCTTTAATTGCTTGAGAGGTAAAGAGTCTTCTGTTCAGTGCTCACAAAATGAGGGTGGTTGTAATTCATGAGTGAAAAACCAAGACATAAAGTCTACCTCAGCTCCTTCTGTAAGGCAGTCTGTTTTTGGAATGCTCAAAGGTGCCTACAGTCTGATTTAAACAACCTGCGACTTGGACTAGGTGCTGGAGGGGTATATTTCCATGGCAATTCTGATGCTATGTGAGAGGTTTGCAATTTGGAAGGTTGCTAAACAGCTGACAAGCTCTAATATAAGTAATACGACGCAGCTCTCCCATTCTTTGCTTCAAGTGAACTTTCACAAGTCGCAGGTTGTTTAAATCAGACTGTAGGTCCACAAATTTACATGTAGCAAACATGTATGTTGATTTTCTGCACCCTGTGTATGTGAATATTATATTCATGTGTAAAATCTGTTTTCCTATATCCCCTATGCTGGGGCGAAGAGCCTCCAAGTGGAGGTTTCTGTTACCTAAGTGAATTTTTGTTATGCTTATTTTCCCAGAGAGGGCAGAGGGACAGGTGGTAAGTCCATCGCCTCTCAACCTCCCTCTGGAAACTATATTACTTGGACGTGAAAGGGCCTAGAAATTTTGTGCAGAGGCTCTAATTTAGGCTTGGAGTTCTTTTACATGCTGTAAATCTATGACACGGGCCCCCCAGCTTAAAATCCCTCCCGGAGGACTCTGTGCCTAGGATTTTTACGTCCCAAAAAATTCCATCGACCGCAGCCGGGTTTGATCCCGCAACCTTCGGATCTAGAGGTGGGCATGCTACCTCCAGACCATCATGGCTGACACATGTGTATAATAGTAATTGTAAAAGTATTTTTTTAGATTTTTGGATGTTTATGTTCAAAGTTGAAAGCGACAGAAAAATGACTTGAACATCTGAATGATTGCAAGTACACATTCCACTTAACCCATCCGTGACCTGCCAAATATTTATTTCAAGGACTAGGTGAAGCTTTGGCAGAAGAAAATGTTAAGAATTCATTACTTGCAAAATTTTAATGAAGAGCCAATTACTTTGTGTAATAGTCTATGATTTGTATTTGTGAACATTTTCATGCAAATCAAAGTAACTGGAAGCAACAAGGGACATTTAGAATGATGAAAATTGTAGTTTTGAGGAAGAATGTTTAACCCTTTGCATCAAGTAAAATTTAATGGATTTCCTTTTTAACTAAAGAGCAAACTTTCTTAAAACCACTGATTATTTTACCTGGGAACTCCCACCTCAATCCCACAGGCATCCAGAGCCTCTCAATTCCCAGAATATTCCAGGAACATTATATCATGTGGCCAGGAAGATGCAATGTTAAGGTTGGGGAGAGCTATCTGTGATCTGTATTATATAATTATTACACTGCAATGCATACTATAAGCGAGGGATAAGCAAAAAAGAAATTAAAATTTTTATGAATATATATTTGGAAAATCATTATTTTTGTTAAAGAAAACATTTTTTGCAGTTTCTATCACTAGATAAGGTGATGTCCACATTAAAGCAATTATAGGATAATGGCTAAAAGGGGGTGTGACGATCTTTGCTTTTTAAAAATGGTTGTTTCAGGATAATCACCAAAATGAAATCAGATTCTTCTGTCTACTATAAAAGTTTTGTAATTTAAACAAACAAGATTTTGTTGTGACATTCACAAAAAACTCAGTCCTACTATCCCTTAAAGGTCTATTTACACTTAGCAGTGAGGTGAACATGATGTGACTAGCACATAATCCCATTGCCCTTGATCTCACAGCGATTTCCATTCACACTGTAATGTAGCATGATTGGCACCAGTCAGCGTTTCCTATAGTAATATATTCCAGCCATGAAATGAGAAAAATATCGGTGGGGTCTAACCTGACTGTCACTGTACGGCGACGGCGGAAGCACTGACTGCACTGTCATGGCCTGGCGCCAGGCAAGTATGAACAACACCACTCAATTTCCTAGAAGAATATTTACAGGCTTACTGGTAGAAGCACGTGTCTGTCATGCCATGGACACATCACTGCTGAGTGTAAACAGACCTTTAGACTGCATGAAAAACGTTATTAGAACAAAGAAATGTGTCAAACAAGACCTGGTGCTCATAAAAAGATGGATTAGTCTTAATTGTGACTCAGAAAGGAATGACATTACTAAGAAATTCTGTTGAATCGACCGCCAGGTAAGAGGATGGGTTAAAACAAGGTCTTATAATGAAAAATAAATAAAAAGAATCTCTCTACAAAGGCAGGTTAATCAAGTTTTGGGTTAGGCACCTATGGCACTGAGCCATTATATAGTAGGCCTAGATTATTTAGACTATTCCATATATGCATATGTCAGTTATTAGGTTCAGACCAATCTTGTGGAAGAATGTGACTTATTCAACATCTACCAATCATAGTTGTGATCCATTCTTTCTGTGTTGAAATTTTGATATCACCTCCTATAATCTTCAGAAAGACAAACCCCATTAGCATGAATGAAATTAATTTGATCTTACCTACAGAAACAGAATTTGTCATTATGTATGACCGAGAGCTACAACAAGTGATTCTGTTAAGATTTCTTCTGTAAGTAAAGTGAATTACGCTTACATTTGACTTGAGGCATTTGTGACATTGATAATAAATGTGAGTTACTCGAGCTTCCAGTCAGGTGAAAGGATTTAATAGGTAAAAGTTTTCGGTGCTAACTCAGTTGCCATCTTCTGGGAACAAGTGGGCTAGCTGGAAAAGGTTGGTTATTATACAGCTGAGAGACCTGCCAGTAAGGAAACAAGAATTGGCTGGTCAGAATGTTTAGAAGATTCACTGCCAGCTTCCAGGCCTGACCCAACTGGAAGCCAATGTCCCTGTTGATGTATCCTTGAAGATGTATCTCTGAGGCCTCTACTATGAGAAAAAATATTTTGTGAAACATATAACTTCCTTTGCCTAAATAGAAGTTTTGTCGCTTGTATAATATGTTATGACATTCTCTTCATGTAAATTGGTTGTAAAAATGAGGAGAATGATGATACCATGTTGCATTGCATCACCAAAGGACACACAAACCAAAAATATCTTATTAATACATTCATGTAACTTTCTTTACCCTAAGCATGGGCAATACACCAGCCATCTTGCTAAGAGCACATATTCAGTTATTTCAACATGATGAAAAGCTTTATTGTTCACCAGGCAAGACTGAGTTTCTAAAAACAGTGGGTTACTTATAACTACTCTTCAGATAATTTTTGTGAAAAAAACGTTCAAATAAAAGTTTTAGCTCTTAGTACAAGCACCTCTTGCACAAAATTTAAACAAAACTGTAGAGCCATTTTTGAGAAAATCATGAAAAATGAATTTTTAATGTATAGTGACATTAAAAGTAAGAGGAAGTCATTGCCAATATTCGTGTCACATCCCCCAGAAGGTAACCAACACAAATACAAGATTTTGTTTTAGTGTGATTTTTCATATTCAAGTTAGGCAATTCACAGACACACATGCACATTGGATTCAGGGAACCTCAAAATATGTATTTATGTTAAAAATTCTACTTTTAATTTTAGAGTTCAACACAATACTTCCTCTACCTAATGTACCTATGGTACATGCAAGTAAAAATTACCTGTATATTTATAGCTGCATTGCTGGTGAATTTATTGGTAATTTCAACAATACTCCTTATACAGTATAATCTCAATAAAAAGTACCTCAGTTTAGAGTAATTTTCAGTATTAAGTACATACTTCAAATCCCCGCTCGAATCCCATACATCATAATAGAAAAAGATCTCATTTTTACAGTTCGTTATTTACGATCATTTCAGTATTAAGTATGAAAATTTAAAAATTACAATTGGCTTTTACATCTTTATTTCATTCATAAATTGTTATTAAGTTTACATTATTATATTAAATCTTTTCCCTATGCTGTTTTGACAAGAACGATGAACCATATCTACTTCTAAAGTCTAATTGTCGATAATGAGAGAATACAATATGGCACATACATAAAGGAACAAATTTCTCGAAGTGTCACATCATATCTACTATATAGTGTAGCATCTTCGAATTTAATTCTTCATGTTCTAAATATTGAAAACTAGGATTGTTACTTTTGTGTTGTGTGCATTACTTATTACACTATTTGAGTTGTATTTTTGTGACAGTGGAGACAAAGAAAAGAAAGCTGTTTAGCATAGAACAGAAGGTAGAGATCATTGGAAAAATTAAGGGTCGAATGAATGATGTGGCGTGTTTATGATATAAAACCAATAACAGAGTCAACTACGTCAAAGGATGAAGAAAAAATTCTTCCAATGTAAGAACATTTGTCAGTGGCATTGTGTGTTGTGGAATTACTCTTACTGCATTATACAGGGTGTAAAAAAATTCAGTATACAAACTTGGAGGGTTTGTAGAGGAGATGAAATGAAACTTTTTATGTGACAAATATCTGACAGGTTTTCGTTGGGAGGGGTGGGCCAGTACAGGGGCCACCACGTTCTCCTGATCTCAGTCCTATGGATTTCTTTTTGTGGGGGGAGATGAAGCGTTTGGTGTACGAAACACCAATAGGTACTCCAGAAGAGCTGGTTGCCCGTGAAGCTGAAGCTGCAGCAATTATTCGTGAGATACCAGGGCCCTATTTCATAAAACTCTACAGGTGTGACAATTATGTCAAGTCTGACAAATTTGTCAATATGTCACGACAATTGTATTTTTCATAAATATTACAACTTTTCCTTACATTACAGGCAAATATGTAAATTGTCAGACTAAAAGAACCCATTTCATAAACGCGACAATTTTATGTCAAACCTAAAGATTACTTTAGTACACTGTAGATGGCTCTCGCATAAGTGTCTCAACATTGAATATGATACCTAAGCAATCGATTATTACTATCGAAAATAATTGAATTATATTTCTCTTTTAATACAAAGTCACTGAAATTGAAAGTTAGGTTAATCCATTGCCTAAAAACACTGGGTGGTTTCATGTCTATTTCTTCACCACTTTCACTACTACCAATATCACTACTACTAGTGTTCATTATTAATAAGACAATTTAGCAAGTTTATTAACAAAGTTTAAATCACAAGAAAGTTTGCCAAGTTATGCCACACATTTACATAACCTACTCTGTTGGCCTACATATGAAAGATTGCCTGTCACTTCTGTAATGACAATTCTACATTTTTGGTAAATTTGTAAATATGTCAGCAAAAATTAATGTTTCATAAACGATAGGTATCCTAAGATTTGACATATTTGTCAGACTTTTACCTGTAAACTCAAAAGTTTTGAGAAACAACAATTTGTAAAATTGTCATACAAATCTACAAAATTGTCATGACATTTATGTAAAGTTGTCAGCTTTTATGAAAAACACAATTGTCAAAATGTAAACCTGTAAGACAATTTTATGTCACCTGTCACCTGTAAAATTGTAACTTTTATGAAATAGGGCCCTGGTTGTTTTGAACATGTGAGACAATCATTTGCACGCAGATGCCAGCTGTGCATTAATGTAAACGGATGACATTTTCAACAAAATCTGTAAAACATTCATCCACTGTCAAACCCTTTAAGGACCCCTAGCATGGAAACGGAGAACCTGTCAGATCTTTGTCACATAAAAAAAGTTTCATTTTATCTCCTCTACAAACCTATATATTGTAGAATCACAATGTCTTAGTATCGACCATTAAACTGTAAAATGTTTGATTTTGAAATATTTGCTTGTTCCAATATAACATAAAAAAAGTAAAGTGTTCCCTATACAGGCCATGGAGGCCCAGAGGGTTCCAGGAGGTTGAGGCTCCTAGATTTTAGACATTCGGCACGTGGAAGTGGTAAGGTTGTCAGCCTTACGCATTGGCTGCCTTTACCCCCAGGATTGCTCCTGGTACTCATTTTTGTTAGAGGCTGAGTCGACCCCAGGGTCATAGTGCCACCAGAAGGATTAGGCCAATTGAAAAACTCCATCGACCTCATCGGGAATCGAACCCGCGACCTTCTGGTTTGTAGCGCAGTGCCTCAACTGCTATGCTACGGTGGACCCCCTTCAGTATAACATACTTTTCAGAATAAAATATAAATAATCTGCTTTTTTGATGTACTTTGTACTGAGATTTCACTATTGTCAAGTTGTGAACATAAGGAAGGTGCTTATTGATTTCTGAGGAGCCAATTAATTGTATAGAAGGTGACCCTTACATTTGGAAATACTGCATACTATTAACTTTTTGTTGTAAATTTGAAGGTCCAGGGATGAGTCCACAGAAGATTCTGCAAGAGGCATCTCATAGAATCCGGGAGAAGTTTGAGTTCTTTGAGATGACGTTGCAGATTGAGGAGTTCAAGGAGAACATGGAAGATTGTCAGGAATGCAGGTGGCCTGATGATTCTTAGCATAAGTTAATCATATGAGTGAATGGATGTTACTGTAAATATTGTTGATACTATGTTAATAATTGTTAATAACTGTAATTACTGTTACCCTGTTTTCCCATAATTGTTTTTTGTCAGTCAATGTTGCTAAGTATGGATCATACATTGCTTGAAATGAACAAAGAAACTAAAGAATTTTGTATTCTCAATGTTGCTGTTTAGATCGCACTAACCCAAGCCCAGATCATATCCTCCTTCAAGCTCAAGTAAAGTTACAGTAGAGACCTAGAAACTCTATTCTCAATAACCCTTTTGACGTGTTTCCCCCCCCCTTTCATACTCTATAGCCTACTAATTGTTTATCATTTTATTTCTAGCATATTCCTAAGGATCAAACTGTTCAGCTAAGGGACACTTTCTCTTTATGTCTTGGTGGCAAATATAAAAGCGGAAATTCCTACTTATCCCATCCCCTGGCTGTGCAGCTTTGAAATCAGTCATTTAAACGCCATGCTACAGTCTTCTCATCATTTTATGTGAATCTAAATTAGATGCTTTAAAAAGACTGGATAAAGAGGAGAGTGTGATTAAAATTGCTAGGGGATTAGATGTTGTGCATATGACAGTAGAAGCTTGAGAAATGAAAGCAGTCAGAATCAATAATGTAATTAACTAAGTTGTTGACTATTAAACACTTTAGGCTTCACTTTTTCTTTACAATTTTTGCAGAACGAACGTTTCATGGGCTTTGCCCACATTTTCAAGCAGCCCATGAAACGTACGTCCTGCAAAAATCTAAGGAAAAGTGAAGCCTAAAGTGTTTAATAGTCAATAACTTAGTTAATTACATAATTTGTTGCTTCACTGTATTAAGTTCCATTATCTCCTGATTCTTCATAGTCAGATCAAGTTTTGGTGTGTGATGTTTTCTGGAGGTATGTTTGTAATGTTTGTAAAAATTAGACTTACTGTATTGAGATTTCCATCGGGCTTTGGACATAGTGTATTTTAAGTACAATTATTGTGAATTGTGAACAGTCCACCCTGAGTCCCTGAAATTCATCTCTTCAAGTACCGTATATTTCCACAGATGAGACGATAGTTGAATCATAAAAAAGGCCACAAAAATCCAAGGTCATCTTGCCATGGTAGCTCAGTTGGTTAGAGCATCGGCACGGAGAGCCGAAGATCCTGGTTCAAATCCCGGCTATGGCATTGAATTTTTCATTCTGACTTCACCTTTCCATCTTAGCCTACATACGGCCAGTGTGAAAGCATTATCATTCCACCGTGACCTACTAGTGGTTTACTATGAAGCCCAGGTCTTAAAGTACTTACAGGTTGTAAGTCGCCACTGGGTTCGTATCTCATATTGAGAACGCCTGGTGGTATACTGTGAGTCAGTTGGAGAATTTAATGTTGTACCGGCACGTTGCCATGGTAGCTCAGTTGGTTAGAGCATCGGCACGGAGAGCCGAAGATCCTGGTTCAAATCCCGGCTATGGCATTGAATTTTTCATTCTGACTTCACCTTTCCGTAATGTTTCAATGTTCTGCTAATTGTTGTTTTACATTTTAATGTTTGTGAAATCTAAAAACTATTTATGCTCCTCCTATTAGTTGTTACTTTATACTTTAACACCAGTTTATAAATATTAGATGTATAAAAATTTTACTCTATCTCTAGGCAGCTTACAATGGTAAGAAGTATTAAATATTTAAATACTTCCAAATATTTTAGTGTTATTTCTGTGTTTGGCTGTTACTTATTCATTTTACTTTCTCGCAAATACGTAGTATAGAGAAAGTATTGTGATCACGACAAGAAATTAAAATTGAAATAACACCGGGAAAACACGTTTCACGATGCCTAGAAACCGAAAAAAGTTAAGTCTGTCAGTCTGTCTGTGGACAAGCACAGCAGGTAAACGGTTCATTGTATTTACTTCATGTTTTTTATTAAGGACTTTTTCGGAATTTTATCGAACCGCCCAGAATTTGGTTTTTATAATTGAAATATATAAGGGGACTTTTCATGAATATTTAAATATATATATATTGAAAAATTGGCTCTAACAATTATAATAAAAATTTTAAACTAGAAACTCTTTTCTATGACTAGTAAAATAGCTATATATGCAAAATTGACTTAGGGGGTGGTTTAGTCGTATCAATTTTTCTAGATTATATCCATTACAGTAGGCGATACATGAAAACCTACCACAGTAAAGTTGTAGAGAAAATTAAAATGAACATTTTTTGTTTAACACATTTCTTTATACATTTAATATATATCAAGATAAAAACGAAATAAATGCAGCTTACGTGCAAATTTCAGAACATACATGCGAATTAAAATATGAATGATATCTTGTTGCCCATAGTAACCAGAAAACTATAAGCTACTTATTGTTGTAAAATGCAGTCAGTTTTGCTCAGTTGTAATGAACACACCAAAACCTACTACAACGAAGTGGTATAGGCTAATAGAGAAGAGATCCTGGGTTCAAATCAAACTTCATGGCCACCCAAATTGACTTGGGTTTTTCATTGGTTTCCTCGCAAAGGCAAACACCAGATTTGTAGGACTTGGCTACTTTCCATAATTCATCACCGCTATGTCACAGGATATTATAATCATTTAAACTGAATATCAGAAAAGATCACTGAACAATAGAAACAGATGCACATAAATGAGTTGTAGAAAATCTTCTCGGGTTTGCAGCCAGGTGAGAAGTTTGTTGTGGTCCAACGTTTCCGAGGCTGACGCTGCCTCCATCCTCAGGGAATCTGAAGTGTCGAGTTTTGACATGTAGGGGAAATACATACCAACCCAAGTTGGGTGGAGTCGACCAATCAGGGAGCAGCTGTTCTGTTTTCGGTCCTTTTCCGGGCCAAAATGTTCCTTTTACCTTTCAGGTCCTGAATGCATTTGTTCCAGGCCTGGTTGATAGTAAAACCTTCATCCCTGTTGAAGTTTGTGTCTTCCAGTCTAATTTCAATTGCCTCTCTGATGATCTGGTCCCAATGGCGTGTTGTCTTGGCGAGTACTGTTGTGTTTTTAAATTCTATTCTGTGGCCCGGTCCAGAATTAATGGTGTGGTCTGCAACTGCTGATTTGTCCGGGTAGAAGAGTCTAATGCATCTCTCGTGTTCTTTGCAGCGCTGTTCAATTGTGCGTGAAGTCTGTCCGATGTAGGCTTTACCGCATTCACACGGGATGCGATAAACACCCGGAGTTCTAAGTCCCATGTTGTCTTTCACTGGTCGTAGGAGGTTCTTAATTTTGGGGGGTGGCATGGACACTGTACGGATCTGGTGTTTTATTAGAATCCTTTCTAGCTTCCTGGACAGATTTCCAAAGTATGGCAGGTAGGCAGTTCTAGTCTTTTCTCTTTGGTCGGTGGTTTCCTGAGAACCGGTCCTTTTCAGGGCCAGTCGGATTTCAGCATCCCGGTACCCATTCTGTTTGAAGGTCTTCTTAAGATGATTTATTTCCCCAGGTAGGCTGTCTGTGTCTGAGATGGCGAGAGCTTTGTTGGTAAGTGTATGAAGGACACTCCAGCGTTGGGCTGGGTGGTGGTGACTGTTGCCGTTAAGGTAGAGATCGGTGTGTGTAGGTTTCCTGTAGACTCTATGTCCTAGAGTTCCATCCGGTTTCCTCTGGATTAAAATGTCCAGAAACGGAAGACAGCCAGGACAATAGGCATTCCAGTACACCGTTGGAGCCCTTATCCACATTTTTCAAAGTAATGGATAAATGTAATCCAATTAGTATTAGTATTAGCCCATAAAGTCCCCGTGGGGCACGGGCCATTCCGGGAGGGATGTAATCCACTTACTTTTACTCAGTTCTCATCACTGTGTGTGTGTATGAATTTTTATTTCCTTATTCTGTTTTAAGATGGTGGCTGTTTTATCTCATGAAGAGCAGATTGTAGGGTTTTGTCTTATTTTCGGATGCGAGGTCTATCGTTCACAAAACATTACTAGTTGAATTATATGGAGATTATAAATGACTATGGGACTTGAAGCATTCTGAGTTTATAAATAAAGGTTTAAGAGAGCATGCATGGAAAAATATTAGCCAAGAAATGGTTTACCGGTACCTCTTGTGGAAGTAAAGAAAAAATAAACTATTTACTCGGCTCATATAGATGAGAATAGCCGTGCTAGAAACAGAGTCTCATTGCAAGTGCAGGTAATAAATTATGTTACATAACAAATTATTTATTCATTTTCATTCCTATTTATTTATTTTCACTTATAATATAATGACATACGATTCAACTATACCATAACTATATAAATGAAGAAAACCTATATGATTTTAACTATAGTTCTCTGCTCTAAGAACTAAACCTAAAGTAAACAAAAATCAGTAAGTCTGTCTCACTCTAGCACATTATTCATATTACCAGTGGCAGCCGGCCAAGTGAAGGGGCCCTTCACTTACAATTTAAGTCTAAATTTTTTTTAAAAATATTAAGGAATTGTGTAGTCTTTATCCTCAGTCTAGTTGTTTCTGTACATGGCCACAATGTCTTAACTCTCACAGTCAGTTGCTGAGTGAAGGGAAACAAAGTTTTAGCGAGCTGGCCAGCATGGCGGTTTCTCTTGCACTATACTTTGAGACCGGATATGAGGTAACTCTGTCCTTCAAACAAGGGGGTTACTTTGACAACATTATTATTTTTTTATTTATCCAAAATGGCATCAGTTCATTTCATGACTGACCACAGGGGTCCTGAATACGGGTACTGTATGCCTCAGTATTACAATGTTAACAATATATAATGTAAATAACATAAGAATGCAATTAGGATTTACTGATTTAAGCGGCTTAACTCAGCTGGAGGAGTATTAATAATCTTCTATTTAAGTGGAATACAAGTGCCTGTGTAGGATACAAGCGAGTCCTTTATTATCCCCACAAGTATGGTACACACAAGTTCCATGGATATTCCTAAGGAGAGAAGATAATTCCATCTGAATTTCGGTAAAGTGCCTCTGCTACCAAACAAAAGACCAGTCACTGACCAATGACTCAACTCGATGCCATAACGTTGAGCGAGGTCTGGAAGACATGGTTCGTATATTGATTTCTTCTCTTTGTCAACTGCAGAAGCCTGGTTCACGTCAATTTCAAATCTTATGGTAGGATCTAATACCAAAGCTTTTCCATTTCAATGATTTATGGCTACAATGTCAGCTCTCCTAGTTGAGCCATTTGTCGAGATACAATGAACCTCCTCATAAACATTCCATTTCATCTGCTTCAAAATTGTTGCTAGAGCAGTTCTCACTCTGTGATGCCTTGTAGTGATAAGAAGTTCGTTTTTGGGGCAGGATCCCAGTACATGTCCTAATGTTTCTATCTCGCTGCAATTAGGATAACGACAGCAGGTTGTACTAAACTTGCCAGGCACAACACGAACTGCAGTGATGTTGCATACTTTAGTTTCACTATGCTTGTGATGGGACTTTTTAACATGGAGACTTGCAGTGAACTTCAGAAATCATCAGATCACTTTTAAACCAAGTCCACCCCACGGCCAATTTTACTTGCACCCTCGTGGCTTGTATTGTACAGTCTGTCAAATAAAAAACGTCGGGCGGTATTTGATTAAGTATCACGAACGAGCATATGCGCATGTACAGGAAGACTTAAGGTTAGGTTCACACCTGCCTCTTGTCTCTCCATGTATTTTCTTGATTATTTAGTCAGTTTTGTTCCAAAACAAACATGTATAGAAGGCTGTGGCTGTATGCCTCAAATCTGCCATATTCTTGGTTGCAAATTTTTTAAATATTAATAATTAATAGATTCGCGAGGAATATGTTTATTCACGGAGCATTTTTTAAAGATTTTATTTTATAATACCGGTACTTCTAGTGCAAAATCAATTACTTACGCTCAACTTCTGCAACCAGTCTAGCATCGAAAAACGCGGCCTTCCGCAGATCCACGCTTCCTATGAAAACTTCCGGTCGCATTATAGTAAAGTTCGCACCACTGCACTGAGCTGCTCTTTCATAAATATGGAACCTTCTCGCTGCTTCAGAGGCCGAAAAATGCAGGTCAATTACAGCCCTAACTACACTTTCTCTCACTTTAGCATTTGTATGTAGCGATGACACAAAGCAAAATGAATTATGACAATACATTAAGTTGAATATCGTGTGTTGAGCTTTCCGCGTTGTTCATTTTTTCCCTCGTCCATTTTTTCCCTCCTGTCGCATGGCCTCATATGTTCCGAAAATGACCTGTATTTTATGTTTTTTATAGGAAACTTGTGAACTAATGCCTTAAAACTTTAATTTTATCTGCATACGAGTCCCGACGTTTTTTATTTGACCGACTGTACATACAAGTGGCATAACATTAGTGTCGCTAGACTCTTCTTCTGGTGCTGATGTTCACGAGTTTTTGGGTGGAGTGTGTTACTGCTACTATGTTACCTTACTGTAATTAATCCTATTAATGATAAATAGTTTGCAATTTTTTTGACTCGCCGTTCTCTAGGTGGAAAGACGAAACCAAAAGAGATATTTTGAGAACTGCACAACCTACCATACCATTATCTCTTAATGTAACAAACGGGAAAAAACGGTGAAAGCTATAATATCACTTTCCAAGAATCTTGGTTTTCTGAGTTCTCATGGTTGTGCAGTAGCCCAACTTTAGGTACATTATTTAGTTGACCCTGCTTTCTTTGTAGTAACAATCACAACGTCTGGAATAAAGAAGGTTTTTCAGATTTTAAGAACAATACTGAGCTCTAAATAAACATAGGTATTAATAAACAAGAAATAGGTGAGTCTTGCATGTCCAATTATCATAGAAGTGCATCTCTAACTCTATAATCATGCTTTACTAAACCCATTTAGCCCTTCACCTACTTGTTGGGCCACTATCTGCCACTGCATATTGCCTAAGAGTGACAGGGGTAGTTGTAATTTGTTTTTAATATACTTCAGGGTTGGTTCTTAGAATGGATGGACTATAGGTAGGTTGAGCACAAAGCTGTGCTACAATATAAATAGGTGCAAAGCAACTTCATGTTCCTTTTTTGACATTTTTGCTTCTTTTAGTTATGAAGTTGATTTAGGAATAGAAAGATGTTCAAAACATAATTGTTTCTTTTGATACTCTTCATCTACATATTTTTCTGCTTATTTGCTGATCTCAGCAATATTTTTCTATAATACTGTATAATAAATTTATAGATTTTCCCTTAGACTTAACGTGGGATAAACTTTAGATTTTTTTTGGGGGGGGGTATCTTTTTCAAAAATAAAAAGTTGGGATCCATCACTATCTGGCTTATAAAATCAAGCGCTTATGTCTATTTCTTAGAACTCGCATCAGAACTATTACTGATCTTTGTGCCAATTATTCTAGATTTTAATGATTTGTATACCGATACTTCAAAATGGTTTGTCTGTGATTGTTTGCATTTAATCGCAAAAAATAAACATTGGAGACACACAAGGTATTTGCAAGATGTACAGCAACTTTTTTTTTATTACAAGACATCAGATCTTTAGGTGTTACTTATTGTAGATAATTGTTCATGTTCATGTAGCATTTCTGTTGACATTAGGACAGCATGAAGATATTAAGGAGAAAGTTCTCCATTTTAAAAAACCTATCTGATATTGAATAAAGAAATTATATATATATATATGTCGGCCGCGGTGGTCTAGAGGTAGCGTGCCCGCCTCTAGATCCGCAGGGCGCGGGATCAAACCCGGCCGCGGTCGATGGATTTTTCAGGGCGTAAAAATCCTGGGCACGGAGTCCTCCGGGAGGGACTTTAAGCTGGGGGTCCCGTGTCGTAGATTTACGGCACGTAAAAGAACTCCAAGCCTAAATTAGAGCCTCTGGACAAAATTTCTCGGCCCTTTCACGTCCAAGAAATACTTAGTTTCCAGAGGGGGGTTGCGAGGCGATGGGCTTACCACCTGTCCCTCTACCCTCTCTCGGAAAATAAGCATATCAAAATTAGTATAGGTAATGAAACCTCCGCTTGGAGGCCCCTTCGCCCCACCTGGGGATCATAGGGTACCAGATACAGATATATATATATATAT
Organism: Ectobius pallidus; assembly: GCA_964059195.1. Lineage (NCBI taxonomy): Eukaryota > Metazoa > Arthropoda > Insecta > Blattodea > Ectobiidae > Ectobius > Ectobius pallidus. The sequence goes on along the minus strand of CAXKWD010000004.1, from coordinate 170,750,237 downwards.
ATTTTTTTTTTACTTAACTTTACATGTTCCTTCAGAACTTTTATAAGTGCATCACAAACGTCAGGAGCATTAATAGCTATAGACTGCTTTGAAACATAAAATTTATATTGTAAACTAAACTACTATAATAGTCCAACCAAAACTCCACTCTTCTATAACCCTTGGGGACTAGGCCTACCATCCAACTGCTCGTCACATTCAAGCATTTATCATTAAAAACTTTGACCGTTTTGTTCATTGAGGCAATGTAGATTATTCAACAAACTTTTGTTTCAGTCCCAAATTATCATTTTAGGTCAGCTGATAGGAAAAACTCATTTTCTTTTTTTTGCTATGAAGTGACCAACTTCTGACAAAAGTTGCTGTGATTTGCCATGATGTTATGTGTGTTGCCACTACAAAATTTACAATCCTCATATCATCATTCGATAGCTAATCATGGTTCTATAGCCTGGAAAATTCTAACTCAGTGAAATTAATTACAGTAGAAAGATATTTAATTATATCTGATGGAAACAAGACATAAAGGAGATGGAAAACTATATTAGCCTATGCCAGTAAGTAAACATTTCTCCAAGTATGCTAAAGACTTTTCGTTTTGGTATGTAAATGTAAAAGTTAATTGACTGTTTCTTACCAAGTATTACATACAAATCTAGTAGAAAACTCTGTTTATTATTTCAAAAGTGCTTTTCAGAATGAGTTTATATGCATAAATACAGTTCTGGGAAGTAAATATGGCAGATTTTAGCCTATTCATCCTATAAAAGAAAGTGTCTTACTTATGGCTGGTGGTTTCCATTATTTTTTCATGACTGCAAATCTACAGTCTTAGGACTGACCCTTTGCATCTACGAACACACAGACTTGAAAACAGAAATCCAATGGCTTACTCCCTTCAGACAAAAAGTAAAAGTTAAAGAGGTTAATTTTTGTGTTGGTTATGTGTTACAGACAGGAAGATCGATGGTGTCAGCAGCTTAAGAAAGAGCAACGCCGTACAGAAGAGAATAATGATAATAGTACGGAACAAAATGCTGGGCCAGTTGATGTGTAAGGTCGCAATATTACAGTATTTGGGTTAATAAAATTGTCTTGTTTATGTGTTTTTCAACCCTTTGGGTTAACTTTTTGCAAGCTACATATAATTTATTTTTACAATCTGTAGCAAGATTGAGATCGGAAATATACACACTAAACTACACTTAAAAGGTATATTTACCCAGGATGATCATTTCAACGGGTATTCCCGCCATCATCAGCTGATGATGGCGGGAATTCCCGTTGAAATGATGATCCTGGGTAAATATACCTTTTAAGTGTAGTTTAGTGTGTATATTTCCGATCTCAATCTTGCTACAGATTTCAACACTTCACTGTAAATTTCCATCTAATATTTATATTGTTATTTTTACAAGTTTATCTAAAGAAAACTAGCATCAAACTTCCTTACCAGTGGCAATTTAATATTCCCACACCCCTAGGCAGAATTGAAGGGTTAGATAAAAACCTGTTACTGTAGATCCACATGTATCTAATTGATAGCAATTCTACCTGGGATATCAAAAGAATTGACCTACCAACCACCTAGAGTGACTATACCTCTGGTATCATGCTAGACAATTAGGATTTTGAGGTATTTTACCTCCATCCAGTATGAACTCTCAAATATGAGAATTCCATTTGATTTAGTATTCAATATTACAAAACTCATAAATTCACTTGAATGTCTCGGAATGTTACTATCCCATTCTTACAGCTACTTACCACTTTACATAACACACCACCCTGGTGCACTGACTTTTGTGTTACACACAACTCTCGACAACTGTACACAACTTATTCTCAATATCAACACTGACTCTTGAATTCCCATGTTACACTTATCATCACTTCTCTGTGGAAAAATGTATCTCCACACGGGCGCCATCCACAGAGAGTACACGTATTACTCTTCAATGGAATTCTTTCAGTGAGTTATTTGTTACAAGTAAGGTCCAGCTAAGCTCAGCGAGACATGCATGGGTCTATGTCCAGAAGTTAATGATTAAATTACTCAGGGGTGCCCACCCCTCCAAACTTCATGACTCACCCCCCCCCCAAACTTCATTGCTCACCCCGCAACCTGATTGGCTGTCGACAAAGGCGCCCATATGATATTTTCTAGGGGGGCCATTTTTTTAATTAATTTATTTTTTTTTGTTTAACTTCTTGGGCCACTTTGTAATATTATTTTAATAATATAATAAGTGCAACAATGACGTAGCCAGAAAATAATTGCGGGGAGGGTCGAAAGTGCCGGAGGGTTTGGAATACCCTCAAAAAAGGGGGTCGGGGGTCCATCCCCAGAAAATTTTTAAAAATTGAACAATGAAAATCACATTTTACGCTATTTTAGCACAGAAAAACTAGTTAGGAAATTTGTTTACCATACTCTAAGACATGCCAATGTAAATAAGAAATCATTACCTAAGTGGGGGTCCACCCCCGGAAAATTTTTAAATATTGAACTAATGAAAATCACATTTTATGCTACTTTAGCACTCAAAAACTAGTTCGGAAATTTCTTTACCATTCTCTAAGACATGCCAATGTAAACAAGAAATTGTTACCTAAGTTATAATACTTATTACTATTTATAAGAAAAGTTTAATAACACATGGAACAGTGGACATAATACTACTCATTATGTTATGAGAAGAAAATAACTGCTATATCATATCTGACACACCAACAAATCTTGTTTAATTAAATATTTTTTTAAAGTACAAATATAGAATTTTAGGTTTTGACTTTTGGGGGTCAAAACCCCCTGACCCCCCCTTTCCTAATCCACTGTGGATTCTGCTTCCATGTTGTCGATTTGGTAAAACTTCTGCAAACTTTTTATGTCTCAACTGACTTTAAAATAATTGTCTTAAAAGAAAAACACCTGTCTATAATAATTATTAATATACATTTTTTCCCTTGCGCCCCCGGGTATGGGCGCTAATTTATTGACTATTCACTTCTAAAGAATTAGAAGAGACCTTTTAAAGTTATAAAACTTGACCATTTTTATTTTTAACATATAAAACGCTAATTTTGCAACAATTTTCACCCCCCCCCCCCAGAAAATTCATAAAACAATAATATTTTGCCCTCCCCCCAGAAATTTCAATGACGCGTTCTGCGTCTTAAGCCCCCCCTGTGGGCACCCCTGAATTACTTATAAAAATTACAATTACTTCTATTTCAAATTATTGAGAAGCACAGGACATAAAATCTAATTTGTCTCTGTTTTAGAAAAAAAAAAAAATTTTAATTTAAGTTAGTTATATGTAGAAATAGGTTTTCTTCCAGTAGCTGTCTCTTCAATCTTCTTTTAGTCTTGTCTGTATATCCATTGTCTGCCAATTTCACTATCTCTTCTAAGCAATGGCGTCAAAGAACTCTGTTCGCTTCCATCAATCTGGAACTTATCAAACCTTAAATTAAAATTTGTCTGTGGTGTTTTTAATGTGCACCGTATTTACTGAAAATCTATATTTCAACTCCCCTGTAAACTCAAGTTTTACACAGTGGCGGCTCTTAGCTAAAATTAGTGGGAATGCTGCTCCAGAAATGTTTTGGCCTTTGTTTTAAAATTGTGTAAAAGGAAACAAACATGTATAAAAAGAAAATCTATTTAGAAACTTGATAAAATCCTAAAAGAACAGAATCAAACATTTTTTGAGAAAATGGTAGTACATGCCACAACCGAGTCCCCCACTCCAACTCTCTAACGGGACCCCCCTGGAAAGTAGGGACTTTGGGGTGGAGACATCTAGCGGCATTTGAACTACTAGCAGCGATGGTAGTCCCATCTATTACGCAACTGATGAAACAGAAAAAATAATTTATTTCTTCTTTATTCTCATCTTCTATTCCTTTCCCGTCTCCTTCCTCTCGCCTCTCCCTCATCCTACCTACCTATTCCATAACTATTCCTAACCGTAAATTTTGGATCGACCGGGATTCAAACTCGGGCCCCTTAGCTTTGTAGCTAGGAGCCTTAACCATTATGCCACAAGTGATAGTTGAGCAGTGAGGGAAGCTTTCGTATATTTGAGTTACGATAGGGGGGATTTCATGAGTTCATGAGTTTTAATACAAGAATCAGTTTTTATAATTTTGAGATTAGTTATGAAAAGAGCAGTGTTGGTGCAAGGGAATTTTTCTGCATCAATTGAGCCATGTTTTATGTTATAACACGGCGTTTTTTTAAATTGTGAAATATTATGTATGGTGCAAGGTTCTTTGTTAATTTTGAAATATTATTTTGTTTTTTTATAATTGTGAAATGTCCTGTTGGCATATATATGGCGTTTTGGGAAAAAACAAATATAAGGTGCACTCTTCGCATGAGATACATCCCACCCAACCCACCCGCAGTGAAGCAGTTCCTTTTATACCACGATCTAGCGAATTCTTCGAGGATGAACAGGCTGACAAACCGTTGGGTACAAGGCACATACTCTCACATTTTTAATATTTGGTACAAGGGGCACTCTCGTGGTTTTAATGTTTGGTACAAGGGGCACTCTCGCATTTTTAATATTTGGTATGGTCGGGAGTGTCGGCGACAATATACAAGGATAGTTGGTACCCTGCTTCGCTGAGAAACATATGAATATCAAGTGGGCAGAGCTTAAAGTGCACCTTGTATTTGACTTTCGCCGGCATTTTTTATAATTGTGAAATATTTTGTTTGGTGCAAGGGTCTTTTTTTATTGCGAAATATTATTTCGGGTTAAGCAGCGGCCGGGGCCAGTGGCCAGGTGGGGAAGGCGTGAGGGGAAAGCGGCTGCGCCGATGGAAGGGGGAGCAGGTTGTAGCGTGTATTACCATCTTGCCCATTTTTTACTTACTTTAACCTTAATTGTTACAGTTCAAGCCTGATAAATTCATTTAAAAATGAAATCCATTCTTGTTTTAATTTGCGCAAAAAGATGAATAATTTTCTCCTTGATCTGCATGGTTAGTTTTTTTGTTAAATAAAAGAACTGAAAAATGAATCAAATAGAATAGCTGGAAACAGGATAATAATCTAATTCTACACTTTATCACATTCAAGAATATGGTACCGTACATAGTTTTTAAGCACAACATACGCAGAGTTAAAAAATAAAAATAAATTAAAAAACCTCCCACCAGCACTACAGGGGCGGCAGTCAGCACTATGGGAGCAGCCTCTTCCTTGCAGCCTTGTGTGCAGCTTCCCATTTGCACATGCAGTCAAACACCATTCCGCTGGAACTGTGAAGTGCACAGTTCCACACAAAGATTTCTGTATCTTCTTCATAAACTGGGGGATGGCTACTGGCATTGAGCTTAAGGATTATATATTGTACAAGTACAATAAAGAAAAAAAGACTCATTATATTAAATGTTATTGATAATACCAAGTGCAAATATGGGGAGCTGCAGTTCCACAGTGCCTATACATGTGTCGCCACTGCACTACACTGGAATTATATTTAAATCTATAACATTGGTATAATCTCTATATATATAAAAGGCTTTGTCCTGACTGACAGGAATCAACGTAGAGCCCAAACTATAACAGGTAGAGACTTGGAATTTTGACAGTACCTTCGTTTCATAATGTAGGTGCTCACTAAGAAAGGATTTTGAAAAATTCTGATTTTGAATGCCAAAAGTCAAGGGTTTTTTAGAATACTTAATTCCTTTTTACACAGAATTATCGAATCCGAATCACATTTGACATTAAAACATATTGTTGCCAGTGGGTTTCAGATGGGTTTGGAATTAAATTAAATGGAAGTTTGACAATTACAGTTGGCTTTGCCTATTTTTGTCATACCTTGGAAATTAAACTTTCACGATCACTTGAATGTTGTAAGCCCTAATATGGTCAAACATTGTTTTATTTGGACGAAACTCACTATACAGGGGTTTTCTGGACCAAGGAACTCGAATCTGAGGTCGCTTTTACCAGGCGATGCTATCTAATCGTGGTATGTAGTCCACGTGATTTAGGTGTTAATAAATATAATGATTTAACTATCTTGCTCTTAATATTTAATATTTGAAATAACTATTGCGGGCGAAGCCGCGGGCACATTAGGGTGGCCAGACGTCCGGCTTTTGGCCGGACTGTAAGGCTTTTTGCTAAACAGTCCTCCATCCGGCGCGGCTTTATGCCGGACGTTGATTTGTCCCACTTTTCGAGACTCTGATGGATCGGTAAAGCGTATTAAAGGAAGGGTAAACTAAAAAAATACCATTTTCTAATTTTAATCTCATCACACGGAGCTTTGAATTACGAAACGAATGTGATCTCGTGAACTTCAGGTGCCCAATATTACGCCTTGTACGGGTGAAGTAAAACGCTCCTGTGACGTCACTCCTGACTAACTCGCTGGCAGGACAACAGCTACTGTAATGCTCGCGCCTGTGTTTCTAATACACCACAAAGTCTCATTTGTGTTTGTTGTTGATAGAGATGCCTGCAATGTTACCTTCTAAGGACAAATCTCGGTATTCACAAATTAATATCACACGAAAAGAAAATGACAAGGAAGTTGCAAGGAAGAAAAGAAAATACGGAATGGTGTAAATGTGGGCTGTGTGTACATATGAAAACGGGCCACGAAAGTGTGTGTTGTTGGGACCGTGAAGTAATTTGTGAACAGAAGGGGGTTGTAGACTGTATAACACGACATTGCCCATTCGATAGCGTTATTATAAATAAAGATACACTAGTTGCCAGGCGTTATCAGTTAATACTTAGAGCTAATACAGTTAAAAAACAAAACATTTTTCAAGATACGAACAGAGTCACTTTCAGATTCAGAATCATCTTTTGCGGTAGTAGAAATTTCTGAAATGCTAAAAGAGCTATCTAAATCACAATTTCTAGAAGAAACATTCAATGAATCTGTGCAAACATTGACATAAGTTTCATTTCCTAGTTCACACTGAACGCCTACTCTGTTAGAAACTGAATTTTCGTCATAAATACTAGATTCCACATTCATGATTTGTCCATTCCCGGATACTGAAGGATTACTATTCAAATCTTGCAACAACTCTCTCATTTCCTTCTTCCTCGAGTACGACGAATTTCTTTTCTTCATTGGCGGTGTTTCAGATTTCCCACGCAAAAGAAGTGATGGCACAGCACTTCTTTTTTAAACAGATTGCGGGGTCTCTCCAGATAACTGTATTCGTAACTGTACCAAAAGCTCGGTATCATTTTCTTCAAAATGTTGTGAACAAACCGTACTGTATTTAGTAGGAACAAATTTTTCTCTTTTTATTTTTATCAGCCATTGCTTATTTACGTTCGGGTGACTTATCTCTGTTGGGAAATCGATGGAAAGATATTTTAAGTGTGTTATCACTCTTCGACGATGAGTTTGTACACCCCACAACACAACAATAAACCATTGTTTGAACAGATACTCACTAAAAAACTGTAACAGTAGACAGAATGCTGTGAAATGTCTTTCACCGGGCGAGACTGAGCTAAGCCTTCGTCAAGCGTGACGTCACGCGCCCATCGCGTTACAATAAATAGATTCGTTTTGTGATTAAATGTGAAGGTGTAAAACATTTCTAACAGTGAATATCATTTCTTAAAAACATTCTCTTTCAATCCGTATGAAGAAAATGATACTGAATTTTTAGTTTACTTTTCCTTTAATAAAATTAGTGTTTTTCCGTATGTTCCTGCAGTGTATAATCATTCATTTTATATAATTGCAGTTATTAAGTAAAATTAGTCATGGTTATACCATGTAATATCTGCTGTCCAGCCGTCCATGCCTGAAGTTTTATACTATGCTAGATTACCGAAGAAGTGTGTCCTCCTTTCTGACATTTTAGAAATGGCTACCCTAGGGCACATGCTAGTAATTAAATAAAACTTATGTTTTTCTGTCTCTTTTATGAACTATCAAAACTCAAAAAAAATTCTCTTTTTCCCCAATTTCTTTCACTAACATTAACAAACACTCTTTTCTTTATATATATATATATATATACTAGCTTAAAAGACCCGGCGTCGCCCGGGTTTTGTATTTTGTAATTGGAAATTAGCTTATGAAGGATTTTCAATTTTAAATTCTAGGTCCTTATATAGGCATTTATAATTTGAAATAGGAAGAACGACTTATTACACTCAAACTATTCCCTCAGAAAACGCTTGATATAGTTTTTTATGGCTCATAGAGGATCTAGAATGTTGCATCCCATCGCTTGTACAGTGCACAGCAAGCCTGGTAGAGGTTTAAATAAGAAGAAACAGAAATTCCTGTAACATAAAATTGTAATATCGAGGCGGGAAATTTCTCACTCTTATGTTACCATAAAGCATTATCACTTTCATACTTTTCTCTCCAAAAACCTGCGATATAATATAATAATATACACATTACCATACCTCGTTTTGTTTTCTCTATGTCCAGGGTAGAGAAAGTTATGTGATTCCATTATTTTAGTGGATTTCATTCTGTAATATTTATTTATAACATGAATTAATTTGATAACTTCTCTTATTTGTCAAAAGTGCATTTCAATTGTTTTTTCCAAGCCCACCTGATACCATTTGGCAACAATATATTCTGTGATTTGGAATTGATAATTCTATGTAAAAAGGGATTAAGTATTTTCAAAAACATTTAATTTTTGGCATTTAGAATCAGAATTTTTCAAAATCCTTTCTTAGTGAGCACCTACATTATGAAACGAAGGTACTGTCAAAATTCCAAGTCTCTACCTGTTATAGTTTAGGCTGTACGTTGATTCCTGTCATTCAGTCAATCAGTCAGTCATTCATTCAGTCAGTCAGGACAAAGCCTTTTATATATATAGAGATACATATATATTTATCTTTAAGCCTTATAGGCCTTTACTATTTCCTTATGTTCTGTCTGGAACACTTTCTTCTAGCCTGTAGGAAAGTCTGTCCTCTATACAGTATGTTTCAGGTACGAGTTGGCCAATCATGTGGGTTTCTGCATTGCGGTGGCCACAGCTCTTAACTCCTGAGTAATCAGGTGAAATATCTACACAAATAAAGCCACTAACTATGTAATGATTCAGGTCCTCATAATTATTTAAAATTACAATGAAAATTACTACATACCAGTACCTCATCACAAAAGATGTTGGAAATGACATCCATCTGGTATTAACATGTGCCGGATGCTTAATTTTGTGGCGAATATCTCAAATATAAGAATTCCATTTGATTTAGTATTCAATACAGTGAACTCTCAATAATTCGGGTAGGCTGGACTTCGGATAACTCGGACAGATTCTTGGCGATCCTGGCCCAGATCTATAGCCATCCTACGGCCACTTCAGAACTGCAAGGGAATTAATTATTCAAAAGCAACAGAAACAATGTGTACACAGAAGAGCATTTACAGTTTCTTTCGACCTAAATCTTCTCAGAAAAACATGCTCACAGTGTCACGTCATCATAGTATTATACTAATAATGTAACAATGTGTATTTAGACTCTTAGAAATTTCAATATAGAACTGAAACTCTAAACTCCGTGGCACTACATCCCTGGAGGGACTTGGCCTACCACCCGACCGCTGCATCATCTACCACAGGCAGATGGCAGGATTGGGGAGCATGTGGTCAGCATGCTTACACCCATGGCTATTAATGATGGTTTTCATGACCAGAATTTAGAACTGAAGGGTTATTCTTTTTTGTTCCAATTGTGTTAACATTATGTTCTGCCTCATATGTTTTGTTATTGCAGCTTAAACACGAAATTTCGTTACTTAAATGCCATTTCCTAATTTACTCTCCATAAGCCGGACATTTCATCACTCGGACAGATCCCTGCCCACTTTAATCCGGTTTATTGAGAGTTGACTGTATTACAAAACTCACAAATTCACCATGTCAGTGAGTGAGTTAGCTTTATATTATATTTTTATTTTATTTATCCAAAATGGCATCAGTTCATTTCATGACTGACCACAGGGGTCCTGAATACGGGTACTGTATGCCTCAGTATTACAATATTAACAATATACAATATAAATAGCATAAGAATGCAATTAGGATTTACTGATTTAAGGGTCTTAACTCAGCTGGAGGAGTATTAATAATCTTCTATTTAAGTGGAATACAAGTGCCTGTGTAGGATACAAAGCGAGTCCTTTATTATCCCCACAAGTATGGTACGCACAAGTTCCATGGATATTCCTAGGGAGAGAAGATAATTCCATGTGAATTTCGGTAAAGTGCCTCTGCTACCAAACAAAAGACCAGTCACTGACCAATGACTCAACTCGATGCCATAACGTTGAGCAAGGTCTGGAAGACATGGTTCGTAAATTGATTTCTTCTCTTCGTCAACTGCAGAAGCCTGGTTCACGTGAATTTCAAATCTTATGGTAGGATCTAATACCAAAGCTTTTCCATTTCGATGATTTATGGCTATAATGTCAGCTCTCCTAGTTGAACCATTTGTCGAGATACAATGAACCTCCTCATAGACATTCCATTTCATCTGCTTCAGAAAAGTGGCTAGAGTAGTTCTCACTTTGTGATGTCTTGAAGTGATAAGAAGTTCGTTTTTGGGGCAGGATCCCAGTACATGTCCTAATGTTTCTATCTCGCTGCAATTAGGATAACGACAGCGGGTTGTACTAGACCTGCCAGGCACAACACGAACTGCAGTGATGTTGCATGACATTTTTAAGGCATTCGTCCATTCTGAGGATGACAATCCATTTCTCTCGCTTACCCAGGAGTTAGCCTAAGGAACATCTGCATAGAGTCTGACCCCTTTGCCTCGAAGAGTAAGCGTGCACCATGTGTCAAATGCTTGATTGCGAAGCTCTTTCCTCACATGTCGACCTGACCAGTCTTTTGCTTCTGATACGTTTATTTTTAATTTTGTAAGTGCTGATGATCTTTCAGTTTCCAGATCTCGTAAAGAGTGAAGATGTTCATCATTTATATTAAGTAGAATCCTGCATATATTATGGTGCTGGATGAATGCTTCCCATGTAGCTCTCATTAGGCTTAGTCCTCGAAACTTTTTCGGTGCATATAACATACTATCTGGGCAATCATGTGGTAGCCCTATAATGGCTTTTGCTGCACCCCTGATTATCTTGTCTATATCATTTAAGAACCCATCTCGTAATTTATTAATGGGAGCACACTGCAGAGGATAGATAAGACTTGGCCAGATGTACTGATTGATGATAGAAATCTTTTGGTCTGGCTTGAGCAAATTAGAATCAACTAATCGTGATATATCTGACTGCAAGCTTTTAATGACAGAGGCTTCATCAAAGACAATTTTGTCATTGAAGTCCACTCCAAGATACCTAATACGTTCATGCGGGTCTGTAATAGAGCATATGTCCGAACCATTCATAGTAGTAATTTTACGTGGTGATAGTATACCTTTCTCTATGGATATTAATCTGCTCTTGAGTGGATTCAATATTAGACCCATTGAAAGAAAAAGACTCTCAGCTAAAGTGAAGAGAGATTGAACACCATTGTTATCAGCTGAAATCAGTACTATATCATCAGCGAAAGCAATACAAGAAAGCTTGGTCAAATTAGGATCTGCTGAAAATCCATATTCCTCTGATACTTTATAATCAGTCAGTTCCTTCAGTATGTGATCAATTGCCATGTTGAAAAGTATGGGCGAAAGAGGACTACCTTGAGGAACACCTTTCTTAATTCTGATAGGTTTTGTTTTATTAAGCCCAACCTCAATCTGTATTTCGTTGTCGCCTATGAGATTTATAATTAGCTGACGCAAATTATCTGGCATTTCACATTTTCCTAAAACCCTTTTGATGTGTTCATGTCCAACTGAGTCATAGGCTTTACTCACATCAAGGAAGGCAATAGAGCAGCTTGACTTTCTAGATCTTGACACTTGAAGACACCCGTTTACAAGGGATGTGTTAATGTGTGTTCCTGGTGTGGATATGAAACCTCTCTGATGGCTGGAAAGAGAGAGATAATCACGAAATATTTTGTCCAAAACCCGCTCAATTATCCTTCTTATAACTGAAAATATTGTTATGGGTCTCCAGTTCTTTAGGTCTTTACAATCATCACCCTTATGGATAAGGACAGTTCTAGCCTGCCGAAATTTTGTAGGAACAAAGCCCAACAGAAGCATGGCTGAACCTAGCAATGCTATACATTTTTCTGCTTTTAGGTGTCTCAGAACTCTTACTGTGACTCTGTCAGGTCCAGGAGCTGTATCTAATTTAATTCTGAGCAATGCTATGTGAACATCTTTAGCAGTAATCTCTAGCAAATCAGGAAAATCCGATGTAGAATTATGCGAAGAAAGATCAAAAGGAGTCATATTATTATTTGAGTCAAAAATATTTGTGAAGTATTCTTCAACTTGTCGTAAAGGCACAGTACAAGAAGACTGCATGTCAGATTTCATTACATGACGAACCACTCTCTTTCGGTGATTATAAAAATTGTACTGAGCCAAATCATACATATATTTTTCTCGTCGCTGTTCCTTCTCTCTTTTAGACCGTTTCACTGGATTTGTTGTATCGGAATACGTATATCGTTTGTTAGCTTTACCCTCCTTACATCGCTTGAAATACTTAACAGCAGGGTGTTCAGGTCCTGGTAGTTTTTGAGATGATGAAACCAGGAATTCTATAAAGTCATTGGTAACATTGTCGAGAGCCTCGCAATCTTGATCAATTATAATTTTTTTGAATTTCTCTTCCCATGATGACATCAATTTTCCAATATACGAGTCCCCAGTGGTAGTAATAGAATCTGATGGCTCATCTGGTTTTCCTGAGATTTCAGGTTTAGATACAGCACAGTCTTGGATGTAAATACCAACAATAGATCGACTGTGTTCAGTAGGATGGGATTTGCTTATATGAATATTGACTGACTTAAAATGCTTTCCACAGTACTTACATATTTGCATCGGAAGACAAAGTTCATTATTCCCAGGATCAGAAAGATTTGTGCTATTGAGCTCATTGTCAGCTGGTGTGTCCAAAACTGAGACATCATCTTGGGAGGAACTGTGAGTCCTAGCAATATGTATATTTAATCCCCTTTTGGAAAATTCTTTCCCACATAGATTGCATGTCAGGAGTGCAGAAGGCTCACCAAATGAAGTAGATGGTCCAACATTATCACAGCTCATAGTAGTCAAAAAGGAAACAAGAGTTCACAATAACATAAAAGAAACCACTGCCCAAACGAAGAGTTCACAATAAATTGGTAATGGCAGTGTTGTTAATAACAAATGTTAAAACTTATATGTTGTGAAGACTTTGAAAAGTAATATCATATTATGAAAATCTCTCGTAACTATGTAGATAAACAACTTACAGATTCTTATGAAGTTGGTTATTTCAGTATTAAAGTTTATAAACAACAAATATTCACGAAGCTAACATTTCCACAAATACATTTTTATAATTCCTTTGTCTTGAAGAGCTTATCTTCTCAAACAGTAAAATATTTATTTGATATTATGGATTTATTAAGTCAATGAATTCCTTTCCAGTTTAAGCTTGTCATGAAGCTTTTTTAGGGTGAAAATTTAAAAAATCGAACTTTTTGGATTTTTCCCGTCGGTTACAGGCTAAAAGCTATAAATGTGCCAAATTTCAAGTTTCTAGCTCATCTGGAAGTGGGTAAACAATAATGTCAGTGAGTGAGCTTGCCATCTGGCTTTATATTATTGGGACCTTTTCAAAGGTTTTTTAGAAGTGAAAATAAAAATAAATAAAAAATACTTTTTGGATTTTTTCCACCGGTTACAGGCTAAAAGCTATAAGCATGCCAAATTTCAAGTTTCTAGCTCATCTGGAAGTGGGTAGGCCTAAACATTAATGTCAGTGAGTGAGTGAGTGAGTTTATTATAGGGATAATTCAGTAGCCTATAATTGAAAACGTATTTATACTAATTCATTATACAAATGTGAATAACATTTTTGAAGTGAAACTTCTTTAGCCACGCTAGGAGTAAATCGAGACTAACCCAAACTTGCGTTACAAACAAAATTGTCATGAAATTGTTACGCTCAAAATCATCACGAAATTAGCGGGCTATGACGGAACGAACTGCACAGAAAACAATCAACTCGATGATAAAGCTTATCCAAAATTTGAAAAATAAAAAATTCAAACATTTTATGGTAGCGCACGATGGAAAGGTATCGGGCATTGAGTGGGGGCTATTACTGAGAGCTAGGGGCGTTAAATTTAAAAAACATCCAAAACTAAAAAAATAAAATCCAGAATTAAAAAACCCCAAAAATCGAACATTTAAAAAAATTCAAAATAAAAAAAATTCAAAATTAAAATTTCAAAGATCCAAAATTTTAACAAATCGAAAATTAAAAATTAAGTAATCCAAAATCCAAAATTAAAATATCGAAAATCCAAAATTGAAAAATCCAAAAAATAAAAAAAATAAAACATCCATATCCAAAATTTAAAAAATTCAAAGATCCAAAATTAAAAAAATTCAAAGATCCAAAATTTTAAAAATCCAAAGTTAAAAATTTCAAGAATCCAAAATTTCTAAAATCTACAAATCCAAGATTAAAAAATCGGAAATCCAAAATTCAAAAAATAAACAAAACTTAAAGATCCAGAATGTAAAAATAAAAAATTAAAAGATCAAAGATTTAAAAAGTCCAAAAATCCAATATTAAAAAAGTCCAACAATAAAAATGAAAAAATCAAAAAATTAAAACAAGTTTCACTTCTGTCGCGTGGCGTTCCATTTCCATGCACACTTAAATTATACTTCCATGACGGAGAATTTCAAGGTAAAAGGAGAAAATTTTACCAGCATATGGGAAAGTCAACCAAAACAGCTGGCAGCATTGCTTTGTTGTCTGTTGGCAACTTGGTGATTTTGTTCATGCATGGCTCGAATGTTTTGGTTTGTCAAAAGAAGATTTTCCTTTCGACAGTGACATGAAACAGTTTAAAGTACGTTGGAAGTAATGTTTTGGTTCCCGTAATTCAGCATAAAGTATGTTGAAAATAAATGCTGGCCTGATTGATTGATTACAACGGAAAAGAGTCTCTATTACAGACATAACCTCTATATATACCACATAAATGGGTGTTATAATTTATTTCTAGAAACATGCAACCAGCTATTTGATGTAATATTGATCTTCAAAACCTTCCGATTCATATATAAGCAGAACGATCCTAAATGTAACTAAAATCGCATTAAGTTGACAAAATTTCTGAACCTAAAATGGCACTGTGAAATGTTTAAGTCACGATATTCGGCTGTTTTTCGATGCTCGTCTATCAGGAGGGGAGTGAAGCGTTGGGTCACATGGCGAAGAGACTTGCTGTCAACTTGATGCTGATCACAGGTAGTCAGTTGCTAACACTGCAATACTACCGGAGTACAAAAACTTGATATTTCCACAACCCCTTCCTGTGTTTCTGTGTAGGGAGTTTGTCCCCAGATCGGACCCTCTTCCTATATTTCTTTGTTGGAGGCCAGCATCAGTCATTACACTACCTTGTCTTAACGGACGCCATGCACCCTCGATGGTATTTGTACATGTTTCAGTGTTAGTGTTTAGGGTTTCTTTGCAGAAGAGATTCAATGTGAGACATAATAAACCTCTTGCTATTCAGTAAGTTGCTTCTAAACTAACATAAACATTCCTAACAAAACGGCCCTTGCACTATTCAGTATGTTGCTCCTAAACTAACATAAATGTTCCTAACCTGACAAAACGGCCCTCACGCTATTCAGTATGTTGCTCCTAAACTAACATAAACATTCCTAACCTAACAAAACGGCAGAGCTTGGCTGGTGCTTTGAAAAGTGCGCTGAATAAAATGTTGGCAGCAACGTGCGGGTAGGACCAATCACATGCAAGGTCGTTGACAGCCAATAGGAGCGTTGGTGCCCAAGCCAGGGCCCACATACCAGGCGTGAACACCTTGCGTGGAAAAAAGCAGAGACATCTACCAGACCAGGTATATAAACCTGTGCGCATGCTTTGGGTGGTGATAGTGAACACTCCAACAAGTTAGGCTATATTAGTCCAGTCAATGAATGGTCAAAAAGAGGTGTAGAGGGAAATGGAAGGAACACAATTTTTGACTTTGGGACTTTGTTTGGACTAGTAAGGAGGTAAACATACTAAAAGTCCCCACTCCTAGGGGGTGAGCGGGGGGCAGGGGGGCCCTTAGAATGTCCCTTTTTCGGTTTTTCGCTTATATCTTGGAAACTATGGGGCCTAGCGATAAAATCTTTCTATACAAAATTAAAGATGACAAAATGCTCCACAAGATTGATTCCATTCATGTTTTCGCTATCTCACCTAGTTTTCGAGATATCTGCGCTCAAAATTAGCTAATTTTGAAAAAAAAAATAAAACTGCCTCCCTTTTTTTGCCTTATTCCGTTAGCTAACTTTTCGGCCCTTTGTCCTACGAAAAAGTCATAAGGAAAGAAGTTGTAGAGCATTAAATTCCCTTTAAGAATATATGATAGTTTACTTTTTTTATCTTCAACCGTTCAAAAGTTAGAGCAATTTTAACTTTATGTGTAAATTCCAGGATTTTGCATAAAAACTTAACTTTCGTATTTTCTATGATTTCACTGCTCTAACTCTGTATAAAAGCCAATATTACCTATTTATATGTATAAATAGTATGTACTGTATATAAGTTGTACATAAATGAATCAATATATATGTATATATGTGATGTATTTTGTAATATATTTTCAAGTAATATATATGCTTATGTATAGTCCAGTCAATGATTGATGAATAGAGGGAAATGGAAGGAACACGGTTTTTGACTTTGGGACTTTGTTTGGACTAGTTAGAAGTTAAACATACTAAAAGTCCCCACTCCTAGGAGGTGAGCGGGAGACAGGGGGGCCCGTAGAAGTTCCCTTTTTTAGGTTTTTTGCTTATATCTCGGAAACTATGGGTCCTAGCGTTATAGCACTCTATACAAAATTAAACCTGATAAAATGTTCTATCAAGACTGATTCCTTTCACTTTTTCGCTATCGGAAAATCGGAAATGTGATCGGAAATTAATTTTCAAGAATAACAACTATTTTTTCTAGAGTTTGAAAATAAGTATCAAACTGTCTCGGAAAGATCGAGCACTCCCCCTTTCGAATGTTAGCTCGTAAATCAAGATTAACGACGAATGGGTGTCTGTGGATCCTTTTTTGCTATTCCAGCGCAAATCCATAAGTAAGAAAACCGACGAAGATTTGAAAACTTATTTGCAATATGAATTAGCCCCTTTCCCTTTGGCCTTCTTCAATGAGGGTGGGATGAGGAAATCGACGAAGTCAGTTTTCTCTAGAAAGAGCTCAATCCAACTATCAAAGATGTACGTGTGACACACTTTGACATTGTTATGGACGGAGGACTTCTCCTGCACAAAATTATTTGGCAAAGAGGTTCCACGATATCTGGCATTTGCTCATCCTCAAGTACAAAGGTCGTTGAGCAGCAAAGGCGGTACCGTCTCAGTAAGTCAGCGGACATACATTTCAATCAGGAGACAGTCATAACTGTGAAGCAGGAAGACTGCCTGTCAAATGTCTACAAAAAAAGTCTGCTGATTAACATGCTGAAAGTCACACTACAGGTGCATGTAGTCAGAACCCTGCAAGCACGGAATGTTGCGGATGTCCTCATTGTAGACATTGGCTATGGAGTTGTCACATACCACCGCTGTTGCAGTTATTGGTGAGGATGTCGACCTAATAGTCCTGTTGATGGCCAAAACACCTAGTGACCAGAACATAATTTTTGTCAAGCCTGGGCGTGGAAACATAAAACCTACATTGTTTTCTACCCAGGGGCTGCGAGACTTACTATTTCTGAATGCCTTCACTGGGTGCGATACCACCTCAGCAGCCTTCCGAAAGAGTAAGCTGGGATTTATCAAACTGCATTTGAAGTCTCCAGATGTCCAGGGAACTGCTACAGTTTTCACAGACCCTTCCTCAAATAAGGATGATGTAGAGGAAAGTGTATTTTGAGGTGGTACGGGGCCCCACCTAAAGAGAAATCTCTAAACGCTTACCGTTACCAATCCTATGTAAAATCGGTAGCCAATATCAAGCCGGACATCTCGTGGCTCCCACCAACTGAGGGGGCAGCGAAGCAACATTCTGAGGATATATGACAAAGTCGAGATATGATTGGGACATGAGCCGCCTCCTCAGATGTACGGGTGGGAGTTAACTAACTGCCACGGGAACTGTCTTAATGGGGGCCCCCTCTTGGTCAATGAGGATGATGAACTCGACATTGATCCTCTGCCAGTTATCCTAGAAGATGTATCCCCTTTCTCAATGGATGAAGAAGAAAACGAAGCAGAACAATATCCAGGACCAAGTTACCATGACGAGGAAGGACCCTCCGGCTCCAAGAGAGTCAGGAATTTATAGTTCAATTGTACTATAAGGTGTAAAAATATTATTAAGTTGAATGTAACACAGTTTCAAAAAACATTCACGAGTTAATGTGTTAATAAAAAAAAAGTTATGTACAAATTGTTGTTGACTCTGGAATCATCCTACCCCAAAGCCTTTTGGAGCGAATGTGTAGTTAATATAGGCCTATATATTATATTAACTGTACATTATATATTATATACATTGAATACAAGTATTATTGCCTATGTAGAGGGCAATTATGGCTCCCAAATAACAATAAAGATTCAGCGATCCTCGATAAATTGTCAATTTTGAGTATTATCAAAACTTTCCATCATATATTATAGTAATTGAATTTCTGTGGGGTAAATGATGGAGCTCTCAAAGTGGTTCCACTAGGTTCGGGGTTCGAAATTAGTATTAAACGACACCAAACAATATTACTTTGAAGAACTCCATATATACTTGAAAATATATTATAAATACATAGCATATATATATATATTTATATATATACACATAATTTCTTTATGTGCCATTTATATATATAGTACATACTATTTATACATATAAATATATATAATACGTATATTTTGGATTTATATAGAGTTTCAGCAGTGGAAGAACGGAAATACGAAAGTTAAGTTTTTCTGCAAAATCCCAGAATTTACACATAAAGTTAAAATTACTCTAACTTCTGAACAGTTGAAGATAAAAAGTAAAGTAACATATATTCTTGAAGGAAATTTAATGCTCTACGACTTCTTTCCTTATAACTTTTTTGTTGGACGAATGTCCGAAGAATTAGCTAACGAAATAAGGCAAAAAACGCGAGGCAATTTTATTTTTTTTCAAAATCATCTACTTTTGAGCACGGATATCTCGGAAATTAGGCGAAATAGCGAAAAAATGAACTGAATCAATCTTGTGGAGTATTTTGTCAGCTTTAATTTTGTATAGAAGGGTCTTAACGCTAGGACCCATATTTTCTGAGATATAAGCGAAAAACCGAAAAAAGGGACCTTCTAGGGGCCTCCCTGCCCCCCGCTCACCTCCTAGGAGTGGGGACTTTTAGTATGTTTACCTCCTTACTAGTCCCAACAATGTCCCAATGTCAAAAATTGTGTTCCTTCCATTTCCCTCTACAACTTTTCATTGACTGGACTATATGGTGTTTCTCCATCCCTGTTCATAATAATTACCAAACCTTATTTGATAACTGAATTAAAATATTCATAAGAAGGGATCTGGGGGTAGCCCTCAGTGAGAATTAGGAACACAGGAAGGAGATCCAGGGCCGATATCAAGGGACTTCGGGGAAGGGAAATCCCTGAAGAGATGGGGTCCAGTGGCTTGCCGTTATATTTCCAGCACTGATTCTTGCCATACAACCCAATGCCCACTCCTGGCCCCTACGTTAGAGGATCATACCAGGCATGGATATGTGAATAACAACAGTGCCGGTAGGCCTGCATAGCACCACTTTAGGTTAATTTTCTATCCACTTTTTCACAATTTATGTACATTTATAATAATCAAGCAAAAATGTGCTTATGTATGGAATCTGTAGGTACTGGTACTAAAGAATAATATAACATCAAAGTTGGCCATTTTTAAAACCAAAATATCACACCTAGCAATGTGCAATACTGTTCCCGAAAAGCTTATTCAGTACAGTAGACAAATTATTTTATAATGCCTAGATAAGCCTAGGCCTTTGTAATAAACACATCATGCTCTTTGGAGTAAGCCAGTCTATTTATTTGCACCATTAAACTGTAGTAGGCTAATTCTGTTTAAAGGCGCAATTCCATTGAGGCGTCATTGACGCATGCTACACACAGTCTTTCCATTGAAGGAACATGAAGTGACAAAAACAAGTCTACTTGCCGCATGCTACAAGTTAATTGTTGCCAGGACGCATGCGTCACCTTTCGACATGATTCAATGTGTCAAACATCCAAATTATGGAACAACAAAATTAGTAATTATAAAGACATTGGAATTAAAAATGATAAGTTAAAGCAGTTAGCGAGTAAATACAATTGTACGGCAACTGAGGTAACCTCACACGAGGTGGTATTGCTTCCAAAAAGTTGGTATCATATTTTTTTATAGTAGATGAGACTTTTTCAAGCAAGTACTGGTACTCAAAATCTTCTTTACTCATTCGTGTAAAATTTCAAAATAAAGCTTCATCGTCAGCAACCAACTTGTATAAATTATTGCCTACTGAGTTTCTTTACTGTCAACATATAGGCCTAGTTCTCTCTTTTTTTTACAATTCAAAGCTATTACCAAATAAACAGCAGTCGCAACTGTTTGTAAAGCCATGATGTACTGAATTGAAGTACCCTGAATAGAATCGTTTTAGACGCATGCTACGCACATTTGACAAAGCGCATGCAACATGGGAAGACAAATTCCGCATATGACATTATTGAATTTTGTGGCACATAGTCGCACACCTACAATCAGGCAACTCTAGGATACATGTAGCATGCCTCATGTCGTTCATTGTTGCCTCAGTGGAATTGAGACTTAATGTAACATGGAATTCATAGTCATATTAGAAAATCCATAATAATATTAGTTAGTACTATTAGTCTTCTGTTTCATAAGAACATTTACTTATATTATTAGTTATGGGTTCATGGCCCTAAATTATTAGTGAATATTACTAATTAATATTATTATTTAACTGTTTCATAGACTGCAAACTGTAATAAAATATCCATATTGTTACAATATAAGATGTAAGTTATACCTTCTAGAGGAGGGCTCTCCCACTTCAAAGACACGAGAGACAAAGTTACATAGATGGGTCATTCTCCAAAAAAGGGCAGATTTCAATGTTAGAATTTTTAAAAATTATTTTTTATTATGGATCATGTAATTCTTTTTATGTAATATTTCTTTCTGCAGAGTATTACTGAGGTACTTGCCCTACTTACCGAGTGGTCTTTTGCATTAAACCTCACCTCCTTTTGCATTAAACCTAACAAGGTTAGAAAATGGTGCATTCACGGAGGTGAGAAAATAGTAAGAAATAGTAATTATATAGAAGTTATGTGAGAATTGGATTTAATTTACTGTATTAAATTTTAACATGAAAAAGAACAATATTTATTACCATACAAATGGATTAATACAAAACTTTTTACTTATTTTTATCTATGTTAAAATAGATTATCACCTTAAAATCAAAACTTTAAATCAAAACATGATATATTGTCATAAACTATTAGGCTATACCAGTATCTTCTTTAAACAAAAATAATAAATGCAGACAGTTAAATATGTCATCAATTACAACATTAATTACACCTCCATGGATAGGACTCGAGAGTAACAGTGACGGAGGTGAGATTTTTCTCTAATTTGTCAAACAGCTTGGGAACATTTGAGGTTAGAAAACCTCAGTTCTAGAGTCTAACTTTGCATTCCTTATTATTATAATTTATAGCAAAAGTAAATATAAAAACATACAACTTCACTCTTGGTTTTGGTAACGGAGGTGAGAAAGTCCAATTACCAACTCTGCATTTAGCCTTTTTATACAAACAAAACAACACTTAAAAGCACACTGACAGCTTGGCTTTATATAAATGATAAAGAAAACTGCCAAAAGTTGGAGTCCAAGGAAAACAGAAAGACTACAGTGCTATCTCTGTGGAAATAATTGAACTTTTATATTGTTTCACGGAGGTGAGGTCTCACTTTGGGACAGGCATGTTTAGTGCAAAAAATTGTCTTTACAAAATTATATATTTTTTTTCAGTTATTAATGACTCATTTTTTGAACTGTTTGTTCATGTTATAACACTAAAATGGAATAAAAATTAAAGTCTGTTGAATTATGAAAGAATGAAAATGACAAGTCAGGCATGGGGACTTGACACGGAGGTGAGATCTCAGATACTGTGCCCTAAAATGCAGAAAATTGTAACTTTTGTTTAAAATGTGGAATATGGGATCAAATAGACCTTATTTCAATCTAACTTATCATAATAATTCATAATCCATAAATACTTATTTTACACCAGAAAATCAATTGTGACATGAATCTGCCCTTTTCTGGAGAATAACCCAGATACAGTAGTTCAGACTGAGGCCCACACGCCAAAATATTTTGCTCGGTTTAATAGGTCACCTAATGGTGATCCATCTATATTTTTAGAGAAACTGGAGGAAATGCTAAACTTCTTTCTTAGGCCTCAGTGGAAAAAATACAATATTGTCATTGGAGGAGACATAAACGCTACATTTGATGTTAATAAAGATACTCATATTATAAATGATTTTAAAAATCTTTTAAGACAATTTAATTTTAGTTATACAAACTGCAAACCAACAAGAGAATCAGCATGTCTTGATAACATATTCACAAATATAAGTAGGGATGAAATATGCTCGGACATAGCTGTGGTTGATTTTTCGGATCATGACTCAGTGTGGGTTGAAATATTTAAGCCTATTATTAAGTTAAGACAAAAACAGAGGGAACCTAAAACGGTTATTACAAGACCAATGACTCAAGAAAAAATTGCCAATTTTAAGACCTCTCTAGATAATTATGATTGGAATAATTTGCTTGTTAATATAGATCAGGATAAAGCTAATATTGCTTTTGATAAGTTTTTTCATGTGTTGTTAAACATTTTTGATACAAACATCCCTCAGAGTAAATGTAAAATAAACCATAAAATCTATAGGACTAACAAAAATAAGAATTGGTGTAAGAATTTGTGGTATACTTCTCAACTAGCTGATATGAAGAATAAGTTGTTATTGTACTTAGGACTATATAAGTTATACAAGACAGACGGGACCAAATTGAGATATTTAACAGCCAGAAGGGAGTATAAACTTGCGGTAAATGAGGCCAAGAAACAGTTTAACTCCTTTAGTATACAGACATCCAAAAATAAATGTAAGAAAGCTTGGAAAATAATCAAATCAGTTGCTGAAAGTAAACAAAAAGAGGTCATTTCAATAACACCTCATGATTATAATAACTATTGTATACAATCTGTTAATGAAATTTGTGAAAGTATTGTAAGACCTAATGAAACTGTACATGACCTAATGGAACACCACAAAGTTAATAATCCACAGGTAAATAGGAATAAATTTACTTTCGTAATGGTAACCATGGATGAAGTTTACGATATTGTCAAAAAATTAAAGCCTTCTGATAGCGTAGATATATACGACTTCTCTAGTAATATGTCAAAAAAGATAATTGAATATATTGTATTCCCTCTTACACATTGTATAAATAAATGTCTAAGGGAAGGTATATTTCCAGATGTACTAAAATTGTCCAGAGTTGTGCCTATTTATAAAAAAGGAGAGAGAGATTGCCCCTCTAGCTATCGTCCAGTGTCAATGACTCCGGTTTTATCTAAGGTCTTAGAATCTGTTATTTATAAACAGGTTTGTAATTATCTGGAACACTATAATATACTGTCTCCCACACAATTCGGTTTTAGAAAGGGAAAATCCACCGTTCATGCTATTGACTCGTTGATTAAAAAGTACTTGACGCGTATGAAGGAAAACAGTTTGCTATGGCTACATTTTGCGACCTTAGTAAAGCTTTTGATTGCGTAGATAACGAATCACTTACAAAAAAATTAGTTTATTATGGAATTATCAATGATGAATCTGATAATATTTTTTAATCATTTCTAACAAAGCGTAGACAAATAGTATGTATTGGTAAGGAAAGATCATAAATAGCTCAGATTACACATGGCGTACCTCAGGGATCAGTTTTGGGACCATTATTGTTCATAATAATGATCAACGACTTATCATCTTATATAAATAGTCATTCTATTCTTTATGCGGATGACACTACATTTTTAAATGTCAGTAAAGAGTTTGTAACCCTTCAAAACATGACAAAAGAAACTATATCACAGGTATCTATATGGTTCAGAGCAAATGGGTTTTTACTAAATGAGAATAAAACACAACAAATAATATTTAGTCTAAGAGATTAGCCAGTAGAAGAAGGTCAAAGTAGTGTTAAGGTGTTGTCATGGACAGAAAATTATCATGGGATCCTCACGTTAAATATGTCAGTACTAAGTTGTCTCGGGTAGTTTACCTATTAAGAAGCTTAAAACATCATGTACCTCAAAATTATGTAAGATCGGCATATTTTGCTTTTTTTCAAAGCGTTATGAGCTACGGACTTTTACTCTGGGGTAATAGTGCCCATGTGCAGGACATTTTGGTTCTCCAGAAGAAGGCTATCAGGGTTATCACAGATTCTAAAAAGATGGATCATTGTAAACCTCTGTTCATTAAACTTAAAGTGCTGACTGTGATTAACTTATACATTTACACAGTCCTCCTCCATATTAAAAATAACTTATCAGATTATCTACTCAGACAAGACATACACTCATATGATACCAGATATAATAGGAAAATTAATACACCTTTTTGTAGATTATCAAAGTCACTAAATAGTTATGAAGTAATTGGTGTAAAAGTGTTCAATAAACTTCCCCTGGAATGGATGGAGGTCCCACTCAATGTATTTAAGTTAAGGATATACAACTGGCTAGTCGTTAACCCATTTTATTCTATTGACGAATTTTTTGAATGTGCAAACATTACTTGGTAGTAATTAATGAACATCTTTTTTCCTTTATCTATTTTTATATATTTCTAATGTAATATAGTGTATATATATGTTTTGTACAATTTGTAAGGTGACGTCTATTGCTG
The DNA here is from genome assembly GCA_964059195.1 of Ectobius pallidus. Taxonomy (NCBI): domain Eukaryota; kingdom Metazoa; phylum Arthropoda; class Insecta; order Blattodea; family Ectobiidae; genus Ectobius; species Ectobius pallidus. The sequence goes on along the minus strand of CAXKWD010000004.1, from coordinate 170,725,038 downwards.
CAAGGTTGAATGACAATAAAATCTCATTTATTTATTTATTTATTTTTATTTTACGTCTTCGTGCCATGGTGGGTACTTCCGGTTAGCGGGTGTGCAACGTGTCCATAGTGACTTACTTTGCTGTCCATGTCCTCTGCATCGGGCTGCCGCTGTCCATGACGCTGTCCACACCCCTCCTGTGACTTAAGGGAAGGTGCATGGAAATCCTTATCACTAAAAATATTGCATAGGTTCTCAGTTGTTGCCCGTTCTCTATATACAGCTTCTACACTACTATATTTTCTTAGCTTTACATCTTTACTCCTTGAGCCTCGTCCACCTCCTAGACATCCCTCCAGGGGTAAATCACTGAATATTAGTCAAACGCGTCCATAATGTACAGTAATCTAGTTGAGACTGTGTGCCAGCTACGCACAAGAGGCTATTACCGGATGTTCTAAGAAATGTCACAGCACACTGGCCGAACAATCGTGGACTTCTATCACAAATCATCACCCTCGAATGTGCCAACCCAATGTGACTCTACCCAACAATGATACAAAGATTATAAAAAATCCCCTTGGGACATCAGCGGGCGGACTCGAATATATGTTCCAAGAAAATGCACATATAACACACCCTAAAAGAAAAGAAAAAACATAGAAAAAACAAAAACTTCACAGGGTTACCAAAACACCCACACCCTGTATCATTATTAAACCTGCCACAACTAAAAAATTAAAATGGGAACAAGCGATACTACACAAAAAGAAATTAGTGTCCTAACTGAAAACACTCTATCGGAATATTTAAATCTCATATGCTCATACTACCTACAGATAAGGTTTAACTTCCACCATATGTGTGGCCTCATTAATTATCTCACATGCTAACCTTGCGAATTTAGCTGACTCTACAAGATGTACTTCGCTATGACATAATGTAATCTACACTCAAAGAAAGAGACACAACACATCCTTATCTCAACCTTTGCTGTCTCTTGTTATGACACACGATACCTCCATCATCACAGCTCTGACACAACATGCTTGAATAAACCTTCATATATCACAAAGTGTTTTCTCTCGCTATTACTCATGACTATCGTAAATAATTACCTTAATATTACACCTTCATCCCCTAATACTACATCTTCATCACCTACATCAAATAGCCCTTGGTGGGTCCTAGACCTCAACATATTCCTCACGAACACTATTCAAAATAAATCAGCCTTTCTTGCGTGACTGCCTGCTCAACTCTGGCAGAAAATTCAAGTTTGCAAGTAAACCAACACTGCAGGAAATATAAGACATACCTATACTGCACAATTACAGATAAAAAACAGAATTACCCTTTGGTATGCGACAAATAGATCACTCACCGATGTGTAACAAATGGAATTCATCTCTGATTCTCTCGTATCTAAAATTACTCTCTGATTATGAGATACATGCCTGGGTGAACAGAAGAATCAAAACACTGGCCAGCTATTTTGTTATTCTGAATACCCTCTCATGCATTTCATCATCTGGAAATAGAATCATATAAATCATAACTACTGACCGCCTGGGTGCTTTTTTTAAACTATTTTTCACAACTTGAATCACTTAATTCTATACTACGGTTACATTTACTAAATGGAAACCTCAGGATAACATAAACACCTAATCTGCCCATACCTTCTTCACATCAACCACTTTCCTGACATCAGCAAAAGCTATCTACCTTGCTACGTCAGGGTTAATCCTACATAAACTTACTTTTTCCAATACCCGATACATACAGTAATAAACACAGGGAAAAAAACTCAAAATAACAACAAAATATGATCTGTGCCTACTCATTCGTCACATCAACTGATTGATTGACATAAAAATTAATTAATTCTATCACTTCAGTGCATTGAACATGCTTACCACACCTCACTTTTAAGGTGAAAAATTACACAGTAACACAATACAAATGAGAAAAAAATCACTTTTACCACTTAAAAAATTATCAGAAAAATTCTGCACTTTGAATCAAGCAAACTTATAGGCTTTCACTTTCTTGAAACTTGACTAGCTGTCACAGCCACCTACTTGATTGTCAATCTGTTCCTCTCTTACAGATTGACTTCTAGATCGAAGATTGTAGGGAATTCTTGGGATGGATTCTTCACTTGAAGACCGACTCCTAATAGGGCTTTGCGATTTCACTGACTGTAGTGTGTTGTCGAGGTCTATTGTCGCTGGCGCCATTTCTTCGACAATCTGTGTCGAGATGGCTTCACCACCCAGCCCACTGCGTACCCCTCCTGACGCACTTATCCCTCAGGTAATTCTTCAGAGTTGGATGCTTCCTCTATTTCCTCCCCGACCGTGCACGAAGGGGTGGGTATCGATTGCAATCCGTCTCGTAACCTAATAGATGAAATCTCTTCTTGCTGGTCGTTCCTTATCGGAATCTCTTCAGTCTGCCTGGGGTAGCGATAAGGGGTAAATCATCCTCCGAATCCCAATAAGTCTGTTCCGGTTGCTCGTTTCTTCTTACTATGTCTGTTGTAGGACTTATTATCGCTCGTCTTGGTCTACCACAGGATCTCTCTACTTCCTGGTGCTCTCTAACCTTCATCCTGATTTTCCCTGGGCTCGTATTTTTTCACTCTGTTGTTGTGTACTACTATAGTTCTGTGTGTCAATTTTATCCTTAAGTTCACTGGTGGTAACACCTCCACCACCTCGTAGGGTCCGTTAAATTTTACCCCCAACTTTCTAGAAAGGCCTGGCTTCAATTGAGGGCTATCCATTAGCACCCAGTCCCCTGGATAATACTGCACCATTTCTGCCTTTTTGTTGTACTGTGCCGCTTGTCTTGCCAATGCATGATGATTCCTGCGTCTCGCCAGATTCCACGTATCTTGCAGATGCGTGGCTAGGTTCTTAACCTTAGAATGATTAACTTGTGGTTTCACCTCTTCTGTATTGAATGGCAAACGCATTTTCCTGCCATACAGGATTTCATAGGGACTCATCCCAGTGGATTCATGAATTCTAACATTGTAAGCAGCAGTAATAAGGTAACAATTTATCCCAGTCGTCCTGCTTAGCACTCACATACTTTCTTAATATGCCAAATATAGTAGGCTATGGTGAACTCTCTCGCAGCTTCCATTAGCCTGTGGATGGAACGGGGTAGTTCTTAACCTAGTAATCTTCACACACTTGTTCCATCAGGTCCGACATAAAGTTCACGCCCTGGTCACTGAGAATGCTTAGGGGTGCCACAAATTTCAACACCCATTCCATTACAAAGGCTTTGGCGATGGTCTCTGCTCTTTGATCTTGTAACGGTACCATAACCAAATAATGGCTGAAGTGGTCTGTAATAGTAAGCACATATTTACACCCCCTTTCGCCAGTCTTAGGGAAAGGTCCACATACATCCAAAGCCAGGTGTTCACCAGGCTGCATAACATCAGGCAACTGTTGTAGTTCTGCCCTCTTCTTATCGCTGTCAGTATGCTTTCCGCAAACTATACAGTTCTTTACCCATCTGTTTACATCTCTTCTCCTTCCGGGCCACCAATATTTCACTGCCACATGCTTGTTGGCAAGGTTTCGCCCCCCATGACCCACTAGGGTGGCCAGACGTCCGGCTTTTGGCCAGACTGTAAGGCTTTTTGCTAAGCAGTCCTCCATCCGGCGCGGCCTTGTGCCGGACGTTGATTTGTCCCCCATTTCGAGACTCTGATGGATCGGTAAAATATATTAATAAAATTGGTTATTTCCCATATGTTCCTGCCAATCCTAAGGTAGGAACGCTTGTCGATACTATCATTATTGTTTAGTTGGTGCCGCTGAAAAATCTGAATCTATTCCTAAGAATGGCACGCTTGTCCATACGATGATAGCGTACTATCATTAATTTTATTTTATGTAAATGCAGTTATTAAGTAAAATTCGTCATGATTATTCCATGTAATATCTGCTCTCCAGCCGTCCATGCCCGAAGTTTTATACTATGCTGGATTACCGAAGAAGTGTGTCCTCCTTTCTGACATTTTAGAAATGACCACCCTATGACCCACCAACATGTGATCATGGCATTCAAACAAAACTTCACTATGACAGTCTTTAGGCACCACTAATCCTCAATCCCCATTTGGTGCTTTTACACAATAAGTCATTCTGCATCCTAAATCCTCTCGTAGTCTTCCATCTCCAACAGAGTTCATCCTTCTCTTGTTCTTCATGAATCCTTTCTTTTGTGGCCGGTCCTAAAGGGCACAACTGGCGTGATAATGCATCCATGTTATTATGGATCCTGCCCGGGCAGTGCACCACCTCAAAGTTATACTCTGATAGCTGCAAAGCCCACCTTGCCAATTGGGCATTCTCCGTGGTCTTAGTTAATATGCTTTTCAGAGCCATATGATCTGTTATAAGAGTAAATTTAGGCCCGCCTATTAAATAGGATCTGAAATGCTTAATCCCCCACACCGCTGCTAATAACACTTTGTGTGACACACCATAGTGTTGTTCTGCAGGTGATAATTTTCTGCTAGCATAAGCGATAGGGTGCTCCTTTCCATCCACTTTTTTCGACAGCACCACCCCTAGCGCTAGGTCCGAAGCATCGCTAGCTACAGTGAATGGTTGAGTAAAATCTGGATAGGCTAATACAGGGTCAGAGGTCAAGGCGCCCTTCAATTTATCCATCACCTCTTGTTCCTTTAGCCTTGACTTAAATTTAGTGTTCTTCTGTAGCCTTTCTGTTAAAGGATGAGCTAATTTATCAAAATCCTTAATATACTTTCTGTAAAAGTTTGCTAGTCCCAAAAAACTTTGAATTTCCTTTATATTTCAAGGTGTTGGAAACTCTCTTACCATTTTCACTAGCACTGGATCAGCTTTCACTCCGCAGAAATTACATGTCCCAAATATAACAACTCACTTCTAGCAAATTTTCAATTATCAAAGGATAAAGATATGTTTAGTAAAGTGTAAAGTGTTCCCTATTACAGGCCATGGAGGCCCACAGGGTTCCAGGAGGTTGAGGCTCGCAGATTTTATACATTCGGCACATGAAGGTGGTAAGGTTGTCAGCCTTACGCACCGGCCGACTTAACCCCCAGGATTGCTCCTGGTACTCATTTCTGTTAGATGCTGAGTCAACCCCAGGGCCATAGTGCCACCAGAAGGATTAGGCCAATTGAAAAACTCCAACGACCTCATTGGGAATCGAACCTGCGACCTTCCGGTTTGTAGCGCAGCGCCTCAACCACTACGCTACGGCATACCCCCTAGAAATATGTTTGCTTCACTTAATCTTTCAAACACGCTTTCTAGGTCTACCACGTGCTCTTCTAGGGTTGCCAACATAATACAAATACATAATACAGCATATGCCTACATATCAGACATTTATTAAAAATTCATACAATATAAAAAAGTATGCATCCAATTTTGTACATGCTTAGCTTTCATAGAGAAAAAAATAAGTATGATTCTACAAGAAAGAAATTGAAAGCCAAGAAGATATTTAGTATACAAGTTATACAGTATAAGTGGTTTGAAAACAATTTAATTTATTTCTTTTTCTGTGTGCTGTAAATGGCACAATAAGTTTCCAAATGGAAGTTACCATTGCTTTTATAATGTAGAATTTTTTTATTTCACCTTTTTTCCCCAAGCCTGAACTATACTCTACAGTGTTCTAAATACTACAAATAAAAACTTAAAAATATTCTGAAGATAATTAAAAAAAAAAACAACAACAACAACATATTAAGTCTTAAAATTTATGAGCACAGTATTTTATATTAATGTGATGTAACCAATAAATAACTTAGGTGCATGAAGTTCATTCACATGGCACCTAATTCACTAGCTACTACACTGACCACTTCTGAAACGCTACTGTAACTACTTTTTTATTTAGAAGATAGCCCTGTTCCTTCCATTATTGGCATGAATTACGGTAAAACATTGTAAAGTGTGTTGATATTCCATACCGTACAGAACAATGTAAAGCCCCCTCCTGATGTGTTTGATGATTATTTATGTTCATTGATAAGTCATGGTGTAGCATAATGTACTGACTGGTATTAGGAAATTTTATAAATCCTTAAACATAGTTTGTTCATCGATTAAGATGATGGATTAATAATCCAGAAGTCCATAGATGAAATGTTGGTAGATCTGAGGTTTATGTGCGTATAATTACAAAATTCCTTGTAGTATATAAATGTAAAATAAGATAACATAAAGGTTATGATAAAAAGCGAAAGGAGAGAAAGAGACAAAAGAGATAGAATGGGAATTCTTTTTTGTCATGTGTTATTTGTGACATAATTGACAATGTCATAAATTTGGAATATCTGTGGATATTTATCCTAACAACTGACTGCTAACTTCACATTGTTCCTAAACTTGAAGATATAAAAAGCTTCTTTAGCAAGAAAAATACAGAAATCACTAGAACCTCTTGAACACATTACATAAACATAAGTACCAGAACTTTATGGACTACATCGAACCATTAAGTCAATCACTTTTACCCTACTTTTGACACAACTGGTACATATGCCAGGTGCTGTGTGTTGTGATAAGATCCCCTAAGCATTTAATTTATTGCTCATATTTGGTTTAAAATGGAAGGAGTGTTCTTCTTTGTTTTCAGGATTATGCAATGGACAGTGTATATCCAGATGATGAAGATATTAATTATGATGAAGACCTCAAGGAAATTAAACTAGAGGAAGATGAAGATTACAGCGAGGAGGACTACAAGTTGGATGGAAATGAAAAGTCAAGTTCAGAATGCAGTGCTTTCTCAGGGCTTCTTAATGAAATAAGGATGTTTGAAAAGCAGCCACAAGAAATGAAGTCACCTCACTCGTTGGGTCATTGTAATCGATGTGGAAAAGTTTTAACAGTTGATTTTTGTCTCTGTATTTATAAAATTCCATTACAATGTGTATGTTGTAAAGGTACTTTCGTAGAACTAGCCGACTTTCAAGATCACATGCGGTCATTGCACATGCGTGAACAACATAAGCCTGCCAAATCACAAAGTGACAATGAAAATTTCCCAGAAGTACAGAGTATATTTACTCTGCAGGAAGAAGATGGTGAAGAAGAATCTAGTGTAGATGACAGAAGGGAAGAAGAAGAAGATAATGAAAATTGTGCTGATGCTTCTAGTGGGCAGGAAGATTCTCAGGAAATTCATTCATGTCAGAAGTGCAAAGAAGTTTTCAGCACAAAACTTGGACTCATGGTCCACAGTCTCAACCATGCAGAACCTGAACAAACTAAGATGTACAAATGCAACCAGTGTAATCGCGAATTCACTTCCACAGTGCGACTCTCCATTCATTTGAGACGTATGCACATTGAGGCCAAGAAATATACGTGCGAAGTATGCAACAAAGGTTTCAGGTAAGTGCAAGTAAATGTATCTACTTACAGAGTTACTAATAATCCCTGTGTAAATGACTGAATGTATACAACTCAATACTGTGGCAAGTTGCGCACACTTTACTTGGCCTTACAGCCCTTGTTTAAACGTGATGTAAATAATAAAGATGGCCATTATCTGTAACAGCCGGTAGCTGGTGATTGCGATTGAGTTTTGAGAATAATATAGGAGAAAAATTCCTCCGGCACTAGGACTTGAACCCAGGACCTTTGGCTATTTGCGCCAATGCTCTACCAGCTGAGTTAAGCCGGAGCTCAATTCAAGTCCTAGTGCCGGAGGAATTTTTCTCCTATATTATTCTCATGTAGTGTCCAACAGAGACAATAATCTGTGGTTCATGAATACTTATATATCTATCTCAAATGTTAACTGTACAATAACAGTTGGAGTCCGGTCACAAAAATCACTACTTAGTGTGCCTCACAGTACTGCATATGACATAAGTTGTCTGTCTGTGAGGTAGACCATTAGGGCAATTAGTCATAGGAGAGAGGTTCCATCTGGCGCTGTGAATTGAGCTCCGGCTTAGCTCAGTTGGTAGAGCATTGGCGCGAATAGCCAAAGTGTCCTGGGTTCAAGTCCTAGTGCCGGAGGAATTTTTCTCCTATATTATTCTCATGTAGTGTCCAACAGAGACAATAATCTGTGGTTCATGAATACTTATATCTCTATCTTGAGTTTTGAGGTTAAGCATCCATTTTTAAGGCACTTTATTTAAACATAATGCCTGTTTTTATGATATGTTAATATAATTATTTGTTTGTAGATCTTCTTTTCTTAATTTTACCCATGATTACTGCTTTCTGCGGTAGCAGCCCATTTTTTGGGATGAGGACTATGATATCAATTAGGAATTGAAATTGGTTAAATGTGTCCAAGGACACATGGAACTTTCGGTGTGGGAAAAGGTGTTTATTTATAAGAGTAAGAACCATCTTATGAACTTTGACATTCCAACTGATGAGGATCTCATCGCTGAATGCAGTCAACATCCCCAAGAGGACAACATGGTGCACATCTCACGAATATGAATGACAATTGTCTTCAAAACGAGTTGAGGTATATGTACAAGAGCCAGTTCACCATATATCTTTTCTTATGTAACTCAATTAACTTCTGAAATAATGTTGAGACCCATATAATTGTTGGGAGGAGTCGACCAATGAAGGGAGTAGTATATATACTACCCCTCTAGTGACATCTCGACAGTCTGTAGCTGGTCTTCCATCTGACACATCACTTCAGTAACCTTGAGAATGGAGACAGCGTTCGTCTCCGAAACGTCGGACCTAATTGATCTACAAACCTGGCTGACAACCCGAGAAACCTTTATGAATAAACTTCGCCAGGAAAATCTGAAATCTTACATTACTCAACTCTACGGGGAGTATACACATCGCATGTTATGTAAATTTGAGACGCTGCGTAAGAAGAAGGCTACATTATTAAGCTCATTAGCCTTCCTACAGAGATGTCGAGATGGCAATATAGCCCCTGGATTCACGAAACTACGCTATCCTGTGAATACACCAGCTACTAAGAGAATTTTACATAGGACGAGCCTGGCATTAACCCGGGAACGTATACACAGTAACAGACATAATCTGGACGTTATTGACCGTAAGCTATTTCAGCTGCATTTATATCTTAGCCGACACCTGTCCAGATGTGACTGGGAGAGGATGGATCTTTTTACCAAAGCACAAGAAGAATGGGTACATAAAAAGACTTCGGAGAGACAGATCGACAAGTTTGAGTGCCTATGCCAAGAGACTGGCAATAACACGGCTGTGGGTACACGACGCACGGTGGTTAACTTAGCGGACAGACAGCTTGATTCCGCAACCATCTCTGCGCTGTCGAAAGGCCTCAATTTTGCACCTACCCCTAGGACGGTCCCCGTCTTAGACATCATCAGTGGTATTGAGCGAGCTATTATGCCACTTTCTACTGACACAGCGGATGAGATCAGACAGGAGGTTAGCATGGCCCTAAAAAGGACCGTGTCTTTAAAACCTAACATGGAACATGAAGAACGTAAAGCATTGGAGGTTCTACGCGATGACGGTGAAATTGTAGTATTGCCAGCTGATAAAGGGAATGCTATGGTACTACTTAAAACACCTGACTACGATCAGAAGATACAGAATCTCCTCCAAGAAGCGTCCTATAAGCCTCTCAATCGGGACCCAACATCTACTATTGAACGGAGGACCACAGCATTTGTTAAGAAATCTACCCTACCGGATGAGGTTAAAAAGCAGGTGAACCCGCATGGTTCGGTTCCTCCGAGACTTTACGGACTTCCGAATATACATAAGGAAGGTTTACCACTGCGCCCGATAGTCAGCGCTATAGGGGCTCCGACCTATGCACTTGCCAAACATTTGGCCAAGTTGTTGCAGCCTTTGGTGGGGAATTGTATACATCATGTTAAAAACTCAATTGAGTTTGTTAAGACACTCCAAGATATCATGATTAGTAATGGTGATTTCATGGTTAGTTTCGACGTTGTTTCATTATTCAATAGAGTGCCGGTGGAAGACGCATTGGAACTGCTTACACCTCATTTTAGTCATGACATTATTCAGTTATTTCAACATACATTAACGTCCACATACTTTCTTTATGGTGGAAAGTATTATGAACAGAGTGAAGGGGTCACTATGGGCTCCGCTCTATCTCCAGCCATAGCTAATTTATACATGGAAGAGTTTGAACAACAAGCCCTGGATACAGCACCCCACAAACCTTCATGCTTCTACAGGTACGTGGATGATACTTTTGTTATCTGGCCCCACGGTCCTGAGAAACTCCAGGAATTCCTCCAACACATGAATAGTATACACAGGAACATCACTTTTACCATGGAGGTTGAAAAGGAGGGCCAGCTTCCGTTTTTGGATATCTTGATTTACCGGAAGCCCAATAACACTCTTGGCCATAAAGTATTCAGAAAAAGTACGCACACTGATCTCTACCTTAACGGTAATAGCCATCATCACCCGGCTCAACGCAGAGGAGTGCTGAATACCCTCATCCATAGAGCTATTTTAATCTCGGATAAAGAAAGTGTAGCAGATGAACTCAACCACCTAAAAAGGACATTTAGTGAGAATGGATACAATGAATCGGAAATTAGTTTGGCCCTTAAAAGGACCGTGAATAAGAGAACTCAACCAGTGCAGAATTCTAGAGACACTAGAACCGCGTTTTTACCATATTTTGGTGACCTTTCACAAAAACTAGGCAGAATATTGAAGAAACGCAATATTAGATCAGTTTTCATACCGCCAAGGAAGATCCGAAGTCTCCTGAGACAGGTTAAAGATGATTTAGGACTTAAGACACCGGGAGTTTACCGCATCCCTTGTGAGTGCGGCAAGTCGTACATTGGGCAGACGTCGCGGACCATTGAGCAGCAATGTGCCGAGCACACGCGGTGCATTAGATTGGAATACCCGGAGAAGTCTGCGGTGGCAGAGCACACTATCAACGGGGGACCTCATCATTAAATCAAGTTTGCCCAGACAACTATTCTATCCAAAACATCCAACGATTGGGACAGACTGATCAAGGAAGCTGTTGAAATCAAGTTGGAACCCCATAACTTTAACAGAGATGGGGGCCTGGCCATCAACCCAACTTGGAACCGCTGTCTTAAACAACTTAAAGTCAGCAGAGAAACATTGGCCTGGAAAAGGACCAATGGAAATTATAGTGCCCCTTCATTGGTCAACTCCTCCCAACTTGGGAGTAGTATATATACTACCCCTCTAGTGACATCTCACATCTTCCATCTGACACATCACTTCAGTAACCTTGAGAATGGAGACAGCGTTCGTCTCCGAAACGTCGGACCTAATTGATCTACAAACCTGGCTGACAACCCGAGAAACCTTTATTAATTTCCCCCTTTAGTTTGAAATAGTTCACAAGAAATAAATTATTCATTTATACAGCAAAAATAACTCTTTGGCATTTTGTTATTGCAAATCTTTCAATCACTTTTTTGTATCAAGCATTTCAGCAATTCCTCTGTGCGTAGCCATTAATGTTAATTCCATTAGTCGATCTTCAGCCATCACCGATCTGGCCCATGTTTTTAAACGTCTGAGTGTGAAAAATGAACATTCAGCCATAATAACACTAATAGGTAACAAAGTAAAAATCTTCAATACAATGTTTATCATAGGTAATCCCATGAGTGTTGATGAGTTTATTGATAGATTCGCGACTGCGCAGCTGGAGTGAATTTGTCTGATGAAACTCATCAACTCGAGTTGGATTTATTAAGACTATTCCATGAATAAAAATGTAACAGATTATACACTAATAATTACTTTCATGCTTTGTTGTATAAAAAGAAAACTAACAGCTGCGAGATCACGGCCTATTATGAATCAACCATCCATGAATCGATTCAAGTTACCGTGTTGTAACCAGGGCTACCAATAGTGCATATATAAGACATAGTTAACTTCATTCAGGTAAGCTAACAGCAGAACAGAATAAAAGCACATGAACTGGCTTGCACCGAATTGAAATTGTGTTTTGAATCAATATACATTAATATTATTTCAATTTCCAAACAAGTTATGTTGTATAAAATAATCTTTTCATGCTGTTTAATGGCAACATATGATGCACTGCATACCGATGCTTTCATGTCCAGTAACGAGCAGACGGTTTTACCCGATAAAATGCCATCCTCGCGATTCCTACAATAATATTGTAAGATAAAAGGCCGTGATTGGTGTGTATCCGAGGAATTGCTAAACGTTATTGGTAAATATCAAACACAGGGCGTATGAGTGGAATAGTCATAGAGAACACATCCAGATCACATGAAGAACCGAGATGGTAATTGTTTTTTATTCAACTGCTATTGTCCATGTTTCACCCACAATAACTGGAACTCTCCTACGAGAAGTGGTTTAGAGGAATTCTTTCTGTGATCTTCCAATGCATATTTGAAACTCTCAACTTACTTTGAGATATGGTTTTCTTCTGTCTTGTGGGTTGACACAGCTAGTCTACGCATTTGACACAAGCGTCTAGAATATAAATACTATTCAATTTTCATTTTTCAATCCTCTGGTTGAAATGTTGCAAGTACGTAAATGCTTTTATTTTTATTTTGTATTGAACTAAATTTAAATGTCATTTTATAAGGTACCGTATTTTACGGACTATAAGATGCTCCAGACCATAAGACGCACCTTGATTTTAGTATGGAAATGTAAAGAAAAAGAAATTTAATGTGATTGTAAGTGAAAAATGTTAAAGGGAATAATATACTTCATTGCATAAACAAATTATAACCTTGTACAATAGAATCGGCGTGAATCACTTCTAACTTAAAACCTGCATCGCACAAAAATCTCTTCTGTACAGGTGACATCGCATAAATTTTAACAACTGAACTGATTTCTCATGAAAGACTCAAAATACTTTTACACCCTCTAACCCTCAATTCAGCACACAGGACAAGGCTGTTTAGAGGTCATTGCCTTCACTTAAACCACCCAGTGGAGACAACTCCTTTTATATAAAAGAACTCAAAATCCTCTCTTTTCGCATTGTATACCTGGCTTCCAGCTACCCACATTTTGTGATTGTCTCAAGTGTACTGATGTACAGTCGGTCAAATAAAAAACGACGGGACTCGTATGCTGTTAAAATTAAAGTTTTGACGCATTAGTTCACAAGTTTCCTATAAAAAACACAAAATACAGGCCATTTTCGGAACATATGAGGCCATGCGGCAGGAGGGAAAATATGAACAAGGAGGGAAAAAATGAACATCGCGGAAAGCGCAACACACGATATTCAACTTAATGCATTATCATAATTCATTTTGCTTTGTGTCATCGCCACATACAAATGCTAACGTGAGAGAAAGTGTAGTTAGGGCTGTAATTGACCTGCATTTTTCGGTCTCTGAAGCAGCGAGAAGGTTCCATATTTATGAAAGAGCAGCTCAGAGATGGGAACTTTACTATAATGCGACCGGAAGTTTTCATAGCAAACGTTGATCTGGCCGGACGCATATTTCGATGCTAAGATTGGTTGCAGAAGTTGAGCGTAAGTTATTGATTTTGCACTAGAAGTACCGGTATTATAAAATAAAATCTTAAAAAAATGCTCCTTGAATAAACATATTCCTCGCGAATCTATTAATTATTAATATTATAAAAATTTGCAACCAAGAATATGGTGGATTTGAGGCATATAGCACAGCCTTCTATACATGTTTGTTTTGGAACAAAACTGACTAAATAATCAAGAAAATACATGGATAGACAAGAGGCGTGTGTGAACCTAACCTTAAGTCTTCCTGTACATGCGCATATGCTCGTTCGTGATACTTAATCAAATACCGCCCGACGTTTTTTATTTGACCGACTGTACAGTTTGTGCCAAAATTTTTAAATATCTTATCGTTTACAACACCTTGTTTATAACTATGATATTCCGGCAACATTTACCATAATTTTTTTTCAGTGTACTTCAAAACCATTAGGCGGACCCAGTTTCAAGGCTCTGTTTTCAAAGTTATGGTCCGTAATTGTTTTCAACGAATAAACAAGTCAAATCAATGTGAAAGTAAAACCAGAGGGTGGCCCTCTCCCTGGATCTGTCACTGCCCCTTTCTCTACAAACTTATAAGATTGGTTCATTTTACTTGTTGTAGCAGTAGGAGTACCCTTGAAGCTCACAGGAGGTTGCATCTCGGCATCAAACCTTACAAGTGTGACACCTGTGGCAAATGCTATTCCCAATCTGGAAACCTCTCTTATCACAAGAGTACACATGCTGGTGTCAAGTCACATGTGTGTCACCTCTGTGGAAAAGCATTCCTCACGGCTGGAATCCTGGGTAATCATGAACGAAGGCATGCTGGACTCAAACCATATGTATGTGATCAATGTGGGAACAGCTTTGGTGACAGTTATTCTCTAAAACATCATAAGGTATGTTTTTAATGGTTTGTGTAAACTCTGTTTTTACAACAAGTGTGTTTCACTTATGATACTTGTAAAAATGGATAAAAAATAATTTTGGTGGGCACATTTTTTTAAAGCCAATTTATGTCTTTTTTTTTTTAATTTATCTTCTGAGAAGAAAACAAAATTAATATTATGGACATACAAATTTCTAAATCTGTATGATTAACATCAAGAAATTCAACATATCTTAGAATAAACAATCCAATAGTATATTGCGACACAAGGGCGGAAAGGCACGTTTACGGGTCGAGGAAACAGATTGAAAACCCGAGGCGCAGCCGAGGGTTTTTAAGTTTTCGAGACCCGTAAATGCCTTTACGGTCCGTGTGTTGCATGCTATTTTTTGCACGACGGTTACTTATATCAATTTAATTATATTAATTGTGATATTACCTGAAAATATTATGTAAATACAGACTTGAAGAATGGTGCTTATTTCAGAAAGGGATTCGCATTTGTTATTGTTTATGGCAACCGAATATTTATAAAGCGGGGAGGCCTTGGTCATTTCTGCTCGCAAATAAGCATTTGCGGGCGGTAAAGTAACTTTCCGCCCGTCGCCCCTAGCAACAATTCACTTTCCGCCCGTCGCCCCTAGCAACAAGATTGCGTGTGGTAATGTCAAGTTACGAGCCATGTAAACAACTGTCGTAAGAAACACTTACTAGCTAAGGAGTGCAAAAAATTAGTTTTGTCCCACTAGACGTTTTGGACCATTGTGCAGTGGTGAGGTTCTTATTATCATACTTTTTGCATGCACACTAAACTTGCGGGAAAACCCACAATCCTCCAGTCTCCATTCATTAGTCTCCAGTCTTACAGTTGGGTGCATGACATATCTTCTTGAACTAGTAGTCCAGTCAATGAAAGGTTGTAGAGGAAAATGGAAGGAACACAATTTTTGACATTGGGACTTTATTTGGACTAGTTAGAAGGTAAACATACTAAAAGTTCCCACTCCCAGAAGGTGAGCAGGGGGCAGGGGTCCATTTTTTCAGGTTTTTGCTTATATCTCGGAAACTATCGGTCCTAGCGAAAAGATCACTCTATACAAAATTGAAGGCCCTGTTAACTTAAAATCAAGTGACTCTCAGAATAAAGAGTTTGTTTAGTAAAATACAGCAGTGAAACCCCCATGTTTCTACGATGCTTCATTCTCGCAAATTCGAAGAATAACTGATGTGGCTTCCAGCGGAGTGACGTCATTGTGCTCTAGCTGCCCACAGCCCGCGTGCCGTCGCTGTAGTTTGATGTGTGGCATCTGTCTAAGTCTCTTGCTAAAAAACTCATAGAGATCGGAAAAAATTCACCATTACTATTATTCGAAAGATAGCACTGTTAACCACCTATGGTGGTCATGTCAGACTTGTGGAGGGGACGAAACCGTGTTGGTTTAAAAATTTCAATCGGTGTTATTTCATATTTCCAATGTACATAGCTGGACTGGAAATAACATAATTAATCAGTGCGAACATGAAGACATTATTGAAGATGTAGCAAGTGAATGGATCAGACCAGAGTCAAACGATTACATGTTACTGTCATCTGTTATAAAAACAGGAATTTCATTAAAGATTTGAAGCATGCAAGGAACTATTGTCATACAGGACATTTAGAGTCTTATCATAATGTAGCACTAAAATACAAGCCGAAAAGGATTCACTTTAGTTACGACGGAATGGTACTACAGTCAATGTTGGTGATTATGTATTATAACTATAATGTAAACAGAAACGTTACAAGTGAAAAACTGAAATACTCAAAACCAACAAAAAAAAAGTGGGTAATGGTTTCAGTTTATGAAAGTAAAAGTAACGAGTGGCGTAATGACATAGTGAACAGGGTATTACATTACGTGAATTATTCAAACATTGAATTTGTGGAAGAGCCTTACCTGGCTAAAGATGTTCCAGTGGCCCATCCTGAATCGCTGGAAGCTTTGGAGAGATTCTCTTTCGAGATTCCAAGAACTTTAAAGATACCGCAGTAACAACTTTGTCCAGTAGTAACTTTCGATATTTATTTACAGTACCGGTATTTAATTATTAGTTTAAATTTAGTATATTACTTACAACTTTGATCTTATTTACAGCAAAATTTAAATTATAATACTTTTTTTTCTAGGATTTAATTGTTCTTTCACTTGCATGAAAATAAATGACCAAACTAAATATTTTACAGACATAAGCCTAGTACTGTAAAAAGAAGATTGAGTTGACTTTAAAAACTCTGTATAACATTTTTTAACCTCACTGTAGTTGTGGATTCAGGGTTAAAATTTCAATTAATAAAAATACGAAATGTCTCTTCCGTCAGCAGGTTGAAATTGTCTGTACTCTTTGTTAGGCTCAGGGTATTCGTCCCGAATCCGTTTCAACTACGCATGAAGGTATGACTTTTTTATTGCTTTTTCCGAAGGGCGTCCAAGAATTAATCCAGTAGACGAATTGTCTGTAAGCTACATAACGCATGTTCCTATTGTTCGCTACTCGTAACTGTTCCCTTTCAAAATTGGATTCAGCTCTCACCATCATAAGGTGCCTAGCAGTGTTCAATGTGTCCCTATTTAATACAACAGAATGAAGGGAATTATGAGAATGTAATGCATGCAGTCAGCACTTCCCTTCACATCTCTTATCATAACACTTTCAGAACAGCAGAAACATTCATGATGAATCGCTGAAAAAAACACATTCACCACAGTTGCATTAATCAGTACTATTTACACGGTCAGCATTCCCAGTATTTTCTTCATCTGACCTTATAATTACACTTTTTTCTGCTCGAATTGATATTGCCTGATTCCAGACATGACATGAGAAATTTTAAATTTATAATAATTTTAACACACGAGATGACACCAGCCATAGGTGTAACCAGGCCGACCATATGGGGGGTTACAACGTCTGGGGGGTATGGAATACCCCCCAGGGAGTGGGGGTTCTCCCCCGGAAAATTTAAAAATTAAGATGCACAATAATGAGTTTTAAGCTTCCTACGCTTTATACTTGTATTAAGTAATTTATGGGCAGACTTTAAACATTATACAATTTTCCTTTTTTTAATCAATGGGGGGGGGGGGGGGTTCAAACCCCCAAACCCGCCCCCCTCGTTATGCTTATGACATCAGCAATGAATTAGCAGACACAGACTGATGTGTCGGCTACATATTATGGCTTCCAATGCTTCCTCACAGTGGTGAGAGCGCTGTGACGTCATATCGCATTATTGCCGGAACTTCTCTACTTGGATTGCAGGCGAACGGTTAAACATAGAAAGATCGGGTTTTCGCTCAAACTAATCTCTAAATATCCTCTTTTTAAACCAGCTTTCACCTAAAAATGCATTTTTTAAGTTAACAGGGCCTTTAAAGTTGACAAAATTACCAACAAGATTGACTCCATTCATTTTTTCGCTATCTCGCACAGTTTCCGAGATACCCACGCTCAAATTTCGCTAATTTTGAAAAAAAATATATATATATTTTGCCTCACGTTTTTTGCCATATTTGACCTTCTAACTCTTTGGCCCTTCGTTCTACAAAAATGTCATAAGAAAGGAAGTTGTAGAGCATTCAATTTGCCTCAAGTATAAATGTTTTTTTTAATATTTATCTTTAATCATTCAAAAGTTAGAGCAATTTTAACTTTATGTGTAAATTCCGAGATTTTGCAGAAAACTTAACTAGTCCAAACAGTCTCAAAGTAAAAAATTGTGTACCTTCCATTTCCCTCTACACCCCCTTTTTGAGCATTCATTGACTGGATTGTATAGCAAGGATTCGTTGTTCTACTTTCATGGTGCCCACCGTTCCTCAATATTGCACCAAACATAATATCTTATATCTCTGCTTTTGGGCAGTTTTTGAGGTAACAAGTTAATTTGTCAGTAAAACATCCATATCGCTCCCAAATTTCCACTGAGTCAAATCCAATAAAAAGATGTGTTTAAAATTATTACAAAATCAGTGATCCACTGATTTTGTAATAATTTTAAACACAACTTTTTATTGTAATTTGTCAGTAGCAGTGAAAACAAAAGTTAAGAATGTTGGAAATTGAACTGAAAAACTATTTCATACATTTTAGTAATGTTACTTTTAAACTGTTAGGAACTGTGATCCAATTAATTTATGATTTTATCACTAAGCAATGACTCACTATTTGGCTTAGATATAAAAGCATTGGTGCATAAGTACCGGACTTGCCTGCATGGTCTAGTGGTTAGCGTATATGCAGGTCTGGGTTCAATCCCCAGTATCTCCTTGAATTTTTGTAAGGTGGGGAGATCTGAAACAGGGTGCACTCAGCCTTGTCACACAAATTAAGGAGCTACTTGAGAAAGAAGTATGACTCCTGTTCAGTAAGCCATCAATAACGGCTATAAGAGTTGGCATGCTGATCATGTTGCCTCCCCCTGAAATCCTTTCATCTGCCTATTGTAGATGATGTAGCGGTTGGATGGCAGGCCTATGTAGCGCAGGGGTGTAGCGCAATGAAGTTTAGTTTAGTTTAGTTTAGTTTACATAAGTACATAAGTAGAGTAAAACCCCCTTTTTTACATTTTTCAAGGGAATGAAGCAAAAAAAGTGTAAATGGCAGGAAAGTATAAATTGCAGGAAGTGTAAAAGCTGTAACACTATATATTGCAAAATTTATAAACATAGGTACCTATGTAGACTTACATTATCTATCTAAAATATGGTGCGCGCTGTGTAATATTTTCCTTGTAGCATCATTCATATTAAATGAATAAATAATTGCTCTGACTATTCAATAGATTTAGATGGTATTCAAAGTTGACACAGAGAGTGCAAGCTCTTTTGCCAACTGATCATGTCTTCAGACATGTGAATCAATACAGCGTAAAATTTCCTGCTTTTCTTGCGAAGAAATCCATTTTCTATTGTTTTTCTTCAACTCCATGATACCATAAAAAATCATGCAACACATAAACACTGGTGTTTCTTCAAATCACGACGATGAGTTACGCTCTATGAATAACTACAGTATAATAAAATGCAGTAAATCTCACCTGCACAAAAGAAACCAACTTCACCTGGACCGCATCTAAAAAGAGTTGGCAACATAGTGGAAAATTTAGTTAAATGGAAGCAGTTTATCAAAAACCAATGCTGCCAATGAGGAAAGTGTAAATGGCAGGAAATACAACTGTTTGAAAGTTGTTAATGGCAGGAAAGCTATGTATTGTCAGTATAGGATAAAAGACGGGACCAGTGGAAAATGATGTAAATGGTAGGAAAATATAGTAGTAGTAGTAGTATCTAATGCCCAGACACTTGGATGATCTCCATTCGTCTTCTAGCTTCCCAGTATAACTTTGAAGTTGAAGCCAAATCTGTGCACTTGTGCAAGTGGTCCATATCCATGTGTGAATCCTCTTCATTGCAGAGCACACATTTTGGTGAAGGGTATATGGCAATTTTGTGTAAGTGAGCAGCCATGCAATCATGTCCAGTTATCAACCGAAAATGTGCTACGGCTTCATGTCTTGGTGATTCTGAAACATCATTTTTTGAGAAAATGGGATACCAGGATTTATTACTGTTTTTAGTTCTGAATATTTCTGCTGTTTGGTTTTTAATAATGCTATTTATGATTAATTTCTTGGAATGATATGTTAGCTTGCTATGGTAGGAAAATATAAATGACAAGAATGTAAAAAGGGGGTTTTACTGTACTACATTTAAATGTTAAAACCTTGAGTCTTCAAAAAGCCTACATAAATTCTTCAACTGTGTTAAAGAAGTATGAACATTGCTGTAATGTAACAGTTCTTTCTCCCCCCCCTTTAAAAGTAAATCCTATCCAGCCTTCTTCTCCCCCAGTTCCTATCCACGCTGCCTATACCTGACCCCCTGCCCTAAAGTATTAAAGTATTAAAGGATTCTGGATTTAATAAATTTAAGCTGTTCCATACCTTTGCTTGAAGTCACTTACGCCATGATTAATTGTGATTTCAGATGGTGCATTCAGGAGTGCGTAGCTACATGTGTGATGTTTGTGGGAAAGCATTTGTGCACAGGCATACACTTCAAAGTCACAAGCGTATCCACAGCGGGGAGAAGCGATACAAGTGTAGTATATGCGAACGAGCATTCACACAAATGTCCACCATGCTGCAGCACCGCAACACCCATACAGGAGAGAAGACCTACACATGCTCCTGTGGCAAAACCTTCACACAGCAGTCGAGCCTGGCCCGACACAAGAGGTGGTATGAAATATTTCTACCATTACTACCCAATACTACCCAGTGCTTGTGAAGCCCAAAAATATATATAATTTTATCCCAAATTAAAGTACCAATGTGGTACTAGTCATTAGTTTTGAAACTACCCTTATTTATTAAATTTTTGTTCTGCATTATTTATAGGGAGCACATTTTTTTATAACACTGATAAAGCACAAAATTTTAGTTTGGTAACAGCTTCCTTTAATTATGTTTTGCTTTGTACATAAAATACACTCCTTCTACACGTGTTGAGAAATGTACAACAAATTTGATCTATATTTTTAATATCTGCTTAGAGCATGCTTTCTTTTCTGCTTTTTCTGTGACTGCCAAGCCTGCTTTCTTTTCTGCTGAAGAATGTACACTATTCAGAGATCACAATACAAGACTCAACAACAGATTCCATATTCTGTCCACAGTTGTTGGCATTTCTGTTTGCAAATGCTATCTGAAGTTGTTTAATAGTAACTTTGATTATATTTCTAGTTATATTTGTACATAAATCGAAAGTTGCGATGATTCATATGAGAACAGAAGAATACAGAAATGAAAGATTTTGTGTACTATACGGCACAAAGGGTGTTTTAATGTGAAATACTGCAAATACTTTATTTCATGAAATTCCCATGAAATAGAAGGAAGTTAACACAAAATCAGAAATTTTATATTAACAAAAAGTAAGGTCCTCAGTTATTTACTTATTTTAAAGAACATTGGAACTTATAAATTGTAGCAGAAGTTTACACAGTGAAATTAAATAAGATAATATACAGTAAGTTGGAGATAATTCACACTAAACTTCATTATGTTAGAGTTTTCCTGAACAAGTTTTGGAAGTCATTGCTTCCATTTGTAACAATTATGTCTTCAGTTGCCATGGCACCCTCTCGTGAACATTAAACATATTTCGAGATGAGGTCGTTATTGGTTGGGAATGTCAAAGTTCATGATGTGGTTCTTTTTCTTATAATAAATAAAAACTTTCTCCAGACCGAATATTCTGTGACTTCGAAACATTTTATCAATTCTGGATCCTAGTCAACTTTATGATCTGCATCCCAAAAGTGCTGATTTGTCGTGTTTTGGTGCTCCTCTGTTCGGACTTCCAATGCTTTCTTGGTTTTTCCTGCATATACTTTCTCAGAAACATTACACTTAAAATCATATATATATTTTTGCTGTGGTGGGGTTCCTCCAAATCAGTGTTCCACAGTCTTTTTCTCCTCTCAGCACAGCATAAATTAGCCATGACAATTTGGTAAAATACATTAAATGACACTACTAATACAAGTATGTAATGTAATAGTGTTTATTATTGTTATTATTAGGGCCCTGAAGTTTATGACATGTCATATTTTCTTCTAGACTCTTATTACAGTCATAGGATTGATTTAAACAAATTGAACGTTTCTAATTACTTTTAGGTGTATTTTCTATGTCATATATATCAGTGCTTGTAATGCTTCATTACTACCTTATATTGCTGAATGGTAGGTCAGTGATATGCCTAATCTTTCTGATAATAAATTAACTACAATTATGCTAACTTCATATAAACACAATAATCTCATTGCTCGTCAACTTTATCTTGCATGAAGATACACAATACCGACAATGTTAAATGGTGCCATTTTGAAAGAGCTGCTTTCTGGAGTCTTGCTCATTTTCCTGATCTTACAGCATACTCAAATACTTCAGAATCTCTAAACCAAACTGTTGAGGAACTCACCGATATATTACAAAATGTATGCAATTTGCATTTACCTCAGTTATCTGTAAAGAAAGTTAAGAACTACTGGTGGTTCACTAAATTAGATATACTATGAAAACGCTGTTAGACTTTTCAGAGAAACAAACTAAATGTGAAGCTCTTCAAAACGTATATGAAATAGAATATATTGAAAAATAAAACTATATAAAAAGGAATTTTATGAAGCTAAGAAAAGTAACTGGAGCCAATTTTGTTCCATCCAAGTAATAGCAATCCTTGGAATGTCATATATAAATATTGCCGTACACCAGGAAATTGTAATTCAGTAAAGTCTTTTCATTTTACACTAGCCATCACTGCATGTCAACACTGGGATCTTCACAAATCAAAAGCTGAAGCTTAACTGTGGGGTGAAACATATTTTATTGCTTAAAGGAGAAAGTTAGGTAAACCCCCTCGAACTGGTCATCTTGTGAGCTGGGAAAATTACCGCTACTTCCAATACAACACAATACAGTTCAGTTAGAAACAAAACCCTTAAAAACCAAATTTTGAGTGATGTACTGTTGTTAGATATCCGGTCCGTGAGGAACATGTTAGAATGGTAACTAGGAATAAATGATAGGTTTTACGGAGGACCAGGTGATTACACCACTTAAGATTAACAATAGGAGCACTAGGACTGTAGGCTAGCTGGAACAGAGATTTAGATTTGAGGATTATGCAATAATATATTTTCAGGAAGCCTGAACTCTGAATAATGAAATATCATGAACAAACACTTAACAAATATGATATATATGATTCAATACAGTTATTATGTTGGAAGCCAAGCAAGCTCCCGCCCAATAATATATGCAAGCGCTGGCCCCAGTACACTGTTCACTGCACGTGTCGGTCAGGCTACGAAGACAAAGGAATGATTGTAAATTACACTAAAAATACAATGTGATTCCCGGAACTTCACACGCAGGCTGCTAAACAATACAAGAGCCGATTGGTGTGGAATTAGAGATGAGCCCTAAGTATACAAAGCGAAAACTGTCCCGCCAACTAGGAGCAATTGTGACACACTACTGTATAAGGCTGCAACCCTTTCTTAACTAACTAACACTGCACTGGCGTGGCCTGGTATACCACGCTGCAAGCTAGCACCTGCTCAGGAAATGACTAACTCGAGCGGCAAATAATTGGCGGTCGCGCCAATTAACACAGAGGCTAATTTGAAACACTATAACTTATAGACTCTTGATCTAACATAACTCCCGCCTAAAATCGACAGATTTTACATAACACTTTGCGGATAGATCAAGATTTACTAATAGATTTACACTTATTGAATAGGCAAGGGACACACTTTTACAATTGGTCGCTTGTATTCACCACTGGACGTACGCACTGTCACAACACGCACTAAACCGTCGTCACCAGGATGCACTGATGAGATGATTCCCAGCTTCCACTGGAGCGGTGGAGAATTATCTTCTTTCAGGAGCACAAGAGTACCAATCTGAATGTTTTCGCTGGACGCAGACCACTTCTGCCTCTGCTGCAGTGAATGTAGGTAGTCAGCTGACCAACGCTGCCATATGTGATGTATGTAGGTTTGTAGCTGATGCCATTTAGCAACATGAGAGACATTCTCTGCCATAGGAGGAGAAGGTAGGGCTGTGAGTTTTTCTCCAATGAGAAAGTGTCCAGGAGATAGATAGGATGAGTCTCTAGGATCATCACTTAGGCGTAGGAGAGGTCGAGAGTTTAGACAGGCCTCAATCTGGGTGAGAACTGTAGAAAGCTGCTCATAAGTAAACACTTGGCTACCCATCACTCGTCGTAAATGAAATTTCATGGATTTGACAGCAGCCTCGTGGAGTCCTCCAAAATGAGGGGAGCACGCAGGGATGAAATGCCATGTGAATTCATTAGAGGATGCGTAGTCTTGGAGAACTTGTTGATGGGTGCTGGACTGAAGCAAGAGACGCAGTTCACGCAGCTTGTTGTTAGCACCAACAAAGTTCGTCCCATTATCACTAAATATTTCCTTGCAAAGTCCTCTACGAGATGTGAATCTGCGCAGGGCGGCGATGAAGGCATCAGAAGTAAGGTCTGAAACCAGCTCGATGTGAACTGCTTTCGTAGCCAAGCATACGAAGATAGCAATGTATGCTTTGACCTGAGTTTTGCTGCGGGGGGGAGCCGTATCTTATGAAGAATGGTCCGGCGTAGTCAACCGCAGAACGTAGAAATGTTCTAGCAGGGGTCACCCTGTAGCTAGGTAGGCTGCCCATCAGCTGGTGAGCACCTTTGGCTTTCAACTTGAAACAAGTTAAACATCGGTATAGCGTAGACTTCACAACTCTACGTACACTAGGAATCCAATATCGTTCTCGCAGAGAAGATATGAGCAGTTGATGTGATGCATGAAGCAGTCGCAGATGCTCGGATTCAATTATCAACTTAGTGAGGTGGTGACCTGGAGGGAGGATAAGCTGATGTCGTGCATCATGTGGTAACTCAGCTTTCTCCAGACGTCCACCCACTCGGAGTAGGCCATCCTTGTCTACAAAAGGCACCAAGGACTGGAGAGAACTCTTGGTATTCACTTGCATCTTACTCTGAAGATCAGACAGTTCATGAGAATAGGCTGCTTGCTGAGCTATTCTTATACAAAGCAACAAAGCTTGTTGTAACTCTTCAACTATGAGAGGGCCGTGACGTTTAACTTGGCTTCTGCAGTTGTGTATGAAGCGTAGCATATACGAAGTAACTCTCTGTAAACGTGTCAGCTTGGAAAAGCGTAGCATAAAGTCTTCTGCAGCATGTGTGACTAGGCAGACTGTGTCACGCTGCTCATCACTGTCCTGCAGCTCAAGTTGCTTAGGCTGTTTGGGCCATGATTCAATAGGCTGTTTAACTGATTGTTGTCTGGACTCACCCAATGAAGTTTTATCCTGTTTCATTGGCAGACGTACTGTGAAACTACCATCATCATTGCGAGTGGTATTTTCTGCATAATGCTGTTCACACCTTTTCTCTTCTGGAGTTAATATGTGTTGTGGAAAGTCTTCGAGGTCCCAAAACCGTCGCAGCTGCTTGTCCACATTGTCCGTAGAAATGAAGAAGTTGTGCTGGGAGCCCGCATCCAGATTGCCTTTCACAGAGGATTTAGGAATGGTTCCAGACAATATCCATCCGAGTTCTGTACTAATCAGTGTAGGAAACCCAGGATTGGTCAAGATCTTTCCATGGAAAAGCTCGAAGAATAATGCTCCTCCAATAAGCAAATCAATTTCAGAAGGGATATTAAATTTGGGATCGGCTAATGGAATGTCAGAGGGAATGTTCCATGAGGATGGATCAATTCGGACTGCAGGTAGCTTCCCTGTTATGCGAGGAAGGATTAGGCAATCTAGATTCCTACGATAGTTGTAAACCATGGATCTCACATTAATGTTTACACTATGACTAGCATTTGATGAAGTACCGTTTATACCCTTGACAGGCGTATCAGCTGTCATTGTAGGAAGTTGCAGACGCCTCGCTAGATCCGCAGACACGAAACTGGCCTGACTGGCAGAGTCTAGAAGGGCCTTACACTGTATATATTTACCATGCTTGTCTTGCACTTCGACTCTTGCAGTCGCAAGTAAGACGTGAAGCACTGGCTTTATTTTCACTGAGCAATAACTCGCAGGAGCTTCAGTCCTGTTGCTATTTACTGTATTACTGTCTTCACTAGAGTGCGAAACCGTTCTCCTGTGATCACTGTTGTGCAACATCGCTATTTACTGTATTACTGTCTTCACTAGAGTGCGAAACCGTTCTCCTGTGATCACTGTTGTGCAACATCTTGCTGTGCAGTTTACCACAGTTACAAAACGAAGAAACGTTGCACTGCTTCACTCGATGTGCATTAGAAAAACAGTTGAAACACAAGATCTTGCTTTTCACAACTTTCCATCGCTGTTCAACACTCAGCTGACGGAATTGTTTACATTTAGACAGGTTATGGCCGCTTTGACATTGAGGGCATAACTGTTCAGTTGTCGACACATATGACTGACGACTGTCACTATGCTGTTTCCTAGGTTCACGACGTTCACTCCTAGGTTTTAATGGGCTGGACCTGTTGCAGGAATTATTCGACAGCACCTCTAGAGAATGAGACTTCACTTCTAGAAATAACACAAGTTCACCTAATGAAGTAAAAGTTTGAGAGTCGATTCTAGATTCCCACTCACGTTGCACACTGTCTGGCAGATGCTCCAATAACAATTGCATTAGAATGACTTGGCACTTCTAATTCTAATGCTTCAATAGCATGCAAGTTGTTTTGGAATTGATTCAACAAATTTCGCAAGTCTGCAACTGTTTCTTGTCGCGCTACACGTAGGGACAACAGATGCTTGATGTGGGATATAGCAATTAACCGTTTATTGTTGTATCTTGCACACAATATATCCCAGGCAACTTGGAAGTTATCACTCGTCACTGGCAAATTTTCCAATAATGTTTTAGCTTCACCCTTTAGTGAACCAATTAAGTAATGAAATTTTTGAATGGGTGATAAACTGCTATTATTTACAATCAAACTCGAAAAACTGTCAAAATAATGTTTGAATTTAGTTACATTGCCTATAAACACTGGAAGTTGAATCGTAGGCAATTTTATCACATTGCTTGACTGCGAAGCACTAGAGTTCACTGATTGTCGTGTGCCACTATTGTTTGAATTGACACTAACTGATGTGGGCTCATGAGCATGTATTAATTCACTTAACCTTGCTTTTAGCTCTTCGTAACAACTTCTTGTTGTTTCCTTATGCTCTGCGTGTTCATCTAAATCTTCTTCGGCTTCTATAAGCGATTCGATTTGAGATTGAACTGTCTCGTATCTCTCCCAAATAACGTTTAAACTGTCATATTTAACTTTTAATCGAAATACATTTGTTTCTTCATTTATAGTAGCAAGAGTCTTTTGCATGTGAGTTAGTTCACGCTTAATTATACCTCGACGCTTAATCAAAGCACGTAATTCACTTTCCATGTTGAAATGAAATAATTAACTTGCAGTAGACAGAAGAAGTGATTAGACAGTCAACTGTAAACACTGGGGGCGGTCGGAGGTGGATTGCCTTCTTCTCGCGGCGGCGGTGACCATGAGCACGCGCGCACGGAGAAAAGCAGATACAGCTGTCCGGAGCTCGCTGGGCCGATGAAGGTCAACGTAGCCGAGCAGCCACGAAGCAATACGAAGTCTGCACGAACGTCACACACGAAAATCAAATACGTGTCGCACACTGTTCAATATTCAGAAGATTATTGCAAATATATCAAACCCTGCCCGGTAGGACCATGTTAGTTGAAAAACGTCATATATCCGGACCGAGAGGAGCAAATGAAAAGCGATTTTCACTTGTCGCGAAAAACATACAACCTGATCTCACACGATAGGCCTATAGGTGCAATAATGTAATTGAACGACGAATACAAACATTTGACAAATATGATATATATGATTCAATACAGTTATTATGTTGGAAGCCAAGCAAGCTCCCGCCCAATAATATATGCAAGCGCTGGCCCCAGTACACTGTTCACTGCACGTGTCGGTCAGGCTACGAAGACAAAGGAATGATTGTAAATTACACTAAAAATACAATGTGATTCCCGGAACTTCACACGCAGGCTGCTAAACAATACAAGAGCCGATTGGTGTGGAATTAGAGATGAGCCCTAAGTATACAAAGCGAAAACTGTCCCGCCAACTAGGAGCAATTGTGACGCACTACTGTATACGGCTGCAACCCTTTCTTAACTAACTAACACTGCACTGGCGTGGCCTGGTATACCATGCTGCAAGCTAGCACCTGCTCAAGAAATGACTAACTCGAGCGGCAAATAATTGGCGGTCGCGCCAATTAACACAGAGGCTAATTTGAAACACTATAACTTATAGACTCTTGATCTAACAACTGTACTTGGAAATAAAACCACAAAAATGTGAAGACGTAAACCAAATCTTTGATCACAATAAACAGCATTTTTTCAATGTGTCAATATTAATCCATACAGGACTTCATAAAAGTGATAACGTTACCTGACTGATAACATTATCCACAATTACATTAAGCACCATTCACTGTACATATGTATTTTTTCAGTAGAAGAAGAAAACAAAATCTAATATCGGTCAAAATCAAGGAGCTTTGGTAAAGCTATCACAAAGATGAATTTGTTTTATTTTATTTATTTATGAGTCGTTTTGTGGGGTGGGTTTAACCTTTCTTATATATATATGTTGTTTTAGCTCTCACCAGGGTAAGTATTATACTAAAGAGATCAGGAGTGGGGAAGGTGCTGGGACAAGGTCCTTAATGTAGATCTTATCTTTACGGCAGTCAAACGTTCACCCACAAAACGTTAAAGAAGAAGAATTTTAAAGAAGTATCTTTAATAACATTCCTTTGAACAATAACAAGAACAGAAATATATATATCTATACAATATTCAGTAAACCACAATAGTGGAAGTAAACTGCTTAATAATGCAAACCCTGAACAAATTCAAGAAGGCCTAACCCGTAAGAAGACTATATTCTTACACACCAAAAATGGGACATCAACAATTATTCTACTCTCACCAAGGTTAGAATTATTCTCTTAAGAACTGGTATAGCCCATGATAGAACTGTAATTATATTATATTTATATTAATTTAATATAAAGAACAATGCCTAACCCAATACCGAATAAAGGTGGGATAGGAAAAATTAGTTATGCTAAATTACACATCTCACATAAGAATGGTTTTCCTCCCAGTATGGGATATTATAACCCACATCAAAACAGGGGATTTATACTCCTGGGTTTCTAATTTGAAATATACTCTTAATATATCAAATTCATCAAATTTAGCATAGGGGCTGAAACTAGTTGTGGAAAAGATATAATTACATTAATTCACTATAAGGGGAAATATTTAACTCACTATAGAATTATAACAAGCAGTTCTAATTTCAACAAAGTTATGCTTAATTACAGAGCTCAGATGAGAAGGGTTTTTCTCCCAGTATGGGATATTGTAATCCACATCAAAACAGGGAATTTAATTTATACTCCTGGGCTTCTAATTTGAAATATACCTTTAATATATCAAATTCATCAAATTTAGCATAGGCTGAAACTAGTTGTGGAAAAGATATAATTACATTAATTCACTATAAAGGGGAATATTTAACTCACTATAGAATTATAACAAGCAATTCCAATTTCAACAAAGGTTATGCTAAATTACAGAGCTCAGATGAGAAGGGTTTTTCTCCCAGTATGGGATATTGTAATCCACATCAAAACAGGGAATTTAATTTATACTCCTGGGCTTCTAATTTGAAATATACCTTTAATATATCAAATTCATCAAATTTAGCATAGGCTGAAACTAGTTGTGGAAAAGATATAATTACATTAATTCACCATAAGGGGAAATATTTAACTCACTATAGAATTATAACAAGCAATTCTAATTTCAACAAAGTTATGCTTAATTACAGAGCTCAGATGAGAAGGGTTTTTCTCCCAGTATGGGATATTGTAATCCACATCAAAACAGGGAATTTAATTTATACTCCTGGGCTTCTAATTTGAAATATACCTTTAATATATCAAATTCATCAAATTTAGCATAGGGGCTGAAACTAGTTGTGGAAAAGATATAATTGCATTAACTCACTATAACGGGGAATATTTAACTCACTATAGAATTATAACAAGCAATTCCAATTTCAACAAAAGTTATGCTAAATTACAGAGCTCAGATGAGAATGGTTTTTCTCCCAGTATGGGATATTGTAATCCACATCAAAACAGGGAATTTAATTTATACTCCTGGGCTTCTAATTTGAAATATACCTTTAATATATCAAATTCATCAAATTTAGCATAGGGGCTGAAACTAGTTGTGGAAAAGATATAATTGCATTAACTCACTATAACGGGGAATATTTAACTCACTATAGAATTATAACAAGCAATTCCAATTTCAACAAAAGTTATGCTAAATTACAGAGCTCAGATGAGAATGGTTTTTCTCCCAGTATGGGATATTGTAATCCACATCAAAACAGGGAATTTAATTTATACTCCTGGGCTTCTAATTTGAAATATACTTTAATATATCAAATTCATCAAATTTAGCATAGGGGCTGAAACTAGTTGTGGCCACCAAGTTTAAGTAATGTTCAACACTACGAAAGCACTCTACTGTTTAACATAAGAATGACCTAAAGGGATCAGATGAGCACAGAAGTCGGCTTCGTTATGTAAGCCTACACACACGAGAACATAGGGTTACTACTAGTCCCGACGAGCTTACATAAGAAAACATACAGGCTCCACAGAACAGTACCTAAACTTGAAAATCCAAACATTCTTTTCCGACATAACTAGGCTGAATATTAACTGCGCCGCATCACAGAGACTAACAAATTCCCTGAGCGCGAATAAAAGGTCCACTGCACAGGCAGCATAGAGATCCAACATCACAAGAAAATATTCCGTAATGACTATGCAATATTCACCAAATATTACTTTAAGTCCCCTTGAGATTAAATAACTCTACCAGGACTACAATAGTACAATGTAGGGGGAAAATCCCTGAAATTACAGGTTTATCAATACTAATGGCTAAATTATCTGAAATGTGGCATAAAAAAGCTTAATCTCGAACATTGCGTGCTTCATACTTCAACAGAGTACCAATTTAGGAAATTACCGATATCGTGAAAGGATAACGAACTAGCATTTGCATAAAGCAACATTATAATGGATTTTCATGAATACTTCGTTACTCACGCCCACCGAAGAACGACTCCAACCAGCAACCACTCACTTCAATAACTCCACCGACACTGCCTGCTCGACAACATCGACCACTCAGCAAGGCCAATATAGGTGGCGCCACCAAAGCAGAAGCAGAAGCAGAAGTACAGAGTCCGCCTAGCGGCAGAACGTGGAAACAAGTGGCAGATTTCTGAAATCTGGCACAGACACCTCCCTCTCTGGACAAAAATTTTGAAAATTTAACTTTAGTAACCACAACCATTTCTAAATATAAATAATAAAACAGCACCAAAATCTTACCTATAAGTATACCTCATCACATCATATCATATATTATACTTAACACCTATTAAGGCATATCAATGTCACTAACACTTAAAACAGTTCAAACAACAATAAGAATTCTTCATGTTGGTAAACCTTGGTGAAATTAGTCCCATTCATAGTAAAGTTCTTTTTATAATATAATTGTAAAGGTTCATAACTTCGATTTCTTGAAAATCAATTTATAGATAATGTTCAATTCTGTAACATCAATGTTATTATAAGTGTATAAGCATTAAAATGTTTTTTTTTTTCTTCTTTTTTTTTTTAAAGGAATGTCATATAATAATTTACTCATAACCCTGTATTATTTTCTCACATATATGAGATCTCATCTCACACACAGATATTAATATGGAAATACCTTCCTTTTTTTTTTTGCACTGGACAGAACACTTAAATTCATGCTATATTGCCGCATGAATATCACCTTTTTATTTAGACTTTCCATGCCCTGCTCTAAACTGATATAAGGCGAGCATGTGAACAACACTGAGACAACGCTTTTCTTGAAAACTGTAGCACCTTTATACTTGCTTTGTTTAAATTCTGAGAATGTAGAAATTTGAACCTTTCAGACTGCAGTGAATCTTTCACTAATAGCCTAATAAAAAAAAGGATCACACGCATGAATAATGGGTAAACACAATTTAGGCTATATCTATATTGGGTAACTTACAGACCCATCAGATACACAAATCACTGGGAAACGATGATCGAAGAGAAAGCCGCATGTCCAAATGAGGCACTCGATGCATGGTTGATAGAAGTAACACAGCAGAGGTCCATCAGTAGCCGTGTACTCACATTCCCAGATATGCAGGTGCTTGATAAGGTAAGGGATAGGAGTTCGCTGATCCCATAGCTCGAAGAAAGAGAACTGCTGGCACATAGAGGAGACGAGGCTTCGGCCACCAAAATTATGGTAGCAAAATCAATAGGGGCTGCAGTCCCCATAAGCCAGGTACACACACAGGATCCTGAGAGCACAGTACTATGCCCCGGAAGACCCCCAGCAGGAGCAGGGTCAGACATCCACAGCAGAATAGGATGGGGTCCATGGCCCCACATCCTCCAGAAGAATAGTTGATCACATGAAACAAAGCGTTGCATTGATGAGTATAAAGTTCTATGGGGTCGGGAGGAACACCTTTAACACTACGTCTTATAAGTTTGTGTTTTAAAGGTAGATAATTTTTTGTTGAAGAGTTCTTCTTGTATATCCTTATAATAATTTTTTTTTATTTTATATAAGGAATATTTCTTCTTTTCTTTTTCTTTTTTACCAAATAAGTTTTTTTTTTACTAAAATTTTTGTATTTTCTTCAAAGTTTTGTTATTTGTAATAACTCTTTGTAGTTGTGTCCAAATAGGGTAGTTGAATGAAGAATACTTCAAATTCCATACTAAAATGATAATTCACTTTTATTTGTTTAGAATTTTTTTGTAACTGAGATCTCATTTGATTGTAAGTGTCAATTCTTGGGGTTATGTATATACATGTACATGTATTTTTTTTTTTGAGTGTCCTTTTTTGTTTTGAGTGGTTGCAAAGAGCAGCTGGAGACAGGAAATCTCCCCCGGAAGGGCAAGAGTAACAAACATTTCATGAAAATCACAACAAATTCTACATTTTAAATTCAAATTGACAAAATAGTTAACATTAACTCAATAAACAATTCAATAGCACACCTGAAGTATGAAACACAACATCATATATATAACAAAACAAGCCACAACAAAGCCAGAAAAGGAGCTAAAAGGAGAGCTAAGAATAACTACAAAAGCTTAATTTGAGATGCGTGACATCTTCGCTTGGATAAGTCTCGAACATTCTCTAAAAGAAAAGACACGCCATTCTGCAGAGCCTCAACAATGCGATAGGGTCCCACATAACGAGGAGCCAACTTCCTTGCAAATTTAGCCGCCCCCTTGCTCACAGGATAATTCCTACACATAACTCGATCTCCAGGTTTGAACTTACACTGAACTCTGTCCTTATTGTATCTGAGCGCTCTCCTACTGTGGGCCAACTGAAGATTACGATAAGCTGCCTTCCAGATTTTAGATACATCTTCAAGAGAAGAGGAATCAGGGAGGAGGTCAGAAAGTTTCCAAACATTACTTAACGGACTATTAGGAGGATAGGTGAAAAGAAGAGAGAAGGGAGTATGCCCGTGGCTCTCGTGTTTGGCGGTGTTAAACGCAAATTGGAGCCAAGCCAAGTTCTTATCCCACAGAGAGTGATCCTCATGGTGATATGCAATGAGGGCATTTTTTAAATTTCGCATGACACGCTCCGCGTGTGATGGGTTCGGATAATAGGGTGTGGTGGTAATATGTTGAACCCCAAGCCGGAAACAAAAGTTCTTGAATGAGTGAGACACAAACTGCGGAGCATTGTCCGAAACTAAGGATTGACAAACACCAAAATTTTGAAAGATCGAGGACAATGAGAGAATCACTTTCTCAGTTCTAGAATCTCTGAGAGGGAACAACCAACAATACTTCGAAAAAGCATCCACAACAACCAAAATAAAGGCATTGCCCTTCCTAGATCTGGGTAATTTTCCAAGGAAATCTATAAAGAGTTTTTGAAATGGCTTATGAGCAACAGAAGAAGATAACTCCCCAATACGGGTATTTAAGGCAGGCTTGGACATAGCACAAATGTGGCATGCCTTGACACGATCGCGAATATCGCGGAACATGCGTCGCCACCAAAACAATGCCCTAATCTTCTCAAAGGTCTTACTAATTCCGAGATGACCGCCCAGGGGCGAAGAATGGAAATATTGAAAAACCATGGAGTGTAAACTCTTAGGCAAAACCACCTTAGGTCGACCTTCTCTGCCCAACAAAATTTGTAAGGTATCTGATACCATGCGAAAATTGGACACTGAAAAACCTGCTTTCAACTGGGTGATAATGGGAGATAATTCAGGGTCCTGCAACTGATATTGAGAAAGATCCTCAAAGGCTAGGGGAGAGTTGGTGACAACAGGGGCCAAGAGAGCGTGTTGAAGAGAGGGAGAAGAGCTCGAATCTACAGGCTCTCCAGGATCCTCAGGATAACCTTCGAACATGCGTGACAGGGAGTCTGCCAGAACATTCTCAGAGCTTTTAATGTGGACACAAGTAAATTTGAAAGCGGACAGTCGAACTGCCCACCTGGCCAGACGTCCAGTTTTGCGGGGCCTACCAAGGCACCAGGACAGGGCTTGGTTATCACATTCGATAGTAAAATTCACATGCTCCACGTACATTTTAAACTTCTCAAGAGCAAATAACACCGCAAGCGCTTCCATCTCATAAATTGAAAACTGTTGCTCTTGCTTAGAGAGAGAGCGAGAGGCATAAGCTATCGGTTTGCGCCCATCAGAAAACTCTTGCAACAACACAGCACCAAGACCAAGGGAAGAAGCGTCAGTTTGAACAATGAATTGTTTGGAAA
Source organism: Ectobius pallidus (assembly GCA_964059195.1). NCBI lineage: Eukaryota > Metazoa > Arthropoda > Insecta > Blattodea > Ectobiidae > Ectobius > Ectobius pallidus. The sequence continues at coordinate 170,689,995 of CAXKWD010000004.1, read as the reverse complement.
AATCGGCCATGGCAAGAATCGGTGGATTCATTATAGCACCCTTAAGATCTTCAAAAGCCCTATGATGTTCCTGAGTCCAAATAAAAGGGACCCCTTTACCGCGAAGACGATTGAGCGGAGCAGCACGAGCAGAAAAACGGGGAATAAACTTTGAGAAAAAATTAATCATCCCGATAAATCGGGCCACAGCTTTAACGTTAGAGGGTCTCGGAAAATTGCGAATGGCGACAGTCCTTTCGGGATCAATAGATACACCTTGCGGGGAAATAAGGTGGCCAATGAAAGACAGCTGAGACCTAGCAAAATGAACTTTAGACGGCTTAACCGTAAGACCAGCATCTCTTAACCGGCGGAAAACTTCCTGCAGGTGCTGAACATGAGAGGGAAAATCCTTGCTGTAGATGACCAAGTCATCGAGATAATGATAAACATATTCAAATTTTATATCAGCAAAAATTTTGTCAAGGAGGCGGGTAAGCACCTGCGCGCCAGTAGCAAGGCCGAAAGGTAATCTACAAAACTCGAAATGGGCCCAATCGGTAGAAAAGGCGGTAAAACCCCGAGAAGATTCCTTTAGGGGGATCTGATAATACGCGCTGTTTAGGTCAAGAGAGGAAAAAACACTCGCCCCCGCAAACCAATGTGCGGCCGAGTGTATATCCGGTAACGGCATTGCTTCAATGTGTATCTTTTGATTTAAGGCTCTATAGTCTATAACTGGGCGGAAATCGTCATCTCCTTTAGGTACGAGAAATATGGAACTTGAATAAGGGGAAAGCGACTGACGAATAATGCCCTGCTGTAGCATTTCATTAATTTTCTTTCTCATAACCTTAAGCTTGGGCGGAGACATACGGTAAGGAGGGAGACGCACAGGAGTGTCATCTTTTAACAAGATCTCATATTCAAGAATGTTAGTAACCCCGAGACGGTCAGTCAAAACATCCGGAAAGTTAACAATAAGTTGTTTGATCTGTTGCTTTTGTTCGTTAGTCAAATGATCTAAATTAATAGGAGACGGAACATCGGAGTTAGATTGTTCGGGCAGAAGGCCCACAGACGCAAGTTCACCAGTCCCCCCCTGAAGACCAGATAGCTTCAACCTAATATTGTAATGAGGGGCAAACCGAAAATGCATTAATCCCTGTTGCATGTCCAAGACAAGACCCGATGCCCGAGCAAAATCTACTCCTAAAATAATTGGACAGACAAGAGTGGATAACACTAGAAATGGAACCTTCCACGAAAATTTACAAATTTTAAGGGAAAGAGTAATCAGTCCTAATATAGGAAGGAAAGAGCCATCCGCTGACATGACAGAATGGTTATACGGTTCAATATCAGAATCAGATAGACCTAAGGCATCTAATACCTTAACATCGATACATGAGGCAGCAGCCCCGGAATCAATCAAAGCAACATTAGAAACCTTATTGATAAGCACCCCAATCATCGGTAAATGAGCAGGAACACGAGCCTTGCAACCCATACTACCATACAAAGCAGAATTTTGTTTGGAGGGAGAGTTACTCAGAAAATTCAACGGTAAAACAGGTGCTAGTCATGGCTGCTGATCCGCCCTTGGCAACTGACGATTGGAAGGAGAAGGTTCCCCTGAGGGAGAACGCAGAGCAGCTATCCGTTTCCTACAATCTCTGGCCAAGTGACCTACTATATGACAGTAATGACAAGATCTGTCCTCACGAACGGGGCGAGCTCCAGAAAATCTCGGATTCAGAGGTGGAACCCTAGGAGTAGGATTACTTTGGAATGAAGGCCGCCGTGCATCAGCACAAGATACCTCGGCAACATGCGGAATTAGTTCAGAGAGTTGGTCAAAGGTAGAAGGTTTATTGGCAAAGGTGAGGCACGATCTAGTAGCAGGGTTTAAACCAGAAATGATTACTTCGACAATTTGCCTCTCCCCATCTGGAACCTGAAAAACCGCAGCATGGAGACGAATATCTTGAATGAATTCCGCAAGCGGCTCGTCCAATCTCTGAGGCCTATAATAATATTTTACTAGCAGATCATGCTTTAGCCTAGAAGGAATAAACTGAGTCAACACTTGGGTATGGAAAGTAAGGGCACTTTGACCCAAACTAATAGCCCGAGAAAGAATATCCAAAAGGCGACCAGATACCACTCCCAATATCAATTGAAGAACAATATTATCCTCAATCTTAAAGCAAAAGGCTTGATGCAGAAACTGGACTAAGAATCGTAAGAAAACAATCACATCGGGAACTTGACAAATCGAAAAAACCCGTTGTCTTTCAATGAGCCTCTGTAAGGGGTGAGGAATTTTCAAAGAGGCAAAAGTTGGAGCAAATACAGATGTAGTACCACCACCCGGATTACTAGATAAAGGTTGAGGAACTAGAGGGACCTCCTGACAGGGGGGCCCAGAATGCAATGCAGAAGGAATAGGTCTATCCAAAATTAGCTCAGACGAAGTGGAGGGATAAACTGCCACAAGCTCAATCTCCTCGGCTTCTGGCGGGGAGACAACCGCAGAAAGTCTTTCAAGGAGATTGTCAAGCTCCCCCAGATCCAAATGAGTACTAGGGGATTCCCTCAGGGTAACAAGGCGATTTTCCAGATGCCAGGCTCTATGCCGAACGCGCCTTTTCTGCTTGACGGAAGCTTCAGGGTCAGACATAATCTCAGCCGCAATATTAACAAGCTCAGAGATTTTATCTTGCAGAAGCTTAAACTCTTTGGCGGCCTCTTGTGGAGAAAATGAAACGCCCCCAGCAGGCTGAGAGGGGGAAATCTGTCTAATCATGGAAATAAGTGCTGGGACATCTAGGCCATCATCTACCACAACACCTCTAGAGCGAATCTCAAATATTAATTCGTCCTTACGCAATAAGTCCCAAGACAATTGAGTACGTCGGGCCATCTTGATAAGTAAAAATAACAAGAATAAACCAAGTTTACCAAAATAGATAAAAAAAAAGGCGAAAGAAGAGAGCAGCCCCCTCTGACCGCCGAAAAGATGCTCCTACCAACTGTGGGGTGGGTTTAACCTTTCTTATATATATATGTTGTTTTAGCTCTCACCAGGGTAAGTATTATACTAAAGAGATCAGGAGTGGGGAAGGTGCTGGGACAAGGTCCTTAATGTAGATCTTATCTTTACGGCAGTCAAACGTTCACCCACAAAACGTTAAAGAAGAAGAATTTTAAAGAAGTATCTTTAATAACATTCCTTTGAACAATAACAAGAACAGAAATATATATATCTATACAATATTCAGTAAACCACAATAGTGGAAGTAAACTGCTTAATAATGCAAACCCTGAACAAATTCAAGAAGGCCTAACCCGTAAGAAGACTATATTCTTACACACCAAAAATGGGACATCAACAATTATTCTACTCTCACCAAGGTTAGAATTATTCTCTTAAGAACTGGTATAGCCCATGATAGAACTGTAATTATATTATATTTATATTAATTTAATATAAAGAACAATGCCTAACCCAATACCGAATAAAGGTGGGATAGGAAAAATTAGTTATGCTAAATTACACATCTCACATAAGAATGGTTTTCCTCCCAGTATGGGATATTATAACCCACATCAAAACAGGGGATTTATACTCCTGGGTTTCTAATTTGAAATATACTCTTAATATATCAAATTCATCAAATTTAGCATAGGGGCTGAAACTAGTTGTGGAAAAGATATAATTACATTAATTCACTATAAGGGGAAATATTTAACTCACTATAGAATTATAACAAGCAGTTCTAATTTCAACAAAGTTATGCTTAATTACAGAGCTCAGATGAGAAGGGTTTTTCTCCCAGTATGGGATATTGTAATCCACATCAAAACAGGGAATTTAATTTATACTCCTGGGCTTCTAATTTGAAATATACCTTTAATATATCAAATTCATCAAATTTAGCATAGGCTGAAACTAGTTGTGGAAAAGATATAATTACATTAATTCACTATAAAGGGGAATATTTAACTCACTATAGAATTATAACAAGCAATTCCAATTTCAACAAAGGTTATGCTAAATTACAGAGCTCAGATGAGAAGGGTTTTTCTCCCAGTATGGGATATTGTAATCCACATCAAAACAGGGAATTTAATTTATACTCCTGGGCTTCTAATTTGAAATATACCTTTAATATATCAAATTCATCAAATTTAGCATAGGCTGAAACTAGTTGTGGAAAAGATATAATTACATTAATTCACCATAAGGGGAAATATTTAACTCACTATAGAATTATAACAAGCAATTCTAATTTCAACAAAGTTATGCTTAATTACAGAGCTCAGATGAGAAGGGTTTTTCTCCCAGTATGGGATATTGTAATCCACATCAAAACAGGGAATTTAATTTATACTCCTGGGCTTCTAATTTGAAATATACCTTTAATATATCAAATTCATCAAATTTAGCATAGGGGCTGAAACTAGTTGTGGAAAAGATATAATTGCATTAACTCACTATAACGGGGAATATTTAACTCACTATAGAATTATAACAAGCAATTCCAATTTCAACAAAAGTTATGCTAAATTACAGAGCTCAGATGAGAATGGTTTTTCTCCCAGTATGGGATATTGTAATCCACATCAAAACAGGGAATTTAATTTATACTCCTGGGCTTCTAATTTGAAATATACCTTTAATATATCAAATTCATCAAATTTAGCATAGGGGCTGAAACTAGTTGTGGAAAAGATATAATTGCATTAACTCACTATAACGGGGAATATTTAACTCACTATAGAATTATAACAAGCAATTCCAATTTCAACAAAAGTTATGCTAAATTACAGAGCTCAGATGAGAATGGTTTTTCTCCCAGTATGGGATATTGTAATCCACATCAAAACAGGGAATTTAATTTATACTCCTGGGCTTCTAATTTGAAATATACCTTTAATATATCAAATTCATCAAATTTAGCATAGGGGCTGAAACTAGTTGTGGCCACCAAGTTTAAGTAATGTTCAACACTACGAAAGCACTCTACTGTTTAACATAAGAATGACCTAAAGGGATCAGATGAGCACAGAAGTCGGCTTCGTTATGTAAGCCTACACACACGAGAACATAGGGTTACTACTAGTCCCGACGAGCTTACATAAGAAAACATACAGGCTCCACAGAACAGTACCTAAACTTGAAAATCCAAACATTCTTTTCCGACATAACTAGGCTGAATATTAACTGCGCCGCATCACAGAGACTAACAAATTCCCTGAGCGCGAATAAAAGGTCCACTGCACAGGCAGCATAGAGATCCAACATCACAAGAAAATATTCCGTAATGACTATGCAATATTCACCAAATATTACTTTAAGTCCCCTTGAGATTAAATAACTCTACCAGGACTACAATAGTACAATGTAGGGGGAAAATCCCTGAAATTACAGGTTTATCAATACTAATGGCTAAATTATCTGAAATGTGGCATAAAAAAGCTTAATCTCGAACATTGCGTGCTTCATACTTCAACAGAGTACCAATTTAGGAAATTACCGATATCGTGAAAGGATAACGAACTAGCATTTGCATAAAGCAACATTATAATGGATTTTCATGAATACTTCGTTACTCACGCCCACCGAAGAACGACTCCAACCAGCAACCACTCACTTCAATAACTCCACCGACACTGCCTGCTCGACAACATCGACCACTCAGCAAGGCCAATATAGGTGGCGCCACCAAAGCAGAAGCAGAAGCAGAAGTACAGAGTCCGCCTAGCGGCAGAACGTGGAAACAAGTGGCAGATTTCTGAAATCTGGCACAGTTTAAAGTTGTTCTTCTTTTCGGCATCATCATTTCTGTCACACTCAGATCTAAAGGGGCTGTCACACTGGATCGATCGAGCGACAGTGACCGACCGACTGATATAACGAACCTATAGACAGCATTGGTACCAGTTACATAGCATCGATCGCCAGCGATCAACAACGAGGGTGAGAGATCAACTGGTCTGTGAAATCAAACCTGTCCGTTTTTCAATCGCCAGTCGATGGCAAACTTCGTACCCACCTGAATTTCAGAATTGATGCTGGAAGATTTAACTTACACAATAATGTCGTTTTAGACTCATATTTGAATGAAATAGAGTTGCACGAGTCATTTAAGGCACTTAAAACGATATCTTCTTATGTAATTTAATTTTACAAATACAAAAATAGATCGAGTTGTAGCACCTAGCAGTGGGTGTTCGAACTATAACAAACAAAAAACCTCTTCGCTCGGCCGACTGATGGAAGCTTGAAGTAAAAAGATGTAGCCTGAGATAGTAGGCATAATATTAAACCTTACATCCCAACACATGTAGTGTGATAATGTGCAGGAAATAGGCATTCGTATTCCTAATAAGGTAATATACTTTACCTCTAATATACAGTGATGAGTAGACCTAGTAAAATTATATAGGTACATAACCTATAATATTTCCGTTGATCGATGACGCTTGATGCAGTGTGACAAGGAACAGAAATTCAACCGAGAGCGCTTGATGGCAGTCGGTTGGTCTTGATCGATCGAAGCTCAGTGTGACAGGCCGCTTATAGTTGGATCCAGAACAGTGCCCTTGTTGGATTTCCTATTGATCATAGTAATGTCAGTACGTTTAATGGAACCTTCAGATGACAAACAGTTACTTCTTCATACACTTCAGACTGGTTCTTTTGTCTGATACAGTCAGCAATCTTTTTTATGAGACTGTGATGCCGATTATTTTCTAAAAGCTCCCCTTTACGGCAAATGCCAAGCACATGCGGAAGGATTTCAGTCTCGTTGCATTCACAGCAACGGGTATCTTGATTCCTGCCAGGGACGCTTCGTATTGCTATGAAGTAGCATTGGAACACTGAGATGATGACAGCAGCAGCGTCGCCAGGAATTTTATGAAGGGGGGGGGGGGCAAAATCAATTTCGGACCTCAATTTCAAATGATTAGGCTAAACACATTAATATTCACTTAGTTAACCGGATCGTTATTTTGAACCCAAGCTGAATTCGACGAGGCTACAAAGTTTTTAAGTTAACAGAATACGCTCTTTTGAGCAATGGCCTTGGTGAGATATTATTATAAATACATATTATAGTTATAATTAGTTAATACTTGCTAAACTCATTATAAAGTAATTCTATTTTTTTTTTTATTCTCCATGCCGACGCCCATGGATGACAGTCCATTCTTTGTACAGATCCAACTGTTTTATTTCTTCCAATCTGAGAAGAGGGACACACCTGTACCATTTCCATGCTTCAAATTCCTGGTCACGCAGTTTCTTTCGAAGTTTTTTAACAATAGTCTCCTCATGAGTTTCCAAGTTGAGACATTTTAAACTGCTGTATATTTCATCTTCAAAATTTCTAGATTGCTGTAACAGCATATTGGGAAAGCATTTGAGGTGATTGCATATGTTAATGTGCTGAAGAAATGCTTCCCAAGGAGCCTTCATTATGCCTAATCCACGGACCTTTCTACGAGAATATAGAATAGAATCTGGGCTGTCATTATCTATGCTAATTATTTCCGAGGTGCGCGGGAAAAGAGAGTTAAGTCCACTTTCTTGTTACTGAGAACTTAACACACTATTCCAGTCCAACATAGCTTTAGAGATGGACAAACCCATGAGGCACACATCCATAACTGCCGTACAATTTTGATTATGACATACTGGACTTAACACAAATGTAGAGAACATTTTTATCTATAACTCTATGGATATATCTCAATTTTCTAGGATGGTGGACTTAACTCTCTTTGCCCGTGCACCCCGGATTTCTTTGACTCTGCTTTTGATCAGTTTATCAACATCAGTAAGGAAGATGCGACGGATTTTCGTTAAGGGGTACATTGTAGAGGTTAAATCAAGCTTGTCCAAATATACTGATTTAATGTGTTTTTCTTGTGATCAGGTTTCAAGAATGGTGAGTTAATCACTTTCGTTATACTGGAATTTAATTTAGTTCTTACATATTCCTCATCAAGTTTAATTTCATCATTATATGTCACCCCTAAATATTAAACTCCCCTAAATATTATCCTCATCAATTGAGGATAGTGATAACCCAGTCGACGTAGTAAATATAAACTCTAAACTAAACTCTGTGGTGCTACATCTCTGAAGGGACAAGGCCTATCACCCAACCACTGCATCATGGCCGTTAATGGTGGTTTCCATGACTGGAGCCGCTACTTCTCTATCAAGTAGCTCCTCAATTTGAATCATGAGGCTGAGTGCACCCCATTCCAGACCTCCCTACTTCAGAAAAATCCGAGGAGGTACCGGGATCGAACCCGAGCCGATGGATCTCTATTCAGTGATGCTAACCACAAGACCACACCGGCGGTCCGTAGTAAGCACAGTCTTTCTCAATTTGTCATTCTCAACAACTATTGTATTAGATTTTTTTGCCATTCAGTGTAAGGCCAATTTGCATAGGATTTTGATTTATCATTCAATTATATGCATAGTAGAATTCTTATCTCTAGAAATCAATACCATATCATCTGCGAAACCAAGTGCAGCTAGATTTTCGTGACTATCCACAAGTTTATATCCATATTAAGATAGAAGCTTGCCGCCAACGTATTGAGAAGGGTCTTCATGGCATTTTGCAGTGTTTTGAAGTTCTTTGTTGGTGCGGAAACCAGATCTTGGGTTTGTTCGGGAAATTTGTGTGCATCCATTGTTCTTGGATTGTTCTTGATTCTGGATTGTCGTAACGAATCCACATTTCATCTCTTGTCACAATGGATTTCAAAAACTCGTTCCCGTGTCGAGTGACTGTCATCTTTTTCAGCAGCTGAAGAAAGATCTGGGAGAACAGCACTTCCACACCAATGAAGAACTTCAAAACACTTCAAAATGCCGTGAAGTCCCTTCTCAATATGCTGGCGGCAACTTCTATGAAGAGAATATTGGAAAGTTGGTACCATGATATGAAAAATGTCTCAATTGGAGTGCGACTATGTAGAGAAGTATCTAGAAGATGCACCTAAATGTTCCAAATAAAACAGTTGTGATTTTCACTGTGGTTTTCATTTTATGCCTCACTGGAGGTTGAAAAAAAAAATAGCCCTGACTGTTTTCTCTCCCATAAAAATTTACTTTTGAGGTTTATCAATTGGCCTAGACACAGTCGATATTATAAAAAAGTACTCAGGCTAAGTTTCACTGTAGTACGGTTTTCTGATTTGTTGTACATATCTATTACGTGTGTAGACCTGTATATTGAGAAAGACACATGAAACTATGAATTTTGTTGTTGCTAGGGTTCACGAAGGCAGTGCGATGAAATTCCCATGCCAGCTCTGTGAGAAGAAGTTTGCATATAAGAGCACTCTGTACAAACACAAGCGTCGCACCCATGGCATTGAGAATCCTCATATCTCTTCCAGCGAACCTCAGTCGGTGACATAGGTAAGGAGAGGTGATCTGTTCCATGTCCAGTGTAGTTCCAACTATTAAACTTCCAGATTACACATACATTATTTGAGTCCAATTTTTTTCATTTTAAGAACTGATGTAATATATTTAAAAATTGGGCATAATTTATAGAGAAATATTTTCAGTTAAATAATTGAAGGGCTTTTCCAAAGGACTCCATGAAATCAAAATGTTCACAAAGGAGGAACCTAAAGAAACACTTGTAATTTTAAGATAGGAACTTAATTTTTGGTAAATACCTTTTTGTTATCCATTGAAATTTTACAGATATAAGGGAAGGGAGGTGGGAATTAGAGAATCATAATACAGTAGAGTCCCGCTATTCCGAACTAATTGGGATCGAACACCGTTTGGTTTAGTGGGAATTCGGAATAGGCGGATTTTATGAATAATATCAACGTCTTGACTTGTTAAGGAGTAAGTTAAGTGCGAGGAATTGTATAAATGGAGCCGACATGTGCTGTAAGTAACCGGCTTTCATTTCAATTTGGTTTCGGGCATTTTCATCAAGCTTAGGCTCCATGTATGTCTGTATTTAACTTCTTTGTATAACAATAAATGTACGTTTTTTCACGAACATTTTTTTTAATTTCTCCTATTTTTAAGTTTAAAATATCGGTATATTTTCTGAACTGTGTTCGGAATAGGCAGATTTTTTAAATAGCGGGGTTCAGAATAATGGGATTCTACTGTATTATTATTTCAGAAAAAGTGTTGTTTCTACAATTTTGTTAAGTTCATTCACAACATTCATAAAAAAACTGTAGTAGGTAAATTTACATGTTTATGAAGCACACATATAACCCTAATATATTTTGTAAAGTAGGGTTATTTAAATATGGAATAAAGTTAAGTTAAGTTAAGTTAATATTGGTAGAACCGGGATCACATGATTTAAGTCATTTTTATGTTAAACATGTACATTTTCACTGTGTTAAATGAATTTGTAGTCCTATTTTTATAAAAATGAAATACATTGTGGTTATAATATAGATGCCAGTAATCCATGCATAGTTCAATTAATATGCTTGCACTAGGCGAGGCAACTTGAGACATATCTATTTGTAGCTCTCCTATAACGTCATTATATTTAAAATTTCACATATTCAAATTCTCTTCTGCTAGTTATATGTTATTTTGGTGAAGTTTGATGATACTTAATTTTAATTTTTATCTGAGCCATAAATTATTATTTATACGTTTATACGTATATATATATATATATATATATATATAGATACACTTATCAATTTTCATATTGTGGCAGTTTTCCGCTATGCTCTGTTTTTCTGTAATATAAGAGAGATTTTGTTTGATTTCATTCAACATTTTGGTACATTCATTTATATTTGTATTTTGCTCCTTTCCATGCCTCTGGAAATTACATAAAGATATTTTGGGTGAAACTCTCAGTACAAGGTGTCATTACGATAGCATATTTCCATGTAGTTGGAAAATAAATGATGCACAATATGGCATTGAATATCTGGGTTTAGTAGAACCACTGTTTTTCGAGGCATAGCCATAATAATGGTGAAACAAATCATTTTCTGGTCCCTTGTTTCTTGGCAATCTTTGGATTATGTTTGATACTTGAGCAGGAGTGAAACGTTTCCCAAGTACGCAAAATAACACTTGAGCGTACATGGTGCATACAATAGTTTTTAGTAAAAACTCTCTGTAAATTATATGAAATGAAATAAAAATACCATATAATTAATTATAAAAGCATAGTCAGCCATTTGTTGATGCCATATTCTCACAGCCACCTGAACTCTATGCTATAAATCAATTAGAAATGCAGATGTAGGCAAGATGGTAGTGCGAGTTTTGTAGAAATAATATAGTTATTTTGTCGTAGGCCTAAATTTGTTGTTAAATTAAGTATTTTATAAACAAAAAACCTGGTAAAGTTTGTGATTAACCTAAAGAAATGATGTTGTCTTATATTTGTTTTTTTATGGTCAAGTATTTTGTTTCAAACCCTGTTACGGTTGGTATTACTGGTCACTGCCATCTGGATTTTCCAGTTTCCATGACGACTTTACTGGCCTATTACGGTAAAAGTTACTTTACCGGCCTAGAGTGGTAAAGTGCTCCTTTTTGACATGTTAACAGTCTGACAAGCAGCTGTTTTACAGAGCGTGCACTAAAAATATTGTTTCCTCCTTGCTGTAAGTTTACTTTAATTTCGAATTTCTGATAAATGAAATTTTATTTTATGGTTTATTAATGCTAATACAAGTGTAAGGGGGCACCAAACTCAGATGGTGCTTAGGGCAACTAAGGGTCTTAATCTGGCTCTGAGGGAAACATTCTTTCAAAACAGCCTCTCTGAAATGAGTAATGGTCTACTCATTTTCAATTGCCCGTAACATTAACTGAGCCGAAAACCCGTGAGCAAATGAAAAAATACTTGCATTAAATTAGTGTCACTCATTCCCAGTACTCAGCACGGGCATACGGCGTGGGGTGTTCAGTGGGTTGAAACCCGCCCCCTCGAGAAATCTGCAATATTTGTAATATTATAACATCATGTTAGGAAAAAAAAATACTGGGTTGGCTATTACATATTTTACAATTTTGTATACATCAAAGCATTATTTATTATCGTATTTTATTAGAGATTTAAATTTCAAAACGGCAAGGTGTTGGCAGTTCTTCATGTTAATAACAATGTTGTACTTCTGATAAATAAAACTCCTTCTGGGATCTCTCTTGACGAATCGGTGGCCTGGTTATCCATGTGATGAGAGTATTACTCACATCAGTGAGTCCCACGCAAGAGTTGGCCAATGACGCGGGTCTCTGCGTCGCGGCTGGCACAGCTCCAACTCCCGAGCGTTCGGGTGAAATATCTACGCAAATAATGCCGCGGTCGTTGCAATGATTCAGGTTATCACATTTACAGTTAAAATTACAATGAAAATAACCACGTACCTCATCACAAGAGATGTTGGAAATGTCCTCCTCTTTCATCCAGACAATACTGGCACCTTTTTAGGAAATGTTCTTTCACGCGCATAAGTTCAGCTTCCGAGACAGAGTTACTTTCTCTTGTGATAGGCCTATGTGATATTCTCATCAAGTTCTTCTAACAGTATGTGAATATTATTTATGGGTAAACTTGAAAATAAAGTTTATAGGTCAATTTCCCATACACATGAAGAACTTAAAGACAATATCACAAGAGAAATTAACTCTATCTCGGAAGCTGAACTTACGCGCGTGAAAGAAAATTCCCTTAAAAAGGTGTCAGTGTTGTGCTTATGCAAGAGGAGAACATTTCCAACATCTCTTGTGATGAGGTACGTGGTTATTTTCGTTGTAATTTTAACTGTAAATGTGAGAACTTGAATCATTACACCAACCGCGGCATTATTTGCGTAGATATTTCACCCGAATGCTCGGGAGTTGGAGCTGTGCCAGCCGCGACGCAGAAACCCGTGTCATTGGCCAACTCTTGCGTGGGACTCACTGTATAACGCATCTATACGGCATTTCGCATTGGTACGTACGGTTCATTGTTGTTCCGCCTTTCAGATGGCTGTGAGAATATGACTTTAACAAATGGCTAACTATCTTTCATTATAATTAATTATACAGTATTTTTGTTTGATTTCATATAATTTAGGGAGCTTTTACCTAAAAAAATATTGCATGCACGTACACAAAAAGTTTATTGGACTCATCCAGTATTTCAGCCTCGCCTTACGCCTCGGCTGCTATACTAGATTTGTCCGTTAAAGCACTTGCGTTCTTGATACATGAATAACTATTATGTGCTCGGTACACTCACCAAAAATGAATTTTTTCTTGGCACTCCGTTGTGACCAATGACATCATTTACCTTAAATGCCTGGCGGGTTCATTTTGATCCCTTTTTGAAAACTAGGTTTTATTCCGTACTTGACATACTAAATGTCTTTAATTTGATGTCTGTGACAAGCAAATTTATACCAACAGTTAAATATAACAATAGTGCTATATAGCAACAATGACCTTTCACCAGATATTCCATTCCTAAGTTGTAATGAAAAGAAGTAAAATCTTATATGAAGAAAATTATAGTAATAGCACAGTATAGTATAACAGTAGCGAAGCTCCATACAGTTTTTTTCAACCGGCGCGACTGCAACGCTCGTAGCGGTGAGCAAGAACCACACAATATGTTACATTGTTGCTTATGTAAAATGTCAACAATATTTTATGGAAATGCTTGTGGTGCTATAAATTGCACCAACAGCCAAAGGAATTCTCCCGATTTATCTTTCTTCAGGCTCCCTAAAGATCCTGAGAGGTAAGCAAAAACAGTTATTTGTGAAATTAAATTGCAAATTTGTGATTATCATGCTTGCATCCATACTAGTGTATTTACTCCTATTTCTTTTAATTTTAGGAGCAGAAAATGGCTTGTAAATGCTATATACAACTAATTATTTTTATATGTATATCATAAATGAAAATCCTAACGATGCAAAGGTTTCTAAATATATAGGCCTCTTTACAAATACCCCACCTGACCCTACTAATTTTAAAAATGTTTTAACACGAGGTTATGTTAGGCCTATAATTTAACAAAATTAAACTGTCGAGAACAAAGATAACGTGTTTAATCCTTTACTTTTTAATAATTTATCGTGTTTAACAAAATGAAGAAAAAGACAAAAGTGTTTTTCTATTGCATCTGATACTGACCATAGGCCTATCGTGCTATATGCCTATAGAACTTTACTTTCCCCCCTAATTTCTGAACTAGTACTACTACATGCTTATTGAAATTATTAAGTTTTCTTATTTGTCAGAATTTTCAGTGTAAGTACAGTATATGTTAGTAGTAGGTCAATTCAATTCTTGAAGATGTAGGGATGTAGCTTATATGGTGGACGGAAACCGGTCTGATACTTTATAAGATATACAATGTCATCGATCTTGAAACTACAACTTCTTTACATTACCATAAAGTCTATGATTTGGTGAGTTCACCAGTATGCCTTTCCGGTAATAATCTCGTTCTGGTAATTTTAAAAATAAGAAGAAATACAGCCATATATTCGTATCTTTCCAATGCTGGAAATGGCTGTTTGCTAGTTCCATCCTGCTGGCCGCTTGGGGTGCTAGTGTCGCACGATCTGTCAAAAGGATGCATTTTCCTTTCATTAGAGCTTCGCTACTGTTATACTATACTGTGGTAATAGGTACCCCTTACGTGGATATGAAATACAGTACTGAGGACGTAATAAGTATTCTTGCACACAGTGGAGAGTTATTTTCAGATTTTGAAATAGACAATGTTCGATGTTCTGGAGAATCTTCATGTGAAGAAGGAGTAGCTTCAGATGTGAATTCAAATATAAATTTATTATTATTATTATTATTATTATTTATAATCATCATCATCATCACCATTATTATCTTCATTATTATTATCATTATATTTTTGAATTTATTGAATTTCTCATTTATATATTTCAAGTCGTACAAGTGGCCATATTCATTGTCCCGAGTGCTTCAAAATCTTTTAATACAAATAAATCTGTAAAGAATAGTACATTTATTATTATTATTATTATTATTATTATTATTATTATTATTATTATTATTTTTATTATTATAAAATTTACGAATTTATTGATCTTTTCATTTATGTATTTCAGTGTCCCAGTTGCTTCAGTATCTGTGAATACAAAATATAAATCTGAAAATAATGGTAAATTTATAAGTATTATTATTATTATATAATACTGAGATCTACAAGATATGGATTGGATTGACAAAGGTGGTGGGAGGAAAAAAAATTAAACTTTGGGAACAGAAAGATGATGTTAACATTGTGGTCTGTATATAAATAAATTATTAAGTTTTTGAATTTAGTCTTTTTATTTATGTATTTCAGGCACAGAACAAGTGGTCTTTCATCCTGGTCTCGCGATTGCTTCAGTATCTGATGCTGGCAAAGGTGTGTTCAGTACACAGGTATATTCTTTTACCAGAACTCTCTGATTTTGTATTATAAATTCCAGTATTTGTTGAGAAATGATAAGAATATTGCTTTAACAATAACTGTTTAAAAATAAAGCGATTATAGTATTAAAACACTGTAATTCGTAACGGGGATCAAATTGACCCTTTCCAGGTGTTCTTGTGTTAATAGTTTCTATATAAGTACCGGTAGATATAGAAGCATGGTTACTCCACACGAAGTCACATGATGTTGCAGAACAGTACCAGCCACCTGACTAAACGGCCCTGTAACTGTGGTGCACAAGTTAAGTTAGAACCTAATCATCATCATCATCATCATTTCCGGCTCTACAGTCCAAAACAGGCCTTGGCCTTCACTATTCTTATCCTCCATTCATCTGTATCCATAGCGATCTTTTCCTAGTTCCTACAGCGAAGAAGCTGTTGGCTGTCCTCCTTGACTGCATCTATCCATCTTTTCTGTGGCTTCTCCACGTGTCTCTTTCTAAACATTTTCCCCTTCATTTGCCTTCCTTGGGATGCTTGATTCCTCCATTCGCTGAACATGCCCAGCCTATTGTAATCTTTTAAATTTTACAACTGTAATGCTTCCGCTTCCTTATATTGCTGGTATAATTCTGTATTATATCTAATTGTCCAATCATTAATTGGTCCAAAAATCCTCCTTAATATCCTTCTTTCCAATGCATTGTTTAAATTTTCAATGTTTTTGGTTTTTGGGCTTTTTATATAATCTAATCTTGGTATGTGGGTGAACATTTTTTATTTGAACATTGATAATAATGCATATGTTCTATTAGCCTTCATTATTCTATTCTGTATTTCTTGTAATAAAGTTAGAACCTAAAGTGGCATCAAATTACCTATAGGCTCTAAATTATTAGGACTGTAGTTTTTGGAAACAACGATAAGCGCAAAATTTTACAGAATAGCTTTTCTTAACTATACTGCCAGGCAAAAAAAAGATTACCGTTATTCTTAAGTATCCATTGGTGGACATTTGCTTCTGCAACACTGAACGTGGGCTGGTTTCCTTTTTTGTCAGCATGTAAGATAACACTCATTGAATGACAGTTGTTTGGTTCTTTCCCCATGAGAAGCTACCATTCTCGCTCATTTCTAACTTCTTACTAAATTATCTTTTAATTATTTGCAAATTTCTTTCTCACCACCTCATAACAGTTTATAAACATGAAAGCTGACAGAGAACAGAACTTATGGTAGGCCTATAATAAAATATTTTGCTCATATTTTGTCTGTTTGCTTTCTATGTATTAAATATTTGGGTGTGCCTTACATTCAGAAATCAACATAGTATCATGTTACTTAGATAAGCAATATAGTATCTAGCTCATGTGTTTTGTATGAAACCTGTAAGTTAAACACCTTTAAAAAATGAGAAAACCTAATTTTAGTTTTTCAGGAGCTGAAAATCTATTGCTTTGGAATTAGATCATTTCACTTTCCAAAAAGAATATTCCCCGCATATATGGAATGGCATTCACCGCAATATAGCTTGCTGTAGGTTATGAGGTATGGGATTCTCAACTAAGGAATCAGGTTACATAATAAAACCACATTACTCAATTTTTTTTACAAAACCTTGTGTATTGTTTCCTATGAAAAATATCATTAAAAAATAGGATTGGTCAATAGGATTATTTTCTTATAATGTAAAAACATTGTTTTCACAGCAGCAAGTTATGAAGGAGTGAACTGGAAAAGCTAATACAACACAGGTATAATTTTTTGTATAAGCTGTATATTATGTTTTCTGATCGGCTTTTATTGTTTAAGAAATCCACAGGCAGACCTATAGACAGGGTTTGAATCAAACATTTTCACGAGGGGGGAATCAAATGTGGGTCCAGTGTACTAACATAATTACGAGGGTGGATCGAAAAGTAACGCACAGTCATTTTTTTCTGCATTGGTATTGCGGCTGGGATGTTGAACTTTCACCAAGATGGAGTTTGAAGCTTCCGCTACGGATGCTATTTTGTTCTCATGTGTAGCTCTAGCGAGAGAAGCGTGAACTATGTAACAAAGATGGCACACATTTACTATCTCCACTTGTGAAGAGCAGCGAGTTGTAGTGCGATTTTTATGGGCTGAAGGGCATAACCTGAGTGAAATTCACAGGGACATGCATGTCAAACTTCTTCACGATAATGCTCACCCCCATGTTGCTGCAGCTGTTTGTGAGAAAATCAACAAATTTGGTTGGGAGGTGCTTCAGCATCCTCCATACAGTCCAGACTGGCATCGTCGGACTTTCATTTGTTTGGTCCCATGAAGAAATTGCTGGCCGGCAAACGCATTGCGTCAGATGCAGAAGTGAAAACAGCAGTCCGCAGATGGCCATACTCCAACCGAATGGACTTCTATGAACAGGGTATTTTGAAACTGGTATCACGATGGGAGAAATGTGTTGAGAAACTTAGACAAAAGATGTCCCTTCATGTGTGCATTTGTTTGTAATTGTACCTATTAAACTTTTCGTAAAAAATTATTGTGCGTTACTTTTCGATCCACCCTTGTATATTTTGCTTAATATAAAAATTAATGTAGTAATACCAGATAGTTGAAAAGAAAACTTTTTGAACAGATATAAATAGGCCTATTCTTTAACAATAAGAATGTTCTCACTGAATTTACAGGAACAGTTTGCTTTGATGTGACGAAATGCTGGAAGACTCTTTCCTGTGAGGAGTGTTTTTTGCAGAATGATGTCCAGCCCTTACCCTCTCTGCTGCAAATCTTTTGACGTGACATATTTTCAATGTCTAGGCCAAAAGCTAATTGAACATAATGAATAACAAGAGGTACGTGGGATCTGTTTAAAGAATGAATGATGCAGTGGCGGTTCGTAGCTAAAATTAATGGCAGTGCTGCTCCAGAAAATTTTAAACCTTTGTTTTAAAATTGTATAAAAGGAATCCCTTGATCAGCCATGGTTAAAGTTTTCTGTTAAATAAAATACAGTGCCTTATTTTTGACTGGTGGCCGGCGAGAGCCAGGAACGGTGAGAAACATTGTGTGCACGCAGCTACCTCCCGCCGGCTGGCCACCAGTAAAAAATAAGGCACTGTAGAATAGCTGGAAAGAAGATAATAATCTAATTCTACACTTCATCACATTCAAGAATATGGTACGTGGTTTTTAAGCACAACACATGCGGAGCAAAAACAAATTAAAAAGAGAACACTACGAATATGCCACGGCTGGCACTGTGGAAGCGACAGTGCTCTCTCTCCCTCGCAGCTGCAGTATGCACCTTCCTATGTCGGCATGTGCACAACAGTCAAACACCATGCCGCTGATACTGTGAAGTGCACAGTTCCATACAAAGATTTTCTTTTCTCTTTTTAATAAACTGGGGTATGGCTAAGGGCATTAATCTTAAGGGTTATATATTGTACAAGTATAAAGAAAGAATTATAAAGAAAAAAAGGACTCATTGTATCAAATGTTATCAATAATATCAAGTGCAAGTAGGGGGTGCTGCAGTTCCACTGTGCCTATACACAGCCACCACTGGAATGATGGTACATATCTTTGCAAATACTGTGCTGTAACATTGATTGAAATGACCTCCCTTTCTTATATGCAATATAATACGTGAACGCCACTTAATGTAATCGTGGATAATGTCATCAATCGGGTAATGCTGTCACTTTTATTGAATTGAAGGGAAATTGCGCCCAATGGGCATGGGCGTCCGCAGAAATTTTGTCAAGGGGGGCCAATGAACGAATTACTGCCAGCACCACCATCACTATGCTATTACAACCACTTTATTATTATTATTATTATTATTATTATTACCGTACTATTCATATTATTATTGCTATTATTATTACTGTTCATATTATTGCTATTATTATTATTATTATTATTATTATTATTACATAATCAACATCCTTCATTTACTGTAGCTGGACTATGGCCATGGATACAAAGAAAACATCTGATGTACACATTCACATGACTTTTCTTACACCTTACAATATCTATTATTCATATAAAATATAAAATCTTCAGTGTAATTAAATGTTTGGTTATAAATGGTTTTCAGTAATTATTCCTACAAGCTAATATTTAGTCAGCTCGTTTTCATCCAAACAACGCGAACATACAACAATATTTGGAGACTTAAACCTCACTTCACATTAGCTGCTTATAGTCATTTAATTCAGAGGTTTATGTCCAAACAAAATTTCCAGGGAGGGGCAGCGGCCCTACCCTGCCCCCCTTCCGGACGGCCATGCCAATGGGCAGTGTAGCCTGTTAGTCCTCGCTACAGAACGATGTCAGAGATTCATTTCTAAGCGCACAGTACACCACATGGTATCTCTCACACTGCCTTTCACATCATTCACATATACACTTTGTGTCTGGCTGATGAAACTTCTTGACTCTACAAATCCTATAATGAAAGCCATGCATGGCAAAATGCGTGACGATATGTCTAAGTTCATACTTCCCTTTTTCCATTCGTCATTGGTCATAGCGTCTGTACTGTAGAAATCATTCCATATCTCTTTCTTCTTCAACTTTAACCTCTGTAGTAATTGTTCATATCCAGGAGTGGAAGGCAGCAGTAGCCTGAAACCGAGCTCTTCGATGAAGAATAACTCCCCGCTCAGTTCATACACCAGTCTTGATGGGGTAAATTTTGAAACACACAGAATCTTCTTTAAAAATAATGCCTTCAATCTTTCCAGTTGTTCTAGATTACTCAATTTCAGATGTGGCCAAATAATTTCTAGTCCATATGTTACTATAGGTATAATCTTTAGTTGAAAAAGCTTCAGTGCAGTTTCGATGGATAGCCTATTTAGATGCTTTATGTCATTTGTAGCTCTAATTCCAGCAATTACTCGGTCGTTAATGTGTCGGGTGAATACATTCCTGGTGGTTTGAAAAGGAACACCTAGATATTTAAAGTCTGGCATGCTTTTTAAGGGTCTTTCATCTATATAAATCGTTGCCGCTTTTCCTCCCTGTCTAAATGTCATAGTTACAGTCTTTTCTTCGTTTAGAGCTTGCTCGTTTTCTTCTATTCATTTCATCACCAGATCAAGTACTTTCTGCAGCTCCTCCTGAGACTCGGAGGTTAACACCATGTCATCCGCATACATATGCAGAGTTACTCTTTCTGGAATAATCTTTGCAATATCCGCTGTAGCTATGATAAAAAGTGCAGGGCTTAGAGGGTTGCCTTGTAGTACACCGGTTGTCTGCTCAATTAGTCTTGATGACACAAGTCCATCACTGATTTCTATGTAATTTGAAGCTAAAATATTTCTGATGAGACGCTTTGTGAGAACATTTCCACTTACTAGGCTATCCAGTTTCTCGACTAGGACTTTCCTGCTGATAGAGTCAAAGGCTTTCGAGAGGTCAATAAAGATTGCATGTAGCTTGCCCTTTGCGACTGCCAATGCTGTCTCTATTTAAACTGTAAGCACTGAATTGCCTGTATAGTACTCCTTCCCCTTCTAAAGCCAAACTGGGCTTCCGGTAGTTTATCATCAACTTCACTGAATAGACGCTTGCATAAGAGTGACGTTAATATTTTAAACAGTGTGTACTCAAGCGCAATACCCCATATATGCGTTTGGGTCTTTGACACTTCCTTTCCCTTTGTACAACATTCTGATTACTGACTTCCTCCATTGGAGCGGAATAGTACCCTGTCTCATACACTCATTCATGACAGAAGTAATTGCTCTTCCTAGTACTGGTAACGCAATTTTAATGTTTTCATAGAAAATCTTATCTGGACCACAAGCCTTGTTATTCTTAGCCTTTGTTATAGCCTCTTCTATTTCTTTTACTTCAAACATTTCTGTTTCCATTTCCAGTTGATCCTCAAAATCCTCATTCTGGCTGTTGTTTGGCCGGGTGTCTCTATTTTGTAGCAATCCACTCATGTGTGTTTCTCACGAGTCTATTGGTATACTCCTGCCGTACCTAGGCTGTCTTGGGCAGAGAGCTTTATATGAATTTTGTTGGGCTGTCTTTATTAGTTTTTGTTCTTCTTCTTCTTCTAGCGTTTTCATTTCTCTAACAAGACTTTTGTATTCTCTCCTTTTCCTAGCATACTCCTGAATAAGCTGTTTGTTTTGAGATGCTAGCGCTCTATGAAGGGCTTCCAGGGTGGTTTTCCTAGCTAGATAACAAGTTTTGTTAAACCATGGTTTTGTCTTTCTTGTTCGGTTTTCCAGAACGTCAGTCCCTTTCAGTAGCTTTTCCAATGTGGAAGCAGCTCCATCCAGGTTGCCATCTAGAGCCATTTTTGAGACCATGAGGTTATCATTTTCACATATTTCTTCTTGCAGAGTCTTCCTTGATGTCCTTGGGAGTTTCTGTTCTCCTTGATTTTCGTACTTTCCTATTTCAAAAGTAGTTTTCACCAATTGATGTTTCCTCTGCACTGTTGGTATCACTTCCTGTCCCTTTGTTCTCACTTTCCCTCCGTTCATGAATACTAGATCTATAGTGCTAGCCCCGTTTTCACATATGTATGTTCTGCTCTCTTTCTTGTTCACCATTGAAAGTCCCTCCTTTTCCAAGAAAGTTATAAGATCTCTTGTTTTCTGTGACGGTGTGTCAATCCAACAATTTAGGTCTCCTGCTAGTATAATACTGGCATTTCATTCTATAGTGCTTAGTGCGGTACTTATCTCGTCGATGATTTGGTGGGAGTGGAAGTTCGGTTGAAAGTATACACATATTAACATGCACAACTTGGTTTTCACTACAAGTACATTGTTAGTTTCATGACTTACTCTAAAAGGTGCAAATTTTGGTTTTAACAAATATGTTAAACCTCCTTTTGGTGTACCTAAAGGTCCTTGCTCTGCCATTCTGTGAATTATATAATGTTTAGTTGCATTCCACTCTACAGTCAAAAAAGTTGCCACCAGTAGGACACTATCATAATCATCAAAGATCTCCTCAGGTGCCGAATTAATAACACTCCTTAATCCTTCAACATTCCATAGCAAGATGTTCACTTCACAAGGCTCAGTCTCTTCCTTCACTATTCTTGTCTTTTGAAATCGAAACTACCCAGTATAATATGTCTTTTCTCTGTTTATCGTCTTGTGGTGTTGGGGCCCCATTTCTTGCTAGATGTCATTGCTTCTTTTTGCTGCCGGTTAGTAGTTGAGGATGGCTCCTCTGGCAACTCCTTCTCCTCTCCGAAACATGAATCTTCTTACGAGCACCCCTTCTGGCCAGAATGTTGGGACTTCGGTTTTATCCTTATGTCCAAACGCCATTCCAACTTTGAAAGCTTTCAGGTTTCCTCTTGTAGTTAGTTCCTCGCAAATTATGTCTCCTGTTACGCTGTTCTTTGTCATGTATTGGGTGACATTTTCTGCTTTCGTGTCCTACCTCAGACGGCCTACATATAGCCATGCTTTCCTTTCCGCTCCTTGCAATTCTCCCTCCTCTTCGGGCTTTGTGCCTATTGTGATAGTCTCGTTCCTGTTTGTCCTTCATCTTCTCGATTCTACTCTTGTCCAGGTTTGGTCCTCTTCCTCTTCATTGTCAGAGCTTGAATTATCTACCTCCTGCTCTGCCTCGTTCGTACTTATCTGGTTAGTACTTCCTGTTAATTATAATTAAGGAATCACGCACATTGTGCATTATCTTAACCTACTGACAAACACCCAGTCCTGAACCCGGGAAAGGGATTTTTCACTACTGAAAAATCCCCGACCCGGCCGGGAATCAAACCCGGGCCGCCGGAGTGGAAGGCAGGCGTGCTACCGACTCACCCACGGCGACGGACTACTTCCTGTTAATGAGTCGCTGTTTTCTTTTGGTTCACTAGTACCTTTTTGTCCCCGTTCTGTCTACCCTCCTGCCTTGGAGGTTGGGAGGCTGGGTCCTTGTGCCATGTTTTCTTATTCATGTCATAATTTATAAAGGAACCTTTCTTGTCCTTCTCCGTCTGCTCTACTCTAGTTTGTGAAATGGCTTTCCATATATCTTCTGCTATAATCGACTTCATGCACTCTTTCATGTTTCTTGTTTCCTCTGCCAATTCTTTTAAGTCCTCTTTTCCGTTTTTCCTCATAGTTAGGTCGTCTCTACACTTTTTACACATCCACATTAGTGTGGTGCTCGGCTTGTTCAATGTGGCAAAGTCTCCCGCATTTAATCCTGCGCAGTCTTTTTGAAACCATCTGCTGCATCTTCCATCGCAGCCAACGGCATCGTCTGCGTCAGAGATTTTCCTTTTGCACTGCCCGCACGGGGCGTTGCCATCCTTCCTCCCTGTTCTTTTTTCCCTGTCATCTCTCCTTCCATCGATTCCAGGTCGACAGCTTTTCTCTTTGCTTCTTGTTTTCCCGCCTTCCCAGGGTCCCTGCCAGTCACTTTTATGAAGTCCTGTATGTATTAATACTGATACTTTGAAAAAATATGATCAAAGATTAGGTTTATGTTATCACATTTTCCTTTTTGCGGCTTTATTTCCAAGTACTGTACGTCATTCAAAATTTCGTTTTTAAGGGTTTCGTTTGTAACTCAACTGTATTGTGTCGTACTGGAGTAGCAATATTGTTCCTAGCTCACAGGATGACCAGTTCGAGGAGGTGGCATTACCTAACTTTCTCTTTTAAGCAATAAAACATGTTTCACCCCCATTGGCAGCTTGTAGCTAAAATTGATGGGAGTGCTACTCCAGAAAATTTTAATAATAGTAAAATCAGGTAAACTGATGTAACAAAGTGCCAGAATGCTTTTGTTTAATCTGTTGGGGTCGGACGGAAAATTATCCGGTCCGAGGGCAAATGTACGGTATCAGGACCGTGAGGAGCAAATGTTAGGTTAAGGTACTTCTCAAATAGGAATAACATAAGATAGGAAAGATTAGCCACCTCTGAATAGCTAGTGAGGACCAGATTCGAATGAATCAAAATGAGAGCAAATAGACTGTAACCTCAGGACACTGGTATCAGGAATCCACGGACTACTTAAGGAAAACAATTGAAATATGAAATAATCACAACTTACTAGATTCACACACAATAATTATTGAAACTAATTGAAAAGAAACACTGATACATAAGATGAAAGAGTACGTTATCACACGTGGTTGTAAATATTAATTTCTTGGAAAACTTGATAAATAATATCTTAAAATGCGTAGATTAACTTGCTCTTGAAGTTAACACTAAACTTTTGCATGTAGTTTAGTCGTAAAAGCTGATATAAGCACTGGAACATGTAGCGTTGGTTGCACAACTGTTGCGTAATATCAAACTTCTGTAATTCGGAGAATTCACTCGCGAATATGATGAATAATATGTAATTATGTATGAATAATTACTGAGAGCCACAATTGCGCACAATTGTGACTATTCACCGCTTCCAGAGCAAGTTTAATGAAACTTGGTAGAAAAAGCGGGAATGACTCGAGCCTACTAGATACACTGTTATCTGCGTGAGGTCTCGTACAATACTAACTGGCGTGACGCTACACCACCACATATAACAAAAGAAATTAGCAAGTCATGCATGATCCCACAATGCCTTGAGGCGGGAATAAAAGGACAATCAAAGCGGGACATTGCAAGCGGATAATTTGAAACATTCTAAAGTAGAAACATGTTGCTTGCGCGAACATACCGACCCCTTTGAACTATTTAGTTCAACAAAATAGATAAAGAGCAAGCTATGAAAAATACATTCAAATGGAAAAATAACATAAAGGAAAACACTTATTATATACATCACAATAACACAGTTTATCTCCGAAAAGTAAAACCTTATTGTGTAAGGAGGAAAACCAAAAAAACACTTATTACAATGTAACGGTTTGTCTACACTATAATTGCTTGTAAAACGATAAAGAGATATGAAATATTGATTGCACTGTATTACACTTATTATTGATCTGGCAATGGACATAATTTCACTACTGGGCGCTTATATTCGCCACTAGGAGTGCGAACTGTCGCCACACGAATTAGACCGTCTTCTCCATATCTGATGCAGATGATTTTGTAGACTTTGCCATTTTTTAAGACACTTCATATCGTAGAAAGGGCCTAACAGGAGTTACTCTGTAGTTAGGAAGATTGCCCATCAGCTGTTAATCAGATTGTGCCTTTAGTTTATAGCAAGTCAGACACTTGTGTAGAACAGATTTCACCAGTCTGCGCACGCAAGGGATCCAATATGCTTGTCTTAAAGAGGCTATCGTAAGCTGATATGAAGCATGTAAAAGTTTAAAATGCTCATGCTTTACAATTAGAGCAGTTAGATGATGCTTGGTTGGCAATATGATCTGATGTTTAGCATCATATGCAAGATGAGATTTATCTATGCGACCACCAACTCGTAGAAGACCATTTTCGTCCAGAAATGGTGTTAATGTATGAATAGAACTTTTAGCAGAAGTTTCTTTCATATTTTTAAGATTTGCAATTTCACTCTTAAAAGATAAATGCTGAGCACTTTTAACACAAGTTTGTAAAGCTTGTTGAAGCTCTTCAGCTGTAATAGGTCCATGAAATTTTGTTTCATGGCGACATGCAGCAATAAATCTATTCATGTAGCATGTTACTCTTTGCAGGCGTCGGAGATCTGAGAATGTTGTAAGAAAATGTTCTCTCTCCTTTGTTGACACCAGACAGACATTTGTAAGTTGTTCTGATGAATCAGGAACACTTAATTGTTGTGGTTGTTTTGGCCAGGATGTCTCTGGTGAAGATAACCAGTTAGGACCGTGCCACCACAAATCGATTTCAGATAACTGCTCACAAGAAATTCCCCTTGAGACGAGATCTGCTGGATTTTCATGTGTGGCAATGTGTCGCCATGTAGCAGTCTCCGAAAGTTCTTGTATCTGTGACACACGATTTGAAACAAAGGTTTTCCACTTTCGCGCATCAGTTTTGAGCCAAGAAAGTACCACAGTAGAATCCGACCACAAACGATTTTGTGAAGGTTGTACCTTGAGGTCACTTAGCACTTTGTTGTATAATTTAGCTAGCAGAAGTGCACCACAGAGTTCAAGGCGTGGAATGGTTTGCTTCTTTAGAGGAGAAACCTTAGATTTTGAACATAATAATTGAACAGTGGTTTCACCTTCACTATTTACAGAACGAATATATATACAAGCTCCATACGCCTTCTCGGAGGCGTCACAGAAACCATGTAATTGAATGTCCTGCACTGTACCAGATGTAAGCACATATCTGGGAATACGCAAGGTGTGAACAGTAGCTAATGTTTCACAGATTTCCAGCCATTTCTCCACCAGATGCACAGGTACGGTTTCATCCCAGTCTAATTTCTCAATCCAGAGAGATTGCATAAAGATTTTAGCATTTATAACAATAGGACTAGCCAATCCTAGCGGATCAAAGATAGATGAAATAAGTGAAAGGATATTTCGTTTGGTTAGTTTACCTTGCACATGGGTTTGGAGTGAAGGATGTGATTGGATCTGGAATTTATCATTAACTGGATGCCAAAGTAAGCCTAGGGCATGTATGTTTTCATTGTTATCAAGTGCCAGGGGCAATTGAGTTTCTCGATGTGAAGGAGGTACTGATTCCAATAAAGCTTCATGATTGGAGCACCATTTTCGCAGAGGAAATCCACCACAATTGAGCATATCTGTAAGCTCCCTTTGCAGTTTCAGGGCTTCTTGGATGTCATTGTGGCCTGCTAAACAGTCATCAACATAAAATGATTCCCGTACTGCCTGAGCAGCAAGCGGATACTTCTCTTCTTCTTCTAGCGCAAGCTGATGTAAAGATCTTATGGCCAAAAATGATGCAGATTTGGTACCATAAGTGACAGTAGTTAGAGCGTAGTCTTGTATGGGTTCATTAGGACTTGAACGCCACACAATTCTTTGAAGATTCTGATCATCTTTATGCATCCTTACTTGCTTGTACATTTTAGAAATGTCTGCTGAAAATGCATACTTGTAGGTGCGGAACCGAAGTACAATAGATGAAAGATCGTCTTGTATAGTTGGCCCTAGTTTCAAGATGTCGTTCAATGACTTGCCTGAAGACGACTTTGCTGAGGCATCGAATACAACTCTGGTTTTCGTGCTAGTTGAACTAGGCTTTATAACAGCATGATGCGGCAAGTAGTAACATTTTTCTCCAGGCTGAGGAAGTGAAACCTTCTTCATGTGGCCTAGATTTTCATACTCTTCCAGAAATTTGGAATAGTCTTCTTTTAAGCTAGGGTTAGCTTCAAGTTTGCGTTCCAGGTGTCCTAAGCGTTTTATAGCTTGTTGCCTAGATTCGCCCAGAGAATCTACAGGTTGATTCTTGGGGAGTTGCACTACGAATGCACCATCAGTTGCACGAGTGGTGTTTTCTACGTAGTGTTCTTCACATTCACGTTCTTCTTTGGTGTGTACTGCGCTGGGGAAGTCTTCCAGCTCCCAAAATTGCCTTAGTTGCCTGTCCACGTTGTCGACAGTTACAAACAAGTTATGCTGTGAGAACGTCACCTTCTTGTTTTTAATGGCAGACTTAGGAACTGTACCACTGATTATCCAACCAAGCTCGGTGTTGGTCAGAACAGGCTGATTTGGTTTAACTATTCTTTCGTTTGTGATTAATTGGAAGAATAAGTTGGCACCAATTAGCAATTGTACATCACCAGGTACATGGAATTTAGGGTCAGCTAATGGAAGTTCACTGGGAATATTGAATTTGTAGGGGTCAATTTGGACAGCAGGAAGCTTATTTACAATGTGAGGTAGAACTAGGCAGTTTAGGTTAGCTTGGAAAGCGTGGATCCTGGATCTCATATTAATAGTGATGCTGTGACCACAAGCTGAGGTGCCATTAATACCTCTTATGTGAGTCTCCACTGCGCTAGTTGGTAATTGTAATTTCCTTGCCAAATCTTCCGTGATGAAATTAATCTGACTACCAGAATCAAGCAAAGCTCTGCATTTTACCAGTTTTCCATTTTTGTCTTCTATTTCGACCACTGCAGTTGCAAGAAGAATTTCACATTGGCTAGCCTTTTCTTTTATAGAACAGTAACTAGCTGGAATGTTTGTTGCCGTGCTGGCTGTAGAACTTTCTGAAGAAGGATTCTGGTGAGAAACCATTTCACTTGAATGTGTGTCATTGTGTAACCATTTACTATGAAAGCCTTTCCCACATTTGCAAAACGATTTTAGCTTGCACTGATCTCTTCTGTGGTTAGGAGAGAAGCAGTTAAAACACAAGCGTTTAGATTTAATGACATTCCATCGTTGTGATACACTTAGTTCTTGGAAGTTCTTGCAATTTAATAAATTATGATTATCATCGCAGCATGGGCACGTGTCTTCTTTTGTCGCAACATAAGAATGACGAGTGTGTTTCTCTGACTTCTTCTTCGTACTTTGCTCACCTTTGTGCTTAGATGGGCTGGACGTGTTGTTTACATCTGCCAATACTTCAAGGGAATTTGCCTTAGCTTCTAAAAACTTGATGAGGTCTTGAAGTGGTGTGAAGTTCTGAGAATCAATTCTTCCTTCCCATTCTTTTCGTACACTCTCACAAAGGCTGTCCAAGATTAACTGCATAAGCATAATATCTTGTAATGGTATCTCTACATGTAAAGCTTCCACAGCATATATGTTGCTTTGGAATTTGTTAAGAATATTACGAAGATCATTCACATTTTCACTCTTCATCGTTGGTAAAGAGAGTAGATTACGTACGTGAGTTGTGGCAATAATTCTTGTATTGTCGTACCTGGAACATATTAGATTCCATGCTACACTGAAATTTTCACTAGTCACTGGTAGATTTTTTATCAGTGCGTGTGCCTGGCCCTTTAATGATGACAGAAGGTAATGCAATTTCTGTATCGGTTCTAAAGCTGCATTATTGGCTACAAGACTGCCGAACGTGTCTTGGAAATGCTTGAACGTTGTGATGTCACCAGAGAAGGTTGGAAGCTGTATAGCAGGAAGTTGTATTGGCCTATTGTTGCACTGACAAGTATGATGTGAATTAGCACTGTTATGAGATCGCTCACTGCCTACTGGACTTATGCTACGAAGTGGCTGTTCATGCTGAACAATGAGCGCACTAAGTTTAGATTTCAACAGATCATAACTACTTCTTATCTCTTCGTCATACTGCATGTGAACTTCGATGTCTTCTTCTTCTACTATTAGCGATTCAATTTCAGCTTGTACAGTTTCATATTTATCAAAAAGATTATTGAGGCTGTCATATTTAACTTTAAGATGAAACACATCAACTTCCTCCTGGAGGCTATCGTAGAATTTCTGAATAAAGGTGATTTTTCTCTTGATGAAACCCCTTTTCTTGATCAGATCCTTGATTTGACTCTCCATGATGATATAATGATATTATTTGTAACACTTTGAGAATTTTGTATAGTTGTCACTGCACATGTGATGTTCTGGTGTGATGATCACTGCCTTCTTGAAGTCTTTTGAGCTGTTGTGTTTTCTGTAGTACTGAAGCACTGCCGAATAGATGATACAGAGTTTATGTACTAGAAATCGTAGCTCTTGAATACGCGGATGCCGTCGCGGTTGAGTCTGCATACAATGAACGAGATCGATAAGACGAGACAAACCATAATATGTGTGTGAATAATGAAATTGTTTCTTAGTAGTCCGGTCCGTTGAGGAACCAAATGTTGGGGTCGGACGGAAAATTATCCGGTCCGAGGGCAAATGTACGGTATCAGGACCGTGAGGAGCAAATGTTAGGTTAAGGTACTTCTCAAATAGGAATAACATAAGATAGGAAAGATTAGCCACCTCTGAATAGCTAGTGAGGACCAGATTCGAATGAATCAAAATGAGAGCAAATAGACTGTAACCTCAGGACACTGGTATCAGGAATCCACGGACTACTTAAGGAAAACAATTGAAATATGAAATAATCACAACTTACTAGATTCACACACAATAATTATTGAAACTAATTGAAAAGAAACACTGATACATAAGATGAAAGAGTACGTTATCACACGTGGTTGTAAATATTGATTTCTTGGAAAACTTGATAAATAATATCTTAAAATGCGTAGATTAACTTGCTCTTGAAGTTAACACTAAACTTTTGCATGTAGTTTAGTCGTAAAAGCTGATATAAGCACTGGAACATGTAGCGTTGGTTGCACAACTGTTGCGTAATATCAAACTTCTGTAATTCGGAGAATTCACTCGCGAATATGATGAATAATATGTAATTATGTATGAATAATTACTGAGAGCCACAATTGCGCACAATTGTGACTATTCACCGCTTCCAGAGCAAGTTTAATGAAACTTGGTAGAAAAAGCGGGAATGACTCGAGCCTACTAGATACACTGTTATCTGCGTGAGGTCTCGTACAATACTAACTGGCGTGACGCTACACCACCACATATAACAAAAGAAATTAGCAAGTCATGCATGATCCCACAATGCCTTGAGGCGGGAATAAAAGGACAATCAAAGCGGGACATTGCAAGCGGATAATTTGAAACATTCTAAAGTAGAAACATGTTGCTTGCGCGAACAAATCAGTAAAAAATTAATTGCAATTATGATGTGCAGAGAATAAGTTATTTTTGTTATCGATTTCCGAGTTAAGCTGCAGATCGATTCATTAAGCAGGACTTACGGAAGAACAAAGTTTGATACTTAACATAATTCAAACTCGTATACACTGATATAAGACATTCTTAAAATATGTCAACATTTCACAAAATAAACCGTCGAAGAACTCCCCCTAATTATTTCAGAGTAATATATCTTCTGTATATAACAGTATTCAACTTGATCAATGAAATAAACATCTGACTAGTTACTAATCAAATGCAAAGGGATGTGTCATGGCTAACTATTGCAAATTCCAAAGCCGTATATGAACAGTGTAAAACGATATGTTGTCAGGATAACAGATTTGCATTTGTTAAATCCTTTATAATATATTACCATAAAATAGGCACTAAATTGGGCATTACTCCGATACCGGTCAACCAATTTTATCCAATATCAATAGATGTCTTCCCATGGACATTATAAATGTGTATACCAAGTTTCATAAAAATCCGATAAAGCATATTTGAGTTACCACGTTTTTAAAATAGACAATAAATTGGGTTTTACTCCAGTACCAGTCAACCGATTTGGTCCAATATCAATAGACGTCTTCCCATGTACATTATAAATGGGTATACAAAGTTTTATGAAAATCCGATAAAACATATTTGAGTTATTGCTACTTTCTGAGATATTACCATAAAAGGCACTAAATTGGGCATTATTCCGGTACCGTTAAACCTATTTGGTTGATTATCAATAGATATCTTTCCATGCACATTATAAATGCGTATACCAAGTTTCATAAAAATCCAATAAAGCGTATTTGAGTTATTGCGCCTTTAAAATAGGCACTAAATTGGGCCGATACCGGTCAACCGATTTTATCCAATATCAATAGATGTCTACCCATGGACATTATAAATGCGTATACCAAGTCTCATGAAAATCTGATAAAGCATGTTTGAGTTATGGCGCCTTTCTAATATAATCTATTAAAATAGACACTAAATTGGGCATTACTCCGGTACCAGTGAACCAATTTGGTTCAATATCAATAGGGTTCTTCCCATGAACGTTACAAATGCGTACAGCAAGTTTCATGAAAATCCAATAAAGCGTATTTGAGTTATGACACAGACAGACAGATGGACAGACATTTTCCCGTCCCCCACACAATCTCATGAAGTACCATTCTGGCACTTAATAAAAGAAAAGCTCCCAATGGGCATTAAGTAGGAGAAAGTTGTGCACAATGTGTGGCTTCTTGGATCCTTAAGAGGCAAAACTGCGTCAGGGATTCTTGTCTGTATGCACAGGTCACAGTATCCATTTGTCCTGCACAGCCTATGGTAGAACCCATGAACTACGGATTTGGTGACAGAGTGTCGTAGTTCATAGCCTCCTCATGTCCATTCTTGGTTGATCATAGCATTGGTGGAGTAGAAGTCACTCCATATCATGGTCCTCTTGGACTGCAGCTCTTTGAGTAGTTCCCCATAGCTTCTTGTATGGGTTAACAGGAGAAACATCTCTCTGGTTAGAACATATACCAGGAGAGATGGCGTGTGTTTGGATACCCCGAGGACACTTTTGGGGTATCTCGCCTTCAGGCTCTCCAGTTGACTCAGTTGTCTCTTGGTCAGAAGTTCCCATATCAGTTCCAGGCCATAGGTGGCCATTGGGACCAGCTTCACCTCGAATAATGTCTTGGCTGTATCCAGTGAGAGGTGCTGCAGATGCTTGATTTCATTTATGGCTCTTATCGCTGCTGTGATTCTGTCTTGCAGGTGTATCGTGAAGGTTGCACCTGTTGCTTGAATTATGCCTAAGTACTATTGGCTGTCATCAGCTTTTGTTCCTTGCACATTATGTATTCCTTTTTGGCCAGTCTCCCTCCTTTTTTGAAGACAACTAGTTCTGTTTTCCTGGTGTTTAGTTCCATTTCATTTTCCTCTACCCACTCAGCGATTAGGTCCATTGCCACTTGTACCTCTTCTATGCAGTCTGAAGCTAGGGCCATGTCATCTGCATATATGTACACCCTTACGTTTTGGGTGTTGATTTTCTTGGCCATGTCGTGCATAAGCACGTTGAACAGAAGTGAACTTAGTGAGTCACCCTGCAATACTGGTAGCCCATTCGTTTGAAGTGTCCTTTTAGACTTGCTGATGTTGTTATAGATCTGCACATAGTTTTCTGTTAAGATGCTTGATACTAGTCTTGTTAGCCACATGCGACCGATCAGGTCTTCCAGTTTCTTGAGCAGTTTTTTCCTGTTTATGGCATCAAAGGCTTTGGAGTAATCTATAAACACCACATACATTTCTCTTTGCTTCTGCGCAAGGGTGTTTTGTATGTCTCGTAGTAGACGCCCGGCTGCCATAATGGTTGACTTTCCGGGTCTGAAACCAAATTGCTCCTCATGCAGCAGCGGTTCTACTAATTTTCCAATTCACTGTGTTAATAGTTTGGTCAATAGTTTGAAAGCGGTTGCCTCCAGCACAATACCTCGATATGAGTTTGGTGTGCTCGTTTCTCCCCTTCCTTTATATAGCATTTTTACGACTGATTTTCTCCATGATGTTGGGATGCAACCAGTTTCTAAACACTTATCAGATCTGTCCACACAGTCAAGGAGATCAATTGATGCTTTCAGGTGTTCATTGTAAATGCCATCTGGTCCTACTGCTTTGCAGTCTTTCATACTTTTGATGGTCTTCCTTACTTCCTCTAGCATGAAAGGTCTGCAGGGTTCTATTTCTCCCTCCAAGATTGTCGTTATCATATTCTTGTTGCAGAGTACTTTTTCTGTGTGCTCCACCCAGGTTTCCATGGGGATGTCTGCCGGAAATCTTGGCTGCGGTCTACGCATTTCTTTGTATGGATCTTGTTGTCCTGCTTTTATTAGTTCATGTGCCTTCCTACCTAAGTATTCGGTCTTCTTCCTATTGAAGAGGGTTTTATACTCCTTTCTTGTGGTTTGATAGTCCTGAATCTCAGTGTCCCTCATGTTTTTCCTGGCCTCTCGTAGTTCGGAGAGCATTACCTGTTTTTTTATAGCATTCATTGTCGAACCACTCCCTTTCTCAGCGGGGTGTTTTTGGCCTCAATGGTTGCCTCTTTTATGTATTCCTCCACAATGTTTGCTGCTTCGTGTACTCTGCCTTCTTTGATTCCTTGTAGTATGTGCTGTACTTTCCCTGAGTTTTGCTGTAGTATTTCTGCATTTATTGTTCTTTTCAGTACCCTTGTTTTTACTTGAAGTTGAGTTCTAATGGTTCTTCCAGAGATTATATGTGTGATCACTGGAATGTGCTTTCTTATCAGCGCTCCATCTCCGTACGTTAACAGGGGCTGGATATCACATTTAGCCCACGCACAAACACCAGATCAATCATATTGCCGTTATGACAGATATGTTAACTCCTTTTTGTCATTCACTAGTGTCCAGAGTACTAAGTAAGCAACAGTTGGGGGAAGACGTGTGTGGAATGAGCTGCGGAAGATTTGTTTAAAAGTGACATAAGGGACAATGGGAGTGGAAGTAGCAGTTTACAGAGCCAGAATCGGGTGTTTTGTGAATAATAAGAAGACGGGGTTGAAGAAGCAAATAAACAAAGAAAACACCGCCAATTCATTGATACACTCAATCATGATTATTGCCCTCCTGGTAATAGGCGGAATTGAAATGAACCCGGGACCAGGCAGACAGGGTAGCTTTGAAGAGATATTCATAAGATTAGATGGCTTGGAAGAGCGACTGAGTAACAAAATTAGTGTAACGATGAAAGAAGTAAAGCAGGAGATCCGAGAAGAGATCAAGTATATGAAGAAGGAAGTGGAAGAACTGAGGAGCAGGATACAAAGATTAGAGAAGAAAAATCGAGAATTCAATTTAGTTTTCACGGGGATAGAAGAGAGAAAAGGAATCACGCCTAGAATGGAGATTACGGAAATTTTAGAGAAAAAACTGGAGGCTGAACTACAGGGCTGGGAAATTATCGAGGCCTATCGGATTGGTAATAGGAAGGGCAAACGAATGATAGTCGCGCGATTTGCCACGAAACAGGTCGTTCACATGACATTGAAGATGGCACCTAAATTAAGGGGGACGAATATTTACATCAATAAAGACCTATCAGAACAGGAAAGATGCATCAGGAGACAGCTAGTACAACAAATGAAAGAATTAAGAAAATCTGGAAAAAAGGTTATCATCCGGAACCTGGAATTGTACGTGGATGGAGTCAAGCTTGAAGACAAAAACGGATTAAGTGATAGCAAACAGGAAAAGCGTCAGCAGATTTGTGAAGAAGGGGCAGCCAGCCTGCGTGTGGACGGGTCGGAAGAAAAGGACTCCAGAGTCGTGACGTCGCTTCGTAGGGGAAAAATACCTCATAGACCATCCCAGGCGATGACGCAGACACAATCAGATGACGTAGGAGCGAAGATGACACGAATGAACGTGAGAACAGCTGAGGATCCATGGACGAAGTTTGATACGGCGAGTGCGGGAGAAGAAAATGCCGACAAAGCAACAGGCATTGGAACGAGAACCAGACGACGTTTGCAGTCTTTTAACTTGGTTACTAATCAACAATAAGTAGGGAGATCAACAAAAGCAGTAAAAATTATCACAAAGAAATAATTATAGCCTACGTCCTGTTTCAATAATGGGGAATGATCAGTGTACAACATTCAGTGCAATTAAAGCAGTGCGAACACAGCCCGGAAAATTAAATAAAAAAAAAAAAGATGCCAATATCGTGTGTAATGTAAAGTACCTCGATTCAGTGCGCTATGCTTAATGACTCGGAGTATTGACAAAAAGGCTAATTTTCAAATATATACGCTAGCAGTATGATAAGGTTTATTTAGAAAACCAGTTCATTGTTTGTGAATCCCATAAAAATGCAGATTATTTATTTAGTGATTTTTTATGGCTTAGGCAAGAGTAATAAGAATATAAAATGGTTACATGATGTGAACAGAAAAAAAAAGACATACGAATTTAGCGTTAAGGAAAGCACAGATGAAACTTACGCCATTTATTTTATTTTGATTTTTATCTTAAAAAGAATTTCTGAAGTTTCCTTCTGGAATCCAGTTATATTGTTTAGTAGCCTTTGATGCTTACACACACACTTTCACGAAAAATGTGTAATTGTGTTTTAAGATTGTCTCCCGGTAAAACGACAAACGTCGAATCTGGTAGACTCTTTTGTAATTTTTCTTAGTACAATAAATATCATATCATATCACTAGTGTCAGGCCCTCCTCAGTTAGGTAGTCAGTCACTTCCGTGGCATTTTTGTTTGCTTTGTCCATAGGGCAATATAGATCACCTGCCAAGATTATTTTGTCTTCGCTTGAGCAAATGTTGAGGGCTTTCTGTATGCCAACTACTATGTCTAAAGGATTGCAGTCAGGTCTATAGTACACACATATGACTACGCACAACTTTGTTCGAACTACGAGTAGATCTTCCTCTTTCATCAGCACTTGAAACAGTGTAAGCTTCGGTTTAATTAGACAGACCCTGAGGGTCTGCCTCTCTCATCCTTCTTTGCCAGTGAGTGTATATTGTAGAAACCTTGGATTACAGTATCGCTTTCCGCAGTTATGAATGTCTCCGTTGGCACGCATATATTGTCAAAATCCGTGAAGATATCACTCTGAGAGGAGTTTACTACTCTGCGAAGGCCGCCTTCTACGTTCCATGTCAGTATTTGTGTTGGTTTAGGTTCTTGGGTCTCTGTAACTCCACAGGGCATGAAAAGGCTGGCAAATTACACCTGAGGGCCAGAAGCTTTCATTATATGCCTTATCTAATTCTATTAGTGGGATCCCTATCTTGAAGGTTCTGCTCGTACCTTTATTGCTGACTCTTGAGCACTGGATTCTTCTTAGTATCCCATTCTTCTTCAGGTATCCCTCAAGGTCCTCAGTTGTGGTTTCTGGGATGAGTCTGCCTATGTATAACCAGGCACGTTTCTCTGCTGCCCACAGGGTGCATTCACCTTTTTGGGTTCCTCTTAATTTTCACTTCTCTGTTCTGGTGACGTTTGGGTCTTCTGCAATAGGTGCAACTCTGATTCTGCAGTGACTTAGAACTAGTTGATATCCTTCATCTTCTTCGTTAGTACTCGCTTCATCAGTCTCAGTTGTCTCCTCTTATATTGGCGGGGTCACCATTTGTTCTTGTTCTTGAGCCTGTCCTGCTCTTGTCCCATTGTGTTATCATCTTCTGCTCTCCTGGTTACCTTCGGAGTTCTTTCCAATTTGTTTTTGACTGGGAGTGGGCTACTGCTTGCTCCCTTTGCTATTTGGGTGTCAGAGGGAGGCGTGCTGTTCCCTTGCCTTATGACTGTTAGCCTATTTAATAGGGATTGCACTGATTCTGCTACTACCTTCTTTATCATCTCTGGTACATTCATTGCATAGCCACGTTAGTTTGCAATTCTTCCGCTTAATAATATCATATTCTCTCCTTGTCATGCTTACACATTTCTGGTGTTGAGAGCTTTTGCATTCTATGGCTTGATCTTCATTTCCTACTGCTATTCTGCAGATGTCGCATTGTTCTTTGCTTTGTGCACGTGCCTCTTTATGCTCGTGATTCTCTTTGGTAGTACTCAGCATCTTTGGGGCTGTGAGCAAAAAGAAATATGGTGGGTTCCAGATTTCCGCGTACCTTGAATCACTTGTTACTTTTTATTTCCTTTTATGTTACTAATACTTATGAACAAACTTTATTGGCTGTTTTAACTTTGTCTGTTCTTAATTCTGATTTACACAGACTTCTTCCACTAGAGATATCGAATTATTTTTCACTCGAACACAAGCACAAGCACTTCACAAAAATTGTATATCATAATGTTTGTTAAGCTACACAGATGCAAATTTTTAGCCTTTGTTTTAAAATTGTTAAAATTTTTAACCTTTGTTTTAAAATGGTGTAAAAGGAAACATAAACCCTAAAAGAACAAAATCAAAATTATTTACTTACTTTAATATAAATTGTTATAGTTCAAGCTTGTTCTATTCGTTTAAAAATGAAATCCATTCTTCTTGTTTTAATTTCCACGAAAAGATCAATAATTTTCTCATTGATCTGCTAAGGTTAAAGTTTTCTGTTAAATAAAAGTACCGAAAAAATAAATAAAATAGGATAGCTAGAAACAAGATAATAATCTAATTCTACACTTTATCACATTCAAGAATGTGGTGCATGGTTTTTAAGCACAACACAAGAAGCGGAGCAAGAAAAAAATAAAATAAAACAAAACACCACCTTCCACCAATACGCTGTGGTTGGCACTGTGGAAGTGACAGTGCTCTCTCTCCCTCGCAGCCACGGCATGCACTTTCCTATGTGGGCATGCGCACAACAGTCAAACACCATGCCACTGGTACGGTGAACCGCACAGTTCCATACAAAGATTTTCTTTTATCTTTTTAATAAACTGGGAGATGACTACCGGCATTAAGCTTATATATTGTACAAGTGTAAAGAAAGAATTAAACAAAAAAGGACTCATTATATTAAATGTTATTGATAATATCAAGTAGAAATACTGGTTGCTGCGGTTCCACAGTGACTATACACGAGCTGCCACTGTTCACTCCTCAGTTAAGCTGCAGCTTTTGATTTGTGAAGATAACAGTGTTGACATGCAGTGATGGCTAATATGTAACGAGATTACTTAAACAGACAGGCATCAGATGTTTTGCTACGTGTTCACCACTGATCAGTATAGACTTCCAAAAACAATCGCAACTTGTAACTGAGTATGGAGTATTGGTTAATGGACTCCTAAAGGAAAGTAAAAACAATTAAAAACTTTGTTACTGGTTGAAAAAATAGTTGCTTACAGTGTATTACTGTATTATTATTGTTTTGTAGTGTAATATCTTATATATGAATAATTAACCTTCATTTAATTCCTTCGGCTACTGTTATCAATTGCTTAATATTATTAGATTAGCTGCGTCCCGAAGTGATCATAATAAGCAGCGTGCACAGTATTCCATTTTACGAGGGGGGACCCAAAAATAACCGGAATCGAACTGTTGCGCGCAAATGCTTTCTAGTTATGAGTTGTGCTGTTAGGTGGTGTTATTTGGGGGTCTCCCGCGACCGTTAGTGAGCTGGCGTAAGTCTGAGTTAAGTGGCTTGGTTGTGGTACGCTGTTGTTTGCATTCGTGTTTCAACCCGTCGGCGATTGGTGAGATGGCCAACCACAAGGAACAAAAAGAGTGTGTGAAATTGTTTCTGTTAGGGAAAACTGCAGCCGAGATCGTCGAAAGAACATTGACCAAATTTCTGAGGAAAAGAACGTGTCATGGAGCACGGCCCAGCGAATTTCAACCGAAGGTTTGAACATGAGACGGGTGTCTGCAAAATTTGTTCCTCGCTTGCTCACTGTCGAAGGACGCCCGGGGCGTGGCATGTCTTCAGTTGACATGTTGCCAGATTTGAAACGGGAAATCCACTCTTAGACCTGTGATTTCCCCAAAGCATCATCATGAAGATTGCCTAAGCATCCCAATGGTCTTGGCTGCAGTTTTCCCTGACAGAAAACAAAATTTCACACACACTCTTTGCTCCTTGTGGTCGGGCATCTCACTAATCGCCGACGGGTTGAAACGAACGCAAACAACAGCGCACCACAACCAAGCCACTTAACTCAGACTCACGCCAGCTCACTAACGGTCGCAGGAGACCCCCAAATAACACCACCTAACAGCACAACCAGCGCGCAACAGTTCGATTCCGGTTATTGTTGGGTCCCCCCTCGTATTCGTATGAACATTTATTACTTAACAATAAGGTAACAAATAAATGAAATATGGAAAACCAATGGGCCTAATTTACAGTGAAGAGCTGCATGCATCACGATATAGCCTGTGTACCAGTATATAGGGTATGTAATCAATTTATCATACTTGCACGTACACGAACATAATTATAACAGCCCTTCGTACATGACTTTCCACCTAAAATTTCCACTAGTTGAACGGGAATAAAAGCGAGGCTATGTCGAACTCAGAATAGAGATTCTGTGGTGTTGCTTTGCCTTGAATTGCACACAAGAGAGAATTGAAGCGTTTACTTTTATAAGGGTCTAAGTGCCAACACCATGATTTTTCAGCTGATAATTTTAAATGGATCAATGTACCAATGGACCAATGCATTTCAGAAGAGTCCAAGGTCCAGGGAAAGCCACGTTAGTAGCAATAAATTCCAATGGGTCTATCTCCAGCATGTCTTTCTGTGGGTCTATGTCTTGTTTTCTACACAATCATGATTTATAAAAATAAATGCTTCAATTATTCTTTAAAATATAAATGTTATTTTATTTATATGCACCGACTGTTAGAGAGGATTACACCAACACAAATAATGAACAGAAATGCTGTAAACATTGCACCTTATTGCTCCCAAGAATGATAACTGAGTCACCGTGATTGGCAGATGTGCAGAGAGAGAGAGAGCGAAACTAGCGGCCTTGAAAGAAGCCATCAGAAATGGCTCCATGGGAATGGTTTCGTAGCAGAGTAATCGTGATATATTCGAGCATTTGAAAACCGCAGTATTGTAGCAATGGTGCAGAGGTTTTCTTAGAAAACCCCAATACAGTGATACCTCGAGATACGAGTTTAATTCGTTCCGTAATCTTGCTCGTATCTCAAAGCAATTTTCCCCATTGAAATTAATTGAAATGCCATTAATCCGTTCCAGCCCCAAAAATGCTACCCCCAATTGTTTTTGAATAAGAAAAATGTATTTATAAATGACAAATATTGTATAAAAACATAATAAAAGATAATGTAAAGCAAAAAAAAAAAACCAGTTTTATAAAGTGTACATACATATTTGTTATACTTTCTTCAGACCAATGGTTATAAAAAGAACCATGATAAAGTATGTAAATGCACAAAAGCGCAAAGCCCTAGAAAAACTTAGCAAAGATGCTTCGACAGCGAGGTAAACAAGCACACTGGGGAATTACGTGGGATAATGCGAGAGATGCACGAGGCGCAGGCGCAGTAAACTGGTGGGCCGTGTGCAGCGTCACAGCTGGCCGTTCCTCGTATCTCAAATGTTGCTCGTATTTAAAAACAAAACTTCGCTCGCTCGACAGCTCGTATCTCAAATAACTCGTATGTTAGGGCACTCGTATCTCAAGGTACCACTGTATTACTTTTACCCCAGTTACGAAACAGCTGAGAAAACCAGAGAATTGTGCACTTGGGCATGAGAATTGGAAAGTAAGATTCAGTTATATAGGAGGGGTAAAATTGCATAATGAGATAAAGTAGTAAAAATAGATTGGAAGTTGAGAATGAGGTTCAGTTATAGGCCTATAAGAGGGGAAGGTTTGTAAAATGCATTCAAGTGTTATGAAGGATTAAAAATTCTAAAGTTAAAAGTAGAACTTGAAAAATCAAAAGTATAAATGAGACTAAAGATTTCAAAGTTGTCAAATTATTATCAAATTTGGGAAAATAAGTGAATTGAAAAGTTAAATTTAGTGAGGATAAATGATGATGTACATTCAGATATATAATTATATAAGACTACTGTTGAACAGTGTCCCACACAAGAGTTGGCCAATGACGCAAGTTTCTGCATTACGGCGGGCACAGCTCCAACTCCCAAGCTTACGGGCACAGTTCCAACTCCCGAGCTTACAGGTGAAATATCTACGCCAAAAAAGCCGCGATCGGTGTAATGATTCAGGTTCTCACATTTACAAATAAAATTACAGTGAAAATAACCATGTACCTCATCACAAGAGATGTTGGAAATATTCTCCTCTTGCATCCACACAATACTGGCACCTTTTTAGGAAATTTTCTTTCACGCGCAGAAGTACAGCTTCTGAGATAGAGTTAATTTCTCTTGTGATATTGTCTTTGAGGTCTTCTAAGGTATGGGAAATTGACCTATACACTTTATTTTTCAAGTTTCCCCATAAATAATAGTCACATACTGTTAGAAGAACTTAAAGACATCACAAGAGAAATTAACTCTGTCTCAGAAGCTGAACTTACTCGCGTGAAAGAAAATTTCATAAAAACATACCAGTATTGTGTGGATGCAAGAGGAGAACATTTCCAACATCTCTTGTGATGAGGTACGCAGTTATTTTCATTGTAATTCCAACTGTAAATGTGAGAATCTGAATCATTACAGTGATCGCAGCTTTATTTGCATAGATATTTCACCCGTTTGCTCGGGAGTTGGAGCTGTGCCTGCCACGATGCAGAAACCTGCGTCATTGGCCATCTCTTGCGTGAGACTCACTGTAGAAAGGATTGCAGGAGGTATGTAGGAAGATAATAGAGAGAGGAAACCGATATCGGTTAGGCTAAAAGAAAAAGAAAATTGTTTTGAAAATATTATTCCATTTGATTAGTAATGTCAGAAAATTTGAAATAAAGAAAGTCAGTAGCAAGATTGAGATCGGAAATATACACACAAAACTT
Organism: Ectobius pallidus; assembly: GCA_964059195.1. NCBI lineage: Eukaryota > Metazoa > Arthropoda > Insecta > Blattodea > Ectobiidae > Ectobius > Ectobius pallidus. Next base: position 170,647,479 of record CAXKWD010000004.1, on the reverse strand, counting down.
CACTAAAAAGGTATATTTACCCAGAATGATCATTTCAACGGGTCTTCCCGCCATCATCAGCTGATTCCGACTGGCCCTCTGGCGGCGGATGAATGAACTTGTCAAGTGTGTGTGTGAAGTTTTGTGTGTATATTTCCGATCTCAATCTTGCTACAGATTTGAACACTTCACTGTAAATTTCCATCTAATATTTATATTAAAGAAAGTCAGTCTAACTAGTGTTAATTATTTATCATAATTTATTATATTAAGTAGGCTAAGTGATAAACTCACCAGACTTGTGTATGAAGGTAAGTCAATAAGCATCCACACTCTCTTTTTTAAATTTATTGCAACAACAATACAAAACTTTCAACTATCCTACTTTTCAACATAGTCCCCTTGCTTCTCAATGCACTTGATCCATCATTGCACAAGCTTTCTGATCCCTCAGAAAAAAAAAAAAATTGGCTGAGTAGCAAGCCACATATGCACCACTTCCTTCAGTTCTTGGTCTGTGGTGAATCAATGGCCCCCTAAGGCATATTTAAGTGGGCCAAAAAGATGGAAATCTGACAGGTGACATCGGAACTGTATGCAGGATGCTCTGACACTTCAAAACCCAGTTTCACAATAGTTTGAGCAGTGTGGGCTCACTTTGTCAGGCAACAAAACAACTCCGTTCCTTGAGCCAGCCTAAATCTTTACAATGAAAGTACCATTGAAACAATTCCATTAACAGTCAGTATTGGAAGTTGCTGGAGAATGGCACCCATCTATAAAATAAAGTTTTCCTCAGTGTAAGAAAGTGAAGTAGTGAAGTTTAGTGTAATGAAGGAAATTAAATTAAAAAAAAAAAAAAAAAAAATACTGCAGGTGTTCAAGGTTCAATACATCCACAGTATGAAAGCTATTTGTATTGATGAGAATAAGTTAATTGCTTGTGTGATATAGGTTATGCATAATATATTACAAAGGTTGTAAAATATGAAATATGCATATCAAATTTCAAAATCTTGTTGAATACATCCTATGCACATATATTTGTTTTTTCCTGGTTAATTGTCAAACCACCCTTCTCATCTTCTGAAATTAATATCCTTGTCATGATTTCAAGATCTTCATAATCTTGTGCCATTATTATTTGGTCATTGGCAAAATGTAAATAGATCATATCATCATCTATCGGTATTCCGATGGTTTACCAACTGTTTTCCAATGTTTTAATATGTAATCTAAATAGATTTTGAATAATGTAGGAGAAAGAGTGCATCCTTGTCTCTCCCTGTCAGAAGTGTCACACCATCATTCACATGTTAGGTATAACAACCTAACATGCTGCATTGATTTGTTAATAATTCAGCTCCTCACACGTGTGTATCATGTTACAGTTGAGTTGCACAAATAATGGACCAGAAGGCATTGCTAGCAATACAATTTTCTCTTGCAAGAGTTATTAAAATATATACACAATTGTTAGTTCCGATCTAACAACATGTATGATCGCTGGTTAGGGTAGTTCAGCCATTTCATAAAATATGGGAATTTTTCCCTCAAAGAGAGAAGTTATAAAACTATTGTAATTGGGTGGTCAAATATAAGTTTAAAACCTCAAATTCGCTGAATATTAAGGAATTAAGTGTATTTGAAGTTGTTTGATGTGTAAAATCTGTCTGTCGATTTACTTATTTATTGAGTTATAGGGTAGTTACTTTTTTTTACCAATTTTCTTCATGATTTTAACACTCTTTAGTACGACGTAGTCAAGAGTAATCAGTTATGTGTATTTTGATTTGATAAAGTATACATCTTAAGGTACAATTTGGTATAAGATGAACTTCAAAAAGTATGCGTGGTTAATTACTATGTAAAATAACAAACAGCGACTTTCTGCCCCACCTGTAATGTTAATAGTTTTATTAAATTATTATTGATGAGTTAAATAAATGGTCTGACAATCTGGAAACATTTCGTAATTTGTCTTTAATCCCTCCTATCTTCATTAATAACAACATCAAGACCCTAAAAGTAATAGCAGAACAGCAAATGAACTCTTTTTGTGCATCATCAAAATCATTGTCCAAATTATGTCTCACCCGTAATAAATTTTGAAAAACAAATTTAAAATACTTAAAATAAATTTTGTAGTGTGGAGGAGAAGGCATTGTAAATTTTACAGGATGTGAAGAACCAATTCTAGTTTATTATTCATGATATGTAACAAACAAAAATAGTTTTCATAATATGCTAGAATGTCCCACCCGTAATTATGAAATGGCTGAGTTATAAATTATTCAGCTCTTCCACAATCTGAGGCTTGAACAGTACAACTTAACATGTCAATGTCACTAATGCTATGAGAGAATCACATTGTCTACGCTGATGTTAGGGAAAGTCAAGCTAAATATATACTGGATGCACTGAAGGCTAATCTCAATATTTACATTGGTGCTTGGATCAAATTTTCTAATCAATCGGCAGTAACGGCTGGTCTTTCTGCTCCTCTGTTAAAGGCTCTGGAAGTGGGGTCCAGTGATGGATTATGCATTTCACTTTGGCAGTTTCTTTGTTGTTTATTTTGACTGTTACTTCAAAATATTTTCCCTCCAAATTAAGATCTGGTCCACTGATTGGCTTTTCCGGCAAATGAATTGCTTTTTCAGGGGCATGAATACCTACTGCCCGAAATGCTGATCTAACATGCCATGGCTCTATTGTCCATGGTACATCCTTATTCATCCTTACGCTTACAGGATTCTCTGACAAATACTTGACAGTTTTTTCCACAAACGGTGAACTAAATACATGTTTCTCAGTTTCTCCCTGCAGGTGAGAGTATTTCTCAATGTTTTCTGGTGAAGCATACACAGCAAACCCGGGAAGCAGGAGATTGTGATACACAAACGCCTGCTTCATTTTAACCTTATCTCCTGGATTGCCAATTCCTTGAACATATTCTGTCAAAATCACTTCCAACTCTTCCTTTTTTCTTACATTTGTATCTTCCACAAGATCATAGATAAAATGTCGGGACTTCAGAGGTTTTGAGGAATACTTTTGCCATTTCTTGTGAAGCCCAGGGGGCCACCTTCTCTTTAAAATGAATGTGGTCCTGTACTGTTGGTACGTGATTCCACTTGGTGTGGCTAACTTGGCTATTGCTGATAGTCTGTTCCACATTTTCTTGTAGGCCACAGCTATCTAGCAATTGAAGGCCTGCAAAACACATAACATGAAGATATAAAAACTATACTTCACTCTTGTAATAATTATGTGAGTAAGTTGTACTGGAACTCAATCCAATTGTACAATACACAACATAGAACAATAACAGCAATAAAAGTGATGTTCAGAATTAACTAAGTGCAAAAACTATCCTTGGAAAAGGTTGGCTAATGAAAATATTCAGAACATTCTCATTTATTGCAATTCAATAGACATTAGAAAAAGTTTGGGAAAAAAGTATTACTTGTCGCCCCCGAGTCCCCCACTCCTACTCCTATAATTGTGAAATATGATTTTTGGTGCAAGGGTCTTTTTTATAATAAAATACTGTTTTGTTATTTACAGTTGGGAAATATTATATTTGGTGCAAGGGCCTTTTATTATTGAATGGAAGGGGAGCTTGGGGGCGACAAGTATTACCCTTATGCCACAAGTTTTACAAAAGCTTTGACTCAGTTAAGACAAAATTCCAAAAACTGTGGAATCTGACTTTCTGGCAAGCAACAGTAGGCTACTCTCGTTTACATGACTGGCTTGGTTTCATTAAGGTATTTGAAAAGATTTTAGATAAAATTATACTGCACAAGTTTCAAACCTGCCTAAACTGGTCACAGATAGTTGCATGCAGAAGTGTATTTACAGTGTTGTCATGTGTGAGTCAGAAACAAGAAGCAAAGAAATGGTAAATTTTTTTTATTATTATTACTATATTGTTATTGGATTGACTTAGCAACAGAGCCTGCCACATGCATGGATTTGAGGGTGTAAAATATCAGCAAGTTTCTTTACAAAAATTCCTTTCTCACTTTCAAAAATCACTTTTCTCCTTTCTTCCGTTAAAACAACCCTTGACTAGCCTACTTATCACCTTACACATTCATTGACTGAATACAACTGATAAAAGCGAGTGCAGTTGCTACAAAAGCACCCACCCATGACAGTGTGAGGTGGCCGTTAGAGGAAGGGATATGAACATGGGCTTGATGGGAAAATTAATAGATTCCACAGACAAATGGTCATGTATATAGGTGACTGCTAATTGAAGGTGGCCATTTAGGTAGGTTTGACTGTATTATAAACATTTCAAAAATGACAAATCATAAATGACAAAATCTAATGTTTTTATACTATGGAAAAAGAATTGATGTATCAATTAATAGATTTCTCTATCAGATTCAAATCGATTGCAAATAAATAACAGTGACTAGTAGCTTTTAACGATAGAACAGGTGTAAATGTTATCAATAAAGAGTTCATTATTTTCTTTATCAGTACTAAGTAGGCCTATATATACTATATATTTATTTATTGCTATTTTGGGGGGGCCCTACATTTTCGTTTGTTTTAAATTTCAACAAAGGAACATCTGTGAGAAGAGAATTCTAGGATTACTGTACAAGAGGGATACATCAACTGTTGAAAACAGATTTCAAGAGTTAATTGCTGGCTAGTTCTGATATTCCACATTGTGATGTAGGCATAAGGTTAATTTTAAGTCGAGTTACTTAGATAGGATTAGGATACCTTAGATTAGTTATACAGTGCGTTTCATGTAAGAGTTGGCCAATCATGCTGGTTTCTGTGTCGCGGCAAACACATCTCTAACTCCCGAGTGATCGGGTGGAATATCTATGCAAATAAAGCCGCTAACGATGTAATGATTCAGGTCCTCACAGGTACAGTTACCACATACCTCATCACAAGAGATATTGGAAATGTCCTTCTCTTGCATCCCCACAACACTGGCATCTTTTTAGTAAATTTTCTTTCACGTGCGTAAGTTCAGCTTCCAAGACAGAGTTTATTTCTCTTGTGATATTGTCTTTAAGTTCTTTTAATGTATGGGAAATGGACCTATACACTTTATTTCAAGTCCCCCCCCCCATAAATAATAGTCACATACTGTTAGAAGAACTTAAAGATGATATCACAAGATAAATTAACTCTTTCGGAAGTTGAACTTATGTGCTTGAAAGAAAATTTCCTAAAATTGTACCAGTGTTATGTGGATGCAAGACAAGGTCATTTCCAACATCTCTTGTGATGAGGTACATGGTTATTTTCATTGTAATTTTAACTGTAACTGTGAGAACCTGAATCATTTCACTGTTAGCGGCTTTATTTGTGTAGATATTTCATCTGATCCCTCAGGAGTTAGAGCTGTGGCTGCCATGACGCAGTACCTCGCACAATTGGCCAACTCTTACGTGAAACGCATTGTATAGTGCAGTTACTCATTGCATGGCCAGTCGGCTTCAAAGGTTTCGGTGTTTCTTTATGTTAATTGATCTGACTAAATCACTCTTGGGCTTCCGCTTTCCAAAACAAAAGCAACGTTGCAATATTCTCTCATTGTTATCACTGTTCCTTCGCTTTATTCAATTCACATGTGTTATTGTTTACTGTAACTTGATCTTGCAACCGAGCATTTCACTCCATGCGGAGTAGACGAGTAGCTGTCAAAATTGCCACAGGACATTCTTAGGTTTTGATTGGCTGGGGTAACTAGCTGATTTGTGCAGTAAAAACAAAGAACATGGGTTGAGCTGTCGGCAAACTTTTCCTCCTAACGAAAGGAAGCCGCCTGGCCATGCAATGAAAAACTGGACTATAGTAGTTACTTAGATGGATTATGGCATGAAGGTTATGTTCTAAGACTTTCCCCCTTCATTGGTATGCTCCTACATATACAGTGCGCCCGAGAACATTCTCCGCAGTTGCTATTTGCTGGAGAGAGAGCTAGCAGCAGCAGTTACGTTGGCAACACGAGCTTTTATAAAAACAAACCGCCAGCTGTGTATGCAGGCAGGCAGAGGTCATTGTCACTTTATCAATGGGTGCATTATCTAATTACTAATCAGTACATATTGCAGTGTGCAAGCATTTAGATCGAATATTGTGACAGCACTTCCAGCACCTGCAATGATCGGCTGTGGTGAGTACCAACTTAACTGCTGCAGCTAGCTGCCTCTTGTACAAGTAGCTGCTGCGGAGAATATTCTCGGGCGCACTGTACTATACTACATATAGTGAATCTGGATTGAAAAAATTTCCAGAATGGTATGTTTTTTAAGACTTCTTAAGATATTACAATTTCTTGCTAGCTGGACTTGCAGGATTGATTTGCAATAGCAATAGTTAAGGAAAACTCTGATTTCTTTATATGAATATTTCGTTATTTTATTTTTCAACTAATATTCATAACACATAACGAAATATTCATGTAAAGAAAACAGAGTTGTATACTGCATTAATACAGTCATATTATTTATGGGTGTGAAGTTTGGGCTGTGGCTCATTCAAGACACTTGAAACGTGCAGTCTGTAGAACTATTACATACGTAATACTTAACTTTACAGTGATCTCAACATTGAGTAACTAGGCTACTAACAGCGCATTAGTCAGATTCCTTGCTAAGGGAAATACAAAGTGACTTGTAGCAACATATAAACACTATTCTACTCTCATTATCGTGCTCTATAGTAGACAAGCTGTGCACAGCTCTTAAATTTTACTCTCTTCAGATTGTCAATTATGATATGTCATTGGAAAGGCATGGGTTCAGCTGGCGACTTGGTACTCAAATATATATTTAAATATCACCTTAAAAAATATATATATGTAGATGTTGATGTAGATATCTCGTCCTGTAGATCCTGTGTTGAGCGGGGCTCAAGGATATAGAACACGTCAGATCAAAAAATACATGCATGTTATAACAATAATATAGGCCTACAGAAACTGTAAGCTGCCAAATTTATCCAAGCTGGAAATATTCCTCCAAATTGTAGAAGGTGTGAGTTATTAAAAATTCCTTGACAGCTGTTTTGAAAGGTTTGCTTTTTCTTTGAATACATAATAATTTAATGTTGTTTGGAAGCTTGTTATATATCTGTACTGCAGAATAATAAGCACCCTTCTGAAAGAGTTTTAACGAGTTATTTGGTCTGTGTAGATCATTCATGTTTCTGGTAGTACGTCCGTGTACACTAAAATTAGTTTGAAATTTATCAATATTATTCACTACATAACACATAACAGAGTATATATACTCCCCTGTAAGAGTGAGGACTTTTAATTTTTCAAATAGCGGTTTACAAGATTCCCTTTTTTTCTTTCCACATATTATTCTTATTGCCCGCTTTTGTAATCTAAATATTTTCTCCCTATGGGAAGAGTTGCCCCAGAATATGATCCCGTACCTCATTACCGAGTGAAAATATGCAAAATATACCATAAGTAATGCATCCTGTTTTAATATATTATTCAAAATTCTTAAAGCAAAGCACGCTGAACTCAGTTTTGGACCTATCATTTCTATGTGTGTCTTCCAGTCAAGATTTTGGTCAATTTGCAGTCCTAAAAATTTTACATTGCTAATTTCTTGTATGATTTGTGTTCCATAATTAATTTCAAGATTTGAGATACATCTGTTTTTTGTTCTAAATTGTATAAAATGGGTCTTATCAATATTAAGTGTCATTTTATTAGCTAGAAACCAAGTGTTTAACTCGTGAAAAGCCTTTGTAGCTATTCTTGATAAATGTTCTTGTGACGTTCCTGTTACAAGTACACTAGTATCATCTGCGAAGAGCAATACCTTTGATTCGTCACTTAAGTTATAGGGCAAGTCATTAATGAAAATTAAAAAGAGCAAAGGTCCCAGTATTGATCCCTGAGGTACCCCATTCTTAACAACCCCTAAGTTAGATTCATTTCCATTTATTATTACCTTTTGAGTTCTATCAGAAAGATATGATTTGAACCACTTAAGTGTTAAATTATCGAACCCATAATGATCCAATTTTTGAAGTAATATTTCATGATTTATACAGTCAAACGCTTTAGCTAAGTCGCAGAAAATTCCCAGAGCATATTTCTTTTTATCTAACGCTTCCAGTATTTCTGTAGTAAGTTGAAATGTAGCATTCTCAGTGGACATGCCACTTCTAAATCCAAACTGAGATGAAGTAAGATATGGCTATAAACAGTGAGACATCTAGTCGTAGTACTTAAACTACTAGCAACGCCATCCATTATGCAATAAATGAAAAGGAAAAAAATTAAATAATTTATTTCTCCTTTCTTCTCTTCTTGTCTTTTCCTTCTTCTTCCTCCCTTTCTCTCACCTCCTCTTTAACCTACCTACTTATTTGGGACCTATTCCTAACGTAAATTTTATGCATTGACCAGTATACGAACCCGGGACCACTAGTACCATAACTAGTATGCTTAACTAATATGCCATGAGTGATTGCTGAGTGATGAAGGGAAAATTCATCTAAGTTTAGAGAGCTTTAATACATGAGAAAAAGCCATTTTGGTGCAAGGGTTGTTTTTTATAATTGTGAAATATTATGTTGGCTCTGAAAAGAGACGTTTGGTGCAAGAGTCGTTTTTGCTGCAATAATTAAGTCGTCTTGCGGGTGGCATATCATTCAAGTCTAAAACTCTACCATCACGTGGTGGGTCCTGAGTAACACCAAAGAGGCTCTGGTGATTGTAATTTTGATATGGTACAAGAGTTGTCCATTTTGGTACAATAATTGGTTCGTTACTGGCCTTGAGCAGCTTGCTAGGGGAAAGGTTGAAGGCCAGGCGAAGTGAAGTCGTGGCTAGGGGAAGGTAGGGGAAGCAGGTCATCACCATGACAATGCACAGCGGAGAGTGGAGTCAGAGGCAAGGTGCCACAAGTTTTTATTTTTTGCCATTTTTGGTCTTAAGTGGAATATAACTCTTGAAGATATGATATAAAAGCATAAAACACTGAAAAGCCCTATCTCCCACAGTCTGAATATGTGGTCTGTATGTAAGTCTTGTAAGGTAACTGAAATATATTTTGTTGCAATTTTGAGTGGTATCTGCTGGTTTTGAACACTGAGATTGCATTATGTGAGGAACTCTTAGTAAACACAACCAATTGTAGTTGTTTAGATGTAGTGTGTATGTCCTTATTCCTTGTGTACAAGACTGTATCGTCCGCATATAATCCATGTAACCATGCTGGAAGGGTAGGTAAATCTTGAACATATATGCAATAAAGGGTTGTGGGTAAAACAGAACCCTGTGGGACACCAGCAGCCCTATTCTGTAACTTCTCGATTTCGGAATCGGAATCGGCGAAGAAACCGATTTTTCCATGTTTTGGTATTCTGTAACTCCATTCCGATTCCGAGCGATCGGAATCATTTCGATAGTAATGGCGGCTGAACGGAATCCTTGCCGAGAGGTCTCACGCATTCGTTTGGGAATTTCTAAGTCAAATAAATAACGAAGGAAAGCAATACACAATGCCATTCTATTAAATTTGTGTTATTAATGCATAAGCATAACTAATTAAAATATTTAAAACTTAATAAACTAATGAAAACATATTAAAATAATATATGTAAAAATGTAGGGTTATGTTTGCCTTACAAATCATGGCCAGAAATATTAGTTGTAGTAAAAATGTAAGTAGCCTACTAGTTTTCTTTAATTGTAATATAATTTAATCGTTAATAACACTGTCAACCCCAATTCACTACCAGTATAATATGTTCTTGCCATAATTATGAACATTAAGTACAGAAAACAAGCTACGAATAAAATAAACAGCAGATGATATTGTATTCATTCCTAAAATGTACTGTACATATATTTTACCTATGTCAACCAATCTCCAAAATAAATAAAAAATTAATATAGGCCAAGGGTGCCCAAACATTTCATATGAAGGGTCAATAAATATTTGAATTGTTTATGGCGTGTCATATTTATACTAGCAGTAATTTACGTTTAAAAACTAGACTAATCTCAAAGCAAACATATATCATATTTTTAATAATTTCTGTAATCACTGTTTTTGTTAAATTAAATGCAGAACTATAAACAAATACTGCAATAAATAGAACAGACGTAGTACGACAAAAGACTACTTTAGCAAATATTAGCCTACCCAATACAAGTCATTTAGTAAATGCTTTGGATAAACTTTGATAATTTGTGTAATTAAAAAAAATGCAGAAAAAATGTCAATGACGCGTAGGCCTTAAAAATTCTGAACAACAAGAAAAACGCAGGAAACGGCAACTTTTTTTGAAGGGACATATTCCAAAGTTGAGTCAATGCTTTTAATTAGACATAATATAGTGTACTATGTAGTCAGCTTGTGCAAAGTAGTTAGGAAAATGCAAAAGTAATTACCTGGCAATGAGAAGTGTATATTTTAATACTACAAACCACTGATAACTGGATTCTCTCTTGTGGAGACGATATCGCTTGAAATAACACACATCACTATGCTTTCACAGAATAATTACAGAACTATATTCATTGCACTTTCACTGTTAATCCATTATTAACTTTGCACAGACTCGATAAAACTTGCATTAGTGACAATATTACACGGAATTGTAGCCTATGGCTTCTGTAGACTACAAATGCCTGAGCCTGACTGCCGTCTGCAAAGTGTCAACATGGAACAAAAAATCTGAAAGATTGGGGACATAGCGGTTTATGAGGGATGAACGACCGCTGTCCCTCGTCCTTGGAGTATTTCTTTGAAGTGCAACCCTCACCTCCACATTCCTAACATTAGAATTAAGATCCAATGAATAGAATGTCGTCTAGCTGTTCATTGCAAAATGTTAAAAATGTTTTATTATAACTTATTTGTAAGGCTCATCAAAAAATAAGCGGCCTATTCATATTAAGTTCATAGTACGACTTTATTTTATAAATTGTGTGAGTTATTATGAAGTCTCATGAATTTTAGGGTTAGTTAAACCATTTTCATTATGGCGGGAGTGCTGTTTCAGACGAAAAATCTTCACAGTTGAGATGACGTCACTTAAAACATTTGTCTCTCATTGGGTAACGTCACCTGTACGTCACTAATGCCTCGGCTACCTTCGGGATTTTGTTTTGAGATACGCAAAACGAGTGGATGATCTCGATTGGTGTTACAGAATACGAAACAAGCCAACATTTCGATCGACTCGGAATGGGGAGATCCCGATCGGTAACATCTCGAGTCGAGCGGCTAGCAAAACGAAAAGTTACAGAATAGGGCTGCAGCTTAGCAATTAGCACAATGGAATGATACATATTAATAGGGACCGGATTCTTAGGTTTTTACCTATTTTTTTCCTTACTTCCAAGATAAAAAGTGATCATGCACTTTTCCCATAGGATTCACCCACATTAATTCTGTGGCACCTAAAAATACCTAAATGGGGTATAAAAACCTAAATGTACCTAAACGGGATATAAAACCTAAAATATGTAATTTGGCTACTTTTTTGTCAGTTGAGAAATCGATATTTTGCGGAGAGACAATTTTTGTCGGGTTGAAATTAATACACCAGCGTTTCGTTCAACCCAATGTCATCTAGGATGACAGTATCAAGAGAGGAAGTGTAAGAGTACCGGCGTATTCCTTTTAAAATATTCGTACGAACAACCATTGTTGACGTCATGTGAGGTTGAAAGGACATTTTTGAATTCAAATGTATTCTAAGAGATGACAGGAAGAACTTCACAGTTGAGAATCTTGAAAGATATTTAGTGATATACTGTAACCAGGAAATGTAAGGCAATCTTATTTTCACTGCTTCTTTTGGTTGTTTATGCTTTCTTTCATCAATTGTATAATATTGTCCTAAAGCAAGTTTACTCAAATTAAAGTCAATTTTGTTAAGTTAAACTTTACAAGTAGCCTATTATGTATTGAATCCTATTTAGCACATTCAAATTCATTAAACCAATTATTCTACACAAAAATATTTTGGACAAAAACCTAAAAAAAAAAAACTATTTCACCTAATGGAAAACCTAAAACAGTGTTTTTAAAAACCTAAAAGTCCGGTCCCTACTTATTACATACAACATTGAACCTTCTGTTTTATAAGTAACTCGCGATTAGTTTAATGTTGGTAGTAGGAACTTGAAGTTTGAATAGTTTAAAGATGAACCACTCATGCTAGACAGTGTCAAATGCTTACTGGATGTCTAAGAAAGTAGCAACTGTATGTTCTTTTAGGCAAAATCCTTCAATGTCAACCGATATAGAGCATCTCTAGTACCATGACACTCTTTAAAACCAAACTGTTAATTTTGTACTCTTCCAGGTACTGTACATGAACAATTGGGAGAAGCCTTTGAACAATAAGACGCTCTATAATTTTACCCAAAAAGTCAAGAAGACTGATTGGTTTATAACTAGACGGAAGAACTGGGTCCTTGCCTGGTTTAGGAATCACAACAATGTTAGCAGTTTTCCATGCTGTTGAAAAATAAGGAGAGTAGGCCTAGGCACAGGCATTGTAGATTTTTGTCAAGTAAGTTATTCCTCTCTTTGGTAAACATTAAGGTCCATTGGTGTAATTCCATCTGGTCCAGGAGCTTTCTTTGTTGATAGATTTTGTATTATTTGTTTAACCTCAATAGGCTGAACTGGAAGAAGGATTCCAGACAATGGGTCACAAAGTTGATTATTAACTTGTTTTCTAACATCTACCGCAAACTCTAAATATCACAAGGATGAAGCTGAGATTTGAACCTTTGGCAGAGAGAATATGTGGGTTATTCTCCAGAAAAGGGCAGATTCATGTCGTAGTTGATTTTCTGGTGTAAAATAAGTATTTATGGATTATGAATTATTATAAGTTAGATTGAAATAAGGTCTATTTGATCCCATATTCCACTTTTTAAACGAAAGTTACAATTTTCTCCATTTTAGGAGAGGTGAGATCTCACCTCCGTGTCATGTCCCAATGCCTGACTTGTCATTTTCATTCTTTCATAATTCAACAGGCTTTAATTTTTATTCCATTTTAGTGTTGTAACAAGAACAAACAGCTCAAAAAATGAGTCATTAATAACTGAAAATAAAATATATCATTTTGTAAAGACAATTTTCTGCACTAAACATGCCTGTCCCAAGGGTGAGACTTCACCTCCGTGAAACAATATAAAAGTTCAATTATTTCCACAGATATGGCACTGTAGTCTTTCTATTTTCCTTGGACTCCAACTTTTGGCAGTTTTCTTATCATTTATATAAAGCCAAGCTGTTAGTGTGATTTTATGTGTTGTTTTGTTTGTGTAAAAGGGCTAAATGCAGAGTTGGTAATTGAACTTCCTCACCTCCGTTACCTACACCCAACAGTAAAGTTGTATGTTTTTATATTTACTTTTGCTACAAATTATAATAATAAGGAATGCTAAGTTAAACTCTAGAACTGAGATTTTCTACCCTCAAATGTTCCCAAGCTGTTTGACAAATTAGAGAAAAATCTCACCTCCGTTACCCTCACCTCCGTTACTGTTACTCTCGAGTCCTATCCATGGAGGTGTAATTAATGTTGTTATTGATGACATATTTAACTGTCTGCATTTATTATTTTTGTTTAAAGAAGATATTAGTTACTTCTAATAGTCTATGAGAATATATCATGTTTTGATTTAAAGTTTTGATTTGAAGGTGATAATCTATTTTAACATAGATAAAAATAAGTAAAAAGTTGTGTGTTAATCCATTTGTATGGTAATAAATATTGTTCATTTTCATGATAACATTTAATACAGTAAATTAATTCTAATTCTCACATAACTTCTATTATAATTACTATCTCATACTATTTTCTCACCTCCATGAATGCGCCATTTTCTAACCTTGTTAATTTAATGCAAAATTCCACTCGGTAAGAAGGGCAAGTACCTCAGTAGTACTCTGCAGAAGGAAATATTACATAAAAAAATTACATGATCCAAAATAAAAAGTATTTTTTTAAAAAAATTCTAACATTGAAATCTGCCCTTTTCTGGAGAATGACCCATTTATTTATTCATAAACCCCTCCTTCCCAGACGGGTCCTATTAGTGAGCAGGAGTGGGGGCTAGGGTGCCACAAGTATTTAGTGAAAGTTGTGTGAGTTCTCAGAAATGGAATAAGAAAAAAAAAAAAAATAGTATTAATTATCGAGGTAGAGAAAGTCATGTGAGTATTCCAAGAGTGGAAAGAAGAATTGGGAAAAAATAAATTTAAGTCGCACCTTGGGATGAATGTTCCCCCCACCACACCCTCGCGATGCACTTTCTTTTATACCACAATCTAGCGAATTCTTCTGTCGTTATATTACGAAGAAACTCATGATTGGATGTTGGTGGTGTGAAGTCATACCGCTAAACAAAAGGTGACAGGCTGACAAACCTCTGGAAGATATAATATGCCACATTTTCGAAACCTACAAACAGTGTATCGTACATTATTAAAAAATGCAAAGGCGCTTCGCTTCGGCTCCCGCCTCCGCTTCGCACACTTAACTATGTGGTTAGTGTTATGCATTTAGACTAGCCTATATGCAGAGGTGATTGTGGTACGGTCGGGAGTGCCGAGTGAGCTAGCGGATTGTCATTTTGGTGCAATGGTTGGTAGCTGGTATTTGGTACGGTCGGGAGTGTCGAGTTAAGGAACGGTCGGGAGTGCCGAGATAACAAGCGTGTGGTCGCCATAGCAACGCAGTGGTCAGAGCATAAGGGGCGACTTACATTTATCTTTTGCAAACAAATGCTCCGTATAGGTAACTTATGCCTACATAAGTAAAGAACTCCCCCCCCCCCCCCACCTAACTTTATGTTAAACACAGATACCGGTGTTAGGTACGGGGTAAAACTAACCTAACATATTCAGAAATATTATTGCCATGTAAAAGTAATATGAAAACTCGAATGGTACCAACCGTGATCTAATTCAGATTGAACTCCTATGTAGAGTTTGCTTTTTCGCTCTTGTAAATTGAATGGGTATGATTTTCAGGCTGTACCGCTGGTCTCCCGTATCGTGTGGTCACTTCAGCCTAGCGCAAAACACTGGAGAGCCCACAGCTCGGCAAACGGAGTCTCGGCGGTGAAGCCTAACTTGCGCTCAGCCGCCAGCTTGGCTCACTATAATAATGAGAAAGGTTCACCCGAGACGGTATTTTAGTCTGATTTTCTAGTCTTTGCTGAGTTCGTTTAGTGTTTTCGCCTTCGCGCACTTTGTGGCGTGATATCGCCAGGGTTGCCAGATCAGAAAAGTAAAACCGTCGTACCAACGACTGAAAATAGTCGTACGCTAGTTAAAATCGTCGTACACTTTGCGAATTGTCAGGATGATGATGATGATGATAATAATATAATTATAATGATTTCCAAGTGAGGTACTCTATAGCCTACAGACATTTTAGCATAATCCCAATGGCGCGGACCCGTTCAAGCGATATCCACATTTCCACGGACTGTGTGAAGTTTTTTGTTTCTGAGCGAGGCAGAGTGACCAACTGTCCTTGTATATAGTGATAGCAGACGGTTCTCGCAGCAGACGACAAATTCAGTAGCCTACAATGGCAGGTGCGCTGTGTGCCGGTCACAATGTCAGTTTTTACAATTTTATTGTGCGATTTGAATGCTAATTACTTCCATTGATCACTTTCTATCAAAACCATTTCTTACGAGCAGCTAGTGCCTTGTATTATACCCCACCTCTGCATTAAGCTAAGTTGTATACAGATAGCCTAAATAATGCATAACACCAACCACATAGTTAAGTGCGCGCAGCGGAGGCGGCAGCCGTAGCGAAGCGCCCTTGCATTTTCGAATAAGATACGGTTTTTATATAAATGCAAGCTTGGTGGTTATAATAATATGCTTTTGTAAGTCCTATAACATGCCACTACTCCACCCACGCACGCTGACTTTGCTGTTTACCGCTACTACTCAGCTAATTGGTCTCTCCTACTGTATACATATACTCATTGTTGTTGGTACTCTTTGTCATCGGCAACCTGCAGGTGTTGCAGGAAGAAATCTAATAATAATAATAATAATAATAATAATAATAATAATAATAATAATATATTAACAAATTACAATCCATAAGAAAGTAAGATTTCTAAATGTCATTTATACAGGGTTGCCACCTTTTGGTAAGGCTAAGGCGGGACAATTATCGAATTTATGCATATCGCCGGTCTTCATACCTAAATTTCTACATGGGACAATTTATTAATAAGAGAAAGATGGTATATATTCGTTACAAAGCCAAAACCGAATAGGCTATATAACAGTAACAAGAAGTATGTAAGAAAAGACTAGGAAAATAATAATAAAAATATATAATGCGTCCCTCATAGGCATAATTCGGGACGCTGAAAATGTTCTTAAAATGGGGGATGTCCCGCCATATTCGGGACAGGTGGCAACGCTATTTATACAGCCACTTTTGATATGCACGTGTCAACATATACTATTAATAGTAACAATATGATTATTATGTTTGGTCAAAATAAAATAAAAACAATAAGACCAGCTGCTCTTTATCGGTATAATTTCTTTAGAGATTTGGATTGCTTCGTTTTGCACACGTGTGGCTAAAATATAAAATGTTTGGAAAAGAATAATGAGAGAAGTAGCAACTAGCAACTAGCAATAACAATACCACAAGGTTCGGCACCGGCCCGTGAAAGCCTGTAATAAATAAATGGACTGAGTTTTATTTGATATTGGTTATTATAACATTCCGCCATTCATTTTGTGACATACAAAATAAACTACGAAAAACTTCATGTTTATCCAAATTGAAATTCTGCAGTAGATTGCTAGAAAAATAAACACAAAATGGTAATATAAATTGCTAATATTAAAAATAGTCGTATGAATAGGCATACGACACATGGTTGCGTCGTACGTCGTACAAATCTATGATATAGTCGTATGTGTACGACTACAGTCGTACGTATGGCAACACTGGATATCGCTCACACTCTTTGGGCACGTTTTTAAAGTCATCGATTGATTCCACCGGTGCCATCGGTCTTTCACCAGGGCGTTTGTAAAGTCAACGGACAATCCACCGGGAAAGCATCAGGCCGTTCATAAACTCACCGGTGAAAGTCCGGTGGAAGTCACCGATTGCAACCAGACTCACCGAACTTAAAGTACGATGCTTCTTAGATGACAAACATGGCGGAGCAGCGAAGCAGACGACACTTGCCACTAGCATTAATACATTGAGTTTATTTTCGTGCGAAAGCTAACGAACTGCTCTTCATCAGAGTGTGAGTCCTCCGAAGTGATGAGTTGATTTTGTTTGAAGACGAGAAAAGAAAGAAAAAATACTCTACATAAGAAATTTATTAATTCCAAGTATCTCGAATAATAAGCTTTCATGGGACCAACAAATAAACAAATGCTACTGCTAAGCTGTCTCGAGTTATTTATTTTTCTACTCCTTAAGCTAAAAGCCTCAGTTAGTCAAGATATGTTAATAGCGTATTTTTCATCCACATATCCTATATGGCATCCAGTTATGGGGCAGTACCGGTAGTTCAGGGTCAATAAATAAATAAAGGTGTTCCTATGTCAGAAAAAAAAAACATAAGTATTTTAGCAGGAGTAAAACATCAAGATAGTTGTGTAGGTCTACCTGATATTTCGTCAATTAAAAACAAGCACAGTTCCTAGTCTTTATATTAATTTAGTACACGTGAAAGAAAACCTACAACAATTCACACAACGCTTTTATATACACGAACACAGAACTAGAAACAATTTGAAATTAGATTTGCCGTCATTCAGATTAAATAAATGTGTTGACAGTCATTTATATAAGCAATATACATTTTATAATAATTTGCCCTTTCTGCTGTTGAAGTGCCTACTAAAACATTTAAGAAAGTCCTAAAAAGCTGGCTCATATCAAAAGCATTTTATACTGTAATGTAAATGATTTCCTAAACATGGAATGGACATACAATTTTAATTAGGCCAGATTAATATTTATAAGTATATGGTATTTTAATTGATCACATATTATAATATAATTTATTGTTTAATTTACTTTTAGTTTTAAGGGTCTTTGATGCAATTGTAAATAGTTAAGTAGGCCTATCATCTTAAAACTTATTTTATTTCTTTTGTATAACATTGTAAGTTGTATGTATCCTTTTTCCCCCTGATTGAATGGAAGATAAGGCCTTAACTCTGCCAGGTAGAATAAAACATTATTGTAAACTGAAGCACAGGCTATCCATAATGAGGTCAGGTACCGCATTTAACTATGCAATATTTTATGGATTTTAATATGCTCAAAATATTATTTATGAGAATGGTAGCACTCAGTTATTAGTTCCCTGCCCATCATATATTATTATTTCCATTTCTAGCAAATCCATGATACAATAATTATTATACAATTCGAATATTCCCGCTGGAATCCATCAACCCGTTCGTAAATTCAACGACTCATCAGATGAAAAAAATGGCGGATGACGTTCATCGTACATTCACCGGACTTTCACCGCACTTTTCCACCGGTGGATTTACTGGTGACTTTAAAAACGTGCCCTTTGCCACATACTTCACATACACATTGGGCACGTTTTTAAAGTCATCGATTGATTCCACCGGTGCCATCGGTCCAGTTAATGCATTAAAACTTTTTCAGAATGGCGCTTATTACTCTGCAATACAAATATACAATAAGCTTCCAAACAAAATTAAATTATTATGTATTCGAAAAAGAAAAAAAGCAAATCTTTCAAAGGATCTCTCAATAATTTTTTAATGACTCACACCTTCTACAATATGGATGAGTATTTCCAGTTTGAATAAGTTTACAGTGTAGTATATTATATATTATTATTTATTACTTGCTTGTGTATTGTAATCTGACGTGTTCTATATCTTTGAGTCCCACTCAACACAGGATCTACAGAACGAGATAACTACATCTACATAACCACCCAATTGGATATAAAGTATTAAAAAATGTACATGTAAAACACAAGTTTCTATACTATAAGATCTATGTTTTGAGTAGTATTTATCTACCTCCTTATTCCCTCTGATATTAAAATGAACATACAACACACTGTGATATTCATGTATAGAACACTAAAAAACACTAAAAAATATAATTAAAAATATATGTACAGATTAAAATTTTTATCAGAAATTACACAGGTCAATGTAGTAAAATACTAAAATGTGCAGAAAATGGATTTCCCTACTGCCGGGAGTCTTTACACCATGTATAAAACGGTGATGTCAAAATCTTGAGTGTTGTAGATAGTTCTTTTCTTGATTAGTTTGTAAAAAGATAATTAAAAATATAGATACAGATTAAAACTTTTCACAAATTACACAAGTCTATGTAGTAAAAATGCATAAAATGGATTGCCCCACTGCCGGGAGTCTTTACACCATGTTTAAAACGGTGATATTAAAATCTTCAGTGTTGTAGTGTTCTTTCTTGAATGTTTGGTAAATTTTTTCTTGTAGAATCGTGTGCCCAGTGTGTTGTAGGTTGTTTAAAATTGAATATGCATTTCGGCGCAAAGTTACGCCATCCTCAGTTCCTAAAAAATCAGAGTAAAAACTAACGTAAGAGGTAACTAGTATTTATAATGTTTTTAAATTGTGTATGGACTATTACTAACCTTATGTTGTGGTGCCGGAACTTGACTATGAAGTAACTGATTGTGGTGTAAGGTGCTGATATTTATGGAGGGTGGGTGTGTTCATAAGAGATTTGGAATAGTGGGTTGTATTCAATTTGGTCTTCGTTTAGTATTATGTCCTTGTGTTTATATATTTCGAGTTGTTCCAGAGTATTTAGTCTATGTCCTTTGTTTTGTTTGTGTAAAATTTCCATTGTGTTTTCAATATTGTTATGTTGGTGTTTTTCTGTAATTAAGTGTTTGGCATAAGCTGATTTTTGTCTGTTGTTTTTAAAATCTTGGGTGTGTTCCCGATATCTGGTTTTGAATTTACGGCCTGTCTGCCCTATGTAAACCTTGTTACAGCTAGTACATTTTAATTTATATATGTCATTCTCATTAAACTTTTCGTTGGTGGCGTTATTATTGTCCGTGCTATGTAAAATATCTTTTGGTCTATTGTTAGTTTTGAATGCTACTTTTAGATTATTCTGTTGTAAATGCTTTGTTATTCTATGTACACGTTTATCTGTATAATTGAAAGTTACGAATTTTTTATTGGCGTTCTTTCCTTGTTTTATGGGGGATAATGTAGTATTATTGTGTTTTTTGTTGTATAAGTTCTTTTTTTGTTTTTTAAGCAATTTGATGATAGTAATCTTCTTATATCCGTTATTGGTTGCAATCTGTATTATTGTGTTTAGTTCTTCGTTATAATGTTGTTTTTTCATTGGGATATTGAGAAGTCTGTAGATCATGCTGTTAAACGCTGCCATTTTTGTGTGAAAGGGTGATTAGAGCTATTATTAATTACCGTGTCTGTGAAAGTTGGCTTTCTGTAGATATTGAAGTTAAGCTTGTTATTGCTTCTAGTTATGTTGATGTCAAGGTACTTCAAAGTGTTGTTTTCCTCTTTTTCTGATGTAAAGGTCAAGTGTGTGTTTAGTTTGTTGAATTCTTCAAGATTTTTTTCTTTATTATTGTTCTTACATATAATAAGAATGTCATCAACAAATCTTCTGTAAAATCCCTAGCCCGTAAAAATAAAAAAAATCAAATCCCTAGCCCGTAAAAATGAAAACCCCCTAGTCATTGAACAAATAACAAACTTAACTTCGACAATTCTAAAGCAAAACTATTTCAAATTCCACGACAAAATATTTATACAAAACAAAGGTATAGCTATGGGTTCCCCACTTTCAGGCATCCTGGCCGAAATCTTCCTACAGCACATTGAAGAGAAACATATAGCAAATATATTAACTAAATACAACATAAAAGTTTACAGAAGATTTGTTGATGACATTCTTATTATATGTAAGAACAATAATAAAGAAAAAATTCTTGAAGAATTCAACAAACTAAACACACACTTGACCTTTACATCAGAAAAAGAGGAAAACAACACTTTGAAGTACCTTGACATCAACATAACTAGAAGCAATAACAAGCTTAACTTCAATATCTACAGAAAGCCAACTTTCACAGACACGGTAATTAATAATAGCTCTAATCACCCTTTCACACAAAAATGGCAGCGTTTAACAGCATGATCTACAGACTTCTCAATATCCCAATGAAAAAACAACATTATAACGAAGAACTAAACACAATAATACAGATTGCAACCAATAACGGATATAAGAAGAATACTATCATCAAATTGCTTAAAAAACAAAAAAAGAACTTATACAACAAAAAACACAATAATACTACATTATCCCCCATAAAACAAGGAAAGAACGCCAATAAAAAATTCGTAACTTTCAATTATACAGATAAACGTGTACATAGAATAACAAAGCATTTACAACAGAATAAGTAGCATTCAAAACTAACAATAGACTAAAAGATATTTTACATAGCACGGACAATAATAACGCCACCAACGAAAAGTTTAATGAGAATGGCATATATAAATTAAAATGTACTAGCTGTAACAAGGTTTACATAGGGCAGACGGGCCGTAAATTCAAAACCAGATATCGGGAACACACCCAAGATTTTAAAAACAACAGACAAAAATCAGCTTATGCCAAACACTTAATTACAGAAAAACACCAACATAACAATATTGAAAACACAATGGAAATTTTACACAAACAAAACAAAGGACATAGACTAAATACTCTGGAACAACTCGAAATATATAAACACAAGGACATAATACTAAACGAAGACCAAATTGAATACAACCCACTATTCCAAATCTCTTATGAACACACCCACCCTCCATAAATATCAGCACCTTACACCACAATCAGTTACTTCATAGTCAAGTTCCGGCACCACAACATAAGGTTAGTAATAGTCCATACACAATTTAAAAACATTATAAATACTAGTTACCTCTTACGTTAGTTTTTACTCTGATTTTATAGGAACTGAGGATGGCGTAACTTTGCGCCGAAATGCATATTCAATTTTAAACAACCTACAACACACTGGGCACACGATTCTACAAGAAAAATTTTACCAAACATTCAAGAAAGAACACTACAACACTGAAGATTTTAATATCACCGTTTTAAACATGGTGTAAAGTCTCCCGGCAGTGGGGCAATCCATTTTATGCATTTTTACTACATAGACTTGTGTAATTTGTGAAAAAGATTTAATCTGTATATATATTTTTAATTATCTTTTTACAAACTAATCAAGAAAAGAACTATCTACAACACTCAAGATTTTGACATCACCGTTTTATACATGGTGTAAAGACTCCCGGCAGTAGGGAAATCCATTTTCTGCACATTTTAGTATTTTACTACATTGACCTGTGTAATTTCTGATAAAAATTTTAATCTGTACATATATTTTTAATTATATTTTTTAGTGTTTTTTAGTGTTCTATACATGAATATCACAGTGTGTTGTATGTTCATTTTAATATCAGAGGGAATAAGGAGGTGGATAAATACTACTCAAAATAATTCTCCCTCTGCGGTAAATATGAAATTTATTATAATATCTATGCTATGGCGATCTTGGTCATGTCAGACGATTTCACAATAACCTACCTGTTTCAGAAATTCTTATTGTGGTATATTAAGATTCTCTAATCTTTCTGATGTACATTCTTTTCAAATAGAGTTCTTTCGTTATGGGCAGGTAATAAATTTTGTCAAATGCATGATTTACTTAGACAAAGAAAATTTATTGACTGATGTGTACACCCACTCAAAATATCCACCCTCAGCCATTAATTATTAGTGTTGTTATTATTATTATTATTATTATTATTAAGTCGGTTCTCACAAGTTCAGTTAAATGTACATCAGTTACAACTGCTCGATGCTTAGATTTAATTAACGTCATCGTAGAATACAATGACTGACACGAATATATAGTCCCAAAAATGGAAATCGGTCCTTTTGCACATTGTTTTATAATTTTTTTTCTGGGACCTGCTTCCAAAATTCAACCATACCACATCCGCTTTATTTAAACTGTTTTAATGCCTGAAATCGGTTTTGAGGGAAAAATTAAACGCCAGACCAGGAAAATTAAGCAATATTTACAGTTTAGCCTCAGAATCTTGTAAGAGCTACATGAAAATATTAGACGAGCTGCATTCGGCTCACGAGCTAGGGTTTGACCACCGTGGGCCTATATTATAGTAACAAGCTTAATGACAAATAGTGGAAGTCTCGTTTGAATTTAAGAATATATTGAACTACATACGCCATCAGTTTTTTCTTATTTCAAAACCACCTTAACTTCACATAATATTATTTCTACACAGTCATATATAAAACAAGATTATGAAGAAGTGCGAGAGTCCTCAGAGATGGATTTAGAGGGAAGAAAATTGTAATTTCAATCCTTTAGATATTTATGTGAGTTTACAAAGAGGTGGAATAAGACGAGAGAAAACATAAAAAATAATTAGGTAAGAGTAGGACGTGCGAGAGCTCCCTGAGATGGAATAAGGAGGCGAGAAAATAGTAATTTCAATGCTTATGGTAGAGAAAGTTGTGTGAGTTTTCAAGAGATAGAATAAGAAGAGATAAAATAGCGAATATTTTGTTAGGGTAGAAAAAGTCGCGTGAGAGTTTCCAGAGATGGAGTGAGAAAATTATAATTTCAATGCTTTAGGTAGAGAACATTGTGTGTGTTTTCTAAGAGGCTGGAATCAGACAAGAGAAAATACCAACAATTTTATTAAGGTAGAGAAAGTCGTGTGAGTATTCTACGAGCGGCAGAACACATGCTTGGGGTTGTGAAAACTTTTTTTTTTTTTTTTTGCGAGCGAATTTAACAGCCTAATTTGGTGGCACGATGCAGGAAGTGAAGTAACAGAGCCCAGTGCTGCCGTACAGACGTAGCAACTCTCCAATCTTTTGCGCTACACAGGTCATCACCATCACAGAATAAACACCGAAGAAGAAAAAGAAGAAGATGAAGAGGAAGTGTTCAAGTTTCTATGGCAACATTGATCTATAGGTAACAGTGTGCTCTATTGGGGGATTTCGGAACTTGAACTTCACCGGGAGAAGACCAACATGGCCGCATGTTAGTCATAATTTTCTTTACTGTTTGCCAATGATTTAAAACAAAGTCTAAGGAACGACAGAATTGTGTCTTTTTCATCTCAACCACGAAACTAACCTTATACAGAGGGTTGAAGTGAAACAGAGAAATTAATAGGTTGGTATAATGTCTTCGTCGACTTGATGTTGCATCGGCCGGTCCAATTGCACTCACAATGAGGAACCGCCCACTGCTGTTTATATGGCTATTAAGATTGTAACGGATTATCTGTTTTCTTTTCAGTTATATATTACAGCATACCTGAAGAACAATGTTGCATCACCAACATACTGTGGCGATGCCGGCTAATCAGCATCGAGATGCTAGGTTTGTACAGTTTTGCCATGTAGCTTGCTTCACTAATATGGCAGTGCATGAAATAAAAAAGTTGCTATTTGCGAATGCTTCGGATCGAATGCTGTTCCGTGACCAGTTCACTAAAGATAGCTGCATTACCAAGATTACCTTCATTTCAAGGAAGGGGAAGCTTTTCAGTACCAATGTCTGTATTCTTAACTTCCAAAAGGCAGTGCAAGTTGGTACCATCCATTTGACTTTTCTTTGTGTTCTGTATCCATTAGATGAAAACCTTCTTTCTTTAGGCCTACTAAGTTGGGGGAACTTGCTGGAGAGCATCCATATGTAGAATTCTGGATAAGTCTTGGATGGCCAATGAGATCAAGATCATCAGCCAACCAATGGGAGATTGGTGTTCAACCTTTGGGTCGCGTAACCAAGCATGAAATTACATAGAGTGCTATACTAAACCTGATAATTGTAGGTCGCACCTTAAGCTCTGCCCACTCAACTCATGGGATCTGTATGGGAATTAGGGGTTTAGAGTGGGGAGTAAATATAAACAGTGAGACACTAGTGGCTACCATTGGAAGTATTGCTATCAATGCCATCTAGTAGCAAGAAGTTGAAAATGGGGAAAATTAAATAATTTTTTCTCCTTTTGACTTCCTAATTCTCCTCAAGCTTTCCTTCCTTTCTCTCACTTATTCTTCAACCTGGGATCTATTCATAACAGTAAATTTTCACATCGAATGGGATTTGATCACGGGTTGCTAGCTTCATAGTGCCCCATTAGTCTTAACCACTACGTTATCGGGGGATTGTTGAGTTGTGCAAAGCGAGAATTCATTGATTTAAGTCTAGAGTTTAACTTAAATACATGAAATGAGAAATGGAGGATTTACCAATTAAAATTTATAATGTAAAGTATTTTGGTCATTTTCGTATTGTACAGTGCATTTCACTTAAGAGTTTGCCAGTCTTGCAGGTTTCTGCATCATGGTGGCCACAGCTCTAACTCCCGAACGATTGGGTGAAATATCTGCAAGTAAAGCTGCTAACGGTATAATGATTCAGGTTCTCACAATTAAAGTTAAGATTACAAAGAAAATAACAACTAGCTCATCACAAGATATGTTGAAAATGTTCTCCACACAACACTTGCAGGAAATTTTCTTTCACGCACATAAGTTCAGCTTCCAAGATAGATAGATAGATAGATAGATAATATTCCAAGATAGAGTTAATTTCCTTGTGATTAAGTTCTTCTAACAGTATGTGACTATTATTTATGGGGGAACTTGAAAAAAAAAGTGTTGGCTGATAGGTCAGTTTCCCATACATTAGAAGAACTTAAAGACAACATCACAAAAGAAATGAACTCTATCTCAGAAGCTGAACTTATGCATATGAAAGAAAATTTACTAAAAAGCTGCCAGTGTTGTGTGAATTCAAGAGGACATTTCCAACATCTGTTGTGATGAGGTATGTGGTTATTTTCATTGTAATTTTAACTATAACTGTAAGAACTTGAATTACTACACTGTTAGTGGCTTTATTTGTGTATATATTCCACCCGATTGCTCGGGAGTTAGAACTATGGCCGCCACGACGTCGAAACCTGCATGATTGGCCAACTCTTACATGAAACACACTGTAGTAATTAGCACACATATATATATATATAAATGACAATTGAAAGAAAGACAAATTTTCTGGCCAGAGAACTAGAACAGAAGAAAAGAAAACTAATCTTAGAGTCCGAAAAAGCTGCAGCTGCTCTGTATGAAAAAAATTTAAGTTGCTGAGGAAAAAATAAGTGGGATCAAAAAGACTTCTTAGACAATAATATGCCTATATGAAGGTATATTTAATTTATTATACTGTTCCTTGCTTTTGTATCTGTTATAGCCTAAGTAGTTATTGTTTGCAATTACTTTTGTTACTAAAAGTTTTTCTTATTTAAAGTATGTGTATTCCTATAATTTTTCCTATTCCTATAATAACAGTTATAACAGTAACAATAACAATTATAATAACAGTTATTAAAAAGTGCTTCGTAATCATATTTTGGTCGGGAATTTCTGAAATGATCAATGAAAATCAGGGAATAAGTTGGGAATTTCTTCAGCATTACTTGGTGGACACCCTGCATACATAAGTTATATAAATGACAATTGAAAGAAAAACACAAAATAAAGAAGAATGTGTGAAAACAGATTATTGCTGTGATTTATTAATGATTTATGTATAGCGTAGAGCTTTATCACTGGTACTCACTACTAAATTGCGGTATTTTGTTACCTGTTGGAGCGCTTTCAACCGCATGGAGCGGCCATCTTCAGCAACTACTGGTAGTTGCTGAAGATGGCCGCTCCATGCGGTTGAAAGCGCTCCAACAGGTAACAAAATACCGCAATTTAGTAGTGAGTACCAGTGATAAAGCTCTACGCTATACATAAATCATTAAGATTATCGCTACAGAATGGACAAAACTCAAGTGATTTATTATGTACTATAATTATTACAGACAAATAATTAATGAACTGAAGAAAACATTATAACCACATAGAGGACCATGTAAATGCTATTAAACTCCCTCATCATTTTCTATCAATCATCGTCATCTTTTATTGTTTCTTTGCACTCTGTTATTGACTTGTACTTCATCACAAGCGGCTTAGTAGAGGCTTTTTCGAATGTTGATAAGTTTGTCGATCGATTTCTCTTTTTAATGTCTTCCATTTTCGTGGTTGACACCATTCGCCATTAAAGAGAACAAAATAACAATGTAATGAAGTGCATTCATAATAAGTTTTTAATCACTGTCTTCTAGTTTGCTGCTGTTCCTATTTCCTGTGAGTGTTAAAATGGTGTTAGTTAACCCTTGTCTGAAATGCATGAGTCACAAGGACAAGTTAAAATTTTAGCATGAAGTTAACAAGGGTTTGTATATTTAACCCCTGTCAATGAGACTGGGCGTTATGATTCAAAAAGGATTATGAAGATATATTAGCATGATTGTCCATGCATAATCTTTTTTCTGTATTGTTGTTAGCATGGTTGTCATTTGTTTCAATCATAAATGCACAATAAAATGTTAATAGGCCTATAACTGATCACAAACACTTCAGTTATCTATGTAAAAGAGGGAGTGTTTGTCTTTCTGTGTGTGATGCCTAGCCAAATATACTGCATGCAAAGATCCAAAATTTGTAACATAGATGGACTGAAGGGTGACTGAATGCACATTAAAGCCGGATTTTTAATTTCTGCTTTTGTTTGCAAGTTACAAGAACAATTTTTTCGTGCTATCGACATACCAGTTTCCAGTAAAATATTTCAATTGTAAAATTAATTGCAGGTATCTTTGCTCAGCATCCATAAGAACCAAGAAAGAAGACTATTACTGAAATCTACTTTTTTTTTAATATAAAGCATCAAATTGTCAATCGCTTTGATTTTGTTCATAATGTTAAGGGATGCAAAGATCTAATTTTTTTTGCATCTGTGGACTGAAGAGGGATAATGAATGAAGGCCTAAATGGAAAAACATAGAATTTTGATGGAACTTACTATGCGGGTTTCTTTTTTGGGCCAGGGAACTTGACTATGAGGTCTTTTTCCTAGGCGGTGCTTTCTATTCGTGAAATCCACCGAAAAACCAGATTTTTAGCCATTTAATTACTAATTGTGTAGTTTACCTGTATGAATGGTGTGCATGTAACTGTTAATAAATAACTTATGTTTTAATTAATTTGCTTTTAAATAAATACAGCCAACCCTTGATATAATGCCCTCTTTACAGTGCCATCCTCACACTGTACCAATAAATGCAAGTGAACGAATCTTCTCCCATATAAAATACATAAGATACCTCGTTACTGTGCCAATTCATTTAGTGCCAGTGAATATAATACAAGATTTTTAAAAAAATATAGCTTGCAGTGATTTTCTTTCAGTTGTAGAATTCTTTTAAAACTGGCATGGATGTTAGGGAGATTATTTAAGAAACATACTGTACTGTATTTCCAAGAAGCGAGTGTTCCCCTGCCACTAACTGTAAATGTAGTGCGATGGAATGAGGAAGATATGTTAAGAAGTCTGAGAGATAGCCTGCATGAGGGTGGAACAGGTAGAAAGAGCCCTTCATACAATGAGACATTCCAAACTTTCACTTCTTTTAGTCCAGTGTTCATTCAATTGTTTGAACACTACACTACAGTCACTCAGATATAGTTAATCACTTACATGGACCCACATTATATTCAACCCCTTTGTGTACTGTAGCACTGGACATATACCGTAATAAATTGAGTTACTGTACAGTATTTTATTTTGTGCTAAAGTTCTCTATTTACCTTTTACTTAATTTTCTTTCATAATACAGTAGCCTACAGTTTTTTTTTATTTTAAAAATTAAATTTCATTTTAGTGCCACCCTTGCTTTGTGCCACTAAATGTTAGAGACTGGATGGTGGTATTTTATCAAGGTTTGTCTGTAATTTAAAAATCTATCAATTGAATTAATAATAATGGTGAAGCCTTGGGCATCTGCTAGTAAACAATATAACTGCCACTCGAGCTACCATGGCAACGTGCCAGTACAACATAAAATTCTCCAACTGACTCACATATCCCGTGGCAGAGCAGTGGCATGGAGAGCCACAGATCTCTAGTTAAAGTCACGGTTATGGCATCAAACTTTTCAGTTTGACTCTGCCTTTCCTTCCTAGCCTAATCATGGCCAGTGTGAAAGAATTATCATCCAATATAATAATCTACTACTTACAATAGAATCCAATACAATAAGAACTTTTATATGTGCACGAACAATTTATTTTATTGCCTTGGCCATGACTAAAGCCCGGATTTTCATGCACTATCAAACTTAAAAACATGCATGCATTCATGCACTATCGTATCTCCAAATATGCACAATGAAGGGCGAAACATGCACTATCAAAAATCCGCAATATATTTCAATTTCTCTTAAAACAACATACAACAACGAGTTTTTCAAAATTCTTCTCACTTAAACTCGTGCGTTTAGCAGTTAGGACATTCTTGAATGCAGAAAATGATATTTCTGCTTCACAAGAAGTAACAGGTGCATACTTAAGGGAAGAAATTTGACTGAGGGTGTGATCGAATTCCATGTCTTGTACATTTTTTTTTTTCCACATAATGCGTCTTTCACTGTTTTCAGATGTTTAAGATCAGGATTTGAACTAAGTACCTTCTTAAGTTTTTCCCTAACTGTCACACCCATTTCTCCACAGCACGATTCTAAAGACAATTAAATATCTTCAACAATGGCAAGTGACTGACGAATTCAAGCAGTGAACATTCTGTTTAGCAGTTTTCTTTCAATGGAAGGTCGGCGAGTTGGCATTTTCTTTTGTAGCCTGTTGTATTATATTACTGTTTATTTAGGGCAAACAGTAGTTTGCACTCTCAAATTGATGCAGGTGGCAGACTCTGTTGCCAAGTCAATCAAATAACAATGATAATACAATACAACATTTTTACGTTTCATTGAAAAGCCAAGGTTTTAGGGAGGCACATTCACAATATGCACAGTAACTTGCATGGTAACTTGATATTATGCACTAAAACCAGAAAATGAGGGTTTGTATGCATTAAAAACGTCTGAATATGCTACATTAAACCAAAAGAATCCAAAACATGCATTATGCATGAATTTTGCCATAAAAAGGCCGAAATATGCAAACATGCACGGAAAAAATATGGTTATTTGGAATCCATAAGTCATGTAATAAGTAACTACAAAGTTTGAGAAGTCTAACCAAAGTAGGCTATATAAAAACATGCATTTGCATGGAAATCCGGGCTCTAGCCATGACCTATTCAGATCCTCTAATATTTTTTTTTGTTCTTTTATTTTCGTTATCAATTTTATTCCTGATGTTAGTTTCCATTCTGTTGAATTTTCCCTTAACCCGCACGAGACCATTTTTTCTTTTATATTACCTCTGTATTTCAGTTGATGTCAGAACTTTCTGTCTGTCTAATTTACTGAGCGTAAGGGGTGAGGTTTTGTTGGTAGAATTTTTTCTCTCTTCTGTTGTCTTTTTTTTTTTTTTTCTTCTTTCTTTTCTTTCTTTCTTTCTTTCTTTCTTTCTTTCTTTCTTTCTTTCTTTCTTTCTTTCTTTCTTTCTTTCTTTCTTTCTTTCTTTCTTTCTTTCTTTCTTTCTTTCTTTCTTTTCTTTCTTCTTTCTTAGATCTCAGCTCCATCTTCAGTTCCCCAGAAACAAATCCCACAGGAAGTATAAGGTCTCTTTAATTTTGACACACTGGCCTTTTTACTACAGTGTATGTTGTTATTGTGCTTTAAACCAAATATTTACATGTTGTGGGTGCCAATGACCTTAGCTGTTGACATTCCCCTAGACCAGGGGTCGGCAACCTGCGGCTCGCGAACCACATGCAGCTCTTTGGATGTGAAGCTGCGGCTCTTTAGTGCCATACGCAAATATGATTTATTTTATAAAAAAAACATTTAAAAATCGTTCTGAATCGATTAACGAGGATTAGGCACCGATTCTATCTCTCAGCCACTTGTACTCGCTTTTCACCGCACCCCTCCCCCGTGACACGCGTCGTCACTGTCGTCAGTCCGTCGGAAGCTCTAGAATGACGCCGTCGTCGGATGTTTCTATGTAGGTTTTAATTCGCTTTCGACGCAAGACAATTTGGCGTCTTCACCAGTGCTTTGGCTGTGATGTATAGTTTGTTGTTTCAAGTAAAGGAGCTAGAAGCGAATTATCTTCTCAAAGTTATGTATGTACATATATATAATAATAATAATAATAAAAAACCGAAGTAAAGGTAGGTAACATAATAAGTATTATATTTTTTAAATACATATTATACATATTTTTTCCAAATAAGATACCTAACTACTTTTTTGAAGTCAATAAGAACTGTCAAAAAAGAAACAAAGTACTACTGTTGGATATTACCGCGAAAGTGTTTTTATTAAAATATATATTTAATAAATTACCTATTTTATTATTTATCTATTTTATAGCTTTTATTATTTAAAAATTAGCGTTAAAATAATAATTATAAGTGTAAGTACCTATAAATTGTTATTTAATAAACCTATTTACGAACTCTGAGGATCAAAGTAAGTATAAGCAAATAAGTAATTATCTAATAATGCCATATATATATATATATATATTGTCTAATTTGTTGTGAAAAACACTACTTATATATGAATAAATAGATATTTTTTCTTATGAATAAATAGATATTTTTTCTTATGAATAAATAGATATTTTTTCTTATGAATAAATAGATTAGTTTTTTTATCAAAAAACTTTATTTATGTGAGAACTATTTATTGTTGGCAAGAAAAAATTTTGTGGCTCTTTAAAAACTTTGAAATTTTGTAAATTGTAATTTTTGGCTCTTCTGACTCAAAAGGTTGCCGACCCCTGCCCTAGACCAAACTACTACTACTACTATTATTGTAGTGTCAACTTGGAAGTTGCAAATTATCAAATGAAAAGTAACGATTAAAACATTTCTTTTTTGTCTCCTGACAAATTGCCATTTCAGAGATACAAAAACTCTTTGTCTCAACCGATATATAATTTATTTTGTATTTTTCGCTATTTATACTTATGCTTTATTTGTATTTGTGGTGTCATTTTTAATTTGTTTGCACTTTGTAAATTTATAATTTATTCAATTTTTTAAATGGCCTTTTGGATCTTCTCAATACTCACAGCGCATTAGCCTAAATTAAATTTAGTGAAAACTATATATAGAACCAGTTTGTTGTGCTGTGTTATAGGGCAACAGTGGCATATAGTAAGTCCTGATTACACCATGGCCATGGGTAACTTATATTAACATTTCACAACAGTTGATACTATTTTTTTTGTTTGTTTGTTTGTTTGTTTTTTTTTTGTTTGTTTTGTTTTTTGTTTGTTTGTTACTTCAATCTTATAAACAAAATAGAACATTATTTTCATAAAATATTTTCTAATAGTGTGCGTTGAAGCCATAATAAATTTAGTATGTAAGTGTATTTGATAAATTGTTCATTTTAACTGTCCCAACATAAATTCATCTGCCAAGTTGACAAAGATTAATGAAAGATCTTCAGCTACTAATAAATTAACAAAGGTACAACATAAAAATTGCTATGACTACTTAGCTCACGAATGAAATAGGATATGTCAAATTTCAACCAGTCACCTTATTTTTGTTTATTTTTATTGCACCTACGTCCAATTTTTTGTTTGTGCATTCATGCTATTGCCCTGAAATATCTTTATAGCACCTTTGACAACATCGCAAAGATCACCATGGTGGTCAAAGCCTGAAAATACTAAGTGCAACAGGAAGTATCTCTGAACAGTTAACGAATTTTGTAAGGAACGAGGCCATGAATTGTTGCCAGATATTTCAATTTAAGACTAGGCCATTAATATGAGAAAGCATTCTGTGGAAGCTATGTGGAATATGACAGGAATAGCCCTGCAAGAGAAGAGCACGCCCTTTTTATAATCTAGAATACAAATGCACCAGAAATGCTAGAAATAGCCTACAAAAATAAAATAACTTAAAAAACAACCAGGAGAAAGGAAGCATAATTCACTTATTGACACGTGGGATGAAAATACTCTATTCAATTTACAAATGAAATTTTTATGTTGCTTTGCTTGAACTTGCATGCTGTGGAGGAGAAAGTGTAAATTGCTTAATCCATTATTTCCCAGAAAAATTCCAGAACCATATAATTCCTTCAGGCAGAATTGCACACAATCCTATTGTAAAGGTAGGAGTTGTACGAGGGTTGATCCAGAAATAAGGTTCCCATCAATTTTACAAATAGACAACATTGTTTATTCTCATAGAAGTTGGAAAGAAGACACTTTGCTCTATTTTTCGACATAATCGCCATCTTTTCTAGGCATTTTTGTAGACGGTGTTCCAATTTTTGTTCCCAATGTCATAGAACTCCGCCGCCAACCCATTGAGGAAGCGTTTCACCTCGTCTTTGACTTCATCGTCGCTCCAGAACCGCCGGCGAGGAAGACTCACAGCTGGTGTAACGCTGTTTCACGACAACGCCTGACCTCACTTCTCCCATCAAACCCAGGACCTTTTGAAAAGCTTTGGGTGGACTGTCATGCCCCACCCACCATACAGTCCGGGTCTCGCGCCTAGCGATTATCACTTGTTCCCGAAGTTAAAGGAACACTTGGGTGGCCAACTCTTCCGGAGCGACGATGAAGTCAAAGGCGGGGTGAAACGCTTCCTCAACGGGTTGGCGGCGGAGATCTATGACATTGGGATCCAAAATTGGAGCACTGTCTACAAAAATCCCTAGAAAAAGATGGCGATTATGTCAAAAAATAGAGCAGAGTGTCTTCTTTCCAACGATGTACATTGCTATTAGAATAAACAATGTTGTCTATTTGTAAAATTGATGGGGACCTTATTTCTGGATCAACCCTCGTATTTGATGAACTGTATAATTATCCTTCTTCACTGAATGAAATTTATTAAG
The DNA here is from genome assembly GCA_964059195.1 of Ectobius pallidus. Classification (NCBI taxonomy): domain Eukaryota; kingdom Metazoa; phylum Arthropoda; class Insecta; order Blattodea; family Ectobiidae; genus Ectobius; species Ectobius pallidus. The sequence continues at coordinate 170,613,431 of CAXKWD010000004.1, read as the reverse complement.
TCTTTCATGAAACTGGTAAGTTTGAACTTCATTGGGTTTACAATAATATTGATCTTGATGCTTCTTGAATTATAGTAAGTAATGTCCTTTAGATCTTTAGCATGCGTTTCTGACATGGGTCAGTGAGCTTATATTTTTAGCAAAGATTAAAAGTTCCCAGGTGGATAGGTGTAAGTGAAGGAACAAAGTTGAGTTTACACAGTCTGCTTGTGCCGCTGTAGCCTATATGAGATGTTAACAGAGTTAACAGAGTATCTGTGCAGGTAGTACATGCTAAGACAAGGATATCTCTTATGAAGAAGATGACAATTTCCCGTTCAGAGTTATTACCTGCTACTATAGGAGCACAGTTGCATAACTTGATAATGGCAACTCTTGAAATGAAAAATATTGAAGCATTTCTTTGGAATGACTCATCCACAGTACTTTCTTGGATCTGTCGAGAGAAATAGTGGGTGACATTTGTTGGAAATTGGGTGACAGTCGATCAATGGAGACATGTTCCTGGTGAAATTAATCCAGACGACTTACCTTCTTGACAGGAGAACAAAGGTCAAAGTTATTCCTAAAACAAAGGCTAAGTCTAGCAGTTCAGCGCGGAAATGCAGCCTCTATCATGGGAACATTCTTACCTTCTTCCACTATAGCAGAAATTTTTTATATTTTATTTTGTTCAACAACTTGTTTTTTCAGAATATGCGCTTTACCTTTTTTATAGAAATCCAGTGGATGGCAAACTTCTCCTGCCTTGATGTTATTCAGTATTCACCTGATGAAGACCTGGGGGTACAGGTTCAAACGTTGTGAGGGAGGAGAAGTTTGCCATCCTCTGGATTTATATAAAAAAGGTGAAGCGCATATTCTGATACCATATGCAGTGGAAAGATTGGGACCTTATCTCTAACAACTTGTTGTTGTTTGTTCGGGTAATTAATTACAGTCTTGCTTTCTAATTAAGTATCATATATGTTCTGTAATAAAAAAAACCTGTTAAGTATAATACGTATAGTTTGAAGTTTCAGGACCTAAATTTTTATCAAAATTGTTAGAAGCATTAAAAAAAAAATTGAATAAAATTTTGAAGTGAAATTTAATGAAAACTACCCTTTAGTATTTCAGAAATAGAAACCCGATTCTAAGAGATGCAATTAGCGTACAAGGAAGTTTTTAATCCAAAAACAACTAAATACATTACACTATTTATCTACAACAGCCCTGCACAGACAGACATTCCTGGAAAAAAGAACAAAAAAGTGACTTCTTTGCTTTGTGAGACTTATTTTCCCAATTTAATTTATTATCAGGATCATTATACTTTCTCTGTACTGCATGTATGGGAGCAAATAAAAAAGATCTATTAGTGACTCGTACTGTTGTTTAGTTGTTTAAGCCTCAAAGTGCTTGGCTAATTGACGCAGTTCAAATCACTCATATCAATTTGATGACTTTACACTTTGTAAACTTAAACTTTTCTGTCTTAGGGTGTACGTTGATGTTATCAAATGTTGTACCCGCTCAATAGTTTTGTCCCTAACCATACATTATTTTATTGCCTTGCAGGTTGGGGCAGGTTCCCATGAGATTGCAGCAGCAGCAACCCCAGCCTCCACCACCACAGCAGAGACAACCAATCCTAATGGGAATGCAACCACAGGCCAACAATCCTGGTAAGTGATGAGTTGTATGTCATATGTGTAACACCTTACAAGAAAAACAGATGGTTAGTTGTGAAGCCTCTTTCACCTGAGACACACATACGAAAATCTTGCAAACAATAGTTATTGACGTATCAGGAAGTTTATACAGTGAAATTATTGTGAAAATAATAATAAAAATGAGATGGTTTTAATGGGAAGTGGGTCAATCCATACCAAGTGGTCCAGCACTGGTTGCTTGACCATCTCAGAAAAATTTGATTTTTGCTGGGTTAGTTCCCCAATGTTTAGTGGTCACAAAAATATTTTTTTAAATTTTTTATTGTATATTATTTTGAAACGGCAGCCATTTTTTTTCCAGGCCGCATGCGTTTTTTGGCATTTGCAAGCATCTGCATTTTTTTAAATTATTCAGTAGTGGATTGTCCTAAGCCTTTCAGATAAAATGCATTTAGTTCAACACACTCTGGCCTACAAATTAACATCATTATCACTTAGCTGAATGTATTCTTTAATATATTTTTAATAGTTCAAAGTTCTCAGCTACAAATTAAAAAAACTCAATTTTTGAACAGTATTTTTCCAAACAAAGAGTAACTTCTCAGCTTTAATATTTTTTGTGCTATTACTTTGTATAGTATAGTTACTTTTTATAGAGTATCAATGGTGAGCAGCTTACACTTAAAAAATTACACTATTTTAAAAAATGGATTTTTTGAATTTTTCCATTTTCTGGCCTGTAATATCTTTGTTGGGGGACCAGATAAAAATCTGAAAATTACACAGTTAATAGATCTTTATGATATTAAACTTCAGTATAAATTACAACTTTGAGATTCAATTGGAAGTATGGAAAAAAAAATTATAAACATGAGTCAAAAATACGTTTTTTAACATCTGCGATATCTAGGCTAATGGAATAAAATATATCAATTACAGTAAATAATTTAATCATATCTATGATTACTTATTTTTTTTTATTGAAAATGAGCCAACTACTTACAGTATAGTGTTATCATGTTATTTGTTTTTAGTATATCGCTCATTGAACATTTGAGAAATTTCTTCACTCAGTTTGGGTGTGAGATTTAAAGTTCGCCCAGTCACAGTTGTAAATTCCATGGGAGACAGCTTCTCAACTTTTTAAAAAGATGTCCTTGGTCCTGGAGGGTGGTAAAAAAAACATGCACATCTTGGTTTTGACAATCAATATTATCAACTCCGGCAATCCACCACTGTTCATCGTAAACACAAGCCACTATGCCTTTATTTTGAAGAGCCAGTTGTACAAGTTTTCCACACTGATCACTATCAGGCGATATTGATGTGATCTTACACTTCAGCAAGTCGTGTGAATGGGGTACAAAACAATGAAAAGATCGAGTGCCTTTAATCTTCTGACAAGTGTTGAACCTTTCTTCAAGACATTGGCATAGACTTCTTGAATTTCCTCACATTATACAAAAACATAGGACCTGCAGAGGACCGATGACAATCATATCATAACACCTCAAGAGATGTTTAAATTCTGTAAAGAACATATAAAAGGAATTACCTATGGTTATGGTGGATATGATTAAATTATATACTGTAATTGATATATTTTATTCCATTAGCCTAGATATCGCAGATGTTAAAAAACGTATTTTTGACTCATGTTTGTAATTTTTTTTCCCATACTTCCAATTGAATCTCAAAGTTTTAATTTATACTGAAGTTTGATATCATAAAGATCTATTAACTGTGTAATTTTCAGATTTTTATCTGGTCCCCCAACAAAGATATTGCAGGCCAGAAAATGGAAAAATTCAAAAAATCCATTTTTTAAAATAGTGTAATTTTTTAAGTGTAAGCTGCACACCATTCATACTCTATAAAAAGTAACTATACTATACAGAGTAATAGCACAAAAAATATTAAAGCTGAGAAGTCACTCTTTGTTTGGAAAAATACTGTTCAAAAATTGAGTTTTTTTAATTTGTAGCTGAGAACTTTGAACTATTAAAAATATATTAAAGAATACATTCAGCTAAGTGATAATGATGTTAATTTGTAGGCCAGAGTGTGTTGAACTAAATGCATTTTATCTGAAAGGCTTAGGACAATCCACTACTGAAAAATTTTAAAAAATGCAGATGCTTGCAAATGCCAAAAAACGCATGCGGCCTGGAACAAAAATGGCTGCCGTTTCAAAACAATAAACAATAAATATTTTTTAAAAATATTTTTGAAACTACCAAACATTGGGGAATTCATCCAGCAAATATAATTTTTTTCTGAGATGGTCAAGCAACTGATTATTTTTTTCCTGGACCACTTGGTATGGATTGACCCAAGTGTACAGTGCGTCTCAAATGAGTCTCCGCAGTGAACTTAGACGCATGCGGGTGTGGTTAGGTTGGTAGTGGGACTACATTGACCTTGGAGCAGGTAGTGTCTGTCCTCGATCTCTTTGAAACAGTAGTACTGTGATAATATAACTGATAACTTTGTGGTTGTATGCTTTTGCAGTGAAGTGCAGTGCTTGTGTGAACCATCGAATTGAGTGCATGTTTAGTTAAAACGCGGTTGTGCTTGTAAAATCATTATGTTAACCATTGAAGAAAGAGTGTTTTTAGTTGAACATGTATTCTGTGAGGGTGATAAATTTATGGAAAACGTAAAACTTAAATTTCATGAACGGTTTCCACATTCAATATGTCCTCATTGTGATACTGTGAGAGACCGGCTTTAATTAGCAGGATCCGTTGCCAACCTAACTGTGGTGAGTGAGTGTGTTAGCGCATTCACCTCACTGCGGAGACTCTTTTGAGACACCCTGTATTTCAGTGTAAGGATATGTGTAATATGATCTACTTCCCCCGCAAAATTTGTTCAATAATGTAGTTCTTTTAATTAGTTCAGTTTGCTCAAACTATACCATTTTAAATACTGAACAATGATTGAGCTGTTAATGATAACTTTTATTCTACATCTCATAAACGTTTTACTGCAATGCACTGTGTTGAATCATAAATTGCATTACTTGTTAGATAGCTTCCTGCTAGTCTTCTTGTAGTTTTCCAAATGGGACTTAGAATCTGTGTGTCTTGAGGCTTTCCTTGTGTTGAAAATAATGATTTTCAGGACCGAGCTGCTGAAATCTCAAATACAGTCATTCCTCTCACTGGTCGGAAGCCTGAGAAACCGTTATTCATTGAAATCTGGCATTTAACCATTTTGTTTTTGTTGTAAGGTGTATATCCTTTGATATGGAAATACTTTCCTATAATGTGAATTGTTGATTATTCCTTCATGTTTAAAGCTAATTAACCCTGCATTAGTCACCTGTGGAGTTATGTTCTGCTTTAAAATATATCTATTAATAATTCTGTTACCTTCAGTTGGAGACTTTTGGTCTCTTATCAAGCTGCCCTTTTGTCATTCACTTTTACGTTAAGAGTACAATAATTACAGTACAGCCTACTTTGTTTCATTATTGTGCTTCATGGACTATAATAATTATTGAACAATTATGGCTCACCTTTTAATCTGCAATAATGCAGTTTTAGTCTAGATCCATTTGTAATACTGAAAATCTATTTTTGTGTGTGAATTATGTGGGGGTGTGGAGATAAACCTACAGATGATAAGCTTGGCTGGGAAGTTAGTTGAAGAGCTAGTAGGAAAGAAAAAATATATTTACACATACTTATATAATTTAAAACTATCTTCTTATCTTTCCAACATGAAAATGGTGTTTCTAATAAAACATACACTATATCATAAGCAGGATTCATACCGTACTTAAAATATCATGGCATTAAAGGAAGCAAGGTCTACCTGCTGGAAGAAGCGAGAGTAGAGAATCTCCTTTACCCCAAGACAAGCCCTCTTGACAGACAAACTAAAGCAGGTGACATCATGGTTGTCACAGCAACCATCCATAATATGGCATCATGTCCAACCATCCAGTTGAGGTCCACCCTGGAGGTTGGACAGTGTGTAGAGAGAATACTCTTCACCAAGCCTGCTGGCCTGATCATGTGCTTGCTGCCACAACACAGTACTGGGCTCTAAAAATAGGGGAATACATTTCAAGTCTTAACCAACATTCATGATAAGGAAAATAAATTTTATAAATGCCTGGTAAAGTAAAAGTATTGGTGAAGTGCTACTTCTGAGTAGCCGCCCCTAATAAGACTATAATATTTATTTGCACTGTTTGGATTTCTGTCCAAGTCTCAATGATGTAACAGAAGAAGAAAAAAATGAAAAGTTATAGGAGGTTGTGAATTCTAATGAAGAGAACCTATTGGGCATTATAGAAGATTAATTTGAAGAAGTTAATGTCGAAGTTAATGACTGTAGCTCTGACAATAAGGAAGATGACAATTTATGAAAACCACAAATCAATACTGCACCACAGATACCATACTGCTAAGAAAGGATAACAACACACATGCTCCACACCGAAATATGAGGAAAAAACAAGATATTTTGACCCATTTACCATGAGGTGCATGCAAAAGGAGCTAAGGTACCATTCGATTGTTGGGATTTATTCTTCCCTACCTGTGTGTTATAGAGAATCGTTATATTTACTAATCAATGGATTGATGCACACAGGGATACTTTTAGTAAAGAAATGATGCCCAGAGAACAAATATAACAGAAGTAAAGGTCTTGCTGGGATATTATACCTTGTGAGAGCACTGAAATATTTCCATCAAAATCTGGATGATTTCTATGCCAAAGATGGGACTGATATTAAGTTTATTTCATCATCAGTGCCTAGATCCCTCTTGGCAATATTTTGTTTACATGAAAAACAAATACAGTGAGTCTCAGGCAGATTGCGGCCACCGCGCCACGTGTTGAGTTCCACCCAGATGACGCTCCTACCCCCGGTATGCGGCAAAGGGACTGTCCGGCAGTTGCCTGACTTCGTATGTGTATGAAAATAAAATAAGTTTGAAAATAACGAAAATAGGAACCTACCTTATTACAGGAGATGCTGGAAATGTCCTCCTCCTACATCCACACATTTTTGGCATTGTGATAGGAAATTCCAATTAACACGCTTTAATTGCTCTTCCGTTATTGAGTTTATCTCTATCCTAATGTTTTCTTTTAGTTGTGACAACTACAGAATAACACTTTCACGTCTGTACAACATGAGAACAATGCTCAACTGCAGGCTATGCAGGAATTGTTGACTTTTCTGCAGGGACACACAGCTGGCTGCGACGTGGGAAGTGTTGAGTTATCACAAGAGAGGCACAGCATGCGGCAGCAATCTGGCTGAGACTCACTTTAGAAACAAGAGAAAAAATTAAACAATTGTTTCCTAGGTTCCTAGTTAGATAGCTTTTTTTCAAAAGAATTAAGCTCGTTTTAATAAACATAAGCCTAATAAAATGCATAAAACTGTTGTAACTAATATTTCAAACAATAATAAAGTACAGATCATATTTAGTTAAATATTATAGGAGTTTCTCATGATCTTTATTCTGTCAAAATTCTGCGCACGACTAAACATGTACTCTGAGTATGCGACTAATGCAGGGTTACCTATGAGGGAAGAAATCAACATCATTATTGTATGTTTAACCATGTCAAGTTCTCGCGACCTGTTTTGAATGTTTTTATGAATGTTTATTTGTGTTAACCCTTTCAGAGCTGAACTTGTTTTGGGTATGTAATCATCGAGTAAAACCATCAGTGGGCTCTAAGTTTTAAGTGAATGAAGAAAATTTCAGTAGAATAGCTCGCTTTCATAAATAATATATAATACATGGAAAAACTCACATTTTACAGGAAGCATTCCTCTATTAGTCTTATTCTTTGCTTTAAATAGTTCTTCAAAGTGATGCATTTACAAGTCAGTAGCAGTGAAAAATTAATTAAAGAATACGTTGATTATATACACAAACATGTCTGAATGTCACGTGATGAAACAAGTACAGTGCACATTGCTTAATGTGATCACTTCGGGACGCAGCTAATCTGATAACATTAACCGACTGATAACAGTAGCCGAAGGAATTAAATGAAGGTGATTTATTCATATATAAGATAATACACTACAGAACAGAATTAAATACATGTATTCATAAAATAATGCCATTCAACCACTCATAGGCCAGTACAGTAATAGACTGCAAGCAACTATTTTTTTGAACCAGTAACAAAGTTTTTAATTGTTTTTACTTTCCTTTAGGAGTCCATTAACCTATTCTCCATACTCCATTATGAATTATGAGTGTTTTTGGAATTCTATGGGCCTACTGATCTGTGGTGAACACCGTTTAGCAAAACATAGAACGCCTATCTGTTCAAGTCTTTTTATTTTACACTAGCCATCCGTGATTACATTAAGCAGCGTTCACTGTAAACATAAAATCTGCATGTCAACTCTGTTATCTTCTTAAATCAAAAGCTGCAAACTTAACTGTGGGGGTAAAACATGTTTTATTACTTAGAAGAGGAAGGTAAGTAATGCCAGCGACTCAAACTGGTCATCCTGTGAGCTGGAAACTGAATTGCTGCCACCAGTACAATACAGTACAGTTGAAATGGAAATGAAACCCTTAAAAACGAAATTTTGGATGGCGTACAGTACTTGGAAATAAAGCCACGAAAAGGAAAATGTGGTAGCATAAACCGAATCTTTGATCACCAGGGCCCGGATTCTAATGACATGTCATCTTTTTATTGATGCTGCATACACATTTCGAACTTGTGGATAAATCCTAATCATGGCCTCTAGATTATAGAAATGCATTTCTATTAGATCATTTTATGCAATTTTATATTTTTAGGACATTTATTTCAGTTTTAGGTCATTATTTTGTCATTTTCGTGTCATTTGCTTCCTTATTTAGTCATTTCCATGTATGTACATTGAGTGTATTAACTTTTTTCGTTGCTAGTGGTGCTGTCTTTGAAGTGTTTGTTTAATGCAAGAAGAAAAACTTCGGTGTTAAAGTGTTGATATGTCTCAGTCGGAAGTGAGAATCAAAGAAACCCCGAAATGTTGTATTATATTACTATTGTTATTAGATTGACTTGGCACCAGAGTCTGCCACCTGCTTGGATTTGAGAGTGCAAACTACTGTTTACCCTCAATAAACAACAATATAATCCGGCAGACCACAAAAGGATGTGCCGAATTTTGACTCACCAGTGCCTCAGTGACAGTATAAATTTCCGTGAGAAAAGAACATTCACAACATGACAGTTATTTACAGTTTTTACAATTATGTACATACTAGTCTATAACTTTGTGTGTACAATAATAATTTTTTTATAAATAAAATTTTAGTTTAGGTTTTTTTTGTAATTATTAAGTCATTTTATTTAAAATTTAGGGTCATGTTATGTCATTTTTCAAACAATTTTAGGTCATCAGAATCCGAGCCCTGTTGATCACAATAAACAGCATTTTTTCAATATTTCAGTATTAATCTGTATGGGACTTCATTAAAGTGATAGCATTAGTCGATTGATAACATTATCCGCGATTACATTAAGCAGCGTTCACTACAAACATAAAAACAAACATAAGAGAATTATTTAACAATATTCAAGACTCATGAAAATATCGACGCTAATCTGAGTTTTACCGCTCATAAGTTAACAGAAGTTTTTCATGGTGTCATTAAATAACAAATAGTGTTTCATTGCAAGTAAGAATCAGCTTGAAAAATTTCATGTCATAACTGGGATTTGAACACGGATCTTCAGCTGAAGATCCGTGTTCAAATCCCGGTTATGACATGAAATTTTTCAAGCTGATTCTTACTTGTATTAATATCCCAGACATGGATTTAATGTCTATTTCCTTTCCTTCCACTTAATTAATAGTATATAAATAATAACTAGGCTTCAAAGTACCTACAAGGGTAGGACGCCATTTGGATGTGTGTTCTCAATGGAGAGAAACCTCCTGTGGTTTGCCTTGTCTTCTGAATCAGTTGAGGAATTTGATGTCAGACTGGCATGTTGTCATGGTAGCTCAATGGTAGAGCATCAGCGCGTTAAGCTGAAGATCCGTGTTCAAATCCCGGTTATGACATGAAATTTTTCAAGCTGATTCTTACTTGTATTAATATCCCAGACATGGATTTAATGTCTATTTCCTTTCCTTCCACTTAATTAATGTTTCATTGATTTTCTAGGGATTTTTTCCTTCTTTTGTGCAAGTGTATGTTTAAAATTTAAATTATTATAGATATTTTAGAAAATTTGAGTGTGGTAATTGCACACAAACTTCGTTTTTTAGGTATTTTTTGTTTGGGAGAATCTATCCTCTATTATCAGCTGATTTTAACTAATTCTGGTAGCAGGCAGATGAACTTGCTGATTAAAGTTCTTTGTATTCCATTGGTAGTGTCAAAGTTAACAGTCCACTCTATGGATTGTAAATGGAATTCCAGTGTGTTATTTAAAATGCAATGATAAATACAAGGGATTTTTGGATTCAATATAGGGATGACAAAATCAGTGTTAATAGAAGCTATCATAAAAACAAATTACAAAGAAAGGCATTGGACTCCTTAGTGAAGTGTGTCCATATAATGTTTATATAACAACAAGACATCAAGCTAAATTGGCTACATCTTACCGACTAGTATGGTAGAAAAGAATCGATATCAATTTTCACTAGTTGTATTTTTTTAAGACTACTCATGAGGAATACTACACATTTTCTAAAGAAAATCTTATTGTATTACTATTATAAATAATATCTTAATAAATATGGCATAAATAAATAAATTCCCTTAATAAATATGTAGGGTTCGGATGTTTGTTACCTAAAAAGTGGAAAGTATGACTGCAAATATGCTCTTAAAAATGACCAAATATAACCTTAAAAATAACCTAATAAAGTAACATACAGTGAACGCTGCTTAATGTAATCACAGATAATGTTATCAGTTGGGTATTGCTATCGCTTTCATGCAGTCCCGTACGGATTAATACTGATACATTGAAAAAATGGCCAGTATGGTACTTTATGAGATTGTGTGGTGGACGAAAAAATGTCTGTCCGTCTGTCTGTCCGTGTGTCTGTATGCACCATAACTCAAATACGCTTTTTCGGATTTTCATGAAACTTGGAAAACACATTTATAATGTCCATGGGAAGAACCCTATTGATATTGAACCAAATCTGTTCACCGGTACCGGAGTAATGCCCAATTTAGTGCCTATTTTAATAGACTAGCATGTGCCCGCGGCTTCGCCCGCGATAATTATTTCAAAAATTAAAAATTAAGAGCATAATAGTTAAATCATTATATTTATTAACACCTAAATCACGTGGACTACATACCACGATTAGATAGCGTCGCCTGGTAAAAGCGACCTCAGATTCGAGTTCCTTGGCCCAGAAAACCCCTGTACAGTGAGTTTCGTCCAAATCGAACAATGTTTGACCATATTTAGGCCTATATTGATTATCCCTCTTCCGTGTAGGTTGAAAATTTCATATGTCTTCGGGCCTTGATATTCTAAACAAATGAATCGTCCAGGATGGACTTACAAAATCAAGCGATCGCCCGCGATAATTATTTCAAGAATTAAAAATTAAGAGCATAATAGTTAAATCATTATTTTATTAACACCTAAATCACGTGAATTACATACCACGATTAGATATCGTTGCCTGGTAAAAGCTATCTCAGATTCGAGTTCCTTGGCCCAGAAAATCCCTGTATAGTGAGTTTCGTCCAAATCGAACGATGTTTAACCATATTTAGGTCTATGTTGATTATCCCTCTTCCGTGTAGGTTGAAAATTTCATATGTCTACGGGCCTTGACATTCTAAACAAATGAATCGACCAGCGTGGGCTTACAACATTCAAGCGATCGCGATGCTTTTATTTCCACGGTATGACAAAAATAGCCAAAGCCAACTGCAATTGATTTGACATTGAAATGTATTACTGAAATCTGATGCTTCGACAGCGCTAAAATCACGTTTTCTGCCAGTTTTTTACTCATAACTCGCGAACGAAAGCTAAAATTAAAAATTCGGCTTCGAGGTGCATTCGCCCACCTTTCAGTCCATCTATCTTTAAATTTTCAGATCTTTGCGTTCAGTAGATTTCGATGGGCATCGTGGACAGACAGACAAACAGCATGTGCCCGCATGTGCCCGCGGCTTCCCCCGCGATAATTATTTCAAATTATAATTATTAACACCTAAATCACGTGGAGTGCATTCCACGATTAGGTAGCGTCCCCTGGTAAAAGCGACCTCAGATTCGAGTTCCTTGGCCCAGAAAACCCCTGTATAGTGAGTTTCGTTCAAATCGAACAATGTTTGACCATATTTAGGGTTGATTATCCTTCTTCCGTGTAGGTTGAAAATGTCATATGTCTGTGGGCCTTGACACTCTAAACAAATGAATCGTCTAGGATGGACTTACAAAATCAAGCGATCGCGTTGCTTTTATTTTCAAGGTAGGCTATGAGGTATGTTGACAAAAATAGCCAAAGCCATCTGTAAGTTATTTGATATTGAAATTTATTACTGAAACTGATACTTCTAAAACGCAAAAAAATGCACGTTTTCTGCCAGTTTTTCACTCATAACTCACGATCGGAGGCGAAAATTAAAATTCCGGCTTCGAGGTGCACATTCCGACCCTTTAGTCCGCCTACTTATAAAATTTCAGATCTCTGCGTTGAGTAGATTTCGCTGGGCATCGCGGACAGACAGACAGACGGAAGACAGACAGACGGAGGACAGACACTTCCTTTTATTAATATATAAGATTATGGCGGTATACCCATTTATGACGTCCATGAGAAGTGCCCTATTGAATTTGAACCGAATCTGTTGACCGGTACCGGAGTAAAACCCAATTTAGTCTACTTTAAAGGCGCAATAACTGAAATACGCTTTATCGGATATTTATGAAACTTCGTATACGCATTTATAATGTCCATGGGAAGACGTTTATTGATATTGGACCAAATCGTTGGCCAGTACCGGAATAATGCCCAATTTAGTGTTTTTATGTTAATATATAAGAAGTCGCGATAACTCAAATATGCTTTATTGGATTTTCCTGAAATTTTGTATACCCATTTACAAGGGCGCCCATATGATATTTTCTAGGGGGGGGCCAAATTTTTAGTTAATTTATTTTTTGTCCCTTTAACTTCTTGGGTTAGTTTGTAACATTACATTAATAATATAGGCTAATAATGTAAGTGCAACAATGAAGTAGCCACAAATTAATTTCGGGGAGGATCGGAAGTGGCAGGGGATTTGGAATACCCCCAAGCAAGGGGGTCGTGGGTCCATCCCCAGAAAATTTTAAAATATTCAACTAATTAAAATCACTTTTTACGCTATTTTAGCACTGAAAAACTAGTTAGGAAATTTGTTTACGTGCCAATATAAACAAGAAATTGTTACCTAAGTCGGGGGTACACCCCTGGAAAATTTTTAAATAATGAACTAGTTGAAATTACATTTTGGGTCTTTCTCACGATTGTGGGGATTTTCATCCACTGTTAAGCTGGAATTACAATTGTCACAAAACTGTGTTTTATTGATGTCATCTCGTTTATTATGATGTTAACCTATTCCCAGTGAACTGGCCGAGCTCAATGTTAATCACTAAATTAGATATAATTTTTTTAATATCAGTAGGTGCAAATATCAGTCAACTCCGTAACGGAGCGTTTTCCGGTCCTAATATTAACAATTTGAAATATTAAAGCATTTTTATTCATTGTTTCTATAGGTCATTGGCTTGCGATTCACCTTGTATCAATTTTATCTCCAATATTTACTATAATGGACAAAAAAAATTAAAACTTTTAATTTAGAATATAGGATCGAGATTTTTTTAATGCTAAATTTTGTTACTATGGTCAGAGTTTTTAATGTAAAATATTTATTTTCATATCCCATGCATGCTAAGAATAGAGTGCATAAATGCCTCCTCATTAAGAAAAAGAAATTTAAAAATTAGTGCTAACTATTGCCATTTTACTTAGAAAAATGGGGTGGAGACTGCGTTACGGTGTGGACACTTGCTTTATGGTGTGGACATTCATTTCAAGATGTGGACATGTTTTCGATAATGTATTCATATAATGAGGTAAATACAATTAATAAGCTAAATTTAAATGAAATTAAACATATGCAAGCCAATAAAGTCACCACTGTAACAGTGTTCAACTCCGTCACGAAGAAATTCGTTACGGAGTTGACATTTTTTTTTTTCATAAGTTTTCGAAGTTAAGACTGAAAAAAACGACGATTCATCACATGCTTTATCTTCAAATACAGCCAAAAATTCTTTGCTAGACTAAAAATATTTATAAAAATCACAAAATGCATGCAATTAAGGTACTTTCCTGAAAAATCTGGTTTTTTGCTCTTACGCTTCCTACAATCACACAAGGAATATTTTTGTGGTTGCCACATTGTTGCCATCGTTCTTCCCAATTAACTTATGGCCGTAGTTAATGTCGCAATAGCATATTTGGCGCAAATTTAATTCCTACGTGCGTTACGGTGTTGACTATTCTAATGCAGGGACACTCAGTTAAGCACTTAAATAAAAATAAATAACACAGTACAAATAAGAATAAAATAATTATCGTAATATCATCAATGAGAGTGAGCAGACCTACTTCAGTTCCTGTATTTACAATTTTTTTAGAAGACTTCTCGGTCAATTTCTTAGCTTTCGTACATGCAGTACTTCGAGTTGGGACATTGATTTCATGGGTAATTTGTAGTTTCTGTCAACATTTCAAGCTATTAAATACCACAATATATCAGAATAAAAATATACTTCTTTATATTTTAACTAGATAAATGATGATTACTTACGAGTAAATAGTAAAAAGGTAGGAAATTTCTAATTTACGAGACTGGCAAGGTTGGGACACGAAATTCCCCACAATCGGAAGAATGACCCTTTTACGTTATTTTAGCTCTGAAAAACAAGTTATTAAGTTTGTTTACCATACTTTAAGATATGCCAACTTAAACAAGAAATTGTTACCTAAGTCGGGGGTTACCCCTGGAAAATTTTTAAATACTGAACTAATGAAAATCACATTTCACTCTATTTTAGCTCTGAAAAACTAGGTAGGAAATTTGTTTACCATACCGTACTCTAAGATATGCCAACTTAAACAAGAAATTGTTACCCCCGGAAAATTTTTAAATACTGAACTAATGAAAATCACATTTCACTCTATTTTAGCTCTGAAAAACTAGGTAGGAAATTTGTTTACCATACTCTAAGATATGCAAACTTAAACAAACCTAAGTTATAATACTCATTACTATTTATAAGAAAAGTTGAATAACATATGGAACAGTGGATATAATAGGCCTACTCATTATGTTATGGAAACAAAATAACTGCTATATCATATTTGACACACCCACAAAAATTGTTTAATTTATTAATTTTTTAAAATACAAAAATAGAATTTTAGGTTTTGATTTTTGGGGGTCCAAACCCCCAGGATCCCCTTTTCTAATCCAGTGTGGATTCTGCTTCCATGGTGTCGATATGGTAAAACTTCTGCAAACTTATGTCTCTACTGACTTTCAAATAATTGTCTTAAAAGAAAAAAAAACAGACTATAATTATTAATATAGAATTTTTCCCTTTCCCTGAGAGCTAGGGGGGGGCCGCGGCCCCCCCCTGCCCCCGGGTATGGGCGCCCTTGCCCATTTATAATGTACGTGGAAAGACGTCTACTGATATTGGACCAAATCGGTAGACCGGTACCGGAGTAAAACCCAATTTAGTGTATATTTTAAAGACGCGGTAACTCAAATACGCTTTACCGGATTTTTATGAAACTTGTTATACACATTTATAATGTCCATGGGAAGACGTCTATTCATAATGGATAAAATCGGTTGACCTGTTTCGGAGTAATGCTCAATTTAGTGCCTATTTTATGGTAAGATGCGTATTCGAAAGAATTTATAAAAAAAATGAAAATCAGTTATCTTGACAACATAGCCTATTGTTTTACTGTGATCTTATAAGGCCTTGGAAATTAAAATACAGGTAGCTATGACAAAAAACATATTGATTTACATGCGCTTATCCAACTAGACCGTTAAAATGACCCAGGTGGCCGAGATGGTAGACCTTTCTTCTTCCGTAAGCCCTGCTTAATGAATAAATCTGGAGCTTAACTTGGAAATCAATTAAAAAAAAAATATTCTGCATATCATAATTACAGTCATAACTGATTAAACAAAAACATACTGGCACTTTGTTACATCAGTTGACCTGATTTTATTATGATCAGAGATTTGGTTTGTTATATTTTCTTTTTTGTGGCTTTATTTCCAAGTATTGTATGTCATTCAAGATTTTGTTTTTTAAGGGTTTTGTTTCTAAAAAATATAAACTAAACTAAACTAAACTCCGTGGCGCTACATCCCTGCAGGGACTTGGCCTACCACCCGACCGCTGCGTCATCTCCCGTAGGCAGATTGCAGGATTGGGGGGCATGTGGTCAGCATGCCGACACCCACGGCCGTTAATGGTGGTTTTCTTGACCGGAGCCGCTACTTCTCTATCAAGTAGCTCCTCAATTTGAATCATGAGGCTGAGTGCACCCCTACCAGACCTCCCTACCTCAGAAAAATCCAAGGAGGTACCGGGAATCGAACCCGGACCGACGGATCTGTAGTCAGCGACGCTAACCGCAAGACCACACCGGCGGACTTTTGTTTCTAACTCTATTGTATTGTATTGAAAGTAAGGATGGTATTCCCAGCTCATATAGGACGACCAGTTCGATGGGTAGTATTCCCTAACTTACTTTTTTAAGCAATAAAACATGTTTCACCCCTCATTATCTCAGTTTAGCTGTTGCTTTTGATTTATGAAGATCACAGTAATGACATGCAGTGATGGTTAATGTAAAATGAAACAACTTGAACAGACAGGTATTAGATGTTGTGTTAAGCAGTGTTCACCACAGGTCAGTAAACTTCCAAAAAACACTATGAGTATGAATGATTAACACCAGTGGCGTATCCTGATCTCTGATAAAGGGCGTGCTATGCTATCGTCTTACACAGAAAATGTACTTGATTCCTGAGTTAATTGAGAATGTAGATTAACTTTAACTGAACAGTTAAAAATAGCTTACTTTATTAAAGTAGGCTTATTCTTTCTTTTAAAACATGAAGGATTTGTACTTATAAGATTTGAAGCCTTCACGGCGCTGATTAGTTAAGATGACTTCTCGGGTTATCAGCCGTGTCAAAATTATTAGGCTCGAGCGTACGGCAATTTTCACTCTGTGGCCTTCCTCAGGAATGTGAGACTGAACAATGTTCTGTATATTCTACATTCTTGCCTTTATATATTGTAGAAAGACTTCTTAACTCGGGGAAAGGCCGTACATTTGTCACAATTTGCAATTTATCTTGAAAAGTTTTGGATAAAAATGTATTTATCAGAAGATCTTCCAAAATACAGCTGTGCTCTTTCATAATGTTTTCAGAATGAAATAGGCTACATTAACTAAAAATGAATTTAACAGATATTTTTAACCACTAAATAAAATAATATTTACAATATTTGCCTTGAAATTATTAAAATTGTAATATACTTAGGTACAACACAATTGCTTGCGAAACTTCAGTAGCACGCAAACTACCGGCAAATCTCCCGCCGCGCGTAGAATAGCAGTAAATAAAGTAATACTGTAGCCTATTTACAATTATTTGCTATTGAAATTCTTAAAATAAAAGACTAAAAAATAATCAAACACTTTTGATAACATTAAATAAAATGACATTTACAATCATTTACTTTTAACTTCTTGAAATCGCAATATACTTCGCTACAACTCAGCTGAGTGCGCAACTTCAGTAGCACGCAAGGCACTCAAGATACTGTCAAATCTCCCCACCGAGCGAAACCTATTCCCTTCTTCACCCCGCGGTCAGGATATCGCCCTTCTTCAAAACTCAAAGCACACAAGTTCTAGCCTCGAGGCAAGTCCACGTCTAACGTACCGCTCAGAAACTCATTCTCATTACGGAATCGTAGCACATGGGTGACAGCCTCGCAGCGGGGCCCTTGTTTTCTCATTTCAGCAATGAAAATGACACTGATTTTTCCACAATTTACTGACAAAATAAAATATTATGAATGAAAATATTCCATCTAGAATTAAGGCGTGCGGCGCACGCATAGCACCAATAGAGTATACGCCCCTGATTAACACACTCCCCTGTAGTGATCACAATAAGCGACATGCACTGTATTCCCTTTTTTAAATATATATTTAGAAATATTAAATCATTTTTTAAATTTTCATGTCATATTCGCATGAATTGATGAATTTTATTTGTCTTTTTCAAGGATGTTTATGTAAAAAAGTAGTAGGTAACGGTCATAAATTACAGGTATTTCATGTAGGAACTGGTATATAACTGTTACAAATAATATAATATATATAAGGGGTGGGTCTGTTACGCGTCCTCAGGTTGCGGATAGAGGATATGGGCTCCAGATATGGAGGGTAGCTGCAAATATGTTGAATAAGCAGTTGCAGGCAGACGACATGAGGGTTTAGCGTGAGGTTAACAACCTCTCACAGTAAAAAATATTAAGTAACGCTGCCTGATTTATGGATCCTGTTAGTGTAAAATTTTCTGGAGGTAAAATAGTCCCTCGTTCGGATCTCCAGGTAGGGACTATGCTGAGAGAGTCTAAAAATCGTAGGAACTATAGATTGGGAACGTGGAATGTTAGGAGCTTATATAGGCCTGGGGCGCTTAAATCGATAACCAGAGAATTAGAGAAATACAGGTTAGATGTTAGTAGCAGTGCAGGAAGTTGGATGGGAGGGTGAAGGTTCAATACAGACAGATGCGTTTACCTTTTTCTATGGGAAATGGAATGATAACCATCAATTAGGGACCGGGTTCTTCACACATAGGAGAATTAATTCAGCCATCAAGAAAGTAGAGTTTATTAATGATAGGCTTTCGTATGTTATTCTAAGAGGACAGTGGGGTGACATCATAGTTATGAATGTCCATGCACCAGCAGAGGATAAACAAGATGATGACAAGGACAGTTTTTTATAAGGAAATAAAATGAACATTTGATCAGTTTCCGGCATATCACAGAAACTTGTGTTAGGAGATTTTAGTGCGAAAGTAGGAAGGGAGGATATTTTCAAGCCCACGATTAGGAACGAAAGCCTCCACTTGCAGAGCAACGAATATGGGGTTAGACTAGTGAATTTTGCCACCGCTAAAAATTTAAAGAGTACAAAATTCCCACATCGTGTTATTCATAAACACACATGGACCTCGCCAGATGGAAAGACTTCATCAAAATCGACCCTGTGCTAACAGATGAAAGGAGGCAGTCTAGTATAATTGACGTTCGAACTTTTAAGGGTGCCGACTGTGATTCGGATCACGGTTGCAGCAGTTCGGGAGAAACTTTCATTAAACAAAATAACTAGGCAAAATTTCGATATAGAGAGATTCAATCTGAAAAAGCTAGGTGAAGACCAAAGTAGGAACGCTTAGCAAGTCGAGAATTCAAATAGATTTGCAGTTCTAGAAAAACACTGCTGAACAAGAAACTAGGGATGATATGAATATCGACAAAACCTGGGAATGCATTAAAGACAATATTAAAGTAGACGCAAAAGAAAAATTAGGTCCGTTTGAACCGAAACCAAATAAACCGTGGTTTGATGTTGAGTGCATTAAATTAGTAAATGCAAGAAAGCAGGCAAAACTACAGTGGTTGGGGAAGCCGAATGACACTACTGTCGAAAATCTCAACAATGCTAAACGAGGAACCTCTAGAACCATTAGAACAAAGAAAAGAAACTACCTCAAAGACAAAGTAAATGAATTAGAGGAAAATAGTAAAGACAAAAATGTTAGGGATCTCTACAAGGTAATAAACGAGTTCAAGAAAGATTTTCAACCTAGAACAGATATACAGGGTGTTAATGAATAACACTGAAATATTTTACCTGTGTATAGAGGGGACATAGACAAGCAACTTTTATTAGGAGATTTTTGCTCTATGGATTCAATTCTTCCTGTTATAACATAAAATCTCCCAAGGATATGCACGCCACTGACTTCTAATACTTGAAATGATCGGAAACAAAGGAACAGTGAATATTGTGTAGTGGTCGGGAAAAATGTAAAAAATGACGATCGATATCTTACAACTCTGAGGGAAAAAAAGACAAACGAAACATTTTTGTTAGGTCTGGAATTAGGAATAAAAACATAAAGCAGTGGCGGGCAATCATGTGATTAGTCAGTAAATTTTGCAGATTATGAAAATTCTAAATTATGGTATAGCTGTTGATGAATAGAATCAGGTTTTTATCGATCACTGGGAAGGCATGAAGTCAATTTAATGAAAATTTTAACCCAATTTCGCTCAATTATTGAGTTATGAGCACCAAATTTTAAGGACTTTAATGCCCTGTAGCATACACATTTTACGTCATAGAGCAAAAATCTCCTAATAAAAGTTGCTTGTTTATGTCTCCTCTATACACAGGTAAAATATTTCGGTGTTATTCATTAACACCCTGTATTTAAGGACAATGCGGCTCCAAATAATATTTTGAATAGGTGGAAAAATGTATTTAATCAATTATTAAATGTACATGGAGATGTCCAAAGCATAGAAAGTGAAATACTCATAGCAGAGCCGATGGTTGCTGTGAAACAGCTACAGGTAAACTAAAAACTCACAAATCTCTAGGAATTGACCAGATTCCAGCAGAATTAATCAATGCAGTTGGGGATAGATTAAACGCAGAGATCCATTAACTCATCCTTATGATTTGGAGAAAGGAGGAATTGCCAAAAGAATGAAAAGAACCTATTGTTATCCCGATCCATAAAAAGGGAGATGGGCCGAATGTAATAACTATCGAGGAATGTCTCTCTTATCAACATCATACAAAATTATATCTAATATACTGCTGTCAAGATTAACCCCATATACGGACGAAATCATTGGAGATCACCAATGTGAATTTAGGCGAAATAGATCAACCATTGATCATATATTTTGTATTCGCCAAATCTCGGAGAAAAATTGGGAATATAATAAGTCTGTTCACCAGCTATACATAGATTTTAAAAAAGCATATGGTTGAGTTAGGCGAGACAAATTGTACAATATCCTCATTGAGTTTGGGATACCAAAGAAGTTAGTTAGGCTGATCAAAATATGCCTAAATGAAACCTACAGCAGAGTCAGCAGGATGAAAATTTATATCTGATAGGTTTGCCATTAGAAGCGGCTTGGAGCAAGGAGATGCACTATCGCCTTTACCTTCTAATTTCGCTTTGGAATATGCCATTAGGACAGTTCAGGAAAACAAGGTAGGCCTCGAATTAAATGGCAGGCACCCTATCTTAGCTTAAGCAGATGACGTTTGCTTGTTAGGAGTTGGCATAAACACAATGGAGAGAAATGCAGAAAGTATTTTCGATGCCTGCAGAAATGTTGGATTGGAAATTAATTCAGAAAAAAACTAAGTACATATGGTTATGGAACGTCAAAATAATGCTCCACAAAATATTATAAAATTACAGACACAGTTAAGTGTAGATTCAAATCAGGAAGTGCATGTTTTTATGCAGTTCAGAAACTCGTATCTTCTCGTCTTCTGTCCAGGAATCTAAAAATAAAGATTTATAAGACTATTATCCTGCCGGTTGTATTATATGGATGTGAGACAAGGTCTTTTACTCTTCGGGAATAACGTAATCTGTGAGTGTTCGAAAACAGGGTGCTTAGGAAAATATTTGGGCCTATGAGAGATGAAAATGGGGACTGGAGAAAACTGCATAACGATGAGCTTCATGACCTGTACTCTTCATCGGATATAGTAAGGGTAATTAAATCACGGAGGATGAAATGGGCGGGACATGTTGCGCGCATGGGGGAGGAAAGATATTTCAAAAGTATTGACTGGGAGACCTGAAGGGAAAAGACCACGTGGAAGACCTAGACATAGATGGGAGGACAATATTAGGATAGATTTAAGGGAAGTAGGAATTGCGAGGGATGATTGGATAGAGTTAGCACAGAATAGGGTTGAATGGCGGGCTCAGTTAAGCGCGGCAGTGAACCTTCGGGTTCTGTAAAATAGATAATATTTCTTTAGCTTGCTGAGGAAATGTCTATTGTCATTGAGTAAATAAGTTAGTTAGTTCTCATCTCTAGCTTTCGCTTGCCCCGTGAGATGCTGCAGTGTAACTTCGCGGTCCTCCAGATATCGCGTGGTGCAGTCACCTTGGCATGACGTCAGTAGTTCTAGTAAAAATCGCGAATGCTTGTGAGAGTCTGGCCACGACCGACTTGAAGCACGTTTCGCTCCTCTTACCGGCCATGACAATGCTATTCCAAAGCTGTGATTAGAAAGTTTATTAAAATCGCCGCGTGGCGCTGCCAACCTATGATTCTATAGCTCTGGGACTATTATTTACAGCGGTACATACCACCATAAAATAAATATAACATTTTGCAAATAAACGGAAATATGTAGCTAATGATTTAACAATTTTGAAATGTATAAGATTTCCCCCCCCCCTTTAAATGAGTCCTCTTGAATGTTCTTGGTTTCTGCTACTGATACCAAGAGTAAAGTAAGAAAGCTTTAAGACATGAATGATTTCAATTTGGAAAATGTTTTAATGCTAGGTAATTACAATGTAGTTTTAAAGTTGTTAATTCCACGACCATTTAAAATAATCACCTATATTGAAAACGTAAGTAACTTTCGCAATATTATATCGGGTGCGAGAGCACCCCGATCATACTTTATCTCCCTTTATTTCCTGAACGAAATCTTACAGAAATATGATTCAGATCAATTTTGTGCATAAACTGCTTTCTTCTAGAACCTATAGCATCTTAGGTGTTTAGGGAAAACTGAGAAAAACGATATTCAAAGATGGCCCAACCCCCATACATGGGGACTTTTATTATGTTGTTTAGGACACTGGCCCCCACATCTCTGCCAAATTAAAAAACTATATGATCCCCCCTTATTTTTTTCTGTTACATGCACTGTGCTAGTATCGTGATCGGTTTTTTAATAAATGCATATGCTTTTTTAATGGGTGTGTAATATATATTTGCCTTTTGCGTATGTTTCACTATGTAAATACACATTATACAGCTTATATAGAAAGACTAACTGACCCACCAATGCTTCGCATTATAAGATTTCGATCCGTCCAGCCAACGCGGTGAACGTATTTATGTTCTTAATGAAGAATAAACACTGCCCATCAATATGCCATACACTTTATTTTATCACCATTTAGCCTGGACTCGTTTGGACTAATCTGGTAATTCAACTACGTCATAGGAAACCCCCTCAATAATTCACGGTTGTTTGAATGAGTACTTTGGGTACGCGAAGGTGTAGGCAGGCTGTATTGCTGCAGGTGGTGGCCAGACATAGTAAGGACCAAATCCTCCAACAAAATAAAGGTTTTGTTGTACACAATAACCATATTGGGCAGCACTCCCTCTTGACATCCCTTCGGGAGGTTCCTTTTTACATCCTCCGACATGCTGTCCTTGTAGTTCTCCCGTATTTATTGGTTTTTGAGAAAAACAAAATATAAGAACAAAATAATGTATCAAAATCTTTTGTAAAACGAAACAAAACTAAATTCAAACTGAACGCAACAAATGCACTCTTGTTTTAAAGAGATCATAATCGATTAGTAAACTAAGTACAACTGGGTTTTCGAGAAAAATAAAATATAACTAAAATAATGTCTCAAAATGTTTTGTAAAACGAAGGAAAACTAAAGAGTCTGAACAATCTGTTCTGTGATAATAGTTAAAACTACAGTAAAGCGCAATTGCTAAGCGTGAACTTACAGTAAGCGTATTGAAGAGCACCATGAGTAAATATGTTCATATGACCATTTTTAGCATTTTACAGATGTATAATTTCAATCATTTTGTGTGCTATGATAATGTGTTAAATAGCTGTGGCGTAAAGGATGCGTTCGCTCCTCTCACGCAGTGAGCCCGGGTTCGAATCCTGGTCGGGACAAGTTACCTAGGTGGGGTTTTTTCCTCACCTGTGAGACAAATGTCGGGTAACTTTTGGCCCTTGCTAAAGCTATCCTAGGTTGGAAGCGCCTCTACAGGCAGCTCGCTCATTAGGGATGTAGCGAATTAGATGCAGCGTCTCCACTGCTCTATCCGGTATGCGTTAGCCGGAAAATACTTGAAAGATTTATTCTAATATTCCTAAATCCATTCCATCATGAACAATGTGCATTTAAATCTGAACACAGCACTAAAGATCCTCCATAAGACTAACCCATTACCTACATAGAAGATGGTTACAAACGTTAAGAGCACACAGTCTCAGTTTTCCTGGACGTTCAGCAGGCATTTGATACAGTTTGGCACGCTGGACTTCTCTATAATTTTCAGAAATTATCGGTTCCAGATCTATATATACATTATATTGCAAACTATCTGAAAAATATGTCATTTCGAGTTCGACAAAGTAGATGTTTTTCCACATCAAGTACTATCGAAGGGGGAATGGCACAAGGTTCATTTTTAATCCCAAATGTCAAACACATATCGAAAGATGCCAAATGTCTACACATCTTATTTGCAGATGACACTGTTCTGAAAACTCAACACTACGGCATCCAAAAATCACTTACACAGATGCAAGAAGCCTTGAACAAACTCATACAATGGACCACAAAGTAGAAACTAAAAATTAATGGCGATAAATAAAAAATGTCTAGTGAAGACGATTCCCAAGGATAGAAAACCTCTCTCACATCTCTTTCAGTTCAACAGTTAAATATTTGGGAATATTATTGGACAGCCGCCTATCTTACTGCCAGCATATATAGACACTACGCAACAGAGCATTTCAAAGATTCGTGGCATTATATCCATTGTTCAAAAGTTTCATTCCTGTTGAAACCAAGTTACTGCTATATATCTCTCTCTCATAAGATCTTACATGACTTATGGATGCGAAGTGTGGGGGCAAGCACACCCGCGTCATCTCACGAAACTTAACGGTATTCAAAGATCTATATCACAGGCGCCGATTTTTACATCACAAATGCACAACTTTACAGTGATCTAGAAATAACAAAGCTGTGACTTAATAAAACGCAACCGTCTCATAAAGAGAACTTTCATCTTAATCTGGCCACACGTATAGAAAACATGACATTTTTATGACTTCAGAACACCCAAACATTCTCTGATGAACAAGACGGACTACAAATCAGCTACTAAGTCGAACAGTGTCATTTTCTTGTAAACATATTTTATTGTAAAAGGCAAAGGTCCACGAGACCTGGTACTTATATAAAGTGTTTGTAAAAATACCAAATAAATAAATATCCGTTCGTCACTTGTTTTTCCAGTTATCGTCTGCTGGTACCGTACTTTTAAAAGGCGAACGCAGACTGAAAAAATACGTTCGAACTTTCTTTGCATACTGGACACTTCCAGAATATATTTACGTGGAAAAGCTTAGAGAACAATTGCAGAAGATAAAGGCTATATAAGTCGAAAAGAAGGAAGAATTAGCTGACTAATACTGTGAGAAATGCCCGCTATTAACTACATTACTTTGTTCCCGACATACTAAATGTTATGAAGATATGGATATTTTTATACAATGCTGCTACTTTGGCGATTGGGTATGATTCAAAGTACCTAAAAGAATATGCATTTAGGGTTCAGATCGTAAAATTGATACACGTGATAAACTCTTATATATGTGATGTGTATTCACAGAGATTTTAAATTACTATTTTCTGTATCAAGTGCATACTTAGCCTACACTGTCATTAAAAAAGTATTCAAAATATTAAAATGTGTTAACACGAAAACTTACCATTTCCTATCCAGAATAGTTAAAAAAGATGAGAACTTAAGAATCGATTAGACCTTTTTCTTTTGTCTTGGGGTCATTCCATATTAAATCAACAAATTTTAAGAAAATTTCTTGCCGCACCATTTTTGATTTTGATGAAATTTGGTAGGTGATGTGTACCAGTCGTCTGAACCCCAAAGCAAATCTTGTTATACCTCTAAAAAATTTTACTCCTGAGATATAGACATTTGTTTGGTACACGAACAAGCAAAAAATGTAATTTCATACCTATTGTCTGAAAGCCGTAGAATTTCTATTTGAATCAGTAGGATGATCAAATAGGGCTCATTGGAAAGCTTAAAGAATGGACTTTCATTTGTGCATACTAAATTAGATTTAAGTTAAGTCTAAACAGACGTTTCTAGGGCTCAAATCTTCGTTCGTGAACTGTCGTTTTGCGTAACTTTAGGCATTTAAAAAACAATGAAGGACTTAGAGTAACAGGCCAATTTTTTCCCCTGTTACACTTATGTATGAGGAGTATGTGTAGGAAAAAAACTGAGCTGTTACTGGTGGTCCTTCACCTTGAAAATTTTGCTTTAACTTCGAAAAAAATGTAAATCGGGCTTTTTCTCGGTCCCAAAAAGTAATGTGGGACAGGTGATAAAAATCTGAAAATGCCAAGATGAGAAGCCCTTATAGTGTACTTTAAAATAAAAACAAAATCATCTTGTGACCCGAAGGGATAGAGGAGCTACAAGCCTTTGAAATATCAAGAAAACAACACTTGACCGCTACTGAAAATAGGCTAAGCAGATAGGATAATTACCACAAAATTTAATTTAAATTTACATAACATATAAAACATTTATTTACAAATGAGAAGTTTCCTCAGTCATACAAGTTTCTGATTTTTTGTAATTTTTCTAACAATTTTTCACATTTGACTTCTTTTTAAGCTACATTGATGGTAATTTCAAGTAGGCCTACTGTATTTTCAACTATTGTATTTAGAAACCATTCTTATCCTGGTTTTTTGGATGTAGGTAATGCATTAAACACTTAAAGCTGCCTAAAGCTCTTTAAGGTCACATCAAATTAACCTTTTCTGTATGTTAACCTTTTTCTCCATTAGGTCCTCTGACAGATACACAGTCCCTTTTCCTTGGCATCATTCTGCTGTACTCATCTTTTTCGTAGAAGTCTTGTACAGTTTTGACTGAAACTTCATCAAGTTTATTCCTAGTCCTGTTCTCCTTATTCTGTTGCAAAATCCAGTTCTTTTTCACTAAATTTCTTGACTGGCGGGCTAAGTATTGGCTGACATTAAACTCACTCTGAACTACACTAATACTCCCAACTACTCCAGGAGCTAAACTTACAATGTTCTTTAGTAGTTGAAGCAACTTTCATTTTTTTTTCTTTAAGCTTGTGAATTAGTTGCTTGTACTCATTTGCTAAACTGGCAGGCTGCATGTTCATTGAAAATTCCTCATTATCAGTTGAAATGTTCAAATCAAAAGACTTGCTTAACTTTCCCGTTATAGATTTGACTGTCTTACTAACTTTATTTGTTAACACTGAGGGTCTAGCTTCAACTGACAGCACCTTAACAGGAGAAATACCAAGGACTGAACAAGCATCATTAACTGTTTCAACAAGAAAGGCTTCAGGTTCATAAATGTCTGGGCATTCATCTTCACTGTCAGTACCGGTCTCTGTGCCTTGTTTGGATTTTTAATTTTTTAAACATTTTGTGCACAATACCTTCCCTGTGATTAATTTCAGCTCAGGACTGCACATGGAAAGTGTCATTGATATTTATCTGAGAGATATTTTAAATAGGTTTTGAGTGAACACTGTAGGGGTCAGAGCAAGACCATACACAAGATTTGGAAGTATCTGTCCAAAAATTCAGCCTTGTGAAACATTTTATATCATCGCAACCAGTTCTAATTGAATATAATGTTTTTTTGTTCTTCAGTGAACTCGGAAATAGTATTGAGTACTGAAGACCTAGAGTAAGATAATTTATGAGATACCTCTCCTCTGAAGATGCCAACAGTACAAGAACACTCAATCATAGTAATATACTGGTAACAATTTCAATAGCATGTATTCAGCACAAAATAACAATAGTAATAATTTAAATAATAAATAAACTAATCAAAAGATAATGAAGCACAAACACAACCTACTTGCTGTGAGTCAGCTCAGTAAGTGGATAGTGGACAGCATTGAACAGAGGGGCTGGATCATATGAAGCTATGCATATTCAAACATGACTTGGTCAGCAACCAGACTCCAATGAACAGTGCGTGTCCAGAACTTATCCTATTATAACAGTTAACATATAATTCAATATACTGTATAGAAGAGTAGAGTTTAATGCAGTACCTACACCTAATAAACCAGGATAAGAATGGTTTCTAAATACAGTACTTGAAATTGCCATCAATGTAGCTTAAAAAGAAGTCAAATGTGAAAAATTGTTAGAAAAATTACAAAAAATCATAAATTTGTATGACTGAGGAAAATTCTCATTTGTAAATAAATGTTTTATATTTTATGTAAATTTAAATTAAATTTTGTGGTAATTATCCTATCTGCTTAGCCTATCTTCAGTAGCGGTCAAGTGTTGTTTTCTTGATATTTCAAAGGCTTGTAGCTCCTCTATCCCTTCGGGTCACAAAATGATTTTGTTTTTATTTTAAAGTACACTATAAGGGCTTCTCATCTTGGCATTTTAAGATTTTTATCACCTGTCCCACATTACTTTTTGGGACCGAGAAAAAGCCCGATTTACATTTTTTTCGAAGTTTAAGCAAATTTTTCAGGGTGAAGGAAAACCAGTAACAGCTCAGTTTTTTTCCTACACATACTCCTTATACATAAGTGTAACAGGGAAAAAATTGGCCTGTTACTCCAAGTCCTTCATTGTTTTTTTAATGTCTAAAGTTACGCAAAACGACAGTTCACGAACGAAGATTAGACCCCTAGAAACGTCTGTTTAGACTTAACTTAAATCTAATTTAGTATGCACAAATGAAAGTTCATTCTTTAAGCTTTCCAATGAGCCCTATTTGATCATCCTACTGATTCAAATAGAAATTCTACGGCTTTCAGAAAATGGGTCTGAAATTACATTTTTTGCTTGTTCATGTCCCAAACAAATGCCTATATCTCAGGAGTAAAATTTTTTTGAGGTATAACAAGATTTGTTTTGGGGCTCAGAAGACTGGTACACATCACCTACCAAATTTCATCAAAATCAAAAATGGTGCGGCAACGCCCATTTGTTGATTTAATATGGAATAACCCCTTGTCATTCCTAATTCTTATTCTTGCTGTTATCGGTATGCTAGACCATCGTTACATGATTTTCATTTCTAGTTATGAGACAAAATATTGTTAAGAATATTTCATTGCATGACATAGTAGAATATAAAGGCGGAATTTAAGAATTATCATACGTTAAGTTATGTAGCCCATTAAATTGGCAACGCTATTGTTACAATTTTTACCCGAGGCCGTCAGTCTAACTCTGCTATTGAGAAATTACTGAATTTGTATTTTGATCTCAGATGCAATAGAAGGCTAAACTAACAGTAATATAGACATTTATATAGCAAAGTAAAATATATAGGCCTAGGCCTAAAATAACTAAATAAATAAAACAGGGAAGTGATCTTTAAATATAACGGTGCACTGAAGATACAATTTAACAAAGGTATAAAACTAACACATTGTACTGTATTTATCGTCGCGTTACTACGTAATTTTAATTTGTCTTTATTTGTAATTTACACATTTAAAAATGGCCCATAACATCTCGATGCTCACGGCAAATTGAACATTAAATTAAAAATTAAAGAATATCCAATCGCTGCACTGTATATAAATATTCATACATTGATATATTACTGTAAGTCGAGTACAAAGTAATGTTGTCTATATCGGAAATATCTCACAATGTTTGTTAATCCTTTTTTGTGTTATTTAGAGCATATCTGCTGTAATTTTTCTTTCGTCTTATTGACACATAAACATTCTAGAAGGACCCAATAAACAAGGAAGTATGTACAGCAGCCTCGTGTCCTCTATAAAAATAGAAAATTACGAACTATTTTTCGGTCTGGGAAGATGGAACGCCATTTAAAAGAATGTTGAGAGCAGCCACAACTTGAAGAAACAAAAGGCGAACGGCATACGGCAACCGCATACGGGCTAGTACACCCACGCTATCTGTCGGAGATGCGCTGAGATTGTCAAGGCCGGTAACGAACGAAGCGTTCAAATAGGCCGTGGTCTGGCGGCCCCACAGTTTCGTTTCGTCCGAGAGGATTGGTTATCCTGCTGGGATTCCATGTAGCACTCCGACCGCCATATTGTCTTTGATGTTACTTTCAGTTCTTTGTGCTGAAGTGAACCGGGTTGGACGTGGAAGAAATAGCGATGGGGTTTTGTGACATTCATTGCACAAAATGTTGTGCATTAGGTGGCTATTGTATTTTAATTTCCTACTTAATAGTTTTGAATCATTGTTTTATTGTGCATCTAGGAAGGTCTGTCATTTTACTATTGCGTTACCGCACCACTTGCACAAATTTCAACACCAGGGTTGCCAGATCGGAAACGTAGAGTAGTCTTTACCAAGATTAGAAAATAGTCGTATGCAAGTTAAAACGGTCGTATACTTTGTGATTTTTCAGTGTGATGAACGTACTGCGTTAATAATAATATAATAATAATATAATAATAATAATAATTCGGTATTATGCACCTTACATATGTCATGTAATTGTGAATAAATGATATTTGTAAATGAGTAGGCGTGTTATATTATCTTCCGATGTACTAAATTTGATAAAATGCAATAAAATTAAATAAACAGTACCGGTAGCTGCCACAGTGTTTTAATTATTGCAAAAGGAACAGGACTGCTTTCCAATCATACTTTTTTACCAACATGCTTACAACAAAAACCATGAGAAAAAAAGCTGGATATAAAAATATAAAACCCTATGTTAAAATTAGTCATACAAATAGGTTAGGTTAGGTTAGGTTACGACTCATGGTTTAGTCGTACATCGTATAAATCTATGAAATAGTCATATGTTTACGACGGTAAAGTCGCATTGTAGGGTGGCCCACTTTCAAAACCAATTTTCTTGTCATAAAACACCTAATATCACACATATTTTGTTATAGATTGTTCTCTGGAGAGCTGATGTTGCCTTGACGAATGTTTGTGCCCAACCAACCCGCCCTAAATGTTACACTTTCTTTTATAACGCGATCTAGCAAAAAGTGCCGTGAATGATGCCATATTTTTATATAGAAACTCGTGATTGGACGTTACAGGTCTGACGTCTCGCCAGCAGACCACGTAGAATTCTGGGAAGCAGATGCACCAATACAAAGAACCTCGCGGGACATACAACATGGCACATTTACGAAACTGGAGAAATCAGAATGCCTTACTAAATTAATATGACTGTTCCTAACCTAACAGAACCTGTCACTAATTAGTAATTTCGGGAGAATTCAAAATGCCCTACTAAATTAATATGACTGTTCCTAACCTAACAGAACCTGCCACTAATGTAGAATCTTTGATAACTGATAAGTAATGTACAAGAAGCATCATGTTGGTTAACCTGTCTCCCTGGAAAACAAAACACATCACCCGTCCGTGGAAACCTGCGCATATCGCGAGGTGGGCCACCCTACATTGCGACTTTGCCGTTTACGTTGCCTACATATGGCAACCCTGTTCAACACTGATAATGATTAGCGACCGGATTTTTTAATGTAATATCAAGTTGTGAAGTGTGTACACAGCAGCGTCGCCGGGAATTTTATTAAGGGGGGGGGGGGGCAAAATCAATTTCGGCCTCAATTTCAAATGATTAGGCTAAACACATTAATAGGCTATTCACTTAGTTAACCGGATCGTTATTTTGAACCCAAGCTGAATTCGACGAGGCTACAAAGTTTTTTTAAGTTAGGCCTAACAGAATACGCTCTTTTGAGCATTGGCCTTGGTGAGATATTATTATAAATACATATTATAGTTATAATTAGCTAATACTTGCTAAACTCATTATAAAGTAATTCTATTTTTTTTATTCTCCATGCTACAACTGTAGGTTGACAAAGAGTACCACAAATAAATGAATCCATAAGGAAATCCAGAGGGGGGCACTTGCCCCCCCATGCCGACGCCCATGTGTGTACATGTCTTAATTTTTTATTAAAAGTAATTACTTACAGTGAATGTATTAAAATAACTTCAAACACAGCTTTTAGTAAAAAATTAACGTAGAACAGTGAAAATTAGGACCTAATATGTCAATGTGTACATATCTGTGTAGTAAACATAAGGGGAATGGGAAAATGGAACATTATGCTGTGCACGAGTCCCCACTCTTACTTCCTAACGGGACCCGCATGGAAAGTTTTGGGTGGGGGAGACATCTACTAGTGGCATTTGAAGTACTAGCAGCGACGTTAGCATCATCAACGTGTAAACTGGTGAAACTGAAAAAAATTAAATCTTTTTCTCTTTTATTCTCTCTTTCTCTTCCTTTCCCGTCTCCTTCCTCTCTTCTTCTCACATCCTCTTCACCCTACCTACCTACCTATTTGAGACCTATTCCTAACCGTAAATTTTGGTTCGACCGGGATTCGAACTCGAGACACCTAGCACCATAGCCAGGAGCCTTATCCATTGCACCACGAGTGAACGAGCAGTGAAGGAAGCTTTGGTGTATAAGTGTATGGTGTATAAGTTGCATGGGTAAAATCCATACAGCTTGACCCATTCTTTAAAACCAAGATTCCCTTCATGAAACACCTAATATCACACATATTTGCTATACATAGTTACATGGAGAGGAGATGTTGTCTTGGAAAATGATTTGGTCTGACCCACCCGTCCTGTACGTTACAATTTCTTTTGTACCACGATCTAGCGAAAAGTAGTCAAATCTTCGCCATATTACCTTCCCCAAAACTATACAAATTTTCGTGATTGGACGCCAGAGCTCTAACATCACACTAGCGGAGCAGGTAGAATTCTGGGTAACAGGTTGACAAACACACTACACTAATACCGCTGTTCATAACCTAACCAAACGAACCTAACCTAACATAACATAACTGCCACTAAAGTAGAATCGGCAAGGAGCTACTTTCCGACTCACCCTGCTCCCCTTTCCACCGGCGCGGTCGCTTTCTCCGCCAGCCTGCCTGCACGCTCGCTTCCCCTCACCGCCTACTGCGCATTTCCCACGCGCATCTTCTCCCCGCTGCATGCCAACCACTACTAAGCGCCGGTAATGCAGCTTGCTGTGTTAAGTCAGCAGCTTGCTCTAATATTTAACAACAAAACAGGCCCCTTGCACCATAAATAATATTTCACAATTTTTTTAAACGAATATAAAAAACAAAATAAAATTTCACGAATTATAGAAAATGTCGAACAAAAAAAAATACCCTTGTACCAAACATCATATTTCACGATCTTTAAACACCGATTTGAAAGAAGAAAAAAAATTCACAATAACAAAAGACCTTTGCACCATACATAATATTTCACAATTTTTAAAAATGATTATAAAAAACAAAATAAAATTTCACGAAATATAGAAAATGTCGAACAATTAAAAAAATTCCCTTGTACCAAACATCATATTTCACGATCTTTAAATACCGATTTGAAAGAAACAAAAACATTCACAATAACAAAAGACCCTTGCACCATACATAATATTTCACAATTTTTAAAAACGAATATAAAAAACAAAATAAAATTTCACAAATTATGCAAAATATCGAACAGTGAAAAAATACCCTTGTACCAAACATATTTCACGATCTTTAAACAGGTAAAATAATATTTCACAATAACAAAATACCCTTGCAACACCAACAAACATAATATTTCACAAATGATAAAAAAATAATAATTCACGATAAAAAAAATACAAAATGCCAAAAACCCTTGCAACAAACATAATATTTCATGCCAACAGGATATTTCACAATTATATATATATAAGAAAAATCGAAATTGACATAATATTTCCAAATTTTAAAAAACGCCGTGTTATGACAAAAAACATGGCTTAATTGATGCAGAATAATTCCCTTGCACCAACACTACTCTTTTCATAACAAACAAACCATCTCAAAATTAGAAAACCCGATTCTTGCGTTAACACTCGCTAACGCAATAGATAACTAAAATATATCGGAACTTCCTTCACTGCTCAACTCGCCTTCGTGGCGTAATGGCTAAGTCTCTTGGCTACGATGCTAAGGGTCATGCGTTCGATCCCTGTTCGATCCAAAATTTAATGTTAGGAATAGGTCTCGAATAGGTAGGTAGGGTGAAGAGGAGGTGAGAGGAAGAGAGGAAAGAGACGGGAAAGGAAGAGAAGAAGAGAATAAAGGAGAAATAAATTATTTTTCTCTTTCACCATTTCCATACTAGATGTCGCCACCGTCGCTATTCTGCTAGTAGTTCTAATGCCGCCACTAGGTTTCTCCCGACTGTATTAAAGAATCTCCCCACCCTAAACCCCTACTTTCCTCGCTGTCCCGTTAAGAGAGTAGTGGTGGGGGAGTCGGGTGAGTCTCAATATAATTTTTTCCCGTAGAATCTATCTGTCACTACTTACCTTAATGCAGAGGTTGGTCTGTCCCTGTTGGTCACCCTACTTCGCTCAGAAACAGACAACATTGCATATTCCATATAAACATACATATCGTGCAAATGGGTCAAGCATGTATGGATTATGCCGAGAAAAGTTTTAACGCAAGAATCAGTTTTTATAATTTTGAAATATTTTGTTAGTTATAAAAAAGAGCAGTGTTCGTCAAAGGGAATTTTCCTGCATCAATTAAGCCTATTTTATGCTATAATACTGGGTTTTTTATAATTGTGAAATATATGTGGTGCAAGGGTATTTTTTACTATGAAATGTTATTTTGTTTTTATACCGTAACTGTGAGATGTTTTGTTGGCATATAACTTAAGCTATACAGGGTTTTTTTATAATTGTGAAATATTATGTTTGGTGCAAGGATCTTTTTTTTTATTGTGAAATATTATTACTGGCGTTAAGCAGCGGCCGGCGGGTGCGTAGGAGAAGATAGGGGAAGTGGTCAAGCGGGGAAGCGGCTGGCCAGGTGGGTAGCGTGTGAAAATGGGACCCGTGCATGGCATAAAGTTCCAGTTTGCCAGGGGAATTGTTTGGCACTCTGTACACTGTGTTTCTGACATTCCACTTAAGAATTGAGCACATAAATAACATAAAAATGATGTAATTTGTAGCCTACTAGGTACAGCAGGTAGTCTTGACAGGGGGAACAGTACACAGAATCGATCATCAAGAAACATTGTAGGCAATCTGACTATGTTGATTATGGTTATGGTGTTGCCGCTAGACCTACCCATCACTAAACTAAACTAACCTTGGTTAACCTAATCTAACTAGTGACAAACGTAGAGTGTCGCTGCCCTAGATTATGTCTCAAACCTTATTCTACCTGTCTCATCGCATTTGTTCATCCTACATATAAAGCTATTGGTAGCATTATAAACAATTGAACCGTAGCCTTTGCTGCAACCTACTCTGAATTCTGTGCAGAGTGCTAAAGAAGACCCAAAATAAGGGTAAAGTTGTAGTAGGCCTATATTAGGACCCAATGTTAAAACTGAGATTCACTTTATAAAAACCCTAATATCACACTTTTTGTTGTAAATAGTTCTGTGGGGAGATGTCAGTTTGAGCCAGCACATCCGCCCTGAATGACACTTTCTTTTATACCAGGATCTAGCAAAAGGTAGCAAAAACTCACCTTATTTACTTTGCTGAATTGTGAAGAAACTCAGGAGACAGTTTCCCACTTACTGGAATGGTTTTTTCTCTCTCAAAAAAAATGGTGAAATTCTATGTAATATATTTTTCAGACCTTTTAGAATCCATATTTAAGCACCATTTGTTTCTAGGAATGAATTGAAAATATAGGTGAAATCCAGTGGTGGTTCATGAATAGATGTTAGTCACTAGCAGAAAGTAAGTAAATGCTGTGTGGGAGAAGTCAATCTCACGTTCATGCATCAGGAAAGACACAAGAGATTAGCACTCAGTTCAAAAAATAGGGAAAATCATTTCAAGTAAAACCCCAATATCAGTACACTATAGAGGTTGCGTATACTGGGATAGATCAATCACAGCGCTTTAGTGCATGATGTCATGCGTTTCCAACTCTCGGTATTCTCGGCTTTTACTCAGTCTAGAAAATGCTCACACCTTATAATTAAACTCACGACCTTTAATTAAACCTTAGTTGAATTCCTGTGAAATTTGTGCAGAAACAATCTACACACAACAGCCCTCCTGATGGTTAAAACAAATATTTTTATTTAATTTTATGAATGTTACAAATTATACAAAATTCATGGAGGGTGAAGCGGATTTGACTATGGGACAATTATTTTTATTTTTGTGTCCTGAAAATCTTCAATCAAGAAGGTTTTAGTGAAATATTTGAATTTTATTATAAATGAATTAGGCCTACCACCTTTATATCTTGAATGGTTTACGAGTAATTGAGTGCTGATTATTCTGGGCACTACAGCTGTCTAGTAGTATAAGTACTCTGCTTGGTGTTGCCCTCCTTCTTCCTGGTGGTAATTCTAATAAAGTCCTCTGCTGTCGGGATTTCAAAATTCATGACGCTGTTTTTGTTCTTTATGATGAAAATCTTTTCCCATGCATGGAAAACAGCTTCAAGAATTTTGAAATCTCGCCAGCAGATGACTTTATTAGACTTACCACCAGGAAGAGGGAGGGCAGCACTAAGCAGCGTACTTATACTACCAACCATGATTGCCAAAACGCCAGTTGACCACCAGCCAAGGATGGGAGTAACACTCATGAAACTTGTCCGATTTTATAAATAGAGTAAGTTAAGTGGAGTTAAAATGTTTTTAGCCTATTTTCGATTTTTCTCAAGAGCGAAAACTTTTCACAAACTAATGAGTAGGGACCGGATTCTTAGGTTTTTACCTATTTTTTTTCCTCACTTCCAAAACAAAAAGCGCTCATACACTTTTTCGAATCATGTCCATAGGATTCACCCACATTAATTCTGTGGAACCTAAAAATACCTAAATGGGGTATAAAAACCTAAATATACCTAAACGGGACATAAAGCCTAAAATATCTAATTTAGGCTCCTTTTTTGTCTTTTTTTGTTGGTCAGTTGAGAAATCGATATTTTGCGGGGAGAGAATAATTACTCACTAAATTACAAGCATCGGATTCGAATCCTGAGAAGGGTAGTGTCTAGATACAGTATTAACTATTAACTAAGAGATAACAGGAAGAACTTCACAGTTGAGAATCTTGAAACATATTTAGTGATATACTATAACCAGGAAATGTGAGGCAATCTTATTTTCACTGCTTCTTTTGATTGTTTATGCTTTCTTTCTTCAATTGTATAATATTGTCTTAAAGCAAGTTTACACAAATTTAAGTCAATTTTGTTAAGTTAAACTTTACAAGTATTATGTATTGAATCCTATGTAGCACAATCAATTTCATTAAACCAATTATTTTACCCGAAAACGATATTTTGGACAAAAAACCTAAAAAAAACTATTTCACCTAATGGAAAACCTAAATGAGTGTTTTTAAAAACCTAAAAATCCGGTCCCTACTAATGAGGCAGAAGCTCATCCCTATGTTTCGATATGCATCAGATACAAGCTCTTCCAAAACTACCTGTTAGTTAAGCTTATTATCAGGGCCCG
The DNA here is from genome assembly GCA_964059195.1 of Ectobius pallidus. Classification (NCBI taxonomy): domain Eukaryota; kingdom Metazoa; phylum Arthropoda; class Insecta; order Blattodea; family Ectobiidae; genus Ectobius; species Ectobius pallidus. The sequence continues at coordinate 170,576,035 of CAXKWD010000004.1, read as the reverse complement.
GATTCTGATGACCTAAAATTGTTTGAAAAATGACCTATAAAATGACCCTAAATTTTAAAGAAAATGACTTAATAATTATAAAAAATAACCTAAAAACTGACATTTTATTTATAAAAAAATATTATTGTTCAGACAAAGTTATAGACTAGTTTGTGCATAACTGTAAAAACTGTAATGTTGTGAACGTTCTTTTCTCGCTGAAATTTATACTGGCACTGAGGCACTGGTGAGTCAAAATTCGGCATTTCCTTTTGCGGTCTACTGGATTATATTATTGTTTATTGAGGGTAAACAGTAGTTTGCACTCTCAAATCCAAGCAGGTGCCAAGTCAATCTAATAACAATAGTAATATAATACAACATTTTGGCGTTTCTTTGATTCTCACTTCCGACTGAGACATGTCAACACATTAACTCCGAATTTTTCCTTCTTGCATTAAACAAACAACGCTTCAAAGACACCACCGCTAGCGACGAATAAAAAAGTTAATGCACACAATGTAAATACAAGCAAATGACTAAATAAGGAAGCAAATGACATGAAAATGACAAAATAATGACCTAAAATTGAAATAAATGCCCTAAAAATATAAAATTGCATAAAATGACAAAAAATGACCTAACAAAAATGCATTTCTATAATCTAGAGGCCATGATTAGGATTTATCCACAAGTTGGCAATGTCTATGCAGCATCAATAAAAAGATGACATGTCATTAGAATCCGGGCCCTGCTTATTATTCACAGCAAATCAACTACCATAGGCCTATTCTGTGCATAACTGATACAGAAAATATAAAACTCGTATTTGTACGTTTGAACAGAAGTTCAGGCTGGCAGAGACACTGAAGTTGCTTCAGGTTTGTGATTTTCTGGAAAAGATTGAATTTCCTCCTAAGAATAATGAGTTGAGCCTTTTTGCAGATCGCTGTGCCCATATTGTACATGCTTTGATTTTCCTTTTGCAGATGGCTGTGCTTATATTGTACATGCTTTGATTTTCCTTTTGCAGATGGCTGTGCTCATATTGTACATGCTTTGATTTTCTTTTTGCAGTTTGCTGTGCTCATATTGTACTTGCTTTCATTTTCTTTTTGCTTAAAAAGTCTCCTTGGCATTTAAAGAAAATAACACTGTTTTTCCCAGTAAGAGGTTGCTTGTTCCTCCCCGCTGTCAGGGTCTTTGGAGTTTCTAAAGACTACCACAGTATTTATAAATCTGTGGGTTCACTTCACATTCTTGGCAATAAGATGGATGGTATCAGTGATATGAAATGAGTAATGTTACAGAAGTAAATGAAAGATTAAATCAGCCAATTACAGAACTGATCTTTAATGAATTTGCTTTATCACCTACAAAAGTGATTAAGACCTCTTCTCTTTAACTTATATTCTAACCGGAGACACTGTAGGCAGTGATTTATGCATACATCACCATTGTCTCACTTCTATAGGATATATTCTGGAAATAAAGTAGCCTATTACGTTTGCATCTGTTCAGTAATCTAACTAAACTAAACTCCGTGGCGCTACATGCCTGAAGGGACTAGGCCTACCACCTGACCACTGCATCGCCTACCATAGGCAGATGGCAGGATTGGGGGGCATGTGGTCAGCATGCTGTTACCCAACGGCCGTTAATGGTGGTTTCCATGACCAGAACCGCTACTTCTCCATCAAGTAGCTCCTCAGTTTGAATCACGAGGCTGAGTGCACCTTGTTCCAGACCTCCCTACTTCAGAAAAATCGGAGGAAGTACTGGGAATCGAACCCGGGCCGACGGATCTGTGGTCATCGGCGCTAACCACAAGACCACGCCAGAGGTCCTGCTCAGTAATCAGCACTATAATATTTTACGGGAAATATATTCCAGTAATTATTTTAATCACCTCCTGGCCATTATATACACATAACCTCAACAGCATGAATGTACGCTGGTAAAATGTGGGTGAAGGGAAAGCCTTTGAGAGGTGGGAGATGAATTTAAAGAGACAAGCTATTATTCCCCCTTCTTGATAATAGTCATCCAGGCAGCTGAGCCTGTTCCTATGTGTCTTTCAAGACACATAGGAATCTTATCTTTCAAGAAACGGTAGTTACCGGTATGCATCGCTAGGAACTATAATAATAATATGTTTTACGAAAGATATTTTCTATATTAAATTTCACCAAACAATACTTGACTGATCATGTTAGAAAACAGCCATATAAATGCCTTTTAATAGTACCGTGTCAATCTAAAATGCTATTCAAATAATGAAGTATCAATACATTCAATTAATTATTTATTGTATACAGTCAAACCTCCGTATAACGATATTTGTGGGATCTAGCAGATTGTATTGTTATATGGGGGTTATTACATTGAGGGGCTGTTATTTACCCCATATCAGGAAGACTAGAAGCATAATACTTAAGGACCAGACGTATAAAGAAGCGTAAAAATAATTGTTCACAAATCCAAGTCTTAAAGACCGCATAGGCCTATGCCCGAAATTCTGAACTTGTAGATGGTGGGAAAAGGGAAGAAAAGCAAGTTCGCCCAATAGCTAAGGCAAAACTAAAACCATGTGCTCGGAGTGGTGTTTTAACTACACATTATGTGCATATTGAAGTAACAACTGAACTCACGTAAGATATTTCTGCACATATAAGGGACGATTTTACCCTCAATGGCCCTATTTTCTTCCACCTACTCAACCTTTCTCTTCTAGAATTTCTTCGAATACCTAGGCTATGCCTTACAATTATCAGGCCCCTACAGTATTTTTCAAATGGAAAGCAGATTCCTTCACCGCCAATCACGTGTACGAGCTAATGAAGCCCCGCTAGCAGTAAGAGTCTTCCCTCCGTCTCGCCGTCTCTGATTGGACCGCGTATCTAATCAAGGAAGAGGACAAACTGTTTGTCATCTGCAAAACACAATAGCAAAGAAATGTTGATGGCTGGATGGATACTAATCCGATAGTGGCTCCCATTCACAGGGCTAAAATAATGGTTTGCAATAGGAATTTAACTTCAAAATATCGTTATAAAAGGGTGTTTCTAGAACAGCTTTATTTTTGTAGGGAGTGAATTTTAAGATTATAATATAGGATATATGCCAGGACCAAAGAGAAATATTGCTAAATACAAGTTTATCGTTACATCAATCTTCGTTACTAAGAGGTTTGGCTGTATTATTAGTCATAAATGCAAAATTAATAAATTCCTGAGCAATGTATCACCATACTTCTGTGCTACCTTATCTCCTAAGGTGGACTCAAATTCTGCACAGTTCCTGTCATTGAGTAAATACATTGTACCAAATAGTTGCTTTATTTTGCATGTAGCTATTACAGTTTTTTTTTCTGGTGTAGCAGGTGTTATCCCTAGGTCGTTATTGTTGGCCTGTGCACTAATCTTCATAGGCCTACAACCAGCAGAAAGCACAAATATGTTCACAGTTGACACAGTGGCAAGCATGTTCGGACCCAATGGATGCATACAAGGTACTCATTAATTGCTTTTGCTTATTTTGTTATTTTGTTTACACTTATTTCTTAACTGAAAAATACAATTGAAAGTTGCACGTAGAATTTCTTTCTGTTCTAAGTTTTATAGCCTAATAAACATAGACTACTTTGTACACAGATGAAAAATATTACAGTTGAAAAAGGAATGGATTAATAGAAATCTGATTGAGGGTACAATTAAGGGGGAGGTACACCTTTGATGATTAAAAAAATGGAATTTTAAAATTTTTTGTCATTTACAATATAGCATTTTCTCTTTAATTTGCTGAAAGAAAAATTAATCCACCTGTTATACTTTCTTAGTAACTTCAATAAACGTTTGATGATGTTACGTGCTTAAGCCCGTAAATAGATAATTTTGTCGCCTGTTTATCTTAACTAGCAGTTTCATAAAGTGTGTACATTATAACTCAAGAACTGCTCGTAGGCCATAAAAACCAGAGTCAAGCACAAACTACATTGCTTGTTAGTAGAAAAGCTAGCTCAACAGTTGGCTAAAAAACAGGGAATCAAAAACAATGAAAGTCGCGTCTGAACTTTCGGATATTTCCAAACACTTCCAAGTAATTACCGGTACAGATATTCAGACAACTTTTTTGTCAAGGTTGAATACCTATGGCAAATCTTCTTCTTCTTCTCCTTCCCTTGTGCCTCACGGCGTCGGGTGTGCCTCGATCCATTTCCTCCAGTCTTCTCTGTCCCTCGCCATTCTTCTCAGTTCTCCCATTCCTTTCCCCCTTCTTCTTGTCATCCCCTCGATATTGTCTAGATATGTCGTTCTGGGCCTTCCTCCTCCTCTTCTTCCCTCCTTTCTTGCTTCCATCACCTGTTTTGGCTTTCTCTCCTCTCCCATTCTTACCACATGTATTTCCCTTAGTCTCTCCTCCACTGATTTCTGCTTCAACTCATCTCTGATCCTCTCATTCCGTATTCTATCCCCTTCTTGTCTTTCCTACTATTCTTCGGTAGCATTTCATTTCTATTGCAGTAAGTTAGTTATTTATTCTCTCATTTGTAACTGGCCAACTTTCACTCCCATACAACAGGGTTGGTTCTTTGATTGTTTTATATATCTGTAATTTTGTTCTGGCTTGTATTTCTTTCTTCCCAGATATTATGTTGCTTAATCCGTAATATATGTTCTTGGCCTTCTTCGCTCTATTTAGTATTTCTTCCCTTATTATCCCATTTTGGTGTATTACTGTTCCCAAATATTCGTATGTTTTTACCTGTTCAAGCGGCTTCCCATCGCAATTAATGTTAATTCCTTCAATCCTTTCCTCTGTCTTTCCCATTTGCATTACTTTACTCTTGCTTGTGTTTACACTCATTCCCTTACTTTTCAGAATTTCTGTCCATTCATTTACCATATCCTGCAGTTTTTGTTCTGTTTCTGCAATCAGTAGTATATCATCTGCATACACTAAAACCTGGCTATAGATCGTTCTCATATTCCAATAGATTACCTTCGTTTTGGTTGTCCTCCTCTTGCATGTTTTAATTATTTCATCCATGAAAATAATAAACAGCAAAGGACTCAGGCTGTCTCCTTGTTTCACCCCTCTTCTCATTTCAAATTCCTCTGACTTGTTCCTCTTTAGAATATAATCTTGAAAATCCTCCTGCCTTTTAGTTCTCAGGTATTTCTTCCATGCTTTCTTCTTTCTACTTACCAACTGTTCCACTTCTTCACTCCACCAGTTTGTTCTTTTCATGTTTCTATTTACTCTTTTCTTACCACACACTTCTCCAGCTGCTTTCAGCATTGTTTCCTTAATTTGGGCCCACATTCCATTTATGTTTATATTTTCTTCCTCTTCTTCCCTTCCTTCAAATTTCTCTCTCAGCAATTCCTGATATCTTTGCCTATTTTCAATTTTCTTTAGTTCTTCTATTCTGATTTTTTCATATACTTTCTTTTTCTCTATCCTCCTCATCTTGAAACTTGTGTCTGCCACCAATAGTCTGTAATCTGTTGAGGCCTCTGCTCCTCCAATTACCTTTACATCCCATAATATTGCACTTAATTCCTTTGCGTATATAATGTAATCAATGATGCTCTTTACTTCTCTTCCTTCGCCTTCAAAAGTTGTTTGATGAATCTTTTTGTGTTTAAAAAAGGAATTTCCTATCCTTAAATTATTTCTTAAACAAAATTCTAAAACTCTTCGTCCATTTTCATTTAAAACTCTTTCGCCTCCATATTTTCCTAAAACCCCATGTCCTCTTCTAAAATTGTTTCCCACCCTGCCGTTGAGATCTCCCATCAGAAATATTTTCCTACCTCCCTCCTCTGCTCTATCTACCTCCCTTTGTAGATCTATATAAAAAATTTCCTTTTCTAACACATTGGAATCTTCAGTTGGCGCATATGCTTGTATTATGGTAAGTTTCTCTTCCATATCAAGATCTATTGACATTAGTCTTGAATTGACTGCTTTCCAGCTTACCACCCTTCTTTCCGTCTCTTCTTCTGTTAGAATGCCAACTCCCTCCTTTGCTCTAGTTCCCACTGGGACTCCGGAGTACCTTAGCGTGTAGTTTCCTTTCATCAGCTTGCTTCCATTCCCTTTCTTCTTTATCTCGCTCAAACCCAGAATCTTTATTTTATATTTCTTCATTTCCTGGATTACTTCCTCCTCCTTTCCATTCATAGTTTTAATGTTCCAAGTTCCTATTCTCAATTCCTTATTCTTGCCTTGTCTTCTCCAATGAGTCCGTCCTGGTCCGAGGCAGTGTGTATTTCTTTGAATCGTTCTGAAGACCCAGTGTGAGGGATTAGCACAACAACTGGGCGGTTTTCTGTAGGGGTTTGCTCCCTTAGCCTTTGAAGGTTCACCTTCTCTGCAAGGCAGCGGTTCCTTTCAAAATACCCCTTGGGAGGCGGGGTGCCACTTCCGCCTTCCTCACTGTTCTGATTGATTCAATCTACGCCGAGTCCACCGTTGTGGTCTTCGCCTTTGGTCCACCCCGGGTATTTTATTTCCCTGGTACCCACCATATCTGGTGAGTGTTCCCCTATCCGCCACCTGGGGAGGCGCCCGATGGGAGCGGCAACTCCACACGGGTATGGCAAATCAATTAAATTAATTTGTTGCAGAAGTGATAATACTGAAATAAATAAAATTGTGGCTTTCAAACTTGAACCTTTTGTCGCTTGAGAACTCTGGTTGCCAATGGCGATCTGACAACCATAAATTTCTTGCCCTGGTATTATTTTAAAAGTTCTATGAAACAGGGCCCAGAACCAGGTATTTGAGTGATAATGGTCTATCATAAGATTCCATTGTTAATGTTTGCTATATGCAGGTGGTAATCAAAAGCTGTGTTAAAAGTAGCCACCTGAAATCACATTTTGTCTCACGTAAATGCCATTGATCTGGGCCAGGATTGATCCAAGACCTTGAGCACAGAAAGCCTACATCATACAGACCGCATTACCTAAGTGACAAGAAACTTGTGTTCATGTGTTATCCTCTCTCTTCCCCCACAGAGTAAACTGTAAATTTACCGAGGATTTTCCAAAGGTTCCCTGGAGGTTATTTTATTTATTTTTGACCCTGAAATTCCATATCACATGCACGTTTTAAAGTTCGTGAATCCAAAAGTTGGATTTTCACAAATGTCTAGTGCAGGGGTGGCCACAATGAGGCTTGCGAGCCGCATGTGGCTGTTGAGCTAATCTTGTGCAGCTCTGGAAACCAATATAAGAGTCAATATGATACAGATTGTGAAAAGTATAGTATTAATATAATTTAATGAAAACATATTACGATGAAGTGAAAAACTTACTTCTTATTTAGCGCAGAGTGTATTTAGTTTTCAGAGCAAATTAAGACTTTTTCGGACAGACCTTGAGACTAAAACATGTGCTCATTTCAATTGTTTGAAAAAATTGGTGAAAGCTTTCCTGACGTTCAGGTGGAAACAGAAGATTGTTGTGTGAAATGTCTGGTCTTTCTAAAGAAATCAATGACAGATTTAATGATTTGAGAACACTTAAACCTTCATTTTCATTCCTGGAAAATCCTTTTGCTGTTGATGTGTGGGCGATGGCTGTCCTGTTTCATCAATTACAATCACCCAAGTTGGAGTAGAGTTGCAGCTACTAGGACTGCAAGAGGACAAAGGACTAAAAGGACTTAAATGAAGTGGTGTTTCAGCCATAGAATTTTGGAAGAAAGTTTCAGAAGAAAAATATCTACTAACAAAAGAGTGTGCTAAGAGACTTATCTCGATGTTTGGGACTACTTATATGCATGAATCTCTGTACTGAACGCTTAAGTTCATTAAATCTAAATATCGATCTGAACTAACTGATGAACATTTAAGTGAACTCGTGTGAACTGCACTCACCAGTTATCAGCCAGATTCCAAACTATTAACTGCAAAATGAACACTCGAAAAAACACTTCTCAAAAGTAAAATCTTATTTCTTGTTGTGTAATTGAACCCGGGGCGGACCAAAACTAGCAGTAAAGGGCACGACGGTTCCACATGTTAGTGGCGGTATCCCAACAGCGTCTGTTTCACATGTTAGTGGCGGCTGAATAACCATCCTCTGCGGTTAACAACCGCAGTTGTAAATTGGAGCTAGCTCCACCTAAGGTTGACAACCTTCGATAGTCAGATATGGAAGAGTCTTTTAAGAAAAGAGTTCCACTGTCCAACCCCTCAAGGAAGGAGAAGACTACATCGGATTCGGTGGGTAGTCACTTAAGAGGCAAGAATGAATCGGAGCATTCGAAAGTATGTAACCAAACACACAAACAAAGAATTAAATATAAACATATTAACTACATTGCAACTCACAACATAAACTCTTTATTGAAAATCGGAAAACTCAAGAATTTCACAGATGAATTAGATAGACAAAATATTCTTATAGCAGGGCTTCAAGAAATGAGAAATTTAACAACAACTAACACAGTTGCAATAGATAGAGTACTCAAGGTAGAAAGGAGAATAGTAAGAACCTGTTTAAACAAAAATTACCAAGTAAATGGAGTCTGGAAACTAGCTTCTAATGAAACAGTATATAAAGAAATAGAACCAGTGACAAGTACAATGAAAAAAAAACGAATATCATTTTTGGGACATATTTTACGGACACCAGAAAATAGAATTAGCAGAAAAATAATAGAAAAATTATGGAAGAGTAAGAGTAAGAAAAATATAAGATGGATTACAGAACTTAAGGAAGATATGGCAGAGCTACATATTACAGTAGAGGATTTAATATACAAGACAGACACACTCAAGATATTGAAAGACAAACACACTACACTACAGATGAAAATCAACAAACAGAGAATAGGAAGAGTAGTTCCAGAAGCAGAAAGAAAATTGCGGTCAGAAAGGATGAAGAAGTACTGGGCTGACAAAAAGAAGAAAAACCTCAACCAGAAACCTGACTAAAGTGGTCCAATGAAGGCCAAAAAATTAAAATTAATTAAATTGAACAGTAATGTTATGTGTATAGTAAAAACAATGTGTTTCGCTTCGAACAGCTTCATAAATTTGCGGCTCCCAAAGTTAGGTTAGTGGCCACCCCTAGTCTATCGTGTGTGTGTGTCTGTGTTTTGTGCGAACAAAAGAACAAATACAAAATATCATATTTGGGTTAAATACTTCTTAGGGATGTGACATGAAGATCAGGGATAACTTTTTCTTACTTTTACTACCACTTTACAATAAGAAGTTTTGTGTTGTGTGTTTTTATTTATTTATTTATATTTATATTTTATTCTCAAAAACGTGTTTACACTAAATGGCTAAAATTTTTACTTGAATCGTGTTTTGTAAGGATTCTCTGAAAGATAGTTATAATCTAGCCTTCGGTTGTACAAAGTGAGGCTTGTTTTACACGAGGCTAAGAACTGAAGTATGCAGACCTTGCATAATGGCATCAGAGTTGAAGTGAGAAAGATGTATTGCCAATGCTTAGTTTTTCACTGCTATAGCCGAACATATGTGCCACTGCAAAAATTGCATAAGTTTAACCCTTTGCATGCGAAATGTAACATATTAAATCCAATGTCTTCTGTGGTACCGTACTACTGTAGTACGGTAAAGTAATATTTCCAACTGTGGCTCCTAGATGCCTCTAGAGTGTCTCCCAGTGTAAGCTCAATTTTATATGTTAGGGGTTTTATTGTTCATTGTCTATTAACAAGCATATTAAACCTTGTCATTTAGAAATCTTGATAATAACTTCTTATAAATTTTTTGACTTGGGGTGGATTTGAACGCACAAAGTTTGCATTACTGCATCATCGTTTTAGTCCAAGACACCACTACTCCTAGTTGAATGGAATGACTTCAGATGAGCCTCTTGTACGATTGCTTCGTTTAACAAAGCATAATAAGTTTTGTTGCAGAAAATATTATAAAAATGACAAATAATTGCAATTGAGGTAAATATATGTACTACCCGCGCGCGATTTCTTGAGCACTCGGCTCCCTAGTCCTCATTCGGTAGGTTTCGTTCAACTTCGTAGGTTAAGCTGACAACATTGAAACACGAAGTACGCTATACACCCTGACATCTAGTGGAGTCAATACTAAGCTTTCATTCTGTCTCAGGATTCTTATTTATTTATTGACATTATCTTTTCTGACGCATCGAGTTATGGGGAAAAATACAATCTTTCGAATTGCTGATTTCACAAACACTTCATTGTACATCCAACACTTTCCTCACCTCTTTAAGAATTCCGTATGTGCTAATTTCTGACGATCCCGTGAACTCTGATGTCAATTTCATGGACTGAAGGTAGAGCAAACTTTTCACAATTTGTATTAAATACGTTTAAAATTAGGCCTATAGCTTTCTCCACTTTTAGATGCCATACCTCTCTTACGTTCTAAAACACGAAATGGTGAAGCATGTTCTGCTAAGACTTCTCTTTATGCTTAAAATTAGTCATCCAGTGTAAAAATATTGAGCCTATATTATCCATAATATTCTTATTTGATAACCAAAGGCTTATGACGTGTAATTAATTGTTGCGCAATACCGTCACCACGTTATATTATTGGACTGCATTAAAATCGTTGTATATTAAAGTCACTACATAAAATACCATACGCGCGATTCTGCTGAAACATTATTTCTTTGGTTGACAACACTGCAGAAAGACTGGCGGAATAGCTATGTTTTGTTCCCCCCGACCCCCACTTCCCCGTAAATCCAGCGCTCAAGAAGTGGCGCGCGGGTAGTAGTTTAATTAATCAACATTATTTTCGTAATGATGTCTTCAAAAAAATTTTAAGGAAAAGAAACAATCCACAGCAAGCAATGTTTGTAAACATGCATTACTGATACAATCTCCATTATCTTTGCTTTCTTTAAGCAGAATCATTGAAAATGAGTGAAAAACTGAGCTCATTAGTAGTAAAATTGCAGAACTTTTACTAAAAAAAAGTATTGTATGCACATGCATAGGCGTAACCAGGCCGAACATATGGGGGGGGTTATAACATCCGGGAGAGGGGGGTCCAGGGGTCCTCCCCCGGAAAATTTTAAAAATCTAGATGCAAAATAACGAGTTTTTCGCTTCCGGGGGATTCCTCCCGGAACATTTTTAAAATTAAGATGCAAAATAACGAGTTTTTCGCTTCCGGGGGTCTTCCCCCGGAAAATTTTAAAAATTAAGATGCAAAATAACGAGTTTTAAGCTTCCCACGCTTTATACTTGCATTAAGTAATTTATGGGCAGACTTAAAAAAATTATACAATTTTCCTTTTTTTAATCAATGGGGGGGGGTTCAAACCCCCAAAACCCCCCCCTCGGTACGCCTATGTGCACATGTATCGCAAAAACTTAACAGACTCATCCAGTTTTAGATTTGTCCGCTAAAGCCTTATTTTGTGTACTTGATACATAAATAGCTATTAAAGGGCAGTGGTAAATTTTGCTTGCCTCTTTCTTTCATATATATTTATTGCTTTGGCAGTGAAATGGTATTCAAGAGGGTGCTAAGTGATGAACAGCTTTACTCTCGGCAATACCGGAGTTCATGGGACCCGACATTACAATGTTAGGTTAGGAATGTCCATGTTATATTAGGTACAGCATTGCCAACATAATGTGAGTCCTGTGAACTCCGATATAACGTGACTGATTCAGATCCAGTCCTTCCCCATTTACAGTACCAACCAAGGTCCCATATTACCATCTCAGTTCAATAGAAACACAGATCCAATACATTACTTTTTATTCTTTGGTGAATAGATCTTGGAATATGATGGAATATCCCTTATGCCACTATTCTGGTAACTAAGTCCCACAACATTTTTTTTATTATCTTATACTTAATCCAGCTGTGAATATTATCTTCAGAACAAGGTAAATGTTAGATGTTATGCAACATTGCATGTATTTTGGGAAATATTTCATAATTTACAGAATATTTTATTTTAAAGACAATCTGTCGCGTGCAGCCATAAAATTCACTGATCACAAAGGGTTAATAGAGGGTGTCCCAATAAGAACGAGGGATTTAATAATGCACAAAATACATTTTGTTTTCAAGAAATGACATATATTTACACATGAATATAAAGGGCACATGGTCCGATTTATGTATAAAAAATGATATCTGGCATATGTCCACCACGTCCTGCTCTGCAGCCAGTGACTGTCCATGAAATTTGTGATAATTCTTGCACAGTCTTGCGCCTGGATTTGAGCGATGACACGTCAAATTTCCTGCTTCAGGTCTTGTATGCCTCGGGGATTGTGTTCATAAACCTGCGATTTAAGAAACCCCCAAAGAAAGAAGCCTACGAACAGTTGATTCATTAGGTGCATTATTCCTGCCTAAGAGCGCACGAAGCCTTCGAACAGGAGCATAACACTCACCATTCTGTAATGAGTTTTGACAAAACTCGTTCAGCAGTGTAGCGCTCCATACCAAGTAATTGCAACAAATATAGGAAACAGAAAAGCTAACTACAGTGTTGCCACACCCACAGCATAAAATGGCGGCCAATTCAAATCCGGCATTTTTATTGGGACACCCTCTACAATAATGCTTTTTTTTTTGTAATATTGATCCACGTTTTATAATTGTTATCTATGGAAACCAGCTATTTCATTAAAATGTTTCTAGTTGATATCGAACTTATATTGCACTAGTGATGCATGGTTATAATTATTAAAATATAAATTCAGCTCTGAAAGGCTTAGTGTTGATGAAATTATTGACTGTAGGCTGGTAGTTGGTATGAGTGCTAAAGTGCATATAAGTTTATGGTTAGAATGTCTTGTGCTGTATGGAAGGAATGAAAATAAAATTGTCTATTTTGAAACTAATCCCTATGTTTCTTTCTTGAAGCACAGACTGATTTGAGTTGGCATTTTGTCAGTAAAAGGCTGATCTATCTGTTTGAACCTTAACGGTTTTATTGGGGTATTATTTGCTCAGACGTTCTTGAATGGGTAGGATCAGTTCCTGTTTTTGGGACTTTCACTCAAAATGTTGGCCACATGCAACCAAGACTAAATGACAAACTTTCGTTTTTCTTTTTTATTTAATATCCCTCTAATAAATAGATCTAATTCTGTATATGAAGCAGAATTAGAACTGTTACAAAAATTTAAAGCTGTAACAGCATGGGTTGTTGAAACTACAAAAAATCTTGAAAATTTAGAAATGTGGAGAGTGGAAGTAAACAAAACATATCTCACACAACGTTAGTTCAATCATATTTCAAGAAGAAAAATAATTAATTATGAAATACGTACTATGGTTAAGCCATGCCTTTATCAGTTTGATTCTAGGGTATTGGAAACCTGGCTCAGAACTGGAAAATATACAGTGAGTCTCACGCAAGAGTTGGCCAATCATTTGTGTTTACGCATTGCGGTTGCCCCTGCTCTGATTCCCGAGCGATCAGGTGGAATATGGACACAAATAAAGCCGCAAACTGTGTAATGGTTCAGGTTCTCACAGTTGGAATTACAATGAAAATAACCACATACTTCATCACAAGAGATGTTGAGAATGTCCTCCTCTTGCATCCACACAACACTGGCATCTTTTCAGGAAATTTTCTTTTACTCACATAAGTTCAGCTTCCGAGATAGTTAATCTCTCTTGTGATATTGTCTTTAAGTTCTTTTAATGTATGGGAAATTGACCTATACACTTTATTTTTCAAGTTTCCCCATAAATAATAGTCACATACCGTTAGAAGAACGTAAAGACAATATCACAAGAGAAATTATTAACTCTATCTCGGAAGCTGAACTTGTGTGCATGAAAGAAAATTTCCTGAAAAGATGCCAGTGTTGTGTGGATGCAAGAGGAGGACATTTCTAACATCTCTTATGATCTTGTAATGAGGTATGTGATTATTTTCATTGTAATTCCAACTGTAGTCATGAGAACCTGAACCATTACTCTGTTTGCAGCTTTACTTGCATAGATATCCCACCCAATAGCTCGGGAGTTAGAGAAGGGGCTGCCATGATGCAGAAACCTGCATGATTGGCTAACTCTTGCGTGGGACTCACTATACATTAGGGCTATTCAATGTTCTTATGTTAGTTTTTCGTGACTGTTCTCTTCCTCCCCCCTTCTTTCTTTCATGCTTTTCTTCTTGAGTGCTGTTTGCAATGTAGATAGAATTCTAAGTTTGTAACTTATTGCAGGCACTGTGACTGTTTCCATATATTCAGCGAGGCTGTTTTCTTGTTCACAGGTCAATTAGTGTCTATGCCGACTGCTCCTGTGGTGGTAGCCACTCCTATCGCTCAGCAAGCCAATAACAAAAACGTTTCAGGTAAGCTGATCGTTTTTATTTATTTATTTATTTAGAAAATGTATTTTACATGTTTAACTTCTCCAACTAGGGGTTGCCTGAATTGACGATTATTAGTTAATATAGTTACAATTTATAGTGAAATCTCAACAAAGACCAACCCCCTTAAGTCTTAAAGACAGATTTTTTTAAGAACCTACCTCACTGCCTTGAACTCAGTAGAGTCTTATGTCTACTAACCTTTTAAACATAGAGTTCAAAGTGTAAGAGTCTGGATGGAATATAGTAGGCCTAATGATATTTTTGCTGTTGTTTTTATCAAAATTTGTATAGGTGCTCGACGAGTACCATATGTGATGAATTTATTTGGACATTTCCTGCTTCAAGAACGCAAATTCACAGAATTGTTAATAAATTTGAGGGGTTTAGTTTCCACTTTGCTGGATTTCCAAACATGGTGTTAGGCGTGGTTATGAGGGCTCTGGCTTGCAGACCAACGCTCCCATTGGCTGCCAATAACCTTGCATGTCATTGATCCTTACCATATTGTGCTGCCTACAATTTTGTGCGAGCGTGTTTCAGATACAGAAGATGTATTTCGGAGGAGGTTCAAAGAAATGGGGGTTTGGGGGCAGAGCCTCCAGCATTTAAAAGCGTCTCTTGTTATTTTGATTTGATATTGTTTTTGCACTTTAAAAGAAATGAATTTTCTCATTTTGGTATATGTTATTACTTTTCCACTTTCACATTATGGATTTTATTTAGAATACGAAATTGAATGTGTAAAAGCATAACAATAATGTAAGAAATTAATTTTTCTGAATATGATTTAAATGTTGTGAATTTATGTAAACATAACTGGTTAAAAAAATAGTAAACATTTAAAAACCCCCAACATGAAGACATAGCTCTGGAACATCTAATGTGAACCTCTCAGGCTCACCACAGTATATTACTTCCTGTGCTGTACCATAGCTACTACAGGTAGATGAAGTATTGTATTCGATCCCCAAATTCAAAGTTGAGTTTTTAACAATACACGTTTTGAGGTGCCCTGAATCCAAAAATACTGTTTTCAGAAACTTGTCTGTGTGTGTCTGCGAACAGCCTAGCTCCAGAATGGAAAATCATACGAAAACAAGATTTGTATTTGGGTTAGGTATCTTCTGGGAATGCGACACTAAAATTGGCAGCAACTTTCTCTTATTTTTATGGGGACTTGACATGAAAAAATTTAGTTTGTCACGATTTTCTCAAAGAACAGTTCTTACGATTTTGTTTAAATTTTATACATGGAGTGCTTACACTGCAAGGGCTATTTTTTTTTTCAAGGTCCGATGAGGCATGAAATGAAAACCACAGCGAAAATCAAAACTTTTATTTGGTACATTTAGTACACCTTCTAGCTAGACACTTATACATAGTCGCACTCCGATTGAGACATTTGTCATAGCATGGTACCAACTTTCCAATACCCTCTTCATAGAAGCTTGTTGCCAGCGTATTGAGAAGGGTCTTAACGATATTTTGAAGTGTTTTGAAATTCTTCGTTTGAGTGGAAGCTCTGTCCTCCCAGATCTTTCTTCAGCTGCCGAAAAAGATGAAAGTCACTCGGCACAGGAATGAGTTTTTGAAATCCATCGTACAGGGGATGAAACATGGATTCGTTACGACAATCCAGAATCCAAACATTGAATGTACACAAATTTCCCGAACAAACACAAGATCTGGCTTCCACATCAATGAAGAATTTCAAAACACTTCAAACTGCCGTGAAGACCCTTCTCAGTACGCTGGCAGCAAGCTTCTATGAAGAGGGTATTTGAAAGTTTCACCATGCTTCGACAAATGTCTCAATCGGAGCTCGACTACATAGAGAAGTAGCTAAAAGGTGTATCTAAAAGTTCCAAATAAAACGGTTTTGATTTTCGCTGTGGTTTTCATTTTATGCCCCATCGGACCTTGAAAAAAAATAGCCCTCGTAAGAACTAAAACTTTTATTTGAAACATTTTTTTGAAAAAATTATCTGAAGGGCAGTTATAAGCCTTAGTGTTTTTTGCAATATGGCCTCTTGTTCTGTATCAGAATGTGAAATGAGAAAAATATATTGGCCAAGTAAAGGGAGTTATAAGAGTACATTAATCAGATTTTATTTGGGTTATGTATCCTTCGGGGATGCGATGTGGTAAGACATTCTCTTCATTTTTACAGCCAACATGAAGAGAATGTCATACACAATGATTATATTGTACTAAGAGGCTAGCTTTTATTTGGACAGAGGAAGTTATGTGAATTTCACATAAGATTTTTTAAATTTAAATCCCATTTCCTTTATAATTTTCCAAAACATGGTTTTGTTTCCCGTGAAATGAATATCTTTGTCCTTAACAGCGTTGTAAAGTTTTTGAAGAGTTGGAATTACAGTGCACATCGCTTATTGTGATCACTTTGGGATGCAACTAATCTGGTAATATTAACTGATTGATAACAGTACTCGAAAGAATTAATTGAAGGTTATTTATTCATACATAAGATAATACACTGCAAAACAGAATTAAAAGCTCTTTATTCATAAGGTAATAAGTAATTGTGATTCATTGAACCAATCATAATACAGTATTAGACTTCAAGCAACTATTTTTCAACCAGTAACAAAGTTATTAATTTAAAAGGTTTGAATTTTTCTCGGCAAATAATATATAAAAGTGAGTCAAGGGTTTAAAGAACTCCGAGCTTTCGGACTCCATCTCTGAGTCCATCTTCTGGGAAACTGGTAGAGAAGGCGGAAGGGACCTGTATATATAGGCCGGAGCCTAGGCGATTTTCAACAGAGCTTTACTGATGCTGCCATTGGCTGGAACTCACCAACTGGTCCGGCCTATATATACAGGCCCCTTCAGCCTTCTCTACCAGTTTCCCAGAAGATGGACTCAGAGATTGAGTCCGAAAGCTCGGAGTTTTTTAAACCCTTGACTCGGCTGTTAGCATGTGAAGAACTTTTATATAGTATTCGCCGAGAAAAATTCAAACCTTTTATATTATATCTCTACGGGGAGTTGATATTTTCTAACCTACAACAGTTTGAGAAGTTGCAGAAGAAGAGAGCTAATTTACTTTGTTCTTTGGCATTCCTTTTGAGATGCCGAGACCATCGTATTATACCAAATTTTGCCAAAGTTAAACACCACATCAAGATGGCAAAAACATCCAGAATCTTGGAACGAGCTAGCCATGCTATTGTACGAAAAAGAATTCAGTACACTCGGAGGGAATTAGATGCCATTTCACAGCGCCTGCATCTGAAGTTAGTGTCTCGATTGTGTCCTGAGGATTGGGATTGGATCCAGAATTCCTGTCTTGCACAGATTACACCGTTTTTTTGAGAAAGTAACGATGAGACAGAAAAGAAAATTTGAATGTCTTTCCAATAAAACCAGCATAGACATTGAACCGCTTGACCCCAAGCGATTAATCATTAATCTATCTGGAAAAGATTTAGACCAGGCCACTACTTCTGTTCTGTGCAAAGGCCTAAACTTTGTACCTACGCCAAATTCTGTTCCTGTGAAGAATATAATTAGTGGAATAGAACAAGCTATCCACAAACTCAGTCCCGAAGCAGCAAAAGAGGTACGCCGAGACATATGTAAAGCTCTACTATGTCCAGACAAACCAAAACCTAACGTCTCCAGAGAAGAACGCCAGGCCCTCCATGCACTGCGAGACAACACAGTATTACCGGCAGACAAAGGGAACGCCACTGTCATTATGAAAACTTCTACGTACCATTACAAAATCATGGGCTTATTGTCTGACGATTCCTACAGTAAATTGACCAGAGATCCTACTAACAAAGTTGTTAAACACACAACCGCTCTTCTCAAAACTTCTGGCCTTTCTCCAGAAACCATTAAACATCTGACACCAAAAATGGCTGTTCCTCCTAGGTTATATGGACTACCAAAGATCCATAAAGAGTCTACGCCGCTTAGACCAATAGTCAGCGCCATTGGGTCTCCTACCTATGTGCTAGCTAAACATCTTACTGGTCTACTTCAGCCTCTCGTGGGAAACTGCGCACATTACGTAAAAAACTCGACAGATTTCATTAAAACATTAGTCAACATTAAGATAAATCCCACAGATCTTCTTGTCAGTTTCGATGTGGAATCCTTATTCACACGTGTACCTCTGGATGCGACCCTGAGATTGTTGGAACCTCACTTTACAACAGAGATTGTCCGACTTTTCAAGCACACGCTCACTTCAACATATTTTGTCTACAGAGATATCTTTTATGAACAGACGGATGGCGTGGCAATGGGCTCATCCTTGTCACCTGCTATTGCTAATTTTTACATGGAGGAGTTTGAGCATTTGCCCCTCAGAACGACCGTTTTCCAGCCATCACATTTTTTCCGCTATGTTGATGATACATTTGTTGTGTGGCCGCATGGAAGGGACAAATTACAGGATTTTCTCACCCACCTCAATGGGATACATCCAAAGATCAGTTTCACCATGGAAATAGAACAAAACGGCTGCCTTCCATTTTTGGACATATGCATATACAAGAAACAGGATGGTACACAAGAACACAAAGTGTACAGGAAGCCAACTCACACTGATATGTACTTAAATGGTCAGAGTTTCCACCACCCATCCCAGAAACTGTCTGTCATTTCAACTTTGGTACATCGAGCCGTTCCCATTTCCGACACTCAGAGTCTACCCACAGAAATATCTCATCTAGAAACCACATTCCTTCAAAATTCATACAGCAGCAGAGAATTTAGATTGGCCCTGAAAAGGACCGATAAAATGGAAGGACAGAAAAGAGCTGACCCAGATGGTAATTGTCAACGACTCAATAGAGCTTTCGTCCCTTTCTGCGGACCTGTCTCCTATCAGATTGGGAGGATTTTACGCAGACACAAGATCCAAACGGTGTCGCTTCCACCACCAAAAATAAAAAACCACCTTAGATCAGTGAAAGACAACCTAGGCCTGAAGTCTCCTGGAGTCTACAGCATTCCTTGTGAGTGCGGGATGGTATATATTGGCCAGACTGGACGCACCATGGCAGGCAGATGCAAAGAACATTATAGGTGTACCAGACTATTCTATCCAGACAAGTCAGCAGTAGCACAACATAGCATTGAGCAAAATCACAGAATGCTCTATGACCAGACCAAGATCCTGGACAAGACGAATGGGTATATGGACCGGCTGGTTAAAGAGGCCATTGAAATCAGTCTCAGCAGCAACATCATAAACAGAGACAAAGGACTTCCTCTAAGCGAGGCTTGGAAACCGGCCCTCAACATTTTAAAGAAGAGGCCCACATAACCTGGGTTCCCCGTGACGTCCGTCTTCTTCGACTAGGCGATTTTCAACAGAGCTTTACTGACGCTGCCATTGGCTGGAACTCACTAACTGCTCCGGCCTATATATACAGGCCCCTTCCGCCTTCTCTACCAGTTTCCCAGAAGATGAACTCAGAGATGGAGTCCGAAAGCTCGGAGTTTTTTAAACCCTTGACTCGGCTGTTAGCCTGTGAAGAACTTTTATATAAAGTTATTAATTGTTATTATCTTCCTTTAGGAGTCCATTAACCAATACTCCATGCTCAGTTATGAGTTCTGAGCGATTTTGTAAGTCTACTGACCTGTGGTAAACACCGCACAGCAATCATGTAATGCAAATTTTTTCAAGACTTTTCATTTCACACTATAGATCGTCCCAGCCTTAAAAGACAGTATTGAGTTAAATGTAGTATTTGCATCTCACTTGCACTCGTACGTTCTGCAATTAGCTTCGTCCTTTTCTATCCCGACAATGTTGCCATTTTCCAAAGTGATAAATGTAATAATGTGATTGCGTGGTCTGATAGGGAATTTTCCGCCCTTTCTAATGATGTCAATTGTAAAGCCATAAATAATTAATATGAGGCCTATTTTTCATAATTACGTTATTTTGGTGGAAGTCAATATTTTTGCACATTAATAACTTATCACGCGATAGACAGAAAACTAATAATCAAAACAAGTAAAGATTTTTTTCTTGGACTGCCTGATGGTGAAAGAAAGTACTCCCTTTCCGTCGGCAATAAATTTTACATAAGAAGAAAGCTATATATTTTTTTATTAAGTGCTACCTGAAAATTCTCGGACGGCAACACAGAAAAGTTAGGTAGTGAGTAACATACTTTGGTATTGACTTTACGTTGGTGACTAAGCGAGAAGAAATGTTTATAGATGTCTGAAAAAGTATTTAAAACAAACCAGAGCTCTCTATCATGTAGCATTAATAAATTATCACAGTTTTCCCGAGCTCAGCATTCTCGCGCTCATGACTTGGTTGCTTTGAGATTTTGTGTACTCAGATGTTTCTAAGACTATCGTGTCTTCTTCAGAGCTCATTGTTATATAGTAGCTGTGTAGTGAAGTTTAACTTTGATGTGAAGTGGTTCTTGTGTTTTTTAAAATTAAATGTTATATTAATTAATATTTTATATTAATTATGAATAGAGGAACTAGAAATCTTAGTGTTGACAAATTGCGCATTAAAGAGCGAATTATAGTATTAAACATACTTAATTATTTCTTGAAGAAAATGAACGTTACCCAGGCAATTAAAGAGATAGCAGAAGCTACCGGGTGTCCAGAAAGTTTACTGTATAGAATAAGAAAAGAAAAAACGAAAGGCCCTCTGAGAAGGAATAATACTACTCCCTGAGGATAGTGAACAGGCCTAAAGGCATGTAATGTATTTTAACTATTACTTCCCTTTATATTAATAATATTCTTGAAAATTATAACACAATAATAGTAATAATAATACCAATAATAATAATAATTATAATAATAATAATAATAATAATAATAATAATAATTATGAAAAATAATATTATCGAAATGAAATTTAATATTAAATTTAACATTTATAAATTATTAGCTTAAAGGACCCGGCGTCACCTGGTTTTGTATTTTACTTGTACTTCGAAGTCAATTTTGGAGGAAGCCCCTTTAATTTTCAAAATTTAGGCCCTAGAGAAAGCACAACTTGTCACACTCAAGGACCCTATTACTTCTAAAGACCATGGAGGGTGGGGTTGAGGTAAGAAGAGACAGAAATTCCTATTAGTCTTTCTTTTCTGTGTGTCAAGTCGTAAAATGAGCCAAAAGAATGTAGATTTAAACGTCATTTAATAGGGATTAAAACATTTAAGGGACTTTTTTTCCCCAAATTTAGTTTTACCTAAGTTTTTCTCCTGGTTCTGTTAGCTCTGTGTAAAGTCTGGCAAAAATTGATCAGAGAATTTAGATTTAAATAACATTTATATAATAGAGGTTGCAACATTTAAGGAGTGGTTTCATCCAAATAAACTTTAGTTAAAAATTTCTCTTGATTCAATAGGTTCTTGGTATAAAGTCTGATAAAATTGGTCAAAGGATGTAGATAAATATATATCACAAAATAGGGGTGAAAGATCTAAAATGTGGTTTGTTCTAAAATTAGTTTTCCTACCATTTTCTCCTGATTCTATACGTTCTGTGTACAAAGTCTGTTAAAAACACGTCAAGAATGTAGATCTAAATTTTGGTGGTGTAATAGGGGTAGAAACATTTAAAGGGTGGCTTCTTCCAAAATTAACTTCGCCTAATTTTTCTCTTGTTTTTATAGGGTCTGTGTGTAAAGTTTGGTAAAAATCGTTCAAACAATGTAGACTAGTAAAAAGATCACAAAGTAGGGATTGAAAATTTCGCAAGGGGTGTTTTTTTTCGAGAATGATTGTCTCGTAGAATTTTTACTTTATTTCACAGGGTACACGTGTAACATTTTGTAGACATTGGTCAGAAAATGTAGATTTGTGGGCCTATAGAGAAAATATTACTCATGGGGGTTGAAAATAAGGGAAGAAGGGTGTGCCGTCGTTCTATCTGCAGGGCATGATTTACATTAATTATTATGTACAAGAAACAAATTTCGATGTTTTCATGAGGTTTAAGAGCTTTTTCACATCATGTGCCGGGCCTTGTAATGTGAGTAGATCTGGCATCAGTGCGCTGCATAAGACCAATACTGTCTTTTAAAGGCCCTGTTAACTTAAAATCAAGTGACTCTCAGAATAAAGAGTTTGTTTAGTAAAATACAGCAGTGAAAACCCCATGTTTCTACGATGCTTCGTTCTCGCGAAATCGAAGAAAAACTGATGTGACCTTCCAGCGGAGTGACGTCAGAGAGCACTAGCTGTTCACAGCCCGCGCGCCTTTGCTGTAGTGTGATGTGTGGCATCTGTCTAAGTCTCTTGCTAAAAAGCTCAAAGAGATCGGAAAAAACTCACCATTATCTATATTAATAAAAGGAAGTGTCTGTCCTCCGTCTGTCTGTCCTCCGTCTGTCTGTCCGCGATGCCCAGCAAAATCTACTCAACGCAGAGATCTGAAATTTTATACATAGGCGGACTGAAGGGTCGGAAAATGCACCTCGAAGCCGGAATTTTAATTTTCGCTTTCGTTCGTGAGTTATGAGTGAAAAATGAGCAAAAAACGTGCATTTATTGCGTTTTCGAAGCATGAGTTTTCAGTAATACAAATCAATTACACTAGGCTTTGGCTATTTTTGTCATTCCTTCGACATAAAAGCATCGCGATCTCTTGAATGTAGTAGCTCACGCTGGTCAATTCATTTGTTTTTAATGTCAAGGCACGCAAACATAATATGAAATTTTCAACCTACACCGAAGAGGATTATTATTATTATTATTATTATTATTATTATTATTATTATTATTATTATTATTATAGGGGTAATCAATATTAGCCTAAATATGGTCAAACGTTGTTCGATTTGGACGAAACTCACTATACAGGGGTTTTCTGGGCCAAGGAACTCGAATCTGAGGTCGCTTTTACCAGATGACGCTATCTAATCGTGATATGTGGTCCACATGATTTAGGTGTTAATATAATGATTTAACTATTATGCTCTTAATTTTTAATTTCTGTCTGTCCACGATGCCCAGCGAAATCTACTGAACGCAGAGATCTGAAATTTTAAACATAGATGGGCTGAAAGGTAGGCGAATGCGCATCGAAGCCGAATTTTTAATTTTAGCTTTCGTTCGCAAGTTGTGAGTGAAAAACTGGCAGAAAACGTGATTTTAGCGGTGTCGAAGCATCAGATTTCAGTAATACATTTCAATGTCAAATCAATTGCAGTTGGCTTTGGCTATTTTTGTCATACCGTGGTAATAAAAGCATCGCGATCGTTAGAATGTTGTAAGCCCACGCTGGTCGATTCATTGTTTAGAATGTCAAGGCCCGTAGACATATGAAATTTTTCAACCTACACGGAAGAGGGATAATCAACATAGACCTAAATATGGTTAAACATCGTTCGATTTGGACGAAACTCACTATACAGGGATTTTCTGGGCCAAGGAACTCGAATCTGAGATCGCTTTTACCAGGCGACGCTATCTAATCGTGACATGTAGTCCACGTGATTTAGGTGTTAATAAATATAATGATTTACCTATTATGCTCTAACTTTATGCTCTTTTTTATCGCGGGCGAAGCCGCGGGCACATGCTAGTTATTATTATTGGAAAGACAGCATTGTTAACCACCTATGGTGGTCATGTCAGACTTGTGGAGGGGACAAACCGTGTTGGTTTAAAAATTTCAATCGGTGTTATTTCATATTTCCAATGTACATAGCTGGACTGGAAATAACGTAATTAATCAGTGCGAACATGAAAAAATTATTGAAGATGAAGCAAGTGAATGGATCAGACCGGAGTCAAACGATCACATGTTACTGTCATCTGTTATAAAAACAGGAATTTCATTGAAGATTTGAAGCACGCAAAGAACTATTGTCATACAGGACATTTAGAGTCTTATCATAATGTAGCACTAAAATACAAGCCGAAAAAGATTCACTTTAGTTACGACGGAATGGTACTACAATCGATGTTGGCGACTATGGATTATAACTATAATGTAAACAGAAACGTTACAAGTGAAAAACTGAAATACTCAAAACCAACAAAAAAAAAAGTGGGTAATGGTTTCAGTTTATGAAAGTAAAAGTAAAGAGTGGCGTAATGACATAGTGAACAGGGTATTACATTACGTGAATAATTCAAACATTGAATTTGTGGAAGATCCCTACCTGGCTAAAGATGTTCCACGATGTATCGCTCCAGTGGCCCATCCTGAATCGCTGGAAGCTTTGGAGAGATTCTCTTTCGAGATTCCAAGAACTTTAAAGATACCGCAGTAACAACTTTGTCCAGTAGCAACTTTCGATGTATATTTACAGTACCGGTATTTAATTATTAGTTTAAATTTAGTATACAACTTTGATCTTATTTACAGCAAAATTTAAATTAAATACTTTTTTTTCTAGGATTTAATTTTTCTTTCACTTGCATGAAAATAAATGACCAAAGTAAATATTTTACAGACATAAGCCTTGTACTGTAAAAAGAAGATTGAGTTGACTTTAAAAACTCTGTATAACATGTTTTAACCTCACCGTAGTTGTGGATTCAGGGTTAAAATTTCAATTAATCAAAATACGAAATATCTCTTCCGTCAGCAGGTTGAAATTGTCTGTACTCTTTGTTAGGCTCAGGGTATTCGTCCCTAATCTCTTTAACTATGCATGAAGGTATGATTTTTCTATTGCCTTTTCCGAAGGGCTTCCAAGAATTAATCCAGTAGACGAATTGTCTGTAAGCTACATAACGCATGTTCCTATTGTTCGCTACTCGTAACTGTTCCCTTTCAAAATTGGATTCAGCTCTCACCATCATAAGGGGCCTAGCAGTGTTCAATGTGTCCCTATTTAATACAACAGAACGAAGGGAATTATGAGAATGTAATGCAGTCAGCACTTCCCTTATCATAACACTTTCAGAACACTTTGAGAACAGCAGAAACATTCATTATGAATCGCTGAAAAAACACATTCACCACAGTTGCATTGATCAGTACTATTTACACGGTCAGCATTCCCAGTATTTTCTTCATCTGACCTTATAATTTCGGCTCGAATTGATGTGGCCTGATTCCAGACATAACACGAGAAACTTTAAATTTATAATAATTTCAACACACGAGATGACACCAGCCATAGGCGTAACCAGGCCGACCATACTGTATGGGGGGTTATAACATCCGCGGGGTCTGGGGGCCCGGGGATCCTCCCCCGGAAAATTAAAAAAATTAAGATGCACAATAACGAGTTTTAAGCTTCCGGGGGTCCTCCCCCGGAAAATTTTAAAAATTAAGACGCACAATAACGAGTTTTAAGCTTCCCACGCTTTATACTTTTATTTAGTAATTTATGGGCAGACTTAAAAATTATACAATTTTCCTTTTTTAAATCAATGGGGGGGTTCAAACCCCCACCCCCCCCCTCGTTACGCCTATGACACCAGCAATGAATTAGCAAACACAGACTGATGTGTCGGCTACATATGGCTGGCATTCCAATGCTTCCTCACAGTGCTGGCTTGGCGCGGTGACGTCATACTGCACTATAGGCGGAACTTCTGTACTTGGATTGCAGGCGAACGGTTAAACATAGAAAGCTCGGGTTTTCGCACAAACTAATCTCTAAATATCCTCTTTTTAAACCAGCTTTCACCTAAAAATGCATTTTTTAAGTTAACAGGGCCTTTAAGGTTGGGACGGTCTATAGCAATCACTGCATGTCAACACTGTTATCTTCATAATTCAAAAGCAACAGCTAAACTGACGGGTGAAACATGGTTTATTACTTAAAAGAGAAAGTTAGGTAATTCCATCCCCTCCAACTGGTCATCCTGTGAGCTGGAAACAGTACCGCTATTTCCAGTACACAATATATTTAATCTTGTATCATCATGGCGTCCGTCATATAGAACTCTTTTCATATGCCTTTCCTCTTATCCTCCCTTTTCCTGATGACTTTGTACCAGCTATCTGTAGATGGTAGCTGCAGTTTTATTCTTAAGTCCTCCAAAAAATGTCTCTCTTACTAGTATATGTCCTAGGGCACGAACTTTGATAGACCCAGGATTCTCTTCAAATATCTCGCCTTTACGCTTTCTGTTTCCCTCATCTAGTTCGTTGTGATGTGATCCCAGACATACTCGATCCCATATGCTATTGTGGGCACTCTCTTCGCCTCAAACAGTCTCGTTGCTGTAGTGAGTGACATCAGGTTTAAATCTCTGATACTGGAGATCCCTTTAATCACTGCGACCATTCTCTCCTTGATGTGTATGGCAGACGATTTCCTGGTTACTTGCAACACCATACCCAGATATTTAAAGGAGCCTTTGATTTTGAGTTCTTTTCCGCAGTTTTGATTTTTGTGACTCCATACTGCAAGTGTGTAGCGTGCTGTAGCGTATCATCGTCGATCGTACTCTTGGCTGTGTGCATTCAAAACAACAATAGTTTCTCTCACTGCCATCTGCAAATTTAAAGTGAATGGGTATTAAATTGTTTTAACTTCCTCTTTCCTCTCTTATTGTTCCTTCTACTAATATAATTATGTATTTATTGACGCTTATTTATTTATTTAAATATAATACAGTACAATATTATATATTTAAGAAATGCTCACAATTAAAATACATCATAAACATACTAATAAATAGAAAAAATACAAATTAAAATCAGTAAGTACTAGTAATTAAAAAAATATTAACATATATGTAATAATACATATGTTGGTCCTGATAATATACAATAATAAATGTCCTGATAATACATGTGTTTGATGTTTGTGCAGGTATTGCTTCTCCGTTGCTGGGAGTCACTGCAAACGAGGGTGAACAAGCTGCCACTCCTGGCCACCAGAGACAGCAGCACCAGCAGCAATCGAACACACAGCTGAACGGCACAGCCACAGCAAACACAAACACCAACACTTTGGCAAACACAAAAGAGAAAACTCCCATGTGTCTTGTCAACGAGCTCGCAAGATTCAATAAGGTAAATAATAAAGACTGTAGAGAGGATTGTAAAGAGTATTTCTGATAATGCTGATTTATGTCTCTACAAGTACACCACTCCCATCAGTTATTTAACCCTGATAACATATTTTTCACTGCACAACTGGTGGTGCTGAATTAATTTGCAAATTTCTTTTGTAATCATAAGTGGGCAAACAATTGCAAATAAATTTGTCAATTTCCTCCAAACAAGAGCAGAGCACATATCTCTTGAAGTTGAGACTGATTTACTGAGTCCTTGGGGAGTTACCTGCATGCTGTCACAACACAGCTGGTGTATAATGCATTTCAGTGAACATTGGTGCAATACATTGCCTGAAATTTTTAGCAACAGATGGCAACCCAAAGCAAAGAATGGGGACTTGGTGGTGGCAGGATTTAGACAACATATGTCACTACATGCTGACTCACAGAAATCATGTATTGACATGCAAAGTGGTGCCTCATATATATGTGTCAATATTGCTATAGCAGTGAAAGGGTTAAAAAATAAAATGAAAATGACTTTTTTACCCTCAAATCTGTATATCATGGTGCTGGAGTAAAATTTTGCAAGCAGCTCTTTTTCATGCAACAGTACTACCTACAGCCAATGCTTAGACATTTATAATTTAATTTAAAAAATACAAGGAAATATGATCTTTCTAAAAGAAAGCTAAATATTAAAAGTATTTCTGTTGCAGGTACTTCATTGATTCTAGTTAGTTCTGTTTATATGATATTTAGGAATAATTTAAAACAGGAATCATTAAAAACTATTAATATTTATGGAAATAATCTTTGAAATACCAAATCAGTGCACAAGAAAACTTAATTGTGATAATAATTGTTACCAATGTGGGTAATGTAGGTATGCTGCTAAAACAACACACTTGACATTTCTTGCATACCTACCTCCTCAAGTTAGCTGCACTGCAGTTCTAGTAACTGACAAGGAATAGCCATTTGGTTGTATTTGGCTTCAAACATTAAATGCTACTTCTAGTTGCTTATCTCTCATTTTTCTGTTATTTCATGTATTAGTTCTTTAATGGTATAGATACAAAGACACTATTATTCTGAACTGAGCAGCATACAGTATATTACAACAACAACAAAAAGCCTTGTTCATGTAGGCCTACACAAAGGGGACATAAAGGAAGCATAAAGTTTTTTTTTGTTTTATCTTTTTTTTTTTTTTAATTTATTTATTGTATTTGCTTTGCTTTTATAATATTTTAAAACACAAATGCAGTGTTTGATTTTGAATTTTTTTAAACTCAGTGCCTTATATTTGGTTATGTAATGTTAAGTTTACGATCATTATCAGTAGGAAAACCTTTAACTTAAAGCTCAGCCAATATAAAGTTTACCTTTAGGTACAAAACTTAATTAAATTACAGGAAGCAACAAATTTCGATAATGTACGAGGGTTGGTCAGTAAGTAAGGTCTCCAACACTCTAGCCCAAGCTCACAATGTCGGACGAGCTCACAATGTCGGACGAGAGAGTTGGCACCACTGCAATATCCCGTTATCTCCCCTTTTTCAAACGAGCCATTGCTGCAACCGCTGAACCTTTTAGTGTCCGAGATAGAGCTGTTTGAAATGGATCTCCCAATTTTCGTCCCCGCCAAGTGCAGTCATACGGCTTCTTACTGCAAAAAAAGTTCCGCCGATTGAAATTCACATACAGCTTTGCGAAGTTTATGGAGAGGGATGTATGGACATAAAAAATGTGCGTAAATGGGTTCGTGAGTTTAAACAGGACCGGACAAATATTCATGATGAAGAACGAAGTAGAAGACCAACAACAGCCGTCACAGATGAGATGGTGGCAAAAGTCGATGAATTGGTGCAACAAGATCGACGCGTCACTACTCGTGAACTTTGTTTATTGCTTCCTGACATTTTTAAAGGTTCCATACAGACCATTTTTTGTCCGCCGGCGTGGTCTTGTGGTTAGCGTCGCTGACTACAGATCCGTCGGCCCGGGTTCGATTCCCGGTACCTCCTCGGATTTTTCTGAGGTAGGGAGGTCTGGTAGGGGTGCACTCAGCCTCGTGATTCAAAATTGAGGAGCTACTTGATAGAGAAGTAGCGGCTCCGGTCAAGAAAACCACCATTAACGGCCGTGGGTGTCGGCATGCTGACCACATGCCCCCCAATCCTGCCATCTGCCTACGGGAGATGACGCAGCGGTCGGGTGGTAGGCCAAGTCCCTCCAGGGATGTAGCGCCACGGAGTAGATACAGACCATTTTGAGTGACAAATTGATGTTCCATAAGGTTTGTGCGAGGTGGGTTCGCGGGAGATCCATTTCAAACAGCTCTATCCGGACACTTGGTTCAGTGGCTGCAGTAATGGCTCGATTGAAAGAGGGGAGATAACAGGACATGGCAGTGGCGCCAACCCTCTCGTCCGAGCTTGGGCTAGAGTATTGGAGACCTTACTTATTGACCAGCCCTCGTATATGAAGGGATTCAATAAATAGTGTTGTTTTGCCCAGAAAATTGAAGAAACATTTGCTGTCAGTAATTGTGGCTAGCAATATCTGGCTAGAAATGTGAAATTGTTCTTCATGGTTTGTTTCAGATTCAGCACCAGTATCGTCTGACCAATGAACAGGGACCAGCACACAAGAAACAGTTCACAGTCACACTGAAACTGGGCGATGAAGAATATTCTGCTGAGGGGGCAAGTATTAAGAAGGCACAGCACTCTGCTGCCAGTGAAGCTCTGGAGCACACACAGTACAAACATCCTCCTCCTAAAACCCAGCGCAACATTCGTTTGGGCAAGAGTGAGTATATATTGCAATTGTCTGTGTGTTAGGATTCTGATTTATTAAGTGCCAGTATGGTACTTTATGAGATTGTGTGGGGGATGGGAAAATATCTGTCCGTCCGTCTGTGTGTCTGCATGCACGATAACTCAAATATGCTTTATCAGATTTTAATGAAACTTGGTATATGTGTTTATAATGTCCATGGGAAGAAGCCTATTGATATTGGACCAAATCAGTTGACCGGTACCAGAGTAAAACCCAATTTAGTGTATTTTAAAGGCGCCATAACTCAAATACGCTTTGTCAGTTTTTCATTAAACTTGGTATAAGCATTTATATTGTCCATGGGGAGACGTCTGTTGATATTGAACCAAATCGGTTGTCTGGTACCGGAATAATGCCCAATTTAGTGCCTTTTTATGGTATTATATAACAAAAGGTGCGATAACTTAAATACGCTTCATCGGATTTTTATGAAAATTGGTATATGCATAAACCTACTTATTTTGGACCAAATTGGTTAACTGGTACCGGAGTAACAGCTAATTAAAGGTCACATGTTTTTTTTAAATCATGTCTATACTACAGTGCCGCATTTTTAAACATTGAGGGCTTTGTCTGCAGTGCAGTCAGATGTTTGTTTACTTTGTTGATCTAATTGAAATTGAGTACTACATGAATACTGTTATATACAGAAGGTACATTACTGTGAAATAATTAGCAGAGTTATTTGCCACTGAATTTTGTGAAATGTTGACATATTTTAAGAATTTCAAGTTGCAATATATTTAGATTTGACAAATAACACTATTCCTTCACATATGCTTATCAAACTAGACCGTCAAACTGACTGAGTTGGCCGAATGGTAAAGTCTTGGACTCTTATTCTGGAGGTCCCTGGATCAAATCGCGGAGCCGGCCGTTTTCACATGGATTTTAATTTTATGTGAGTGTGCGATTGTTAAGATATCATAAATCTGTAGTTTTTCTGGTGCTGGTCGATTTTAATCTGATTAAAAAAAAACTTATTTTCTACATATCATAATTGTAATTGTAATTGTAATTGATTCAACAAAAGCATTCTGGCACTTTGTTATATCAGTTTACCTGATTTTATTTTATTTTGTTCAGAAACCTGATTTTACATCTGGAATGCATGCTTTTCCAAAACTTCATAGAAAATTGGATAAAATGCCTTTACATATTATTGTGAAATTAAATGATCCACACGAAATCATCTTATAATTACAAAATTAGCACACACTACCTTATGCGGCATGGAATTCTCTTGAGTCAATAAAATGTAAATTTCTTAAGAAAAAATTGTAAAAATTCCATAATCCACTTCCAAAGGCTTTAGAGCCATTCATGCGGGAACACAACTCTCAATAGGAAGTTTGTCAATTTTGTAAAATTAGCTTTTAAGCTAATTAAATAGGACCATTCACAGAATGCTTGAGTAAATATAAACATGAATTCAGATGGTAGCTAGGAAGTAATACAATAGCATTATTTGACAAAAAATTATAATTTTTTCAGTCATATCGCTGTCTATATGACAAAGCTCATCATTTGCATGTTTAATAAAATCAGGTAAACTGATATAACAAAGTGCCAGAATGCTTTTGCTTAATCAGTGATAATTGCAATTATGATATGCAGAAAATAAACTATTTTTTAATCTATCTCCAAGTTAGCTCCAGTTCGATTCATTAAGCAGGGCTTGAAGAAGAAGAAAGGTCTAAAAGTTTGATGCTTAACCTTAATTCATACTCGTATGCACTGATATAAGAAATTCTTAAAATATGTCAACATTTTACAAAATGCACTGTTAATAATATTAATGATTTAAGAGTAGGCCTAAGATTCGCTGACATGTTTGTTTCAGGTTTAAAGCAGTCGTATAGGTTATGAATGCAATCTGAAATCAATCTGTCAGGAATTAAATTAGGTCTTTTTGCTTTCACACAAGCGTTGAAACTGAAAAATACATTAAAGTATAATGTAGTTGTTGGTACTGATAGAATGTACAGTATTATATCTGCAGCAGCTGCGTTTAATTATTTCACGGCTAGAGTTAAGTTATATTTATTAAGTGCCAGATGAGATTGTGTGGGGGACGAAAAAATGTCTGTCCGTCCGTCTGTCCATGTGTAAGTACGCACCATAACTCAAATACGCTTTTTCGGATTTTCATGAAACTTGGAAAACACATTTATAATGTCCATGGAAAGAACCCTATTGATATTGAACCAAATCGGTTCACCGGTACTGGAGTAATGCCCAATTTAGTGCCTATTTTAATAGATTATATTAAAAAGGCGCCATAGCTCAAATACGCTGTATCGGATTTCCATGAAACTTGGTATACGCATTTATGATGCCCATGAAAAGTACCCTATTGAATTTGAGCCTAATCTGTTGACCGATACTGGAGTAAAACCCAATTTAGTGTCTATTTTGAAGGTGCAATAACTTAAATACGCTTTATCGGATTTTTATGAAACTTGGTATACACATCTATAATGTCCATGGGAAGACGTCTATTGATATTGGATAAAATCGGTTGACCTGTTTTGGAGTAATGCTCAATTTAGTACCTATTTTACGTATTCGAAAGAATTTATGAAATGCACATCAGCTATCATGACAACATAGCCTGTTGTTTTACTGTGATCTTATAAGGCTTTGGCAATTAAAATAGTTAGCTATGACAAATAACACTATTGCTTTACATGCGCTTATCCAACTAGACCGTTAAACTGACCCAGGTGGCCGAGATGGTAACGTCTTGGCCTCACATTCTGGAGTTCCATGGTTCAAATCCCGAAACCGTCCAATTTGACTTCTTTGTTGTTGTATTCTTCATATCATAACTGATTTTATTTACACTGACATCTTTATCAAGGCTGGCTAACATTAAGCAAGCAACAATTTCATACGTTAAGTTTATTATATTGTGGGCCATGTATTATTATTTAGCATTTTTATACCCATTATAAAAATAATATTGTGTTTGTCAAATGGACAAATAATAAGTTTTATTTAAAGTAGCAGCAGGATAGAACTTCTGGAAACGAAAGCATGCTCTTTAATAAGTAATTTCGCCTATTACCGTATTTTACAGACCATAAGATGCACTTTTTTACCTTGAAAACAGATCCTTGAAAGTTGAGTGTGTCTAATGGTCCGAAGTACACTAAAAAAGTTAAAATAATCGTAAATATTACTGGAATACTATAATTATAAACAAGGTGGCCCAGACTGTACAACAATGCACTTGGCACAATCGTAAAATGAGAGTAGCTGGAAGCCAGGTATACAATGCGAAAAGAAAAGTAATATTGAGTTCTTTTATACAAAAGGAGTTGTCTCCGCCAGGTGGTTTAAATGAAGGGCATGACCTCTAAACAGCCTTGTCCCGTTACAGGCCTAACTGAGGGTCAGAGGGTGTAAAGGTATTTTCAGTCTTTCATGAGAAATCAGTTCAGTTGTTAAACTTTACACCTTGCCCCCTGTAAAGAAGAGATTTTTGTACAACGCGGGTTTAAGTTAAAGTGACTTACACTGATTCATTGTAGAAGGTTATAATTTGTTTATGCGATCAAGTATTTTATTCCCTTTAAAATTTTTCGTTTAGTCACATTAAATTTCTTTTCCTTTAAATTTCCGTCCTAAAATCAAGGTGCGTCTTATGGTCCTGAGCGTCTTATTGTCCGTAAAATACGGTATTTCTACTTACAGAAACTGATACATCTGTACTTGTTTTGTTTTCAATAGTTACCGATACTAATGCTTGTGATGGCACAGCCACTGATTGGCTCTCTGCAAGCCAATCAAAATGCTTCAAGTCTTGGGATAATGCAGATTATATTATATTATATTATAATAGTTGTGACCATTAAGTAGTCATTATTTCAGTACCGGTCAACTGATTTGGTTCAAATTCAATAGGCTTCTTCCAATGGACGTTACAAATGCATATGTTACCAGCAATGTGTGAAATCAGGCATTCTATGGAATGCCTAAATTTGAATGTCAATGATTGATATTTTACACATTGCCTAGGTACTGTATACTTTGGGTCTGCCGGCAAAGTATATAATATGCCTAATCCCGCCATTTTATAAAATTTAGTCTGAACAAATTTAAGGTAAAAATAAAAAACAATTAATATTACTTAATGATCAAATTTTATAATTTTTGCCTTTCATTTGTTTCATGTTAATTCTTTCCACCTCCTTCTGATTCTAAATGTCTAACATTTAATATCAACGCATTTTTGTTCAACCATAACCCTACGTCATCAGCTGCCATCTCCCCCAGAAGACAACAGTTACATGAACTGGCTAACGGGCTGATTGAAACCATCAGGCATTCTATACATTACGTAGGCATTCTATAGAATACCGGGATTTCACACAATGCCGGTAACACATATACCAAGTTAAGCAAAAATCCGATAAATCATATTTGGGTTATTGTGCTTACAGACACACAGATAGACAGACAGACAGACAGACATTTTCCCGCCCACCACACAATCTCATAAAGTACCATTCTGGCACTGAATAATTTATCAAACTGAGCAGGACTCATTTGCATGTATTACACAAATTGCTGAGAATTGTCACACTGCATTTCATTTAAGAGATTATGGAAACTATCTTACAGAATTTTCTGCAGATTCCCCATTGACATGGATTGGTCCTTGTCCTGATGGGAGGATACGGAGAAGGTTCTCATGTGTTCCTTTCCTAAATATTCTGTCTAGCTTCATTCTCATTATCATCCCTCTCATTCTATAATCATTTCTTTCTTCTTCCTCACTGGACTTCTCTCTGTGCAAAAGACCCACCCATGTGTTCGCCATGTATGGCGATCTGTATAGGAGAGGGTCTCCTGGCGGTTGATGAAGCATTTGATTATATTCTCAATTAACTGGCTTTGACCTCGGCTTCTTCTAGATGAATGATCAGAGGCTACCCCTTGCCAATTTATCAGAGGTGGGTTAGCCAACTGGCTGATAGCTTGAAGCCATAGAACAATCCTTTCCTCCTTTTGGAAGGGGGATGATGATGGCATCATACACAGAGCAGTATATGCAGTGTATGGTATGCTCATACCACATGCGACTTAAGAGGGAGAGGAGAAATTTGGGAGCTGTAGGAGGCTAGTGCTGTAACATGGCATTAAAGAGTCAAGTCCTGGAGCAGTGTTCTTGGCAGTGGCCAAGTAAGATTGAAGTTCCATCAGAGAAACTGCCTGGTTATAATCTTTACCGAGCGTAGATGAAAATCCAACACACTACCCTCCTTGAGATTTGATGGAGAGGAACTGAGGATCATAATTGACTAATGGAATAACAGATGTATAATGGCAAGCAAGTGCCTCAGCTATGATATCTGGAGAAGACTCTTGTTGTTCATTAACTCAAAGACCAGCAGATGGGGACTGCGTTTCTTTATTTTTTCTGTAATATTTGGCACACATTGGAGGAGGGGGTTTACCACTACCAGCCTGACAGTCAGACCATTGGAGGAGATTTAGCTGGCACTATGGCACTGTGGGCAAAGCTTGTCATTAGAGAAACAGGATGTTTGGTCTGGTATCAATACCGAGCTTATGAAAAGGAGACTTTGTGGATCTTCTGAATCTCCCTCTCCATGTCAAGTTTAGGACAAGATCGTGAATTACAGGCATGATCGCCACCACAGTTCACACAGTAGGGTGGAGATGGACAAGCAGAAGAGTAATGCACCTTTTGGCCATAGAAAATACAGATGGAGTGAACCAGGCATACAACGGAGCTGAGTAGTAATTTATATAGGATGTTGGTGAAAGTGAAGTTATTATTGATAATAAAATCAGATAAACTGATATAACATATTGCCAGATAGAGTTAATAGGCCATATTTCAGAAACTATTGAGTTTTAGACCACGGTTTCTTGAGAAAGTTTGATAATCATATGTGAAGGAATAACGCCCGGTCTCATCGACAGGGGTTAAGAATCAACCTCGGGTTACGAGTTCTTGACTCTAGCTTTGACAAAAATTTCGTTTCATCAACATGAGTTAGTTTTAAGTGATTGAGGAAGAAAATCATGATGACGTTAACAACTGGGAAGAAATACAGCACCACTTAGATTTCGAAGAAAAGTTTGACAATTTTGTAAATGCTGATGGAGTACAAGTGTCAACTCCAGATGTTGCTGTGGACACCCTTGATGCACCAGCTGATGGTCATGAGGGTTTGCGGGAACTGATAGTGGCAGCAAATTTAGAGGGGGAGGTAGACGACGTGGAATGCATTCCTTCTCGCCCGTCATCGTAGGATGTGATAGCAGAATTATCTGTTTTGGACACTGTAATCAGTGCAAGTGATGCCGGTAACAAAGTTCTGGATGCAATGCATACATTGCAGAATTTTATTTTGATCGTGTATTGTAATTCACTGAAACAACATTCAATCGATTCCTATTTTAAGAAACAGTAACTATGTTCATGACATTGACTCTTTACTCTTTTATTTATAGTTTTTTCTTTCTATTTTTGTGTACATTCATAATTATTAATGAATCAAATTTACATTTCAAACTTTTGTTTCAAATGTCATCGTCAAGAAAGTACATTCACACACTATTGGTACAACAGACTAACTTAGGCACTACAACTGGTCACGATGGCTCAGTTGGTCATCTATAGAAAATGACGATTCAGTGGGTTGTTAGGTAGACCAAATATATAAAATATAATAATTATGTAAGATAATTAATTTCTAGTGTTCACAAATACGAATTCACATAATATGATTAACATTTTTAGGATCCTAGTTGTATAACGTTATTATTTGTGGCTTAGAGTAATAGTGTTGTCTTTATCACTGAAAAAGTTGAGTGTTTTATATATTATATGTAAATTCGATAATTCGAAATAATATAATTTGAAGTTTGATTTTCTTGTCCCGACCTCTTCGAATTAATGAGGTCCTACTGTAGCTGCATTATGAACCATCCTTACTTCTACAGTTACAGTTCAGTATTTGCTCTATCTGGAGCATGGGCAATACAACTTCACTTTAATTTCCAATATAGAGTAAATGTCTTTGTTGTCTCAACCTCAAACAAAGATTTATTTTTCACCATGCAAAACTCAATTGCATTTCACCACACAACTTGAATTTGTAGAAACGACGGCTGGCTTATAACTACTTTTCAGAATTGTTCTTTGGAAAAATGTTTCAAATAAAGTTTTAGCCATTAGTATATGCATCATATATGTACCGTATTTTCTGGACCATAAGATGCACTTTTTATCTTGAAAACAAAACGTTGAAAGTTGGGTGCATCTAATGATCCGAACTACACTAAAAAATAAAATTATGGTAAATATTGCCAGAATACCATAGTTATAAACAAGATGTTGTAAACGATAGATAGTTACAAATTTTAGCACAGACTATACATCAGTGCAGTTGTCACAACCGTAAATTGAGGGTAGCTGGAAGCCAGGTATACAGTGGGAAAAGAAAAGAATTTGAGTCTTCTATACGAAAGGAGTTGTCTCCGCCGGGTGGTTTAAATGAAGGCAATGACATCTATAAATAGCTTTGACCTGTGTCATTTACCATATGGTGAATTGGGGGTTAGAGGGTGTAAAAGTATTTTCAGTCTATCATTAGGAATCAGTTAGTTGCTAAAATTTACGCAATGCAACCTCTACAGAAGAGATTTTCGTACAACACAGGTTTTAAGTTAGAAGTGATTCCATTGTAGAAGGTTATAATTAGTTATGCAATGAAGTATATTATTCCCTTTAAATTTTCTGTTTAGAATCACATTTTTCTCCTTAAATTTCCATCCTAAAATCATAATTCATAGTCCATAGCATCTTATAGTCCGTAAAAAAGTAAAACATTTAATCAAATTAGTTGAAATTGGTAAAATAAGAGAAAGTCGTCATTCTTCATATCACAACCTAAAAACGTGTAACTAAATATAAAATCGTGTGTTGTTTTGTCACTGTTTCAAGCTCTCCCAGCCAATGGGAGGACTGTGAAGGTTGAGCAGTGAGAAAATAAATGTTGGATACTGAAAACTTGACTTAGCTCCATGTTTTACATGTATGTCCCTCCTTAAGAGCTATTCACTTATTCATAATTAAATCATGTTGTTGGAGTTGTGCGAGCTATGTCAATATAAGACGACTTTAGACTCGACATCTGTTGAAGGTAATATCACCCCAACAGTGGAGTTGAATGCGCTAGCCATGAAACGAGGGGAACCAGCTGTGTACACATACATGGAGCCACCTCATCACCATGGTAACCACAGTGGAGCTCCTCACAACCCATACCTGCCCCCACCAGGACATAACTTCAACTACCGAGGCATGTACAATCAGGTAAGGGGAGAGGGGCAAAAATATTACATTTTAACTCTTTTAGGACTATAGTTACACAATTGCAATGTGATATAAAAAGGGGATTTCAAGTCTAAATTACGGCTGACGTTAAAGTTTAGTGTCCACATGAGAACTGAGTATCTTGATAACTGGGTTTTAGTCTCCAAGAGCAGCTCGCACAATATGAACCTGTTACATATATCTGAGAGTTCACTCCATGTATCACATATATCTACTAAGCCATATGGTGAAATAAGAAAACTGACTTAAAGGAATTTCAAGATATAGATTGTAGGGCCGTAAGGAATATTACATTTTATATTGTTATATAATATTAGTTTTCAAAACTGATTATATATAGGCCCCAAATATTTAGTTATTTAATTTCCCTTCAATGTATGTTTATATCTAAAAGTGAAAGCTAAAAACATAATATATATATATATATATAAACAGGGTGTTGTTTATATTTTGTAAAAGTGAAAGCTAGAACATAACATACATATATATACACAGTGGAAGCCCGATATAACGCGGTTGTTAGGGGACATGCTTTACCCCCGCAGTATAATCTTACCACGGTATAACGAAATGTGACCAAAGAAGTGACAAAAATCGACCCTGTGGAGGGGAACATTGGTTCACTAATAAATTATCACCTCGCTCATTTCGTTGACAGTTAACATCAAAGAAGTCGCTGCTTCTTGGAGTAGGCCTAGTTGCCACACTGCATAGTGTTAGTAAACAGAGCGGGAAGATGTAGATGCAGCAAAACACTTACGTGGCAATGGCATTGAGCAATGAGAGAATTGGCAACATGAATTCAGTCAGCGGTTTCTTTTGAGAAAACCTTTTATAGTAACAACAAGCATTGTAATATGAGAACATAGCAAGCCGCCCGTCAACGTTATGAGCGAGGCGATAATACAGTGTTACATAGCAATATGAAATACAGTAGTTTTAAAAATTACTCGAGTTATGTATGCTATTTAATCCAGTCCTGTAACTGATCTCAATTTACGGCTCTTCTGTCACAGATGGGGAGCGAGAATTTTTCTAATTCCCGAGAGTAATGTACAACATTTACTAAAACATACACTGTAACATTCGGGTATAATATTCAGAGTCCCCATTTCCCCGTTTTTTACACGATCAATTTTTAGTTTATCTCTTAAATATTCTTTCCGCTTCTGTGACATTTTGTATTCCGAACTCACGACTTTACAATCCGAATGCATGGTTCAAACTAAAATCATATTTCAACTTTCCTAGGTTTTAATAATTTATGGCAGGTGCAGATTTTTAAATCCTTATAGAACTACACTATTCATTCCATGTCCCGTTACTTCTGCTAAATCCTTTGGAATGCAGTGGTGACGGTCAACTAGCAGGTGAGGGTGGGTCTAAGGGTAAATAAAAAATCTGATGTGAAAGTCACTCTGCCCATATAAAAGTTAGCAGTATTCAGATATCCTTGTACAGAATCGCAAGACACAATTTTACGCTAATTATGCTGTAAATACCTTATAGCCCCTCATTTGAATGTTGCGACTAAAAACACAGGCTATTGACAAACTTAAAAAAAAAGAAGAAAAAACAAGTAACTGCAAATGTTTATTGAACTTTCCGTCATTCATAATAATTTCCGAAATTTATCGAATATTCCCCTCAGATATTTCTTTACTGTAAGCTTGGCCAACAATACATCTTTCTCACTTCACGTACTTATATAGAATAAGAGGCCTTGAATGTCCGCTTATTGAGTTGTTCACCAGGCAAGACAGAGTATCTACAAACAATGGGTAGTTTACAACCACCCTTCAGAGATTTTTTTTTTTAAGTTTCAAATAAAAGTTTTAGCTCTTGGTATAAGCACTCCATGTACAAAATTTAAAGGAAATCGTTAGAGCCGTTTTTGAGAAAATTGTGACAAACGAAAATTTATTCGTGTAAAGTCCCCTTAAAAGTAAGGGAAAGTTGTCGCCACTCTTCGTGTCACAGCCTCAGAAGGTACCTAACCCAAATACAAAATTTTGTTTTCGTATGACTTTCCGTTACATGAGGCCGTATTGCAAAGAGTGTGTATTCACAGTGAGTGGCTTATAACTACCCTTCAGAGAATTTGTTCGAAAAAATGTTTTAAATAAAAGTTTTAGCTCTTAGTATAAGCAACCCAAGTGCAAAATTTAAAGAAAATCGTTAGAGCCATTTTCGAAAAAATCACGAAAAATTCTTCATGTAAAGACCCCTTAAGTAAGAGAAACGTGTTGCCAATCTTCATCTCACATCTTCAGAAAGTACCTGACCCAAATACGAAATTTTGTTTTCATACGATTTTCCGTTTTCGAGCTAGCCTGTTCACAGATATTCCACACTGACACACAGACACACAGACATGTTTCCAAAAATAGTATTTTTGGGTCCAGGGGGCCTTGAAACGTGTATATATGCCAAAAACTCAACTTCGAATTTTGGGGTCGAAAACAATACTTCCTCTACCTATAGTACCTATGGTACGGGCAGAGGAAGTAAGAATGTATTGCAGAACTGCCCTTTGCAGAATTTTTACTGTTTTAAATCAACTTCCAAAACAAAAATTTTGTTTATAAAACTATGGTATTTTTTTATTGGATACATACTTTCCCCTGCGTTACATCCGAATCCGTGGTATTTCAAACTGCGCTATTTTGGGCTTCTACTGTATGTGTGTGTGTATATATATATATATATATATATAGATACACACACATATACGCAGGGTGTATCATAATTAATAATTAATAGCACAAACTGTTAGAAGTATACGATAACAGAAGCAAAAAGTTCCAGCAAACATGGGTTTGCAAACAAGCCATTTGCGAGATTTATTATTGCCAATGTGTGGTTATGAGCCACCACTGTTGTTCTTAGTTGTGCTTCACTTGTTGCACACTTAGAAGTATTTCGCAATGTGGTCTTGTTTACAAAACTGAACATTGCCACAAGGTGGAGTTGTAATCAAACCATACTACAGACAGTGGATATAGTATACAGTGGAAGCAGTCAGATCACTTGTCTGAACAGTGTCAGGTGTACTGAACTCTATGTAGTCAAAATGGAACCATACAGGAACAGCACAGAATTGTACGTGCTTGTGGAAAATTTCGAGATGATCCAGGGGTGTTGGAAAGAATTTGAAACACACTGCAGAGACGAATGTAGTATTGCATCCAAGTGCAAGGACGACACTTTGAATACCTCCTTTAACAGTGTACATTGTGTACTGCAGTGTACAGTATTAATAACATATAACATACTAAAGTAGAATTTTATCCCTTGTTAAGTTAAGCTATGAGAGAATTGTGAGGTAACTTAGAATGGCA
Source organism: Ectobius pallidus (assembly GCA_964059195.1). NCBI lineage: Eukaryota > Metazoa > Arthropoda > Insecta > Blattodea > Ectobiidae > Ectobius > Ectobius pallidus. The sequence continues at coordinate 170,534,196 of CAXKWD010000004.1, read as the reverse complement.
ATTACATGAAAAGTCTACTTTTCAAAATCATTTGTAATAACTAGGACGATGTTTCTTTATGAATTCAGTGGCGGCTCATAACCACACATTCACAATAATAAATCTCGCAAACGGCTTGTTTGGGGACCCATGTTTGCTGGAACTTTTTTGCTTCTATTATCGTATACTTTCAATTGTTTCAATTTGTGCTCTTAATTATGATAGACCCTTCCTTTTCACATACACAAATGCAATCCAGTGCAATGTATGAGATATTCCACCTACCAGTTTTGTTAAAAAGAGATTTTATATAATGAATAAGGTTATCCACCTGCCTGTTTCGTTAAAAGTAGACTTTAGTACAATTGAATGAGATTATGCCCCTACAAGATTCCTGTGGTGAGTGACTTAGTGCAAGTTTTGTTGAAATCAGTTAATATTTAGATATATAAGTACTCATGAACCACAGATTATTGTCTCTGTTGGACATTACATGAGAATACTATAGGAGAAAAATTCCTCCGACACTGGGACTTGAACCCAGGACCTTTGGCTATTTGCGCCAATGCTCTACCAACTGAGCTAAGCCGGAGCTCAATTCGCAGCGCCAGATGGAACCTCTCTCCTATGACTGATTGCCCTAATGGTCTACCTCACAGACAGACAAGTTATGTCATATGCAGTACAGTGAGGCACACTAATTAGTGATTTTTGTGACCGGGCTCCCACTGTTATTGTACAGTTAACATTCAAGATAGATATATAAGTACTCATGAACCACAGATTATTGTCTCTGTTGGACATTGAATTGAGCTGCGAATTGAGCTCCGGCTTAGCTCAGTTGGTAGAGCATTGGCGCGAATAGCCAAAGGTCCTGGGTTCAAGTCCCAGTGTCGGAGGAATTTTTCTCCTATAGTATTCTCAGTTAATATTTGTTAAAGTTATAAGCAGGCAATAATTTGTTCTGTAAAGAAAACATAAATCAATCTGTTCATATAGTAGGCATGCACTTAATAACCTCACCAGCTTATGAATTTATTCAGAATAGGCTTATCTGTAGTTTTCTTTCCATTTGATGTTTCTTTCTGCTTGCATTTCATATGATTTCTGTTTTGTTTTATTTTCATATTTCTTAGTTTGTATTATGTTGTGTTTGCCAAGGTTCGTGCTTTCCCAAACTACGATCAAAATAGACGCAATTCTGGTTCAAGGGCTCCTGTCTATTCTCACTTTGACAATCAGGTAAGTTAACACATGTTCAGTTGTTACGGGATACAAGTGTTATATTCAGAGATACAGTAGAGTCCCGCTATTCTGAACCCTACTGTTCCGAACCCCACTATTCCGAAAATCCACCTATTCTGAACATAAATAAAAAAGGCACAGTGACTCGGTAAAGTAACTCAACTCGCGGAACAAAGCTTTACAATAAATTTGCAATAAGCACACACAGTTCATCAATCTCCACTAGAGTAATCACTGACCTAGATATGACTAGACAGTGCTCAGTGCAGTGAGTCATGTGTTTGGTAGGAGGTAGGGCGTCTGCGCTATGAGTCGTCGAAGGTCACTGCCCTTCCCTTCCAACTTTCACCGAACCTGTTCACGAGCCAATTAACGCTGTATAGAGCTGACACTAGCAGATGTCCCCGCACTTAATTTATGCCTTAAAAAGTCAGTATGTTGATATTATTCGTGAAATCCGCCTGTTCCGAATTCCCTCTAAACCGAACAGTGTTCAGTCCCAATTAGTCCGTAATAGCGGGACTTTACTGTAGTACTAGCTGTGAACAGAGCAGATTGCAGTGCTTAAAATGATAAATTTCAGTGAGTGTTTTGTACATATTTCACGCTGTGGAGAAATTAACTTTTACATTGAAGAAAGTAAATTGAATCTTAATTGCGATGAATGGTTACATTTTGCCGGTTTTGAGAAAACGTTCTCCAAAGCCATTGTTCCTTGTTGAGTTGGATTCCTAATAATGGACCTTTGTTCCATAAAAGTAATACTGCTGTTTCATCTAAAGTACACAATTTAATATTAAGAGAGGTTTTAACAAAGACAACAGCCCACAGAATAATTCTGGCAATGTTCTGTAGAACAGATGGACAGTGTGATCTTCATTGCTTAGTGCAAAGAAAGCAGACACATTACTTTCCTGTTTGACATGGACCCTAGTTTCATGATTTTCAAATCACAATTGCATCTCTTATTGTATGGTAAAACTTAACCCATCGGCGCACTTCCCCGTCTGCGGGACGGGCGATAAATCAAAGCCGAAACGCACTTTGCCGGCTGCCAGACGGGTTGAGCAACCGACACTTTTTCTTGTAGTTCTAGCTTTCTCTGAGTAGATGGCATAACATTCCATATACCATTTTAAAGCTGAATAAATTCTCTATGCAATGGTATGCAATATGATATGCTTCATATCGATCTTCAAGGTATAAATCGATCGTGAATATGTGGTCGATATGCTCTTTGGCGGCTGCCAGACGGGCTGAGCAACCGACACTTCTTCTTTTAGTTCTAGCTTTCTCTGAGTAGATGGCATAACATTCCATATACCATTTTAAAGCTGAATAAATTCTCTATGCAATGGTATGCAACACGATATGCTTCATATCGATCTTCAAGGTATAAATCGATCGTGAATATGAGGTTTTTCCCGCTTTCCGTTAGTAGATGGCATGACATGCCTTATTAGCGTATTATACCCACAAAAGTTATCTACCTTATTGTATTCAACACAATAAGTCAAGTTTAAGTTATAAATTGATATAATGATCACGTGATCATGGGATTCCGAGGCGCTCAGTTCGAAAAATGGCTTCGAGGAAGAAATTGTGTGTGGCGTTCCAGACTGTTTTAGGGTGTATAACACCACAAAATACCTGTAAACAAACATTCCAGGGATCAACAAAACATCACAGCATAAAAAGGGGTATGCAGTTTAGTCCATAAAATTGAATTTGCATGAAGTAATAATAAATGTAAAGAAATCAATTTTTGCCTGAAAATATTAGTGTTTATGGGTGCGCTGTGCATAAGAAAAGTAGTGTGCCAATGGGTTAAGTGCGTAGGTGGATGGAAGAGGCATTTTTAGACCTTTCTTCTACAAATAACTCAATTTTTACAAAATTGTAACATAGACCCTGGTGGTCCGGGTTTGATTCCCGGCCGGGTATTGGGTTTTACAGTAACAAAAAATCCCCGGGTTCAGGAAAATTATAGGCTATATTAAAAAGCCTAAAATTAAAGTGGTGACTGTTAGAATAGAAAGCTCTCAGGGACTAGCTCTCCCTATGAGTTTGACTGAGCTAGCCCAACCACAATGTTGAGAAGGCGAAGGGCTTACACTACCCCTCATTAATCTAATCTAATCTAGATCCTTGTTCACCTTGTTAAGCTTCAATTTAGGCTACAGCGAACTCTCAATTATCCAAGCTAATAACCGGATAAACCATCATGGATAATTAATAACACTGATAATCCTAGGTGGCTGTTAAATCTATTCTTTTATTCATGGATGCATAAGTTAATATGAATGTAACACTGAAATTTCACATGAAGAAATTGAAAGTAAAATTATATGGAAACCATATTTATGTTAATATAAAGCTGCTTCTGTTTTTTTAAACTTTAGTAAAGGAAGCAAATTAAATTAAACCCACAGTAAAATAATAAACTGCCTCTTTTTCGTAACGTTCAAGTAACACATTTCTTAGGTGGAATACGCCTGAAATAAGAAAAAGAAAGTATCATACAACTTAAATGATGAAATCCCAATTTTATTTCAACAAATATTAAATGAAACTACCAGAAAAGAAAACAGAAATCAATATTGTACACTTCATAAAAAAAAAGCAGAAATTGATACTGTACACTTCATATGCTTATCAATGTTGAATTTTGCATTGTTTTTCTTTTTTTAATAAACTTGCACTTTCAATTTCCATCAGTTTAAAATTATCATTACTGTATTTGCATTTCTTTGTATTTGAGCTACTAATACTATAGGAATGTTACATACCTAATACCGCTATCACAAAAGACACAGAACATGTATATCATAAAGCGAACATCACTTGCTATGCAGTTGAAATCTATGTATATTCAATGTTGAAAAGATTAATATATCGATAAGTTGACTTTTATGTTTGTATTCCTTCTCTGTGTATTCAAATTCCTGTTAGAATAAATCACAATCCTTGCAGCTGATTTCATATACTCCAGATTTATTATAATGAGTAGACCTGAGATTTTAGGCTCTAAAAAAATTTGTTTTAGGCACCTAAAATAGGCTTTTAAAACAAGTAAATAGGCTTTTAAAAGAGAAAATAGGCACTTAAAATATGCTTTAAAAATTTGTAAATAGATAGAAAACAGACTTTAAAATAATACAATCTTTTTTTTTTTTTTTTACTGCAAGAAACATGGTATTTCTATTCTTAACAGAATTAACTGCAAAATTAGGCATCACGAACTATATTCACTTAAATGGATGTTCTTTCACTGGTGACTTGACACAGTAGTCCTTCCTCTTAATCCTCCCCCTCCCCCGTCAGTCAGCATTCCTTTAGAAACAATTGTTTGGAATAATCAAGTTTCTGTAAAAAATCCTCTGTTCTGCTTTTCATTGAGGGATGTCCATTAGATTGTAAAAATTACAGAAGTTGAATGTTATTTTGAATGTTCAAAATAGGCATTTTAGGCACTAAAATAGTAAAATAGGCTCTAACGGTCCAAATAGGCATTTTAGGGCACTATAAAACTCTATAAATGTAAGTGATTTATCATGAAACATCCACATATTTAAAAATTTTCATGTTATTTCATAAGGAACAAAATAGGCATTTGCCTTAAAATCCCAGGTCTAATAATGAGGCTCCTTGTCTTTATGGTTGGTTTTTATTAGATTTTGAGGTGCCAGTTTGATGTTGAAAGCATTGAAAACTTTTTTTTTTTCAGTTCTGCACTTCTTTGTCAAAGGTTGCCCATGCTTAGAGCAGAGAAAGTTACGTGAGTGTAATTTTTCAGAGATATCATCAATACGGGAAAGGTCCTGGAGGGTTCCAGCCACCGCTTTTCCTAGTTTCTCTGCGAGTGGGAGCTCGTGAATTCCTGGGTGAAGGTCCAACTGCTCAGGCGGCTCGGCATGATGCAGCCTCCAAGGCCCTGCACCAACTGAAATCTTTACCGATGCCAGAAGACACATTGCAGCATTGTGATGCTACTGGCATACAGGAAAATGGTGAGTAATCAAACATTCGTTTTATGTTTTTTGTTTTTATGTTATAGTGCCTACCTATGCTCAGTATGTAAAAAACTTTTAGACACCTAACTTATTTTAAGAGCATAAGTTATCCTATGACAGTTTACATAAATAAGCAGCATAAGCTACTAGTCTAGAAATATATAAAAATCTTGTGTACATATGATGCAAGAGTCATACGCATACTAAAAATTCTTAACAGAGTTTAAAGTCCATAAAAATGCAAGTCTTATAATAAAAAGCAGATGTCTTCTTCTTACAATGGGTTTATACGTTAATTCGTCATCTTCAGGTGTATATTGTATTTGTATCACAGCCCGGCAATCTGAGTCACGGCGGTGAAGCCTAGCCTTGCGCTATGCCGCCATCTTGCCTCACCTGAAGACACTCATTGAACTACGCGTAATTCAATGGGAAACTATCACGAGAACTTAGATTAAAGTCTATTTTCACAATTTTCTATTGGAAATTTTGTATCCACTAGTGAACACACTGAAACCACATTGAAAAAGCACGTCCTCTTGCTATTTTTCTCAAGTATTGATTCCTATTACTTGCTAAAAATTAGGTTTTTGAGGTGAAACTTCTTTAACCGCGGAAGGATTAAATCGAGAGCATGCGTTACGGACAAAATCGTCAGGAAATTAGTGTTATGCTCAAAATCGTCGCGAAATTAGTTTGGTGTGACAGAACGGACTGCACAGAAAACAAAACTCAATAATTAGGCTTATCCAAAATTTAAAAAATCGAAAATTCCAAAATTTAAAAAACAAAAAAATTCAAATTAAAAAATTGAAAATCCAAAATTTTAAGTCTTAAAATCCTAAATTAAAAATAAAAAGAAATTAAAAATATAAAATTCAAAAATTCAAAATTCAAAGACCCAACATTTAGAAAATCCAAATTTGAAAAAATAATCCAAAGTAAAAAAATCCAAGTATCCAAAATTTAAAAAATAAAAAATCTAAAAAATTTTAAAAATTCAAAAAATAAGAAATCCTAAAGTCCAAAATTTTAAAAATAAAAAATAAACAATTCACAGAGATCTAAAATAAAAAATCCAAAATTTAAAATTTACTATCCAAAAGTTTAACCTTATTGTACCAAGAGGTATATTAAGGTTATAGTTATTTACAAACATAAATTAAAGCATAACATATGAATATTAATATTATAGTGCATAAGATGGCTTATATGTTAATAGTTACTTACAAATATTATAACACATTCTTAAATTCTTAAAGGAAGGGTAAACTAAAAAAATACAATTTTCTAATTTTAATCTCATCGCACGGAGCTTTGAATTACGAATCGAATGGTGATCTCGTGAACTTCAGGTGCCCAATATTACGCCTTGTACGGGTGAAGTAAAACGCTCCTGTGACGTCACTCCTGACTAACTCGCTGGCAGGACAACAGCTACTGTAATGCTCGCGCCTGTGTTTCTAATACACCACAAAGTCTCATTTGTGTTTGTTGTTGATAGAGATGCCTGCAATGTTACCTTCTAAGGACAAATCTCGGTATTCACAAATTAATATCGCACGAAAAGAAAATGACAAGGAATTATTTAAAGAGTTGCAAGGAAGAAAAGAAAATAAGGAATGGTGTAAATGTGGGCTGTGTGTACATATGAAAACGGGCCACGAAAGTGTGTGTTGTTGGGACCGTGAAGTAATTTTTGAACAGAAGGGGGTTGTAGACTGTATAACACGACATTGCTCATTCGATAGCGTTATTATAAATAAAGATACACTAGTTGCCAGGCGTTATCAGTTAATACTTAGAGCTAATACAGTTCAAAAACAAAACATTTTTCAAGATACGAACAGAGTCACTTTCAGATTCAGAATCATCTTTTGCGGTAGTAGAAATGTCTGAAATGCTAAAAAAGCTATCTAAATCACAATTTCTAGAAGAAACATTCAATGAATCTGTGCTAACATTGACATAAGTTTCATTTCCTAGTTCACACTGAACGCCTACTCTGTTAGAAACTGAATTTTCGTCATAAATACTAGATTCCACATTCATGATTTGTCCATTCCCGGATACTGAAGGATTACTATTCAAATCTTGCAACAACTCTCTCATTTCCTTCTTCCTCGAGTACGACGATTTTCTTTTCTTCATTGGCGGTGTTTCAGATTTCCCACGCAAAAGAAGTGATGGCACAGCACTTCTTTTTTAAACAGATTGCGGGGTTTCTCCAGATAACTGTGTTCGTAACTGTACCAAAAGCTCGGTATCATTTTCTTCAAAATGTTGTGAACAAACCGTACTGTATTTAGTAGGAACAAATTTTTCTCTTTTTATTTTTATCAGCCATTGCTTATTTACGTTCGGGTGACTTATCTCTGTTGGGAAATCGATGGAAAGATATTTTAAGTGTGTTATCACTCTTCGACGATGAGTTTGTACACCCCACAACACAACAATAAACCATTGTTTGAACAGATACTCACTAAAAAACTGTAACAGTAGACAGAATGCTGTGAAATGTCTTTCACCGGGCGAGACTGAGCCAAGCCTTCGTCAAGCGTGACGTCACGCGCCCATCGCGTTACAATAAATAGATTCGTTTTGTGATTAAATGTGAAGTTGTAAAACATTTCTAACAGTGAATATCATTTCTTAAAAACATTCTCTTTCAATCCGTATGAAGAAAATGATACTGAATTTTTAGTTTACTTTTCCTTTAAGGAAGTAGGCCTATGAATAATACAAGAAATAGCTATCAATGTATGCTTACAGTTATTTATAAAAATATAAAACATTCCTAGTAATTAAAGCATAATATTATTTACAATGCAAAAAATACGCATAAATTGAGGTTAAGTTTATTTGCAATTTCTAAATGCTAAAGTAATATATGACTATTTACAGTGTATGAAATAGTTAACAATATTAGGTTATGGTTATTTACAACCATATAATACATTCGTAGAAACTAAAGCATGTATAATGCATGAAATGGCTAACAATAATAATGAAAGGCCTACTTACGAATGTATTGAAACGTGTTCCTTTCCTTGTTTCTTTTTGTCGTAGTATGAAAAATTACACCCGAATACCACACAGGTATTCACCATTTTAGACAAAGTATTTATACTCCTCAGTCCAATTACATTATTAGCTAAAATGCTAAAATTCACATCGCTGTAACGCTCTTGTGGCTTGTACTCGATCAGCTGCTACAGTGTAGTAATATGGCGGTCCGCTCATCAACGTGGCTTCACTGCCGCCAATAGTACAGCATACACCATTGCCGATCTATCTCTATATATCTGTGATTTGTATAGACAGAATGCTCCTTGTGTTGTTGGATGTGTACAGTGGCTATTCTTTCCTAGTGTTAGTGTATTTTATGGAGTAAATTTCAACTGATGTTAATTTAAAAGGATATGATACAAGATGAAATTGTACTGATTGAACAGAATGCAACAGCAAGAAATAACAGCCTTACATTATAAAGTGATTTGATCACAAATTTTTAAAAATTATGAGGAAAAGTAGTTGTACTACAGGAATATGAGGACAGAAAGTGAAATTGGAGACACAACAGTTGTTGATATGAAAAACTTACTTCAAAAGTGGTATAATTTATTACAAGCTCAGAAACACTGACGAATGGAGGGAAATTCCACACAAGAAAAAGGCAACCTTTGTTGGAGAACCTGAAATATAAAACCTGTGTAACTAACAACCCAAGATTTCCAAAGATAAAAATATGATGAACTATAAAGACCAAAACGTTTATTCATCGGGATTATCCATTCTGTGATAATTTAAAATTTAAACAGTCATTTTGTATTGTTTTGAAAAATGTTAGTAAGTTAAATTATTAATGGTTTATTGTAGGTAATCACAGGAGAGATTAAGAGTTTGATATATTTGCGAGAATGAAGTTCAAGCAAATTTATCTGATGAAACTTGTAGTCTGGAGTACCATTTATTAAGACTATTCCCTGAATAAAATGTTGGATTTTGTAAATAATAATTCTTTTCTTACTTTGTTGACAATATTCTGTCAGCCTTAAGATCACAGCATTAACTAAATGCATGAACAGTCCATATCGAATCAATATGAGTTCCCAGTGCTACCAGTAGTGCATACCAAAAGATGGAGAGCGTCGTCATAGTTGCTTATATCAAAACACTACACAAGCACATGAACTGGCTTGCACTAAATCGAAATTGTGTTTTTAATCAATTTCAATTTCCGAACAAGTTATGTTTTATAAAATAATGTGTTTTCTGTTCACTGGCAGCATGTGACATATTAATCACTGTTCATTGATGCCTTAAGTGTTCAGTAATGAGCTGGCGTTTTATCAGATAAAATTGCATCCTTGCAACCCTAGGAAGCAAATTGTGAGATAAATGATTGTGATTGGTCGATATCCGAGACATTGCTAAACGTTATTGGTCAATATCAAATATGCAGCATATGAATAAGATAGTCTCATAATTTGAAATACAGTGCGCACCGCATATTGTGATCACTTCGGGACGCAGCTAATCTGATAATATTAACGGATTGAAAACAGTAGTCGAAGGAATTAAATGAAGGTTATTTATTCATATATAATATAATGCACTACAAAACAATTAAAAATATTTATGCATAAAATAATACTTAACTGTCAATCATTGAACCACTTATAGGCTAATACAGTAATAGACTGCAAGCAACTATTTTTTCAACCAGGAACAAAGTTTTTAATTGTTTTTACTTTCCTTTAGGATTCCACTAACAAATACTCCATACTCAATTACGAGTACTTTTGGAAGTATACCGATCTGTGGTAAACACCGCATAGCAGAACATCTTAACGCATGTCAGAACATCTTAACGCATGACATGACTGTTATCTTCATAAATCAAAAGCTGCAGCTTAACTGTGGGGTGAATCATGTTTTATTGCTTAAAAGTTAAAGTTAGGTAATGCCTGGTAATGCCATCCCCTCGAACTGGTCATCCTGTGAGCTGGGAAAAGAATTGCTACCTCCAGTAGGACACAGTGGGGTACGCCGTAGTGTAGTGGTTGAGGTGCTGCGCTACAAACCGGAAGGTTGCGGGTTCGATTCCCAATGAGGTCGGAGTTTTTCAACTGGCCTAATCCTTCTGGTGGCACTATGGCCCTGGGGTCGACTCAGCCTCCAACAGAAATGAGTACCAGGAGCAATCCTGGGGGGAAAGGTGGCCGGTGCGTAAGGCTGACAACCTTACCACCTTCACGTGCCGAATGTCCAAAATCTGGGAGCCTTAACCTCCTGGAACCCTCTGGATCTCCACGGTGCAATCACTTTACCTTTTAGTAGGACACAATACAGTTGAGTTAAAAACGAAACCCTTAAAAAAATATTTTGAATGTCGTACAATACTTGGAAATAAAGCCGCAAAATGTGATAACACAAACCGAATATTTGATCACAATAAACAACATTTTTTCATTGTATCAGTATTAACCCGTACGGGACTTCATAAAAGTGATACATTACCCGATTGATAACATTATCTGTGATTACTTTAGGCACCGTTCACTGTATTCCAGAATGCTGCTGATGATAAAATAGTTCATTTTCCCATTAAAGAATATAAAATTACAAATTAACAAAAGTGGTAACTAAACTGGAACTTTATTTTTTTGTTTTATCTATTTCTGTCCCCCCCCCCCCCCCCGAAAAAAAGAAATAAAAACTTCAAGCTTGAGCATGCCCCTTACATTGAAATGAGATAAAATGTAATAATTTCAGCTTGAAACTTATCACTTCTGACACTGACCTTCAGAAGATACTTGTAATACTGACTGTATGTAAGTAATTACTTTAATCACTTGTTTGGTATTTTATATAGGGTCTTGTGGTTTGGAAAATGACCCCAATGCAGACTTGAAGTCGCCGATCTCTCTCATACATGAGATTGCTTTAAAGCGTAATCTACCAGTGAATTTCGAAGTGATAAGCGAGAAAGGACCCCCACATATGAGGACATTCGTAACTAAATGTACTGTAGGAGATAGCGTTACAACTGGAGAAGGCAATGGAAAGAAGGTAAGAGAGAATTGTTTTGTTGTGATATACAATGAAGTTTCATTATCTGTGGCAGTTACATGATAATCAATAGATATGTAGATATTACGTAAGGCATTATTAAGTTAAGTAAAAAGACTCAAAGGGCTCAAAAATCTTTCAGGACTTAATTTTGTAATTTTTATTACAGTGATGAATATTTATATTTATTTAAAATTGAACACAAAATGAAACTGTATACCATGCAATCTCTGGAGTAAAATCCTTTAATACCTGTAAGTGTCTGAGAGCAGTTTTTATGTGTGTTGTAATATTATGATTTGGTTTGAAGGTGGGACACAAAGCATTATTAAGTGCTAGAATGGTACTTTTTAAGATTACATGGTGGATGGGAAAAATATCTGTCTGCCTATCCATTCATCTGTCTGTTCATCCATGTGTATGTACGTCTTGTGTGTCTGTCCTTTCATCTATTTCTGTGTCTGCACAGGTGTTAACTCAAATACATTTTGTCAGATTTTCATGAAACTTATAGCATCCATAGGATGGATGTTATTGATTTTGGACCAAATCGGTTGACTGGTACTGGCTCACTACTTGACATAATTGTTTGCCCACTTCCAGATGAGGCAGAAACTAAAATTTTGGCTTACTTACAGCTTGCAACCAATGGAAATATTCCAAAAAGATCAGATTTTTAATTTTTTACCCCTCAAAAACCATTTAATAGGGCAGACACAACTTTAAGGTTTGTGTAGACATTCTTTGGAGGGTTATAGAGCTAAACTGCAAGGTGTATAAAAAAACAGATTGCACCAAGCAGTAACTAATTTTAAGAGATCTACAACTTTGGTCCTATGACTTTCTGTCATACCTCCATCGGTTGCACCTTAGATTGAGTTAGATTTTTATTTTAAGCAAGTTTTGTATAATTTGACACACTTATATGAGAGATAGAATCATAACATTTGGCAGGAATATTGTCACATACAACAGCCATAATCGTGCTAAGTTTGGTATTCGTAGCTTCTCCATAAGTATGTAAAAACTGGCTGGATGTCCATGACGTCATTCACACCTACAACAGTCTAGATCAGTGGTTCCCAAACTTTTCAGTCCGCGGACCCCTTAAAAAAAAATAAAATTTCGTGGACCCCCTCTGGGTTTTGAAAAGAAAAAATACTAAATAAATACTTTGATTCAAATGTATGAAATTCAGTAGACAAAATAACAATATCAATGGTAACAAACAGAGTTTACTCCTTAATGTGAACCACTGCCTTCTAAACTGTATTAATCGTGTATACACTGCCTGTCCTATACGGCTAATTTTGTGTACTCGGCGACATTACAGATGGCAGCACCTTTCACACCCAGACTGCTTCTTGTTTTTTGCTACGACATTGTTGATTATGTAGTGCTGTCACCGCCGTCTCATAATCACTGCCTTCTAAACTGTATTACTCCTCGAGACGGCGGTGCTCATAATATAGTCTATCAATGCGTCTAATTAATTTACATTTATTTTAATTATTGCTCCAAAATTTCATTTCAAGGTAAGTGTCATATACTGGAATAATATTACGTTCTAAACAAATAACACAAGTATCTGTGTCTGTTTAATGCTTATTTTGATTAGTGAATGCTGCAATCTGGGTGTGAACTGTGTCACCTCTACTGGATAAATTAGGCAATTTAACAATACTCTGAACTCCATGTTAAAATAAAGCATAGGACAGGCAGTGTAATTCTCGAGACGGCGGTGATGTGAACAGTGAAGCTGCTTTAGAAGATATGTAATTTGAGAAAATTACGAGACATCCTATTTCTTCTTAAACCGCCTGCGGACCCCCTGAAACACCATCGCGGACCCCACTTTGGGAATCACTGGTCTAGATCATCCCTATTGAACAGTACTCCGAAGGTGCGAAAACATGAGCTCACTATCGATATGCTGAATCCAGTTCAGCAAAGTTGATTAATAATAATAATAATAATAACTTTATTGCACAGACATTAATACAACATATGGCAATCGTCAATTCAAGCAATATCATTCACAATGAGTCATCACAGCCTTAAAATATAAAAATCTTGAATACTATATAAAGGATTGGCCTTCAAAGTAGATACAATAGTGCTTTTAAAGCTTGAATAAGATAGATTTCTGACACTATTGGACAAACTATTGTAGAGATTTAAAGATAAGCTTTCATAACTATTTTGAGTCACACAGTACTTGCATTTATTGATATATACATTTGATCTATTGCGTGTTAAGTGATCATGAACTGCAGAACATTTTGTGTAATTATTAATGTTATTTTTAACAAAAAGAAGACATCTCAGAACAAATAATGATGGCAAAGTGAGGACACCAAGTTTGACAAAAAGTGATCTACAAGTGTATCTAGGGGCAACCCCACAAATTATTCGAACAGCCCTCTTTTGTAAGATAAAGATTTTCTTGGCATAGGAATGACATCCCCATAACAAGACGCCATAACTTAAGTGGCTATGGATATGAGCATAGTAGACCAACAACAGAGAGTTTTGATCTATGCTAGAACAGAGTACTCTTAACATAAATAAACCTTTACTTATTTTATTAGCAGTATAATCAATGTGTGATTTCCATTCTAAGTTTGATTGAAGGTAAAAGCCAAGAAATTTTAACGTAGATGCTTTTTCAGTATATTTTCGATTAAGACTGAATTTCATATCAATTGTTTTATCTTTATTGAGACTTAAAAAGTTGGAATTGCACCATTCAACTATTACATGTGCTTCAAAACATTGGGGGCTTGTATAATCATGTAGGCTACAACATATTTTCTTTTTATAATATAAAATAAAATATTAATATAAACAATAGTAAAACACTTACAGTATAAAATTATAAGCAAATTTATAGGAAATGTACTTACATTTTTAGTTGCCCCTTGAAGTCTCCATCTTTATGTTGATTTTCTTTCTGGTACTCGCTGATAGTTTTTTGTTCAAAAAATTTGTCTATTTCAGACTCCATGTTTGAAGTACACAATGTAAGTGACACACTAAATGGTTTTACAAACTGAATGGCATCAAACTAAAAATATATGGTAGCATGAGTATATAAAATTTAATTTGTAAACCAAAATAGATTTAAAAGTACAGTGAAATCACCTTTGTTAAGCTATCCTGCGTTTTATGCTCTTTTCATCCGGTCCCTTGACGTAACTACATAAAACTATAAAATCCCCCTTTTAATACACTCTTTCGTCTGCTGAAAATTCTAAAATATCGTGCTTGTAAGGATACTGAGAAAACATTTTCTGGACTTCTACATTTACCATTCTACATTTTAGCATGTTTAAGGACTTGCAAAAGTCTTTGATTGGTGGATACAGTAGAATGGAATGAAAATCTTGAGTAGCCTACCTGAAAGACTATTCAGAGCGTGGATTCAATCCTCCACAATCCTCCTTGCTGCCAGTTTTAAATCGCATTGTCAGTGAAGACTTGATCTTGTGAAGAAGTCCGAAGTGATTTGTTAGTGCCAACATGAGTAAAGGAGTGAAACGGAAAGCTTTGTCGATATCGGAGAAATTTCAAATTCTCCATAAACATGATGAAAACATCATTATGAATCAGTATTAATCCTTAATTTGCTACAACAAACGTTTATTCTGATTCTTATCTTTGTGTTAATATTTTTAAAATCTAAAATTGGCCCCTCTCAGTCCTGAGTAATATGCTATTTTTACGCGGCCCCTTGAGGAACGTCTTGCTGAGGTTTCACTGTATTTATAACCTGTCAAACAGAAATGCAATAAAGTTTGTGAATGCCTTGAAGCAACACTTGTAGAAAAGTTTGTGTAATGGATTCTGGTACTGCAAGTTGCTTTTACTTATAAATAAGGTAGTATATGGTCAGTAGTTTAAACTCAAACTTCACTTACTTGTTTCTTTTCAAGAATCATGATTTCAATCAGCTTCCTGATCATCCTCAGCAACAAAATAATACAATTTTTGTTCTACTACTATTGTTATGAGTGGGATGTAAACTGTATCATGGGTGGGATATGTTAGGTACTCATAATAAAATAAAATTATCACATAGGCTTATGTCTGTGGATTGGTTCTAAAAGGGCCAGTGTCATAAAACTTGCTTTTGAGATAACTGACTAAGGCCCGTTCTTACGATGTCCAGTTAAGTAGGAGTAAATGTTAACTGACAGTTTATTTTACGGTCGGGGTAAAGTTCCAGTAAACGCTTCTTTGTTCTTATCATCTTCTAATTCAAGTTTACTCCCAGTTAACGTAATCAGAGAAAAGTCATAGCAGTTGGTACGAAAGTTTCTCAGTTGTTTGTAACAGTTTTTCATCTGTTTTCATTGTTTGGTTTGATTTTGCAATGGATAATGAGGTTATGGCTTATATAAAAAAATAGAGAGACAGCTATTTCTTTACAAGTGAAGAACAATTGTTCCTGAATATTATCAATGAAAAGCATCATATAATTCAAAATAAATAAACACACAGCAAAGTTCACAAAGACGTAGGCCTATAAAAAAAACCTCTTGTGAAACGCACAACTTCCTCTGAATTTAATTATAGTATACAGTACACAGTACGGGCAGTAGTGCGCATTCAGTTGTCTTAGCCTAAAAAGGTCGCATAATTTGTGAGGCAAGACCTAAAACCTAATAAGTTTGTGTATGAAATGTGTAGCTAATAACTAGAGGATATATTACGATGTTTTCAAATGAAATTATTAGCTCTTAGCATAAAATATTAAAATACATTACATATAGTCCTATATATTTTCTATATTACACTTATTGTACAATTCCTGTTACAATCTAAAAGTTGTTAAGCTGTTTTCTAAAAAATAAAGAAAAATATCCTCCTCAAGTAATGTGGTTGTAAAAATGAAAAGAAAGTTACCATGTTTCTAACCCCATCCCCGAAGGATGCAAATGCCAAATATAATCTGATGTACGGGTAGAGGAAATAAACAGTAAAATAATTGATTGTTCAAACTTTCATAATAGTTTGATCTAGTTTTCAATATATTTTTTATCTTTTTTTACATATATTGGCATTGTTCTTCATCACCACTGACATTACGAGAGCAGCTAAATAATTTCATCCATTTTAATTCAGTTCATGAGAAGTATGACCTCAAAAAAATCTCTTTAGGCAGGCCTACAGGCTGAGGTAGATTTCAAAGTGCTTTTGGTTTAATTTATTATCGCTGCGCAGCACTCATCTTTTTTAGCCTTGGCATGGCAAACCCGCAGTAATAAGAACTGAATTCGGTAAAGAGGAAGAGCCTACAACCATTTGTTTTGACAACAAGAATAGGATATAATATTCTGGGAGGCCGTGCGCAAGATCAGCAATGAATAAAATTAGCAAAGCCGCTAAACAAGACAAAATTATGATATTATAATAATTCTTTTAAGGGCCGTTTTCTCCAAGTCAGTTTAAACCTGGATTTACTTCAAACTTGTTTAATCCTGAGTTTAAAGTAAAAATGATTTTCCCCACACTAGTTTAAACCTTGCATCAAGTTTAAACATGGGATCTAGCTAAACCCTCAATGTTGAGGGTTTAAACTGCTGTTCTGTGGTTTAAATAGATATTTTGTTGGAAATTCCTTGACAATATATCATAATATAAGCAATTTTTATAGCAATTTTATTTAAATTAACCTTCTATTACTGTTCAATTCAAATTTTACAATTGGAAATCACAAGTGGTGAAACAGAATATGTTGAAATCTTTGATGAGATAGATGATGATTATGCCCCAATGGACGTAAATGAGGTTAGGGGGACAAAGACCAAGAACAGTAAGCCTACAAGGGTAGATCACTATTAAAATTGGGAACAACTTCTTCATAATTCACAAATAGGTTATACAGCAAATATAACTGCTCTAGCCAAATGGATGTAAAAAAAAATTACTGTGAATGTCAAACTGAGGATTCCCATAAGAAATAGTTTGAGCTAGAGCTTTCAAACCCCCAATATAGAATAATTAGAATTTGATGACCAACCAACAATTATTACTGTATAAACCCCCAATCTAGTACAACTTAAAAAACAATAAACCCAAATAAAACCACTACAACCAGTTTTCTTACCTAGGTATCATTTGTAGGCCTAATTCTCCTAAATATTCACAATGTAATTAATTTCATTGACAAAACTGGTACCTAAAATAGCTCTACTAACTTGATAAAATATTAACTTAATGATTTTACATTTAATTACCCTTGTGTTACAGTAGTAGGCCTACTGTTGCTTAAATTTTGGACTTCATGCAATGAGAAATTACATACCGGTATGTGGTCTCACAGAATGGAAGAATTGTTTATATTTATCACTGAGTAGCTACAGAGGGTCTTATAATTAATTAAATAATTACCAAACACAAGTTTTTAGGATTGCAAATTGACCAAAATCTAGGCTGGAAGACACACAATGAAATAATTTCAAAGCTTAGTTCAGCATACTTTGCTTTAAGGTTTGAATAGCCTATATTACAAGAGGATGCCTTATGTATGGTATATTTTTCATGTTTTACTCTGTGATGAAGTATCGAGTCATATTCTGGGGCAACTCTTCCCATAGGGGGAAATAATATTTAAATTACAAAAAGGAGCAATGAGAATAATGTAGAAAGAAAAAAAGATAATCTTGTAAACCACTTTTTGAAAATTTAAAAGTATATACAGGGGTATATATATATAGGCTATATAATCTGTTATATGATAGAGATAATATCAATAAATGTCAGATTAAAAACTAATTACAGTGTTCATGGACAAACAACCAGAAGCATGAACGATTTACATAGACCAGTTATTTCACTGTAACTCTTCCAGAAGGGTAGGCCTACTTACTACTCTGCAATACAGATACTGTATAGGGTACAATAAGCTTCCAAATAACATTAAATTATTAGGTATTCAAAACAAATGATTGTAGGCATAGCCTAAATCTTTCAATAGACATAGGAATCAAGGAATTTTTAGTTACTGTACTCACACCTTCTAAAAGGGTCATTCTGTGTCAAATTAAAATTTAACCTCACCATCCCAGATTGGGATGAAAATTTGTAGAGAGGTAGT
Organism: Ectobius pallidus; assembly: GCA_964059195.1. NCBI lineage: Eukaryota > Metazoa > Arthropoda > Insecta > Blattodea > Ectobiidae > Ectobius > Ectobius pallidus. Next base: position 170,515,782 of record CAXKWD010000004.1, on the reverse strand, counting down.
TTTCATGTATAATAAGAGAAATACTAACTTTTACTGAAATACAACTATAACACATAGGCCTAATAGTTCTAATGAAACTTGTTTTTTCAAATTTCAAAGTGAAAATTTTGAATTTAAAAAAAATTGCATCTTCAAAAATGTTCAATAAATTCTAGGAAATAGATTAGGCTATATACTAATGTCAAATTGTGTACCAAATTTGAAGAAGGGATGGGAATGGGTTCATAGTTAAATTTTTTTAAACAGAATCCCTTGTCAAAAAAATCAAGCCATATTAATTATATGCCCCAATGGAAAGTATAACAAAATAATTTCAGTAAATAAATTGAAATACCGTAACTTAAGGGAAATGACATCACCTGCTTGACATCTTGTTGTTTATTGGAAATACTTGTCTATCACACAAATCTTCCAGGTCGATGTCAGAGTTTTTTATTTTTTATTATTTATCCAAAATGGCATGAGTTCATTTCATGACTGACCACAGGGTTCCTGAATACGGGTACTGTAAGCCTCAGTATTACAATATTAACAATATACGACTAAATAACATAAGTATACAATTAGGAATTACTGATTTAACTCAGCTGGAGGAGTATTAATTACCTACTATTTTAGTGGAATACAGGTGCCTGTGTAGGATACAAAGCGAGTCCTTTATTAACCCCACAAGTATAGTACGCACAAGTTCCATGGATATTCCTAAGGAGAGAAGATAATTCCATGTGACTTTCGGTAAAGTGCCTCTACAACCAAACAAAAGACCAGTCACTGACCAATGACTCAACTCGATGCCATAACATTGAGCATTACATATTACATCTGTGAGAGGTGTCCATAATACATCAGGCTTTCATGGTGGTGATGGTCCAGCTGGAAGGAGTGTTAATTTCATTTCAATTGGAAATTGGCATATTAACACTAGGCCTACTACCACCACTATATGTAATCAGAGCATCCACAAATATAATGTGCCAATTCCTTCCTTTAAATTAATTCTAATAATTTGAATTGGCACAACTTGCAAAATACAAAATGCTAATTTTATTCACAAGCTCTTGTCAATATCAGTGCCAACACTGGTACTTTAAAATGAATTATAGAGGAAATATAATTATAAATTATAATCCTACCTGGACAATCATGCTGCCTCTAAATAGCCTATGTGACCTTTAAGGTTCCGATTAGGCATACCTTCAATTTTATCAAAATCTCGTTTGACAATTTTTGGTGACATAGGCTATAGATACCATTACACCTAACAATAAATAGGGTAACTGCTAGAAAGTAGGCTAATCCATCAGTGGCAGCCCCATCAGTAAATTTAGTCTAATCCAAATCACTATCATTCCAGGGTAAACAGGTTTTTATTTTGTAGGTAAAATGAATAGATTAAATTTAAATGTTGTTTTCTTGAAATCCACGGTAAGACTTTCAGGAAGGAACAGATTCGAGAAATTTCGGCGAAACGGTACTTCATGCCGCGCACAGTTTTTTCTTCCACTGAATAATAAGTCCCTTGCACCAAACATAATATGTCACAACTATAAACTACAAAATAATAATATTTCATAATAAAAAAAGACCCTTGCACCAAAAATCATATTAAACAATATTATATAAGTGGGAGTGGAAAACTCGTGCGCGGCACAAAATACCTTTTCCCCCAAACATTGTTATATTAAAACATATTTGGCATATTATAGGCTATTATATAGAAACATATTAAATAGTATACCTGACATAATGTAAACATTACAACACCCGGTACCTTATATACGATTTAATTTCAATTTAATATGGATTCGCGACAAATCAGAAGGAAGCTCTTCGGAAGACATAATAACGAAAGTAGAAAGCTTCCCAAAAGAATTCAAGAAAACAACTGAAGAAATTACTCTACACAACACTTCAGATGTTTAAATTATAATTTATTATTATTACGCTATAATTACACTACAATTTTCACTAGGGAGCACATTTTACACACACAGTTCTCTTTAACAAAATAAAAACACAATCTCCTTCTTCACAAACGGCAGACATATTGGAAATAAGTAAACACAACATCGGTGTCCTTGGTCCCTGATTGGCCAGATACACTCAAGTTCCAAAGCCTGTGAACTGTCAAGATGGTCCAACTCCTCTTAGATCGTTTGAACCCGCGAGCATTTCGTTTAAACAGAACGTCCGCCAAAATTGTTTGGAGAAAATGAAAGTCTGTTTAAACCCAATACCCAAATTGAACGGGTTTGACTTATACCAAGTTCAATCGGATTTGGAGAAAACGGCTCTAAGTGTTATTATTTTGAAACATTAAAATCTCGTGTCATATGAGAACTATCAAGAAACTATTTATTGATTTGTAGAGTACTCATCAAGAGCTTTTCAACGATACCCCACAAGACGTGGTTTCAAAAGTTTCGAATTTTCATCCCTCCACCCCCATCCCCACCCCCACCCCCACCCTCACCCTCACTCGAACCCCCGAATCGTTGGTATCACTGTGAACTCCATAGGGAGTACTCTAATTTATTCAAACAAAGTTTCCCTCTATACTTCATAGGGGCCGAGATATACATTTTTAAAAATTTCAACCCCCTCCCCCGACCACCCCCTTGGGCCAATTTTGCTCATTAACGAACTTGTCCGAACTATTGGGCCTAGAAATAACATATTAAAATTTGGTTCAAATATCTTCAAAATTACGGCCGCTATCGTGTAAAGATATATATAAATATCACAAATTTTTTTTTTGAACGGGTGGTGGTTTCATACTTAGGGGAGCATGAAACGTAAAGGTATGAAAGAATTTTTCGAAAATCATGACATGGTATCCATTGCAATAGGTAGATTTTTCTTCGAAATCTGCCTAAAATACATTTTCCTACAGTAAAGATTACTGCCAGTTAAGAGATTTTTACCAACAGTTAACGCCTAACCAGATATTGTAAAATCGAACTGTCAGTAAAGTAACCGTAAAAGTAGCCGTAAATATTTTACTGGAGGTGGTAATAAGCCTTTATAGAAGTAACATTTTTTGCTGAGAACTTCCGACATTGGCCTCTACAAAAGATAAAGACTAGCCGAGCTCAATAATGCATAGATCTCATTTTTGCAAGATATTGACATTGACCCTTTTAGAACTAAGCCACAGATATAATTGACAGAAACTGTCCGTAATAAACAGCTAGTATGTAGGGACCCTGAAATTTCCTGAACAGATTTTAGCACTTTTTTTTAGATAGAAAACTGAGTATTTTTAATTATTTTTTACTTCCTATTCTCATACCATTGATACTATAGGGAGAGGAAACATTATATTCGACCCCAAAATTCAAAGTTGAGTTTTTAACATAAGTACATGTTTTGAGGTCCCCTGAACCCAAAAATACTGTTTTCAGAAATATGCCTGTGTGTGTGTTTGTGTGTCTATGATCAGTCTACCTCCAGAATGGAAAATTGTATAAAGACAAAAAAAAATCTGTTACTACTTTTGGGGGATGTGACGAGGATATTGTCAACGACTTTTTCTTACTTTTAAGGGGACATTACATGACGAAAATTTTTTTTTTGTGGTTTTCTTTTAAATGGTTCTAATGATTTTGTTTAAATTTTGTACGTAGAGTGCTTATACTAAGGGCATAAATTTTTATTTGAAACTTTTTTCATAAAAATTGTCTTAATAAGCCACCCACTGTTTTGTATAAACTCTGTCTTGCCTGGTGAACAATAAAACTTTGCATCAGATTGAAACAACTGTATATGCGCTCTTTGCAATACAGCCTCTTATTCTATATCAGAATGTGAAGTGTGGAAGGTGTAATTTATTGGCCATGCTTAGAGTAAAGAAAGTTACAAGAGTGCACTTATCAGATTTTATTTGGGTTATGTATCCCTTGTGGATGTGATTCAATGTGGTAATGGCATTCTCTTTCTTTTTTTATAACTAATTTACATGAAGAGAATGAGATGCGTAATATACCTATACAGGGTGGAAGTGCAAACATTTTTACAATGTGTTCCTCGGGTGGAATACAATACAAAATTCTAATAACATTTTGTGATTGAGTGCACGGTTACTGAGATAATGAGCCCTACAACCTCTGCAATGTGGCAACTGTGAATAGAGAAACGGATGAAGCATAGGCCTGCCTACTGAAGCCAGGGAAAGCAGAGTAACTGCTCTAGCAGCATTGCCATACGTCGCAATCTGAATTACGAAAAGTGTTAATATTTGTAGCAAAACTGCAAAGGAAAAAAAAAACATTCCCAATAGATGTATTTAATTAAATCATTAAAAATTAGGATAGTACGAATGATACTTGTCGAGTAAAGCAGGAGTAAACATTTTAGGCAAAAACCTTTTTATCTCTAAAAGTATACACTTCCCACCAAAATGTTATTTGCATTTTGTGTTGTTTTCTACACATGGAACACGCTGTCAAAATTTTTGCACATATACCATTTCCACCCTGTATTTTACTAAGAGGCATACTTTTATTTGGACAGAGGAAGTTATGTGAGTTTCACATCAGATTTTTTTAGTAACAATTCACAAGTTTTCTATTATAATTACAAAAAAAAAAATTATTAGTAGCTAGTTATACTGTTTTGACTAGAAGGAAAACAAGATCTTGGTAGGCCTAGCTGCACAATTTCATATAGCCAGCCATGGTTAAATATTTGTTTGATAACCTCTAATACATTCTGTCCCTGCTTACTGCATATTAAGGCAAAATTACAGAAACATAAGCCACTGATCATCCACTCAGTAATAATAGATGGAGAAAATGATGGCCGTATTTGAATTTCATTCAGCCTATTTTGTTAGTGCAATTTTGGGAATACTTAATTGTATTTCGTAGTGCAGTGTAGTATTGAAGGCCGAACCAATAATAAGTATTGCAGTCATGCCATGCCTCACAGAGTTTCGTATTACCAAAATTTGGTAACAGTAAATGAAGTAAGATAAAAATATGTTTTAAGTTAGTGTAATTATTGTAGTATTTGAAGTAAAATTTGTTACGGTGAAGTGTTACTACCATATTGGCCCGAATATAAGACAATGTTTTTTCCCTGAAAATGTGCTTTTAAAAACTATACTCATCTTATACGCGCAACCTACTCTCCATTCCTGAATGCAGCTGTGCACGTGGGCAACGGGTATCCCCAAGCAAGTGACGTGCGTCCGACCCAAGGTCAAAGCTGCGTGGAAATTACCGAACTTCGTGCTTCTGTTTGTACTTCACCAGGACCTTCTGATCTTGACTGCACTGTTACTTGCCTGCGAGTCTCTATTATCTACGCGTAAATCTTTTGTTTGACCACCAGTCATGGCAGACGATGTGGAAAAGAAAGCATCTTCATTGTCTCAATGCGTAAATAAAGGCGAGAGAAGAAGTTACGGCATGAACTTCAAAATTCTGTTTTATGTGAAGCAAAATGTATTAATAAGCTATTTTATTTATTTTTTCGTAACTACCCTTCAAAAATTCAGGATCGTCTTATATTCGAGGTCGTCTTATTTTCAGGCCAATACGGTATATATGGAAAGATAGTAGACTGTCTTATACAGTCTACTGTCTTTCCATTTATAACCAGTTGTTTGGATATCAAATCATTGTTTCCTTATGTGTTTCTGGCACTTTAAGTGGAAAAATTCAGCTTCATGAGCATGTTCACTTTTAATTGCAAGGTGCACTGAAAAAATGACTAGAGCTACAACCGAAGCAAGTGAATTGTAATAATACTTGTTTGCTCTAGGTTTCTAAGAAGCGTGCAGCTGAGAAGATGCTGGATGAACTGAAAAAGCTGCCACCACAGTCACCTACAAACATGGCTGCAAGCATGGCTCGCTTGAAACGTAAAGCAAACCCTGGAAAGAAGAAAACACGCAATCTCATCAAGGTATATCAGCAGGTTAGCTATGAAACATAACTAAGTTAGCATGATAAACCAATATTGTAGATTTAATTACAGTGAATTTCTGATTCATGTGCAGATTATCTGGTTTGAGGGATATTCATGCTTTGTTTTTCTTAATTTTTGTTTCTTGTTTGTTTACTTCTGAACATTGACTCTTGTGAACTGGCTTCCAGCACATGACACTGATGAAGATATTGTGCTTGTGGCAATAAACAATCCCGTAAACATATTTTGGTGATGAGAAAAATACCATATTTATACGAATCTAAAGTGCACCTTTTTTTGTTCTTAGTTCAGAATGAGGTGCACATTAGATTCGATGGTGCATTAGATTTGAATGCAGATCCATACTGTAGTTCAGCAGTAAGTTATGCATTACTGTAATTCTTGATTTTGTTGCATTTATTGTTGGACTATTTCAGTATCCAGAAGTGTGGGTTGAAGTTAGCGTATTATTTTTAAACTTAAGGTCAACACGAAGTGTGTTCAAAGGTGATGGGGTTTCATGTGGAGATATCTTTTGTCCCATACTCTCCTCCTAAGCCATTAAAATAAAATAGTAAAATAAAATAACAAATGAACACAAAATTGCAGGTAGTCCTTTTTCCATTGTATGCACAATAAAACTTAAACACAAAACAATATAAAATTCACAATGGATATCACTAAAATATTAATATTACGACGTTTCGGCCCAAACCACTAGGCCTTCATCAGGTACATCTTAAATAGAAGGAATGAAAGTTCCAACTGACGAACAAACAAACTCGCGGAGTTTCCTTGGCTACGACTTGCGTTCAAGTCGGACCGCCGGTTCCACCGCCTTCTGCATCGTCCGGGGCATCGACTTGAAAACCTGCCAAATCTTTCAATCCACTCTTCAGGGATGTTGTAAATGGTGTTCAAACTAACGATAGCAGGAGGCGAGGGAAATGTTACTATGCGCTTACCGTTTTTAAAACTCTTGATCAGACTCAACCAATCGTCTCCGAGGTCCCCATTGTATCTATTCAAACTCCCTTGGTTGCCAATGATGTTAACTGCCTCCACAATTCTCCTCTTAACAGGGTCGTGTTCGATTTTTAAAATCCTGGGATTGTCAATGTGGTGTTTACTGTCAACCATGTGTTGGCTTAAACCGGTTGCCGGTCTCCCGAGCCTTATGTCTCTTTCATGTTCCATCATTCTCACTTTGAATGACCTCCCGGTTTCACCAATATACGAGCCCCTGCTCTCTTTGCACGTTACCAAGTACACCCAGGGCCGTATTTCTAAATAGGCTAAGTAGGCTGCAGCCTAGAGCGGCAAATTTTCAGGGGCGGCAGTTTGGCATTTTATTCAAAAGTTAAAATGAAGTATTTCAGACATTAATAATGTTTTCCGTACAAATTACGTGGGGTGAGTTGTTCAAGAGAAGTTTGTATATTTTTCAACAAATAAACCAGTAATTAACTACATTTTGTGTAATTTCATTTCACCGTGTAGGACAACTTGATTCAAATTGAACACAGTTTTTCAATTACGCAAAAGAAAGGCATTAGCATTAAAATATAAAAATATGTTGAAAATAGTGATCACTGATCTCCAAGAATTAGTTAATTAATTTCGAAACCCATTTCATTTTTTAACGAATCTTAAAAGAAGTGAGTGAAAAAAGTAGATAACTAATTTGATTATATAATTTATTATGTAAACTAATAAAAGTGTAGTTTTATCTAAACTAAATGAATTTTATGTTTTAAAAAGATGAAAACACCAATGAATTCTATCCTTTTGTTGTATAAAACAAATGCATTAAGCAAATATGAACTATAGAGGGGGCGGCAAATGGACTTCAGCCTATGGGCGGCTTACTCTTAAATCCGGCCCTGAGTACACCCCAGATAGTTCCATCTCAGTCTTTATTCTGCCAACCTGTTTAAAGTTAGAAAATATACTCTCGATAGTGCGCTTAGTTTTGTATCATACTTCCGCAGCAACTTATCCATCTTTCCACTAGTCATTGGATTATAAGTTAAGCTGACATACTTCTTATCCAGGTCCTTCTATTCTCGTCTGGCATTACCACACAAATTTTCAGCTCTGTTCCAGATTCTACTTACCCTCCTGCTAGTATAACCATTTTTGCCATTACGGCCATTTCAGCCTAGTGGTTTGGGGCGAAACGTCGTAATATTAATATTTTAGTGATATCCATTGTGAATTTTATATTGTTTTGTGTTTAAGTTTTATTTAAAATAACAAATAATATACAGGGTGTCCGGGAAAGACCTGACGAAAAAGAAATAATTATATATCTGAAACTATTGTATTTATTGACGTGATGTTTCCACGGTTACAAAGAGAAACACGATGAGTTTTAATAAGCCTCTATGTGAGCATCATTTATGGCCCGATACTCAATTTCGTGCCACACACGCAAAAGCATCTCCGGTGTGACTAGTGCTATTGCATCGTAGATTCGGCCACGCAAATCTGCATTATCGGTCACAGGCGTGCGATACACTTTGTCTTTCACAAAATCCCAGAGAAAGAAATCCAGTGGGGTCATGTCAGGTGACCTTGGTGGCCATGGTGTAGGTCCTTCTCTCCCATGGACTGTGGATTTTGGCATTTGCAGTTGTCTTGCCGCCTCACAAATGGATTTCCTCGGGCTTCTTACAAAAGCAGCCAGTACACTTTCAATGTCATTGTCGTTTATGCGCGATTTCTTTGCCTTTCCCCGCTGTGACTCAACATTACCTATCTCCAGAAATTGCTTGTGTCAATGAAGGATGCTGTTTCGGGAGGGAGGATTTCGGCCGTTGTCTGTTTGGAAACGACGTTGTAGCCTACGCACAACTTGCATTCCCAGTTCTCAGAATAAGACTGACTACACACGCTGCTCAGAAAAAAACATGAAAACATGAAAAAATGTTAAAATTCAAGTTTTTAATGGAAAAACGTTAAAATTTGCAAATAAAATCACGTTTTTGCAATTGCGAATTATGCATGTCCCTACCAATAAGTTATCACATGGAGTTCTTATGAACTGATAGAACTGATGGAATAGGATGTTGTTGAATGTTCACAACTTTCTGTTACAGGAGCAGAAAGCTGATCCTGATTATGGAGAAGATATTAACCCCATCTCAAGGTTGATTCAGATCCAGCAGGCAAAGAAGGAAAGGGAACCTGTGTATTCATTGCTAGAAGAACGCGGAGTGCCTCGTCGTAGGGAGTTTGTAATGGAGGTATGTTAAATATGTCCTAACACGAAATTCAAGTTTCCAACCATTCAGATGTTTTCTAAATTATTGGTAATCAGTTCCGTGTACAGGAAAAATAGGAAAGTTTTTGACCCTGGAGGAAAACCACAATTTAATACATTTTTATATTCTACAGTTCTGTATTGTAATTTTAATTATTGTTTATCTTAAGCACAGTCATCAGGTGTAGTTTGCAATTCTCAGGCTGAGGCTGAGGAGTATCTAATTTTGAGTAAATGGTTTGTGATGGTGTGGTCCTATGTGCCAGTCGTGAAAACTCTTTTTTATACTTTATATTTTATATCCTTGTATATTTTTGAATTTCATGCCTTCCAAACCGGATATAATGTAACATTTTTAGCACTCTTACATGGAAAATACTCCAGTAAAATGGTGTTATAATATTCTTGTTTCTAAGGGGGCTGTCACACTAAACCGATCGAGCGACAGCAACCAACCGACTGATATAACAAACCAATAGACAGCAGTGGTACCAGTCACATAGCATCGCTCGTCAGTGATCAACAACGAGCGAGAGGGATCAGCTGGTCTGTGAAATCAAACCTGTCCGTTTTTCAATCGACAGTCGATAAGTGAAGATGGCAGCACTCCAAAGCTTTGTTCCCACCTGAATTTCAGAATTGATGCTGGAAGATTTAACTTACACAATAATGTCGTTTTAGACTCACATTTGAATGAAATTGCAAGATTCAATTAAGGGACTTAAAACTATATCTTTTTACATAATTTAACTGGACAAATATAAATATACATTGAGTTGTAGCACCTAGCAGTGGTCGATTGAACTACAACAAACAATCCTCTTCGCTCAGCCAATGATTGAAGCATGAAGTAAACAGATGTAGCCTGAGAAAGTAGGCCTAATATTAAACCCTACATCTCAACACATGTAGTATGATATTGTGCAGGGGATAAGCAGATGTAGGCCTAATAAGGTAATATACAGTGATTAGTAGACCTAGTAAAATCATATAGGTACATAACCTATACTATTTCTGTTGATCGATGATGCTCGGTGCTGTTGTGACAAAGAACAGAAATGTAGTCGAGAGCACTTGATGGCATTCGATTGGGCTTGGTCGATCGAAGCTCTGTGTGACAGGCCACTAAGGAATACAAAGTTTTAGAATTTGCAAATATTTACTTATAATGAATTTATCATAGTGGTTAAAAATTTAACTCAGTAGCACTTCTTGAATCTGTCTGCTGGCTTCAAGTAACTTGACAGCACAGTTAGTATCAAGAATAGATAAATTTTATTGATAGACCTATCTGCATTAGCTTTTGACATTCTGATATATCACTATTATCTATTCATTTTGAGAATGCAAGTTCGTGTAAACAAATGCACGTGATTTGAACCACAGCACACATCATGCTACAAGACAATATAGCACGGTACTAGATTTGATATTTATAATAGTAAAAGCTCATAATATGTGACAAAAATTTATCAACATATTACAAATGGTTCAATGTATTGCAAAACGTGTCATTCGTAATATAACCCTTCAGTCTGCGAGAGGCATTGTTGTGAGTAATAACTGAAAACATAACATTACAAATTTTTCAGTGTGCGGCGAAATGTGGCATTTATAATCTATAACCCAGATTACGAGAAGCAGTATACATAATGACTGAAATTCAACCAGGTCCGAGTGACATAATTAAAAATAAGAGAGGCAAATCTTTGGGAAGTGGACAAAAGGAAACAATGTTAAATGTTTTAATGTATTTTTAAAAAATATCCAACACTTGCAATTGAGGACATTGTAAAATTGATATCGTATTTCACCGGTTTATCTACCAGAAGTAGGCCTATCTGGAAAGTGCGTAGTGAATACAGAGACTCTAGTGCAGTGACAACTCCAAAAGGTTCTAAAGCCAAGCTGTGCTTTATGTAACCTTGATGACTTTGTCAAAAGTGCTATTTGGGCTAAGCTTCATCAATATGGCAAAACGAAAGTAAGCATATAGTGACAGAAGAAAATAGGATTTGGGATTTTGATTGCATGTGTGACTGTAGTCGACAAATTAGTAATCAATTTAGGCAACAGTTCGGATGCTGGTTCTGATATGAAAGTTGAGCCGATGTCAAATGATTCGGATTCTCGAGTTACGCCACTGCTGGAGAACTCCGATTAATGTAATTAGGCCTAATTATTTCACAGTAATAAACCTTCTGTATATAACAGTAGCACTCATTTTCAACTTGAACAACGAAATAAGCAAATAAACATGTATTAATTTTGTTTTTAATGCAAATGACAGCTGAAAGCCCTCTTGGATAGATTATGGAAAGAGAGACGGCCTACTAAAAATGTTGTGTTATCCGAGGGAAGGAGATGACTGACGTAACACATGGCCAATCAAATTCTTTTAAGGGTGGAATGATACCAGTGCAATGTTTATGTGCACTTGCATTCTCAAAATGAATAGATAATAATCTTCATTGTCTTGTCTTTTGCTTTTGGTTTCTTAGATTTTCTGTGGTCATTGTTTCATGACCACAGAATTGGAAGTTTTTCACTTGCACTAGTGCTTCACAGATTGTCATACATTTCTTTAATAACAGAAGAATGGGCAACTGGAATAAAGGGAAATTCGCTTCTTTTATGCAATAAAAGTGCTCTCGGACTTGTTTTCGATGCATTATTAATGTAATGCCAGTCATGTTATTATTGTTTGGCTATCGTATCATTATAACCACAACATAGCATTAAAAACTACACAATGTCAAATCACAAAAAATCTGTATGTAACTATAAATGTCGTAATATAATTTCATAGCATTTTTCAAGTATGGTGCAGGTTATATACAATATTGGCCCGAATATAAGACGGCCTTATATATAAGACAACCCTGAATTTTTGAAGGGTAGTTATGAAAAAATAAAATTAAATAGAATAGCTTATTAATACATTTTGCTTCACATAAAACGGAATTTTGAAATTCATTTCGTAACTTCTTCTTCTTGCCTTTATTTACGCATTGAGACAATGAAGATGCTTTCTTTTCCACATGATCCGCCATGACTGGTGGTCAAACAAAAGCTTTACGCGTAGAGAATAGAGAATTAGAGATGCCAAGCAGTTCAGTACAAGCAGAAGCAAGAATTTGGGAACAATTAAAGTTCGGTAAAATTTGGTAATTTCCGTGTGACTTTGACCTTGGGTAAACACACGTCATACCTTGGGGATTCACTCACAGCTGCATTCATGAGTGGAGAGTTATTGAAAGTGGTAGGCTGCACATATCAGACGAGTATAATTTTTATAAGCACATTTTGAGGGAAAAAACATCGTCTTATAAAGGGTGTCCCAATAAGAACGCCGGATTTCAATTGGCCGCCATTTTTATGCTGTGGGATTGGCAACACTGTAGTTAGCTTTTCTGTTTTTTGTATTTGTTGCAATTACTTGGTGTGGAGCACTACACTGCTGAACGAGTTTTAACTGTCAAAACTCATTACAAGGATAATGAGTGTTGTGCTCAAACTGTTCGAAGGCTTCGTGCGCTCTTAGGCCGGAATAATGCGCCTAATGAATCAACTGTTCGTAGGCTTCTTTCTTTAAGGGTTTCTTAAATCACAGGTTTATGAACACAATCCCCGAACCATACAAGACCTGAAGCAGGAAATTTGACGTGTCATCGCCCAAATCCAGATGCAAGACTGTGCAAGAATTATCACAAATTTCATGGACAGAGCCACTAGCTGCAGAGCGTTCTTATTGGGACACCCTATATTTGGGCCAATACGGTAGATATAGGCCTAGTTTTCTGAATCTGGAACTTATATGACTTTTAGGACGCTCATTCTTTTTGCAGCTGGTTGTACTTAACTGCAGTTATTCATATAATAATTGTTGTAGGTCTCTATTGGGCAACATTCTTGCACTGGTACGGGACCTAACAAGAAACTGGCAAAAAGGGCTGCAGCTGAAGGATTGTTGCAATTACTGGGTTACTCTCGTCCTACAGCTCAACCTGCTAAACCTTCCATTAAGACTGGGGAGGCAAATCAGGATATGGATAAGAACAGAAAGGTAATTCTCCAGTTATTGTGAATGCATTTTAAGGGAAAAGATGATAATTATAAAATTATTTATTTATTTATTGTAATAATTTTTTCAATGTAGAGAGTTCATAACAAAGGGCAAATTCATTAACCCATCAGCTTACAGCTTATCAGCTTGGAATTTCTTAGTAGCCTATGTCAGTCCTTACCAATTCTCCGAAGGACATTTCCTTTTCATGTATAATAATAAACGGAAGTGTTTGTCTTTATGTCTGTCTGTCTTTCTGTCTGTCTATGTGCGATGCCCAGTGAAATTTTAAACATAGATGGACTGAGGGGTGGGCGAAAGCACCTCGAAGCCGGATTTTTTATTTTCGCTTTTGTTTGTGAGTTATAAGTAAAAAAACTGTCAGATAACGTGATTTTTTTCGCTATCCAAGCATCAGTTTTCAGTAATACATTTCATTTGTCAAATCAATTGCAGGTGGCTTTGGTTATTTTTGTCATAATTTGGAAATAAAAGAATCGCTTCATTTTATAAGCCCACCCTAGTCTATTCATTTGTTTATAATGCCAAGGCCCGCAGACATCTGAAATGTTCAATGTAGTCGGAAGAGGGATAATGAATATAGGCTTAAATGGACGAACATTGATCAATTTGGACGAAACTCACCATGCAGGGGTTTTCTTGGCCAGGAACTTGAATCTGATGTCGTTTTTCCCATGCTAGCCGAACCGGAAAAACCTCACAGCCGGTTCATAGTTCATTGGATCTTCCTGTACTTCAGTATGCCACCCTGTATGTGTCCTAGTAATAGCCGCTTAACTGCAGCTAAACCTAGATAGCCATAGTAATAGTGTTTTCGATAATTCTTTCACACTGGCCATGTGCTTTTAATTGTGACATTGGCCGTGAATGCCAACATACTTATCTTATACTGGATTATTATATCGGTTAATCATTTATGGAGCGTTATACAACGTTAATTCTTGCCCATGGGGTATGTATACTGTTCAATTGTGTGTTTTAATATGCCTCTATATGGACAATACTGCATACACGATGCCATGCTTTCTACTCTTAAAACATGACTACCTTCCTGCACTGGAACCGATAATTCAGGCTGTACTTGTCATCAGGACTCTTTTAACAGTTAATTGGGTAATTACCAAGTCCCGGATTCTGATGACCTAAAATTGTTTGAAAAATGGCCTATGAAATGATCCTAAATTTTAAAGAAAATGACTTAATAATTATAAAAAATGACCTAAAAACTGATATTTTATTTATAAAAAATTATTGTACACATAAAGTTATAGACTAGTTTGTACATAATTGTAAAAACTGTAAATAACTGTAATGTTCATAATATATTACATGGGATTTTTTACAGTGAAGCGGTACTATAAATAATGTAGTATATGGTCGGTTGTTTAAACTCAAACTTCACTTAAACTTACTTGTTTCGGACACAAGCTGAGGATGATCAGGAGGCTGATTGAAATCATGATTCTTGAAAAGAAACAAGTAAGTGAATAATTAACACTATTAATGCGGCAATCACAGTGAAGTAATCAAATATTACAAAAAAGATTGCTATGGAGCACTCAACTTCACTAATTTACATGTACTTACACATGATGTGGACCTCATTTGAGGATACAAGCAAGATGCTTGTGAAACAACCGACCATATACTACATATTTAACTTTAATGTTGTGAATGCTCTTTTCTCATGGAAATTTATACTGGCACTGAGGCACTGGTGAGTCAAAATTCGGCACATCCTGCTGGATTATATTGTTGTTTATTGAGGGTAAACAGTAGTTTGCACTCTCAAATCCAAGCAGGTGGCAGACTCTGGTGCCAAGTCAGTCTAATAACAATAGTAATATAATATAAAATTTTGGGTTTCTTTGATTCTCACTTCCGACTGAGACATGTCAACACTTTAACGCCAAATTTTTCCTTCTTGCAAGAAAGAGCACTTCAAAGACAGCACCGCTAGCGACGAAAAAAAAGTTAATACACTCAATGTAAATACATGAAAATGACAAAATAATGACCTAAAATTGAAATAAATGCCCTAAAAATATAAAATTGCATAAAATGACAAAAAATGACCTAATAAAAATGCATTTCTATAATCTAGAGGCCATGATTAGGATTTATCCACAAGTTGGCAATGTCTATGCAGCATCAATAAAAAAATGACATGTCATTAGAATCCGGGCCCTGGTAATTACAGATATCTGGATTAATGATTAAAATGAAGTCATTATCCAGTAACTGATGAAATGTTATCCTGTTATTTGGGTGAAAGATGATGTTATTTGGGCGGTTATTCACTCAGTTAACAAATTAATTTTTATCTATACAAGTAAGAATCAGCTTGAAAAATTTTATGTCATAACCGGGATTTGAACACGGATCTTCAGCTTAACGCGCTGATGCTCTACCATTGAGCTACCATGACAACAAGCCAGTATGACATCAAATTCCTCAACTGATTCAGAAGACAAGGCAGACCACAGGAGGTTTCTCCGTTGAGAACACACATTCTTACTTGTATTAATATCCCAGACATGGATTTAATGTCTATTTCCTTTCCCTCCACTTAATTAATAGTATATAAAAATAATAACTTGGCTTCAAAGTACCTACAAATGTAGGACGCCATTTGGATGTGTGTTCTCAATGGAGAAACCTCCTGTGGTCTGCCTTGTCTTCTGAATCAGTTGAGGAATTTGATGTCATACTGGCTTGTTGTCATGGTAGCTCAATGGTAGAGCATCAGCGCGTTAAGCTGAAGATCCGTGTTCAAATCCCGGTTATGACATAAAATTTTTCAAGCTGATTCTTACTTGTATTAATATCCCAGACATGGATTTAATGTCTATTTCCTTTCCCTCCACTTAATTTTTATCTGTTCAATCCCAGCTTTAGTCCAAGGATATTTGTCTTTGTGAACCAGTGCTGGTTGACTGTGAACTTATTTTGAAAATACAGCCTGATGAATCTAATGCACCTTTTCTCATGGTAATGTCCATTCAAAACAGAATACGGTAAAAAACATAAAACATTCATTTTCCTTCCTGACCAATTAGATCTTTCCATCTGTCCATTTGACTTCCTAGCTTTCCTACTGGGCCGCCTCCATCCAGCCTTCTTCATAACACCTGGGAGGCCTCAAGACACTGATGACTGTTGTTGTGATGACCAGGTTACGTTCCTTGAGGAAGACAAGGTTGTGGAGTTGCCTACAGGTGGCAGCAGCGGGAGACAGTTGGTGCCTGGTTTACTGCTCATGGCAGGCAACAACGCAGAGAGCTATGGACACACTCCAAACAAGAACTCTGGTGAGAAATTCCCACTTCACAGAGGGGGCGGGGGAGAGCCATAAACAGGAAAATGTGCTGCTAAAAAATTACAATAAAAAAAATTCTAAGGTGTTATGTAGATATTTTAGAAGTCCCAAGAAAGCATCTAAATGACTCACATTTACCTAAAACAACACACAATAGCAGAAACAAAAGTTAAGACAGAGTACTGAATTTACTCAAATCTAATGCTCCATTGAATGTAATGTGCCATAGGATCTAATGCGCATTACAATTCTGAAACTTCAAATCATAAAAACAAGTATGGTGAATGTAACGCACTTCAGTTGTAGGATATTTTATTTGGAGTATAGTATCTTAGTATTGTATTGGCCCGAATATAAGATGACCTCACATATAAGACAACTATGAAGTTTTGAAGGATAGTTATGAAGAAATAAATAAAGTAGCTTATTAGTCCATTTTTCTTCACATAAAACGGAATTTTGAAGTTTATGTCGAAACTTTTATCTCTCGCCTTTATTTACACATTGAGACAATGAACGTGCTTTCTTTTCCACATGGTCCACCATGACTGGTGGTCAAACAAAGCTCTACATGTAGAGAATAGAGAAGTAATGATGCATTACAAGCAGAAGCACAAATTCGGGAAAAATAAAATTCGGTAAACTTTGGTGAATTTCCGTGCGACTTTGACCTTGGTCATTACATGGGGATTCCCACTGCACAGCTGCATTCATGAATGGAGAATTGTTGATGTGTTAGGCTGCACTGCAAGACGAGTATACTTTTTATAAACACATTTTGAGGGGGAAAAAAACATAGTTTTAAATTCGGGCTAATACGGTAATTTATTTTAAACAACAAAGCCTATGACAAATGGTTGGTATAACAGTTTAAAGCAGGCATTTCCTACTGAGGTGCTGTCAAGGTCCAGGTCTGCCCTGGCAACAGCACCAGTGCTGAACTGTAGCACTTGCTTGAGGTGGGGGAAGGTAAGAAGTGGCAGAAGCAGCTCCACAGGTCTAGTCAGCACTCAGCTTACGAAAACAATTATTAACAACAATTTTGTGAACACATTAACACACCATTTATTCTGTACATAAGTTGTGTACATGAAGAATTGCCATTTACATTGTGTCTTTGTGTACACAAAGGGTACAATCAATTTGCAGTGGAAATTCTAACTACAGCCTCTAAGGCAGCATCAAGTCCTGGTTTTAGTTTTATTTAAATCCATAATTGAAAATATCTGTTTGCATGCATAAGTTGTACTGAACATTGTCATAAAATTTAAGGCAAGTGCATGAAGTTTGGGAAATTCCTGGGGAATGGTGGAATGGTGCTAAATGAACCTTTGTAAAATGAAAGTAAACCAAATTGAATTGCATTTTCCAGTCTACACATACTGAAACCACAAAGATAATAAGACACAGTTATTGATTTTGGCTTCATAAATACATATGTATTTACATCATATATAAATAAAGAAAAATTCAAACAATGACTTTAACTTCTGCTGTTAAGTTCTTTAAGAATATGCTTCAAACTGCTCAAACACAAGACTCGTGTTCAGAAGAAGAAAGTATATTTTCTTCAATTCCATGCAGAAATGCCAGAAAATTTGTGACTTGAGGCTTTTTTGGATAGAACATGCATTTTGACTTACAAATTATCCTGCTCGGTCAGTTTTGTCCTTAACTGTAGAATGGCTTTGTAACTGGTTGAATGAAGCCAGTTATATTATAAAATAGGTTGTTGATGAACTATTATCTTTGGTGTAAATTGTTTATTTCTTTGAATTTGTGTATAGATATTTGGCAACATTGTTTGCATCATCTAGGCAAGGCGGGTATTATTCCCGCGCTTAATAGTCAGTTGCGGTTCGGCGCTCATGCTGGTCAGACACAATTAGTTGTGTACCAGAGAATTCAAGTTAGTAATATGGATTATATTACAAATAAGGTGTCAAGGTGATGCAAGCCATGTGTGTCAGATCATTGTGTTCATATAATATAATATAAGTGTCTTCAGCAGAATTGCAATTAAAATAAATTATAATAAACATTTTCCATTGATTTCAATGGTGGTCCTCCTCTCAGAGTGTGTAAAAGTAGTCCACGAATTATGGATACAGTTCAGTTGTTTTAGTGGATTACTACCAGAGTTCAAGAAAAATAAATACTTGAATCCTTGAAGCGGACTTTAAGGAATACATCCACATAGGTGAAAGAGCATTTGTTGGAATAGTTCACAGAAAGAGATAATTACATTGAACTGACTGTGTTGCAGGTGTGAATCTCCAGACTACGGCTGCGATTGCTAAGGAATTACTCAAGGGGGGGAACTCCCCAACAGCTGAGGCTCTGGTGAAGGGTACTCACAAGACATCCACAGCTGGCAAGGTTTCTCAGACACAGAGTAGCCAAGCGGTGCGACCCAAAGATCAACTGCTCTACCTGGCTCAGCTGCTTGGCTTCCAAGTGCAGTTCTCAGACTTCCCGAAGGTGATATAACAATCTTTCTATTCTTCAACAAGAATGGCAACTTAAAAGAAAAATCTCAAATTCAGTTAAAAACATATTTACCTTTTAAATGATCTTTGCTCCTTTGTTACACTTCACAAACAGCTTTTTCTTTCTTCACTTGATCCACAATCTCTATATAAGAGGCTTTGTCCTGACTGACTGACTGACTGACTGACAGGAATCAACGTAGAGCCTAAACTATAATAGTTAGAGACTTGGAATTTTGACAGTACCTTCGTTTCATAATGTAGGTGTTCACTAAGAAAGGATTTTGAAAAATTTTGACTTGAAATGCCAAAAATCAAATGTTTTTGAGTATACTTAATCCCTTTTTACACAGAATTATCCAATCCAAATCACAATCCAATATCCACGAAAATAATGCAGTCACATAACTTTCTTCACCCTGGACATAGGAAAAACAATACGAGGTATAGTAATATATATATATATTATTGTATCGCAGGTTTTTGGAGAGAGAAGTATGAAAGGGATATTACATTTCTGTTTAATTTCATCCCCAAAACGGTTTTATGGTAACATGAGAACGAGAAATAAATATTCCACAAAGACAATACAATTTTATGTTACCGGAATTTGTGTTTCTTCTTATTTGAACCCTTACCCGGCTTGCTGTGTACAAGCGATGGGATACAAAATTCGGTATAGGATAATTTCCACGCTTGAGAAAATTTATTGTGATCACAGGTATCGATATAATTCATTAAAATACGTTATGTTCAGGTACTGTGGGCCATGCGATATCATTGTTGCATGTTATACACAGCGTAGCGTGAAATAAATATCCTATTCGGAATGTAAACTCAAAGGATTCCATTTTATTTATTGATTTGTTGCGTTACACAAAACAATTATGGAACAGAAAAGAGCTGCAGAGGATTGGCCGTCTCCAGATTCAAGATTATGTGAGGTTAAAAAGCGACGTGCGAGGTATAGTAGTGCAATATGCAAACAGCAATTAAAATCGGCTAAGAAAACATTTTTGGGAAAAAATCTCAATGCGCATCAGATTGCTAATACTAATTATCAGAAAAAATTATGCAATTCCTACAATTTATGTAAAAACGATGTCAATGTTAATAAATATGTTTTAATTATTTTTCTGTTAAATAAATTATTTAAACAAAACATCCTGCAGTTGAGTAAATAATCGCGGGCAAAGCCGCGGACACCTGCTAGTGTCATTTATATTACCTCAGAATTAACCTTCAGCATCATTCTATACAATTTAATAATTTCCAGCTCATCACTGCTGTTAAAACATTTACCATGAACATGAATTGTTGGCCATACTTGTGTTGGAGCAAGCGGAGTCTGGAAAATAATAAACAGTACCGCAAAATTCAATTTTTCTTACTGTTTAGAAGAGGTTATTATCTTCTTGTTAACTGTCTATGACTTTCTTAAATACTAATTTTGTACAGATGTCTTGTTCTTTCCAAACACCTGTATTGTTGAGATAAATGGCCGAATACAACCTCACAGTTATACTGCCATGAGCGTACTGAACCAAGCTACACAACGGAACACATTTCGCGATGCTAGCACCACTCATTCGCGTATCGTGAGGGACTGGAACTTACTTTACGAACCGCCCTCGTTCTTTACCTATTTGTTATAATTATGGTAATTTTATAAATTACACATTCTGTTGTAAGATCTCCTTTGGCCTGTGTAGTCAAATTTTTCACACACACACACACACACGCACACACACACACACACACACACACACACACACACACACAAAAACAAACACATTGTTTACAATTATTTAAAATAATAATAAAAAAATAAAAATACTATACTGTGGATCGAACCCAAGACCTCTTGCACTGCAGTTTAGCTTCCTGCACTGAGCTACTGAGGAAAATGACTCTTTTTCCGTGAATGATGCATATATAAGAAATAGTTCCTTTGTATTAATTTCATCAACAATTTACTGGAATTAGAACATGGCCTATTTGCTGAAACGCTTGATAAAGCATGACGAAAGGGGATTTTGACCGTTATGCATTACCAATTTGATAAAAATCGATAGTTGTACAATACATTTAACGAAAAATTTGACCATGGGCAACAGGCATAATGTATCTTAATAATCAGGAAGTTTACACAGTGAAGTATTTATTAATTTTAAGGCATAATGTATTTAGAATTAAAAGCTTGAAGGATGAATAATGCATGTCATAAATTTACTGTTAGATTTGGCACCTTCCAGATGTGGACAGATTGTTATGTCTCTTTGATAAATTTAAATGAGAGGTTTCACTGTATTGTGGGATGAAATTTGTGTTGCAGGGGAATCACAGTGAATTCCTGAGCTTAGTGTCACTGTCCACAGACCCACCACAAGTGTGCCACGGAGCTGGACAGACTACTGATGCTTCTCATGATCAGGTGAGTGTAGAGAACTGTCAGAGTTTATTTTTAGGAAAAATTCATTTTAACATTTCAGCATTGTTAATGTAGTGGAATAGTTTTTTTTTTTTTTTTTTTTTTTTTTTTTTTTTAAGTTTTACAATATAACATTGTTTTTGTGTCTAATGTTACTTTGCAGGCTACCTTAGTGCCTTAATACGTTAACATTTTATAAGAACAAACTGTAGGGTCTAAGCAAGTTAGTAATGAAATAAATGAAAATTTAGTCATCCTTGTCACTGTCATTTGCACTCTCCTGATGAACACCACCCTCCTGAAATTGATTTTGATTAATTGCCAGTTGTAGGTGAGACTGCAGATTTTCTTCTGTCAGACATGAGAGTTTAGAGTTCAAAATCCAATTGAGAGTAGAAAAGCTTCTCTCAACTGAAGCAGATGATGGAGGAACCATAATTGCCTTCATTGCCAGCTTACTTAGGATAGGCATCTTTTGGAATGTTTCTGCCAGAAGGATAAGGCAGAAGTTGAAGACAAATTTTGTCCATGTACCATTGCTGCATGTGTTGATATTTCTTCCACTGGAACATCAATGCCAGAGAAACGTTTCAGTTCACCCGAAGTAAAAATGGAAGAAATCTTCTCAGGAACAGCTATTGTTGGATCTAAATTCTGAACTTCCTTCCAGAAATTTAGAGCAGGATGACGCTTATTCATATATCCTGCCAAATTTTTGCAAGTTGCACCTGAACTTTGAACCATCTGAAGAATTGATGATAGAAGAAGCCAGACCTGTGTTGCATCTTGATTATCTGATTCCAGAACCTGTATTTGATTGCAGAGTCCATCAGAAAATTTAGCTATAGCTCTGAGTTGAAGCACTAGTTCTTTATTTTCAACCAGTCGCTTTAAGTTTGTTACTGCAGCACTGCCTTCACCATCTTCCAAGTCAATCCACTGTTTTACTGCATTCAAATTCATGCAATTATATTTTCCTGCCTTCAGCCATGTCTCCCAGCGCGTTATTACAGGAACTGGAGGTAAAGCAAATGTTCCTGCTTTTAGGCAGTCCAGCAATCTCTCCCTTCTGGCTGGAGTTTTTGCTAAAGCATTCTTAACAGCTGCAATTAATTCATCAGCAATTTTTAACGAAAACCTAATCTCTTCAGCACAAAGATGTAATATGTGAGCCCATTTGCGGTCTGTAGGATTATATTATTGTTTATTGAGGGCAGATATTCTAGTAGTTTGCACTTTCAAATCCAAGCAGATTGCAGACTCTGTTGCCAAATTAATCTAATAACAATAGTAATATAATACGAAATTTCAGCGTTTCTTTGCTCTCGTTTCTGACTGACATTTGGCAGCGTTTTGTAAATATACTTCAGCACGCGACTATTGATGAGTATGTCCTTCTTGCATTAAAGAAACAACATTTCAAAGTCCGCACCGGTGTGTTAGAGGACAGTGAGTGCCATTGTCTCCTGACTCGCCGCCTTATTTCGCCATGACGCATGGACATTCTGCCTTCATCCCCTGTACGGTGAAATTTAAACTGCTATTTTCTCCTTATCGTACACTTTTTTCACCGGTTTCATAAGCAACACTAAAAGAGTGCTCAGTCAGCTACCAGATGGGCTTGATAATTAAATTTCCGATTTTTCTAAACATTCCGCCTTCTTCCCCTGTACCCTTCGTATGCAAGTTTTATTATTAATCAATTATTATTATTATGAACTACTAAACTCACCAGCTTCTATTGTCACTGACAACTTAATACAAACTTTTTTCTGGTTATAAAATTATATGTGCTAGAATTTAGAAAACAGATATTTCTTAAAATTTTAATTCACTTTATATTTGTGAGCAAATTTGAGTCTTTAATGATTCACACAGACAACTATGTCAAAACCATCATCTCACAAGCATGCAGTACTAACAGCCTCACACACAGACTATTGAATATCTCCTTTAATGAAGTCAAAATACAGGCGCATAGTAAAATCTGCAAACAGAATAGTTTCAACAAGAACGTAGGGGAATGAAACAGAAGAAGAAAGGTGAAAGATTAATTTCATTACAAAATAGAGGAAAAACAAATTCCAAAAAAAAATCACTTAGCATAGATGGGCAAACATGAAACTTCAAAAGGTTTCATTGACACCATCAAACTGGCACCCCAAAATAAATTCAGTGTTAAAGGCTAATGGAAGCTAATCCTAAGGATTAAGACATAATGACATCTTGCCTCCTTACAATAAATTGGGAGTATACAGGCTAAGCTGCACAGACTCTGATAAATGGTAAGAAAGCTCATGGTCTGGGAGGAAATATTCACTTGTAAAAACAGCAAAAAGCTATTTAAACACTGTATAACTTTAATCAACAAGTTCATCCATCTGTTACCAGCTGGCCAGTTGGAATCAGCTGATGATGGAGGGCATACCCTTTGGAACATATTCTAAGGAAAATATACCTGGAATGTATATTGTTTCAACAGAAAATATAAACAAACAGATAGATAAATAAAAGACTCATTGACAAGGCTGTGGAGCAGACTGTATTGGAGTGTAAGAGCGGAGGTTTTCCTGGCGAAGAACCACACCAGGCTGACCACCCGAGAAACTTTCACTCTGTATTGGAGTGCTTATGCATGGTGTTAGTTACATCAAAGATTAATCTAAAGTTTCTTGGTTTGGTTTTCTTAATAAGGTGTTCATTTTGGAGCAAAAATTAATTGTTCTGCATCACCTTGGAGAAATATTCTTCTCTGACATCATAGTAGGTGTATTCATTTGCTGTCAAAATCATAACAAAACGGTGGAAATTATGAAAAACATTTAAAAATGGATTCCTGTTAACATTTTTTGTTTAAATTCATCTAAAAACTGGGATTATGTTTATTTTTCAATCTGTTGTATGAATTTGCATTATTTCGTGATTGAAAATATATGTTTTTGGGGTTATAGGAGCTGTAAAAAGAAACCCCTGCAAATATTTGTCGAAATGAGAACAATTTGCATTATCACATATCATGAATTAGTCAGATTAAGCTGATGATAATGTTCTCTACAAGATGTTCTAAGGCAAAATATGTACAGTATATACCTGAATACTACCTGTCTGCACCAAATATTTTTAAAGGAAATTTTGAAAAAAAAAAAAAAATCTATTGGCCCATATGTAAAATTATTTTGCTAGTTTTATTCTTAATTTAACAGTTACAATTAACATTGATGATGATGATGATGATGATGATGATGATGATGATGATGAGTGTTCTGCCCGAAGGCAGGTCTAGACCCGGGACGAAGCCATGGGGTGATGATCACGACTCGTCCGAGATGATTCAGGCAAGGATTATACCGCGGAGATTTGCTATTGCCTCTCGCGGAATTAACATTACATATCATAAAAGAATTAAATATGATAGGCTGCATTGTAATTATAAAAGTAATGTACATGGTAACAGCCAGCCGAAATCTCACCGTCTTACACGTGCAGCCTTATGCTCAACAACACATTCCATTCATGAATCCAGCTGTGCAGTAGGAATCTACACACGATGATGTGTGTCCGACCCAAGGTCAAAGTCTTGAGAAAATTTGCTGAACTTTACTGAACTGTTCCCGGATTCTGCTTGTACTGATCTCTTACTTGCTTGGTTCTCTACGTGTGGATAAGAAAGCATCTTCTGTATTTCATTTTCCTTTCATCACAGCTTCGCTATTGTTATACTATACTGTGATGCTCAGTGAAGGAAGTGAGAAAAATCCAGAGGCAGTATGCTATCCCAAAATTTTTCCCTAACATACCTCAATTTATAAAAGCACATTCCGTCCTTTACAAAATAATAATTATGTGATATGCAGGGTATAAGATATCCACTTAGAGGTGTTTTTAATTAACTTCCTTTATGAGTAACGAACCCTGCTTTATATATTATTGCCAAGTAGGAGCACAACACAAGACTAGAACATCATATACTGTCGATTGACAGTACATTTATTTATTTCACATCATGGAAACAATCAATAACAGTAGTGGGTGTCAGCATGCTGACCACATGCCCCCAATCCTGCCATGTATGGTGGATGAGCAGCGGTCGGGTGGTAGGCCAGGGATGTAGAGCCATTGCGTTTAGTTTATTTACTTCAATAAAAAAACTTTAAAAGAATTAAGACCTATTTAAACAATATAAAAATCATAACATTTTGTGTTACCGAGAAATATTTTTAAAACATAGAATCTAGTGGTGTAGTCATTAAGATGCAACGAAGACCATCACAAGTTATAGTGACAGTGGCTACCGATGAAAGCGTATGAGTTGGTGATTAATCATGAAAAGTAGCCTAATTATTATATTACGACTCAAAGGAAGATTAACAATTTGTATTAGCCACTGATTTTCAGTGATACAGTGACGGTATTCTATTCCACCATTGAAACCAGTGCCGGTATGCCATTTGAGCCACCTCCCGGGGATTATGACTTACCCATTGAAATTATTAACATTAACTGTTCTTAAAAGGATACTGTAGCTGGCTTTACCATCAGCTCTAGACGGCCTGAAGAATACAGCAGTCACAGGCCTACCGAAGACAAGAAGACTGGCTGCGAAGTTCTCTTCTTCCTTCACAAGCAGCCAGTAGGAAGCAAACTGAAGCATCCTCCCAAAGGGTACTTAAAACTAACGTGCCCACCTCAAAGGATTAACCAGGAACAGCCCGTGGGAGGTTACCCAATTAGAACATGCATTTCCATCTAGGATGAAATTGCATGGATAAAAAAAAAATATTTACAAAGTAAAGAGTGGAAGAAACTGAAAGAATATTTATTTAAATATTATTGTGAAGCAAAACAAATAAAATCTCTAGTTAATTAACACATAATAATCTACTTATTAAAATATATATATACCCAAAGCCTACCACAAATTAAATTCACCCTAAATAAATACACACCCTTTTTAAATATTTGTAACTAAATAAAATTCATAACACTCAAACAAGAAGCCCCCCAAAATAAAATACATTTATTTTACATTAAAACGAATACCCTACGGATGGCCTATAAATTTTGTTTAATTTCATCAAAAGACGCCTTTCAATTCCCATCCATTGAAAAGGGGGAACCTGGCATATTTCCCGCCATGACGGACACGCTATGTCTGAAGCCAAAAAAACAGCTATCTGAAATACAGGTAACGAAAGAAGAAAGAAACTGTAAAATAACTTAAGAAGTGAAAAGAACAAAAGGGGAAGTTAATTTTACATTCAAAAGGGCTGAGGCAGCTACATTATAACTCAAGACTGATGGCGTCCCCACACCAGAAGAAGCTACATTTAGAAATAAGAAGAATTATGAAAATAACGAAGGGAAAATCAAGATTTATTATTTAACTCATACTGAGAAAGAAAATCAAACGCTTACCTGTGTTTCAGATGCAAAAAAACAAGGATTTACCCATTTTACAAGATTTCGAAGCTGAGCTTCAGAATAGTGGTTCGTCCCCCATGGCTGCCAGTAGAAGAGACCGCGTCCTGACGCCAACTTGCCTAGTCGACTTTTCAAGACGTCATGTGACCTAACCTCATCCAATACCAACACTTGACACAGGTGCATAGCAACGGCCTAAAAGTCACTTCCAATGGATCACAGTCTATTATACGAACCAATCCGATAGTTTATAACAAACCGGGCGACCAATGAGAGATAGATTAACACTGTTCTTAAGGACCCTTGTTTAGTTTGTTGTCATGAACGGCCATACATATTGTCTGCAACACAACACTTCCGAGTACCGCCGAGATGAACCGAAGTATAGACACGCGAAACTGGCGACCATCTGCACTCTGTGGGCCAAGTCCAGAAGTTCACAGTTCTAGCATGCACTCGAAAGAAGGCGTGCATGATCACTGCCGCGATATATAACTGTCTGTTTAGCGATAGTTCCCGGATTCAGAGAGTTCATAAGAGATTTTGCGAAAATACACTGTCACTGTTTATATTATTTCGGGAGAACAATGTTTATTCCAGAACAGAGTTTCCATACTGAAACTGGCAAGGAGAAACTCGGTTCACACTCCCACACCCGGAATTGAAATATGGTTCTTGAGCCTTATTTCAATAGTTCAGAATAATTTTAGACTTGACCAAGTATATATATGAAGTTCATGTGGAAACGGGAGCACAGCACAGAATTTACTAAATTGAACCAAGTTCTTGGCTATGTAGTTCACTGTTGTGTAATAGAATAGATGTTTAGAAAAGGTGTTGTCCAAAATATGCTTAATAAACAACACCATACACAGTAGTACCAGCTGAGATGGGTAGACATCATAGGAAGATCGAAGATAACCAGGTAGACAGCCATCAAGCATAGGAAGTGGCCAGGTTCCAAGAAGATGGACACAAATCTCCAGACATCAGCTGAGATGAAGGTCATTGGCTGGCATCAGCTGATCAGCACCAGAATACATCAGCAGAACAGGAATAGGCAGGCATCAGCTGATCAAGGTACCACTCGGCTCCAACTACAGCTCACAACCAGGATTCAGCAGGTCAGCTGCTACTCAGGAATCGGTTGAGCAAGATACTGCTTGGCAGTAGAGCATAGGCAGCTTGGCAGACATCAGCTGTGCAAGGTACTGCTTGGTTCCAAAGTAATGGCAGCATGTCAGGCATCAGCTGTGCAAGTTCAAGTCCCGTCCACAGGTCAGAGGTCATCTTAACAGCTCAAAACATCTCTGAAACATGAGTTACAGCGGCAGAAATATTTTTCTCTTTATACAGTGTCTCTCACGATCCTCTTCTTTTATGCAGTGTGATAGGAAGCACGGCGAGTGTCAAGTGAATTTTACAAAATTTTGATCATTCCTCATACGCATACTACATTGTACAATATTTTGATTTCACTCTTGCTCCATACTTAAATTCATATTTCACCTTACCATTCTTAACAAATTTTAAATCATTTTCACACATACTACATTAAATTTCACATTCCATATCCTAGTAGTCTCAACAGTTTATATTTATTCATAAGTCATTCTGACATCAATTTCAAACACATTATTAAACTTTCACAATAAACTATATACATATTTCTAACAACTAATTATTATTACACATCTTAGTATTAATTCATATAGTAATTAAAATCTTGTCTAATTAAAATTCTCTTTATGCTATTCTCACTCAGTATATGTCCTTTCTGTTACTTTGACTAGATTTATTCGGTCAATAGTATGTCTTCTCTGTTATACTGCCTATCTTTACTTGTCCTATCGAATCCATATTTTCCTTTACATTAGTCACATTATTAGTTTAAGGAGAGTATTTAATTATTTATAACATCCTACCATTCCTGACATTCCCTCAGCCCGGAGAGATAACTAGGGAATCCTGCGTCCTAGCAACTGTCGGGGCCTTCACTTATGACTTGGACGTTCCAAGTGTGTAAAATGGGAGAAAGAGGAGGAAAAATATAAAACTCTAACATCTTCGCTTCATGAAAATACTACCTATTACTATAAGGTTGACTCAACACTAGGAATTCTGTACGTTAGGACTTTTTTACATTGGACACATATGCCTTAACGGTCTTATTTGTTCCAATTTCTCTTGCTTGTATGGTAACTGGTGTTAGAAACTTCTCGAGGAGATACGGGCCTAATATCTCATTAAACGAGCGTTCTCTTTTAACTTATGAGTGTGTTGTCTTGCAAACACAAGCTCTAATATGCATCACAAGAAACCAATTTCACCGCTGCTCCCATACGCAGCAGGACTGATAATGTGAGTTGCATTCAACCAGTATAATCAACAAGATCAGAGTCGCTTACTTCCTTATCAGACTTTGTGACAAAATGCTTTGCTTTACTCCTACGTCTCAAATATTACCTAACCTGTCATTACATCACTTAACCTGACCTAAGCCTAGCTTTTTTTTTTACATAACCTCTCATAAGCTAACATAACCTCAACTTTTCATTGCCTAACCTTTCATTTGGTAAACTCCAGGAACATATTAAAAAAATTCTATGCACAAGATGATAAAATGCCTGTCAGCAACGATGGTACTCGACAGTCCGCTAGTCCCTCCGGCTGAAAAGAAAGACAACTTCCCTCTGACTACCCTAACCGAGAGTACATCCAATCTGGATGCACCAACCAAGGCCATGCTAAGCCAGATCCTTACTGAGGTCGACCACAGCACCCTTAGCCGCTCGCCTCCATCATTCCCCTGGCTTACAGGAGCTACACCTCGCCAAAGAAAAGAAATCACCAACCAAACAGCCAGAACAACAGCACAATACAAGCAACTACATCTTACACTGACACCAAATAACTACTATCGGAACTATGTACATATAACTTTACTTGTTTGCAGTATCTACCTACAGGAGCTAGTCGTGATATGCAGTCGTGCCTCCGGAATAGTCCATTAACAAAAACCTGGTGGGAAATGTCTTGTCTGGCTTTACTCTATAGTCTATGCGCCCAGTCTACTACATAAAACTGTCGGGATCCTACGACCAGCGTGATCACCCAAGTCAAAAGTCCGTTACGTTAGTCCACCCCACCAAACTTGTAAGACATGGTCAACTCCCTTGGCACTACTACACACACGAACAGCACCACCCTGACGTCTAAGATGGGCTACTCCTAAATCAGCAGCACGATACTGCCCACTACCTCTTAAGAAGCTGCGTGGCTAGAACCACGAACACCACCTCGAGTCCTACCATGCCCACGAGTTAGCCTAAAACAATCCCTCTTAATATGACCTGTTCTACCACATACAAAACATTTCCTAAGCTCTACCGACTTCACAACCTCACTGGAGTTACCATAACCTCTATTACTTTCTACTAACCTCTTAAAATCATTTGTTTGAGTTACTCTTCCGTTATTCTTATTAGGTACTATCTGAGTGAAGCGCTCTTCTTTGTTGGGTTCACTGACCGTGACTGTCTCCAACAAAGAAGTTGCCAACTCCACTGCTTGATCATCAATCGCATGGTCTACCATGGGCGACACACGTCTGGTGCTCGGTTCTCCCATACCATGCTTATTTGAGATCTCCAACTTGATCTCATTCACTTTCACACCCAAATGCCTAAAGCTTTCCTGTAATTTGTGCCATTTAGTTAGTAAAGGGGAATCAATAGCAAAAGCTTTCAAATCAGAAAGCCTATCTGCAACATGCAGTAAGCGATTCTTAGTTCGCTCTACTTGACACGCTGATAAGCTAGAGGAATCTAAAATGGTGCCCAAACTTTCCACCTTTTCCTCAGCTTCAAGCAATAGATCAGATGGAATTAACTCACCAATAATCTCCGTTTTTACCGGTTCATCCTGGTTTTCCTTTAGACTTGCCCTGAGACGCGCGACTGAATCCTTTTGGTTAATCACAATTCCTCTAACTTGTATTTCATAAAGGACATCATCCTTGAGGAGGAATTCCGCACTCACATTATGTCGCTCCATATTATCGTGTTTACATGTAACATACAGAAACAGAGATTTTAACCAGAGAACAGCATAAGAGACCTAACACACATATAAATACACTTATACCCCAACTTACTTTCCTAAAATCATTTGTTATTACAACTGGTACAAATTCATTATTAAGTGTCAAGAATAAAATCATTAGTTTTCTTTAAAATTTCATTTATATGTTTTATCATTTACTTCCACTCTGAAAATTACTTGGAATTCATCTTACAGGTGAAAACAGATGAGAGTTCAGACAGTTCTCACAACATCTGTCACCAAATAAATAAGTTTACACAATAAATTTACAAGATAAAACAAAGCATTAATTTGATTTCCTTTCACATCTACGTGGGTCTAGAAGAGAACAACCACGCTGTCTGATACCATTAATTCTGGTAGCAACAAGAGAACGTGTTTCTAGAAGAGAACCATGCTCTGCTACCATCAATTGAGCCACCTCCCGGGGATTATGACTTACCCATTGAAATTATTAACATTAGCTGTTCTTAAAAGGATACTGTAGCTGGCTTTACCATCAGCTCTAGACGGCCTGAAGAATACAGCAGTCACAGGCCTACCGAAGACAAGAAGACTGGCTGCGAAGTTCTCTTCTTCCTTCACAAGCAGCCAGTAGGAAGCAAACTGAAGCACCCTCCCAAAGGGTACTTAAAACTAACGTGCCCACCTCAAAGGATTAACCAGGAACAGCCCGTGGGAGGTTACCCAATTAGAACATGCATTTCCATCTAGGATGAAATTGCATGGATAAAAAAAAATATTTACAAAGTAAAGAGTGGAAGAAACTGAAAGAATATTTATTTAAATATTATTGTGAAGCAAAACAAATAAAATCTCTAGTTAATTAACACATAATAATCTACTTATTAAAATATATATATACCCAAAGCCTACCACAAATTAAATTCACCCTAAATAAATACACACCCTTTTTAAATATTTGTAACTAAATAAAATTCATAACACTCAAACAAGAAGCCCCCCAAAATAAAATACATTTATTTTACATTAAAACGAATACCCTACGGATGGCCTATAAATTTTGTTTAATTTCATCAAAAGACGCCTTTCAATTCCCATCCATTGAAAAGGGGGAACCTGGCATATTTCCCGCCATGACGGACACGCTATGTCTGAAGCCAAAAAAACAGCTATCTGAAATACAGGTAACGAAAGAAGAAAGAAACTGTAAAATAACTTAAGAAGTGAAAAGAACAAAAGGGGAAGTTAATTTTACATTCAAGGCTACGTAAAGTCATTTATAAATTCGTTATTCTCCGTTCATGTTTACCAGCTCATGTTTTACGTACGATTTATTTAGCCCTAATTCATTCTATTATTCAATATGGCATAATTGGGTGGGGAGGAGTTGCAAAAACGATCCTCAGCCCTTTGCTTTGTCTTCAAAAACGCATAATAAAGATTTGTTTATTTAAGCCTCCTGACTATTCTTCCAAATTATTATTTTCTGAATTTAACGTTTTCACCATAGACCAAATTTACAAGTACGTCATACTGGATTATTTTCATAAACATCGTGACAATTACAAGTCAGAATCTCACGTATATAACACGCGAAGGAATCAATTTAATTTATTACTTGAACCAAAAAATGTTACAACTGCTGGAGCTAAGCATTGTTCAAGTTTTGGCCCAAGACTATTCAATTCATTTATTACCAACCATCCTGATCTAAATAGCTTAAACAACAAACAATTTAGGTCTAAAATTAGAAAATTTATATAATTATTACTTCTGTTATCGACTATTACTGTTATAACATTTTTCATATTAAACTTTAAAATTTGGATAGAACTTAATTTCTTTGTTTTTACTAAAATTTGAACAAATAAATTGTTATGTATTATTGTTGTATTGCTTCGTACCTTTGTATTGTAAATAGAACATGTTCTAACCTTTCATACATAACATTTTGTCATACTTCTCCAAATTATGCATTTTTTAAAAGTAATTGTTTAGTATAAGTATTTCTAATATATAACTGAACCACCCCCGAACACAAGCTCTGCTTCTTCGGGGGGCGTATCAACTTTTGTATATATTTTTCGTGTACTTTGGAGTAATAAATTGTAATTGTAAATAATTGTAAAAGGGCTGAGGCAGCTACATTATAACTCAAGACTGATGGCGTCCCCACACCAGAAGAAGCTACATTTAGAAATAAGAAGAATTATGAAAATAACGAAGGGAAAATCAAGATTTATTATTTAACTCATACTGAGAAAGAAAATCAAACGCTTACCTGTGTTTCAGATGCAAAAAAACAAGGATTTACCCATTTTACAAGATTTCGAAGCTGAGCTTCAGAATAGTGGTTCGTCCCCCATGGCTGCCAGTAGAAGAGACCGCGTCCTGACGCCAACTTGCCTAGTCGACTTTTCAAGACGTCATGTGACCTAACCTCATCCAATACCAACACTTGACACAGGTGCATAGCAACGGCCTAAAAGTCACTTCCAATGGATCACAGTCTATTATACGAACCAATCCGATAGTTTATAACGAACCGGGTGACCAATGAGAGATAGATTAACACTGTTCTTAAGGACCCTTGTTTAGTTTGTTGTCATGAAAGGCCATACATATTGTCTGCAACACAACACTTCCGAGTACCGCCGAGATGAACCGAAGTATAGACACGCGAAACTGGCGACCACCTGCACTCTGTGGGCCAAGTCCAGAAGTTCACAGTTCTAGCGTGCACTCGAAAGAGGGCGTGCTTGCATCACTGCCGTGGTATATAACTGTCTGTTTAGCGATAGTTCCCGGATTCAGAGAGTTCATAAGAGATTTTGCGAAAATACACTGTCACTGTTTATATTATTTCGGGAGAACAATGTTTATTCCAGAACAGAGTTTCCATACTGAAACTGAAAATTAAAAGGATACTGGAAGAAGTTGGAAGGGGGGATATTTGGCAAAGAGGAGAAGGTAATAAGATAGGATTTTGGAGGGAAGTAAGAAAAAGAGTAGAGGACATGGAAAGGCAAGAGATCTGGGCAAGCTTTGTAAACAAAAGTTCTTTAAGATTATACAGAGTAATTAAAACAGAGTGGGGAAGGGAGAAATATGTCGATTGTTGTGATAAGCAAGGAAGAGAGGGATATGCATGGATGAGAACAGGGGTGATATATCTGAAAGGGTTAAGGAAGGACAGAGAGGAAGGTTGTGTACTATATAATAAAGAGGAAGGAATATCACACTACTTAACGGAATGTGAAGGGGTAACACGGTGGAGGGAGGAAATCTGGGAGACAAAGTGGGATAAATTTCATAAGGAGATAATAACCATCAAGATGTTGAAATTCAGAGGTGAAGAAAATACTAAGAAAATTGGGGAATATTTAGGAAAAATGAGAGAGAAGTGGATGAGAAAAATTAGGAAATAGATCAAGAGAAAATAATCAAGAAAGGTGTGGTAAGTTAACCAGAATCCACATTCATACACTAAACCCAGGGGTTATAGTATGAAGGGATTCTTAGTGGATAGCGCTAGACTTATAGATAAGAGATGTTTAAAGTGGATGTAGATAACTATGTATGTAAAAGCATGTGTTAATAAAATTCTATTCTATTCTACTGAAACTGGCAAGGAGAAACTCTGTTCACATTGGACCTTTAAAACCAGAGACGGTATTCCATACCGGCGCATACCGCCTCACTTCCCTCACTGGTGATGCTACTACAAAGCATCGTGTTATATTGAGCCGATATGGTACAAAATGTCGAAATTCAGCTTAGAGGAGTCCAGTATTCAAATAATATCAGCATCCCAGTTTTTCGTTTATGATTTAAAAAGAAAAAAAAAAGTGCGGGTAGTATTCGAATATATATGGTTTGCATTGCTGTTTTCAAGTCGTCGCCAGCTATTTCTTCATGAGGAATTAGAAGCTGAGGAGTGACCACATCCTTATGTAGACCAGGCACAGGGCAGAATTCACTTCATTACCTTTCTTTTCTTTTACCCATGATGAAATGTTTGCATCTGGTTGTTGCAGGCAGCGTTAACAGCTCTACGTGCCTTGTCGGAGATGGGTTTAGACTCAGTGTCTCCTTCAGGAAGTGGCATGAAGAAAGAGTCAGGGCAGCAAGGAGCCCAGGGAGATGGGTGAGTCAGAATTTTCTTATTTTGAGTGAAACTTCAGTTTTACATTTTGTCATCCTGATTTAATACTATAATGGATACCAGAGTTAGAAAAGTACCCACAACTTAACTAATAATAGGAAAGGGGTCTTAATAATATGTTTCATAGAACTTTTACGCTACTGCTATTCCCAAAAACATAATACAGTAGAACCCCGATAATACGAGCTAATTGGGGCTGAGGCTACCTCGAATTACAAAAAACTCAGATTATACGGAAATATCACTAAATCAATGGGTAAATCGCAAATAAATGTTTAATGAGCACAATAATGGTTTAAATAATAAATAAATAAACAATATAGCAGGCCCACATACCTGTGTTACACCTTTATGTATATATTGTCAAACATTTCCAATTTGCTACATCGGCATCCTTTAAGGATTAAGTCATTGTCTGACCCTTAATGGAGTGGAACGGGAAAGCGGCGCTACTAGGAAAACACTTTTAATTACCATTGTCGCTGAGTAGGGATTACTATAACAATACAGTATTCTTTTCTGAAAGAATGGTATGCACTGTACAATTGATTGACACGAGGTCCCGACAAAGAAAGATCGAGTTTCTGTCAATCTGTAATAGAAATGCATTAGCAGTCTGAAGGTTATTTCTGTGTATTATGAACAAAAACCCTAAGTGGGACGACAGTTTTACCTGCATTTTTGTACATGGAAAAATTGAGAGAAAGCTCAAAATGTAATACATTCGGAAGTGCGTGAAACTTACATGCGGACATCGTATAAAAACGGGATTTTACTCTAGTTTTATGGAAAATATTAATTTTCTTATGACCAGCTCAAATTACACGGAACCTCGAAATACCGGGGCTCGAATTACCGAGGCTCTACTGTATTAATTAATATTAGTTTCATAAGTTTATGTTATTAGTCTACTATTTCATACAAATATTAGGTTATGTTATTAGTGATGAGCTCACGACCATAAATTATTAATAAACATTATTAGTGAACAGTCTCATAGACTGGGTTAGTAAATAAGGATTAAAGATTCATGTCTATTACTATTCATAAAACACCCTCTCATCTCACTTCATCGAGATAACAGGTGTCCCAGGTGAAGAAATATGCTACACTTCCATCAAGCCAGGGAATACTATAAACCCTTAAGTCGGGTCCCCGCTACTTAACATTTAGCACCAACATGTTGCAGTTAACATAATATGTTAAATGTTTATCATTAACTTGTTGACGTATACAAGTCAAGTGGTTTGCCAATTAACAACTGTCTCCACTACAGTGTTATAGGTTAACATGGGTTGGCACAGTTACAGACAGTAATTAATGAATAATAACTAACATTAAAAAAGAAAACGCTTCTGAAGAGTGCAGCCAACATTACAAAATGACAGTAATTTTATATACTCGTTATTATCTTCTTGTTAACGGTCTATGACTTTCTTAAATACTAATTTATACGATCTTTTCAAAATAACTAGCACATTTTTCAACAATGGAGTATGCCATAGAAAATAATTTTAAAAGTAGATGCAATACTATTGAGAACACTGATACACCAAATACATAATACAAAATGGATGCCGGCAATATTGAGGAAGCTGTCAACTGCTTTTTGCTTAGATGGAAATTCCCGAACCAAAGCCGATTAAGCTGCCGATCGCTTTTTGTTTGCCGGAAATTCCCGAAACAAAGCCGATATCGACAAACTAGTCAATTGACTTGATATGTTGTACATTTTCTCCGGAAAACAAATTAACATCTGAAAATGTTAAGTGCAACACGCTGGGTTTGCATGTCAAGTCAATTGGAATGCGAAATTGCAATATACATGTCAATATCAGCTTGTTAGTATTGACATGTTGGTGTTAAATATTTATCAATGGAGACACAGCTTTAGAGAGTTATCCAGGTACTGTAAGGATTTGGAGTAACTGGTGTAGTGAAATATTCATGCCTTATTTTATTATTTTCAGCCTTCATCTAGCACAGACTACAGTTCAGAAAGCTGGAGGCATCTCCCTTGGTAAGTAAAACATGCGGCCATATTGTCTATCAGGCGAGAATTTTGATACAAAATTCCTTCTTCCCAAATGATACCAGCGATAATCATATTTTTGGGACTCCCATTGTCTTAGCTTGGAAGTATAATAGCTTTTAGTACGATCTTGTTGTGAACAAAATCTTAGCTGCATTAAAGCTTGAGTATTGTGTGAAACCCTCCTAAACAATGGGAATATTTGAAGGAATTTAGTATCACTTTCAACTGTAAAAAAAATAATAAAATAAAGAAATAAAAATTAAAAAAAAAAATTGGAGAGTGAAATTTTCTCCTCTTGTTGTTGAGACACAAGGGGAGAAGAATTTGAATTGTTTACAGCCGGAATTAAAACCACATACCAGTATGTGGCAGTTGTTACCATCACACTGAGTACACAATTGAACCACATACTGGTACTTGGACAATTGTTAAAATTGTAGTTATCACCATATCAACTTCAGGTGGTTAACAATTGATCAATTTAAAGAAGGGTTGATTCCTGGCTGTATTTGTTGGTATCAAAGCTGATGATATTGTCGATTGATTTCATTGTATAATCTATGGGGCGTCTTATTATGAAAACATCTTATGACTTAGTATAAATAATAATATGATTGCATTATTTGAAATGAGAATTTTTCCCAGAATGATAAGTGTATCCATGAAGATGACTCAGTGGTGAATCATGTCACCGTAAGTGTCTGTATGTTAATGCTTATGTTAGTGTTATATAAGTAATATTCAGTATTAAAACTAGTAGTGTTAGTAGGTGTATGTTGTAGTCGTGGGTGTGATGTGTCTAACGTCAATATCGCTTCAACAACCAGAAACATTTACCCTTGCGTTTGGTTGTCATCAATATTGAACGATCATTGATGTTACATAGATGAAATCATAGCTAATACTTTAGAAGGATGGAAGGAACTGCAGCGTCAGTATATAGGCAAAACAAGTTCTGAATTCCAAGCATAAAGTTAGGGGGGAAAACTGTACTTGTCAATTCATATTATACCCATAACTCACATCATTGTTATAGGAGGATTCTGGGAAATATTTTCCACAGTTTTGAAGAATTACAGGACTTGACAACAACAACAAAAAAAATGAAATGTTTGCCAAATCCTGTAAAATTATAGAAATGATGCCCTGATTCAGAAATCTCGAGTGTTGAATTTAGTCAACCCTTAATGTTGTACACATTTTTTTAAACTCTTTGGCGGTGTTACTGTTTTGTAACGTACATGAATCAGCGCATCATCTAGGTAAAGCATACACCATGTATTCTGCTTAGCTTTTTCGTGTACAGATGATTGACAAGAAGAAAGTGAAATAAAAAAAAAAGCTAATTGGAATTAAAATGATTTACAGAAACATGAGTTTCTCTGTGTCTATTAATATTTGAGCTTCTTAACAATAGTGTTTTAGGTCAGACATCACACTTTGACATGACTTCTGCCCTGGACATCAGTTTGATAATGATACATTCAGAAATTGATCTAATACATAAAGGATTCCCTTCACTGATATTTATCAAATATTGTAGACCAACCCTTCAGAACCAGGACAGAAATGTAGGCTGCATGGAAATTTGGAAGACCACCCTCTCTACACATTTTCATTCTCATACAATAAACACATTAACTTTTGGTCCTGAGATACGATCAATGAAGGGATGCGGTAAATAGAGAGGTGCATTGAACTCTGCAATGCTAGTGTATAAGTGTGATGTGACTGAGAATATTTTTCATTTTGCAGTTCCAGTGCACAGTCAGTTGTCTTCCATTTGTTCCACTGCCTGCTGTACTATGAAGGCATAATGAAAAGTATTCTTATAAATTCCAGTAAGCAACTCCTTTCTTATATAATATGGTTGTCATTGTCACTGTTCTAATAACTGGAAAGATTTTTTTTAATCATTGATTTATTAATGTAGATATTTTGTTAAGTAGCCCCAATGTTTGTAAGGTATCAGGTTAATGACTAGAGTAACCAGAAGGAAAAGCGAGGTACTGGGTTTATTTTAAGTTAATTTCTTAAGAAAATCCTTTAATTGATGCCCATTTCTAGCCTTGAGTAATAGTTTCATTCCCTTAGCGCAGGGGTGCTGAACTGAGATTCTCAGGAGAGAGAGCTGCATTCAAAAACCAGAGTCAATTTGTGTAAGAGAAGAGCAACAAGTGCTTCATTCAAAATTATAAATTATTGTTGTCAGATTTGTTTGCATCTTGCAGATGGAGAAACAAATTGCTTGGTTAGAAACTCCTCAATGCTTCTTAGGAATTGATAAACGTTTGCATTTATGGTCAGTTTATTCCGCCTCAGCTGCTGGGAGTTCTCGTTTGGCACCCCTTGGCGTATTGATATGTATCGGTATCCAAAACATGTATACATATAGTACTTTGATTCTTAGTCACAGCAAAATGTCATGTTATTTGTATCGGTGTGCATATGCTAACATTATTAATATTAATGGAATATGTTCTAAAGAGCTCTTACTATCATTACCTTGAATAGGAGCTGTTTTGGGAACAGAATGCACAGTTGCCATGTTTACTCCAATATTGTAGTTTAAAAGCCTCACTAGATACTGAAATCAATAAACATACCTTGCAAATTACACTCTCTACTTTGTTCATGCCTGTTTTATTCTTCTTATTGTTAGAGATCCATGAAGTCTGTGACTAAACATTCCTTACCCCTTAACCCCTCAGTTCCATCCTCTATATCATACATGGGCATTTACTGGTTCGCGAACCACTTGTGGTTCTTGACCTTCCCGCATAACACACAAGATGGCATTGCGGACATTCGGTGTACGTGGTAGATTATTCCCATGCATGAGTCATACTCTCTTTGCAAGCAATGACGGGTCGCGACACAGTTCCGATTGGAAAGGCGTTATGACACATTCTAAGCCTTTGTATAATGAAATAATTGCACACGTAAAAGAATAATTAAAAATACAAGATTGTTTGTATGGAACTTTTTAAATATAGCCCGAAAAGTCTTAAAAACAGACTTCTAAATTTTCTCAATATCTGCTGGAAATATGGTTATATACCAGAAACTCGGCATGAAGCAGTAGTTATCCCGATTTATAAAAAAGGAGACAGAAGACATTGCACGAACTACAGAGGAATAAGTCTATTAAATACAGGCTACAAAATATACTAAAAAATAATAACAAATAGATTAAGCAAAATAACAGAACACATGCTCCTAGAGGAACAGAGTGGCTTTCGGAAAAATAGATCGTGTATAGATTGTGTATTTCCCTTATGTCAACTTATCAAAAAGAATAGGGAATATAATATTCCAACTTATATAGGCTTCTTGGATTATGAAAAGGCGTTTGATAGAGTTAATCGAGCAAAATTGTGGAAAATATTGATACAAAGAGGGATTCCTCAACATTTGGTTCGAGTGATACAGAGCTTCTATATAAATACAAAAATCAGGGTGAGAGCGAACAATGTTACAAGTGTAACTGATAGAGAGATATCTACAGGTTTAAGACAAGGGTGCTCTCTATCACCCGTATTATTTAACATATATATCGACGAAGTTACCAGAAAATGGCAACAGAATTTAAAAACTAATTTTATTATAAACAATAGATATCTCAATACATTACTGTTTGCCGATGATCAAGTGATTTTAGCCGATACAGAAGATAATTTACAACGTGCTCTATTCAGTTTAAATATAACTGCTGCAGATTTTAATCTCACAATATCCACGACAAAAACAAAGGTGATGGGGTTAGAAGGAAATATACCACTAAGAGCAAAATTAATAATAAATAATAAAATAATAGAACAGGTCAATCATTTCAAATATTTAGGATGTACTATTTCAGCCAGACATACCGTATTTATCTGAATATAAGCCGCACTTTTTTTCCTAGAATAAGCCCAACAAAATATGCCTGCGGCTTAAAATCGCGTACGAGTGTTTTTAGGCAATAATGGTAAAAATGCGCACAATATAGCCGGTTGATCCATCGTGGCTGGTTTCCCACCTCCAAGCACCGCCACCTATCGATTATCTCGAATTTCAGGACTATCGATATGTTAATCGATTTAACATCGAAAATATATCGATTTAATCAAAGCATCGTAAAAGATGCGTAAGCAAGTGATGTTTCGCGTATTTTTGTCATCTTTATAGCGGTATTACAGAATATGTATTATAAACTGCTCAGAAGTAAAAGACATGCCGTAACATATGGGAATGAAATTATTATATTATATATTTAATTATATTAAATATTATTTAATTATATTAAATATTATTTAATTATATTAAATAATTATTATATTTTATTTAATTATATTAAATTATATTAATAATTATATATTATAATATCATAACTTAAGTCAGCTGATACTTTCTTTTTCTTTTTTCAGGCCTATTTTGGCTAAGAAATGTGTTACTTTAATATTATGAAAATGAGGCAATTTAATTTTTCACTTTGGGGTTAATTTAATTATTTTCCCTTTACTTTACTGCTAAAAAGGCAGGTGCGGCTTAAATTCAGGGGCGGCTTATATTCGGATAAATACGGTATAAGTGATATGGAAGTAAAGTTACCAGCATTTCAACAATTAATTGGAACAATAAAAAGAACTCTTTGCAAAAAAGTAAGAACAGCTACAATACTAAAGTTCTATAGGGTAATGGCCCTACCAATATTGTTATACGGATCCGAAACATGGACTCTGACCAAAAAACAGAAAAATAGAATAGAAGCAGCTGAGATGAAACTTTTAAGACCTATTGCAGGATACAGCTTGCTAGATCATGAACGGAACGTAAATATAAGAGAAAAGTTAAAAGTACCTTGTATTTTAGAAACAATAGAAAAATATATACAAAGTTGGTATGAACATGTTCTTAGAATGGAGACAACTCGGATACCACAGTTACTCTATAACAATAAACCACAAGGAAGACGAAGTGCTTGGTCGACCAAGAGGACGTTGGAGTGATCAATTTAATTGATAATATGTGGAGACGGAACAGGCCACAATGGCCTAAACCGTAGTGTTATTGATGATGAAGATTGTTTGTATTATTTGTTTCTTGTAGTGTACATTTTAAAGTGAAATTAGTGTTTCCCTAAGAATGAGCAACCGCCACTGCACTTATTGTCTGCTTGTGTCTCCATCTATCCATTCTTTTCGAACTATGTGTAAGTTGACAAAAGTTTGCAGGTTGCGTGTCAATGGATAGGGGTTTGCCCATGTCTGCTCTATATGCTGTGAAGATTCTAGTTTCTTCACCTGCGGGCAGTCTCCTTACGTCATGTATGTCATACAGTTCTAAATGTAATTTTTTCTCATGAGTACTGTAGATCATACATGGGCATTTACTGGTTCGCGAACCACTTGTGGTTCTTGAACTTCCCACATAACACACGAGATGGCATTGCGGACATTCGGTGTATGTGGTAGATTATTCCCATGCATGAGTCATATTATCTTTGCAAGCAGTGACGGGTCTTGACACAGTTCCGATTGGAAAGGCGTTATGACACATTCTAAGCCTTTGTATAATGAAATAATTGCACACGTAAAATAATGATTAAAAATACAAGATTGTTTGTATTATTTGTTTCTTGTAGTGTACATTTTAAAGTGAAATTAGTGTTTCCCTAAGAATGAGCAACCGCCACTGCACTTATTGTCTGCTTGTGTCTCCATCTATCCGTTCTTTTCGAACTATGTGTAAATTGACAAAAGTTTGCGGGTTGCGTGTCAATGGATAGGGGTTTGCCCATGTCTGCTGTAGATGAAGTTTCTTTCAAAATACAGTATGTATTTGTAGATGCATGTAATGTACAGTGAGTCCCACACAAGAGTTGGCCAAATGACGTGGCTTTCTGCATTGTGGCAGGCACAGCTCCAACTCCCGAGTGATCGGGTGAAATATCTACGCAAATAAAGCCGCGAACGGTGTAATGGTT
The DNA here is from genome assembly GCA_964059195.1 of Ectobius pallidus. Lineage (NCBI taxonomy): Eukaryota > Metazoa > Arthropoda > Insecta > Blattodea > Ectobiidae > Ectobius > Ectobius pallidus. The sequence continues at coordinate 170,472,621 of CAXKWD010000004.1, read as the reverse complement.
CAGTTGGAATTACAATGAAAATAACGACGTACCTCATCACAAGAGATGTTGGAAATGTTCTCCTCTTGCATCCACACAATACTGGCACCTTTTTAGGAAATTTTCTTTCATGCACATAAGTTCAGCTTCTGAGATAGAGTTAATTTAATTTGTCTTGTGATATTGTCTTTAAGTTCTCCTAATGTATGGGAAATTGACCTATACACTTTATTTTTTCAGGTTTCCCCATAAATAATATTCACATACTGTTAGAAGAACTTAAAGACAATATCACATAGGCCTATCACAAGAGAAATTAACTCTGTCTTGGAAGCTGAACTTATGCGCATGAAAGAAAATTTCCAAAAAAAAGGTGCCAGTATTGTGTAGGTGCAAGAAGAGAACATTTCGAACATATCTTGTGATGAGGTACGTGGTTATTTCATTGTAATTTTAACTGTTAATGTGAGAACCTGAATCATTACACCAATCGCGGCTTTATTTGCGTAGATATTTCACCCGATCGCTCGGGAGTTGGAGCTGTGTTTGCCGCGACGTAGAAACCCGCGTCATTGGCCAACTCTTGCAGTGGGACTCACTGTACATAAGGAAACCTAAGGAAACATGCAATTTAATAAGCTAATCTAACCCAACCCAACTGCCAACTGACCTAACCCAACTGCCACTGGTCATTACAGAGGTGGATATAATGCAAGAGATGCTTGCAAGAAATGATGCACTCACAAGTAGCCTCTCCCCTATTTTATTGGTTTGAGTATACACAGTGCAGCAGCTGATCAAGTCCTACGCAAGGTGCAACATCGAGGTCTCCAGGCAAATCAATCTACCATAAAGGATCTATCTAGTGGTTAAAATTAATTTGAGGTCTTTAAACTGAGAAATCTACATATGCCTGCTTACCACATCTAGGATTATGCCAAAGGAACTATGTTGAGATAGTTTGCCAGTCGTGGCAGTCTTCACTTTACTTCTGGGGAAACACTGAAGCAGGCGTGTAGTAATAGTATTGTTTTGTATCAGAGTGTGAAATTTTTGGTTGCCAGATCACCACTGATTACCAAGTCTCTGTGGTGGATAACAGAGAGTCCATTTTGAAAAACTGCTATTATATTTACCTTTATGATTTTAGTTCCTCCATCAAAGGTCAAATTTATTAGAAAAAGTTATCACAGCTGTGAACAGAACAGCCCAGTATTCCTATTTGCTTGTAAGCCTTCTAAAAAACCCAGAAATTATTGATATAATTTGTATTTCCTACATGACTGGGATTGGTTTCTTGTGCTAGTGTCTCTAGGAGCAAACAGCTGAATAGCTCTTGTTTGTTACAGGCATTGTAGGATCAGGGGGCGTATTAAGTTTGATAGCGGACTGTAAAAGTCCCTAAAACCTACACGAGATTGTAAATTTAATTGTGATTAACACTTTCCGTGCCAACCACAATTAACAAGATCTCTGGCGGAGGACCACCTCCATAATGGAGGAAATGAAATACATCACTCAATGAAATCTTGAACATAAGACATAACATTTAATTAAGCTAAGCACACGAAAAAATACACTTTCACTTGGTTGACAAATTTGAGAACGAAGATAGAAGGTCTTCAGCTAACAGTCTTCTTGATGCAGCATTTATATATCCATACAATGTTTGACAATCTTCAGTTATGTAGAGTTTATGTTTGATGTAATATGTGAGTAATCTTAACGCATGAGCTTGAATGAAAATTTGTAAATAATAGAGTTGAAGAATCAGTCTTGAAATCACATAAAATCACATTTGTGAATAAAAATATATATGTGTCAATGAAGTGTGACACTTGTAGAAGTAAATTTCAAGATGAGAGACTGAATATTGAGTCTGATGAATAAGCTATTTAACGATAGCTAAACTCTCAACAATAAGCTCGATGTTTAAATGCGTAGACGAATGAAGAATTGAAGCCACTTCTAGTAATACTATTGATAACTTACTTGAAGTGAAGTATGTCCTCGTATGAATTGAAATTAGCAGAATCTTTACCTGCTGTAAGAATGAGCATAAATGACGTGATGTCCCAGCTATTTAGCAATTATCAAAACACCACAAGAACGCCATTTTGCCAGTCATAAGTTGAATGAAAGATAAGCACATATCTTGATGCACTCGAAAGTAATTGCTCACTTGAAGCATATTACGAAGAAATGTAGAATCTGTAGGATATGTTATCCTTACAAATAGAATGAATGAAAGATGATGTACAAATTATATCTCAATAATTTGAAGCACCAAAGAAACACATGAATCTTTTCATGTATAAGTAAAATGGAATTGTTGAAGTGATGAAGAAGGAAGTCAAGTAAATTGAGGAATATGAAAAGCATATAAACTGCTCAAGACGTGTATCCTGAAGACTGGATACGAAAATAACAATAAAATATGAATAATAAAGACAATGAATAGGAATAATAGCTTACAAGCTAGAAAAATGAATGTTATTTAAATAGTAATATGAATCAAGTTGACTACAGAAACAGGAACTGACAAAAGAAAGATATCCAAAGCCAACATGAAAAGTTAAATCTAATGTAGACAGTGAATGAACATAGGATGTAATGCAATGACTTAAAATGTAAACTTGACAATAAAAACTAGAGAAAAAATAATAAATAGAATAAACTGCTGATAAGTTGGCAGCAAAAAATAATAATAAACTTGAACATAATTTAAATCTATGATTGAACATAAGTTGCCCGCAAAATTATTTTCTTGAAAATAATTTTAAAATATATTAGATTATGTGAAAAGAGTAGATTTAAACTTTGAATAAAAAGGAGGATTACTCATCTTCAATATTAGAAATGGGAAGAGGAGCAAGCTTAACAATTGGTCGCTTGTAGAAACCTGTAGAGGTTCTAACTGTGACTACTCTAACTAGTCCGTCAGATCCAGGATGAATAGAGTGTACAACACCCATAACCCAACGTAAAGGGGGAACGTTGTCGTCAAGTAAAAGAACAGGAGTTCCTATTTCCACATTAGGAAGAGTCTTTAGCCATTTAGAACGTTGTTGTAGAGAATGTAAATAGTCAGATGACCATTTCTTCCAAAAACCAAGAAGCAGTTGATTCATAGCATTCCATCTTGAACGCAAAGAAGTGCTACTAGAAAGGTTTGAGGTAGGTAATGAAATCAAAGGTCTTCCAATAAGGAAATGACCTGGAGAAAGATAATTCAAGTCTTCAACGTCTTCATGAAGAGTGACGAGAGGACGCGAATTCAGAATGGCTTCAATTTGAATTAAGAGAGTTGACATCTCTTCAAAGGTAAGTATCATAGAAGTCATTACTCTTTTCAAGTGATGCTTAACTGAGCGAACAGCTGCTTCATGCAAGCCAGCCATATGGGGACTGTGAGGAGGAACAAAATTCCACTTTATGTTAAGATGTGAAGTAGAATCTTGAACTTTCGATAGATGTTCATGAGAAGATAGAAAATCTGTAAGTTGTCTGATATCAGTTTGAGCACCAACAAAGTTCGTAGCATTATCCGATGTGACTGAAATCGGTATGCCTCTTCTACCAGTAAATCTGGAAAAAGCTGCTAAAAATGCATTGGAAGTAAGCGAGGTGACTAATTCAAGGTGAAGAGCCTTGGTCGACATGCAAACAAATACAGCTATATAAGCTTTAGTAGTAATCCTTGATCTAGGTCCACCATATTTAATAGAGTAAGGCCCAGCATAATCAATGCTGACGCTAGTAAATGGGGCAATAGGAGATACACGAGAAGATGGTAAATCAGCCATCTTTTGCTGAAAGGGTTGAGCTTGAAATCTGAAACAGACATTGCACTGTCTGATCACAGAGCGAATTGTTCTCCTAACAGAAGGTATCCAAAACCTTTCCCGTAAGTGAGCTATAATAAGCTGGGAACCAGCATGACATAGTTTGAAGTGTGTAAAACGAATGAGATGTTTAGTGAAAGGATGCTTAGCTGGAAGCAAAATCTGATGCTTCGCATCAAAGGGTAATTCTGAGTGCTTCAGTCTTCCACCAACACGAAGAATACCTTCACTATCCATGAATGGACAAAGTGAGTGTATTTTACTAGATGAAGAAACGACATCAGACGAAGTCAAAGCATTGATTTCATCATGATATTCGACTTGCTGAATTATTTTCACACAAGTGTAGAGTGAATTTGAAATTTCACTAGGTTCAAGAGGACCTGTGAGCTTAATTTTAGCAGGCCTACAATTATTTATGAATCGTAGAACATATGCTATCATACGCAAAGTCTTCAAATGTGAAAACTTAGTTACATAGGGTAGAAGTTCAGGAGGCTGACTTTGAAGAAAGGCAGAAATCCGCACTTCTGGAAGTGCTTGAATAGGTTTGATAGGTTCCCTATGAGACCAAGTGGAATCTTCTTTAGATAGCCAAGAGGGACCTGACCACCATAATGCATTATGAATTAACTCATTAGGAGTTGAACCTCTGCTTATTAAGTCAGCAGGATTATCTTTAGAGGAGATGTGAGACCATAAATAGTCAGCTGTTAACTCTTGTACATCAGCTACTCTATTAGCTACAAAAGTCTTTAACGTAGTGGGCGAATGATTGAGCCAACTCAAAACTATTTTAGAGTCAGTCCATAAGTATGTTTTAGCAATGTTTAACTGTAACGTAGGTACAACTTTATGAGTCAGATTAGCAAGCAAGTGAGCTGCTAATAACTCAAGTCTAGGTATGGTAACTAGTTTGATAGGTGCTACCTTAGACTTAGCACAAAGTAATACAGTAGTTACTTTATTATTACTGTCAATAGATCTCAGGTACAAGCATGCACCATAAGCATTTTGACTCGCGTCGCAAAAACCATGTACTTGAATTAACATAGCTTCTGAAGGGAGAGCTAATCTTGGAATAGCTATTTGTGAAATGTCAGGTAATTGTTGATGGATTGATAGCCATTGTTTAGCTACACAATCTGGAATGGGTTCATCCCATGTCTTAGTCATTTTCCATAACGATTGAAAGATCATTTTACAATGAGCTACAATAGGGCATATCAAACCTAAGGGGTCGAATATGGACGCTATACAAGAAAGTAGAGTTCTCTTGGTACAAGTTATAAATGGTTTGGAAGGATCTATTGAAGTTTGTATCTTTAACAGATCACTTGAAGGTTGCCATAAAAGACCTAATGCTCTTATTGCATTGTCATTAGATTCGTCGAATGAATGAATATCTTGTTTTTCATGCAATTCGACTGGAATATTATTCAGAAGACGTGGATCATTAGACGTCCATTTTCTAAGTTCGAAACCACCAAGAGGTAGCAATGTAAGAAGTTCTGATACCATCTTTTGTGCTTGATGGATATCAGCAGCACATGACACTACATCATCAACATAAGTTGAATTATTAATTATTTGAGAAGCTAAGGGAAACTTATCACCTTCGTCAATGGTGAGCTGCTTTAGAGATCTCGTTGCTAGAAATGAAGCAGGAGCGGTACCATAAGTAACCGTTTTCAAGTTGTAAACACTGATTGGTTCCGTGGGAGTACTTCTCCAGATAATTTGCTGAAGAGGTTGGTGTTCTGAATGAACTAATATTTGGCGGTACATCTTTGCGATATCCGCAGTAAATGCTATTGGATTAAGTCGAAACCTGAGCAAAATAGAGAACAGGTCAGGCTGCACAACAGGACCTATAGCTAGAATGTCATTCAAGGATTTTCCATTGGATGACTTAGCTGAAGCATCGAAGACTACTCTAACCTTTGTAGTAGTGCTACTAGGCTTAATTACTGGGTGATGAGGAATAATGTATTCACAAGGAGCATTAGTAATGTGGTCAGCTCGTTGCATATGACCTAAATCCTCATATTCTTGCATGAACTTGACATATTCAGTACGTAAGTATTCGTTGGATGACAGTCTTTTTTCTAAGAGCTGAAACCGTTTGTAAGCTTGTTGCTTTGTGCTACCTAATGTGTCAGGCGGAGCAGTAAAAGGAAGTTTAACTATATATCTTCCAGAGTCATCTCTGGTGGTAGTTTGAGAGAAATGTCTCTCACATTCCGATTCATCATGGAATGGAGCAGAATTATTGACAGCTTCTAATTCCCAGAACCTAGCTAATTGTTCATCCACAGCTGATTCTGAGTGCAAGAAAGCAGAGTAGTTTGAATCGATCGATGAGTCAGAACTAGGAAATAAGGGATTAGACTGAGCTTGCTTGACATGAGGCTTCTCACGCCTAATAGCTGCTTTAGCTTTGCTGTGAGAAGTCCTTTGCTTAGAAACACTCATATGTTTAGAAGCAGTACTTTGCATAGGAATACTATGCTGCGAAGAAGTAACAGGTTGAGGGACTTTACCCATAAAGTACCAACCAAATTCTGAATTATGTATGCCAGGCAGATTATCAGCCATGATTTTGCCTGATAACAATATTTGTGAAAAAAGCTCTGTACCAATGAGCAAATCTAGGTACTTAGGTTGGTTAAATTTAGCATCTGCTAAATTCAAGTTAGCTGGAATATTCCAATTGTCAGTATTTATGTAAGCACGAGGGAACTTACAAGTAGCTATGCATGGAATAACCAAAGCATTCGTTTGGCACGACCAATCAGAAACGTTAGATTTCAGTGACAAAGGTGCTACCTTGCAGAGAGTGCGCTTTTCAAACACTACTCCTTGCAAATATTCTCTACGAGGAGTTGGTTTAAGTTTGAGGCGTTGAAATAATCTATCTGTAATTAAATTACAAGTCGTAGCTGAATCAAGAATGGCTGTAGCCTCAATGTACTCGCCATTAGCATCTGCTATTAACACAGTTGCTGTAGGGTATAGAATCTTTGAAGTAGCTGGACCACTTCTTAACATGGCACATGGGTTTACTGGTATGGGAGCGTTTGAAGGATGAAGCAAAGTACTATGTTTACCTTGACACTTCATACAAGTATAAGAAGTGCAGGCTTGTGAATGACCACCTATTCTCAGGCAGACATTACATACATTGTTGCGTTTCACAAATTCAAATCTTTGGGGCAAAGCGAAAGCTCTGAATGCTTCACAGAGAAATAATTCATGATCACGAGGGCGATTACAACATATACAAATAGGTTGAGACCACGAAGGCTTTTTCTTAGCTTCAGTGGACTTACGATTGTTGTTAGAATTATTATTAGATTTCGCAGTCACATTTTTGACTGGAGATTGATTCGACTGGGACTTGATAGCTAAGTCAGTCATTTGAATGACTCGAACTTTGGCCTCAAGGAAACTGAATAAGTCCTTCAGTGATGGAAACTTATCAGCTTTAAGCAAAGATTCCCAATCTCTAATAATAGCTGGAGAAAGCTTATCCAGTATTATTTTTGAGATAATAAGATCAGTCAGCTCAATATCAATGTGCAGTGACTGAAGCGCGTGGACAGTACTTATGTAATGATCTAAGTATCTCTGGAGCGAATCAGCAGAGTTTCTATCAATAGAAGGGGGAGAAAATAAATTCTCTAAATGAGCATTAGCAATGAGTCTGTCATTGTCAAAACGTTCTAACAAAGTTTGCCAGGCAATGCTAAATGTGGCAGCACTGACAGGAATATTATGTATAATAGTCATAACCTCAGGGGTTAAGCATGACTTTAAATATTGAAACTTGTCCATCTCAGACACGTACTGATTCTGCAGTATTAATGATGTAAACGTGTCACGAAACTCTAGCCACATAGTGGGATCGCCTGAAAATGTCGGTAATTTTATTTCAGGTAACTTTGGAAGAGAAACGTGGTTTTGCTCAGTCAGTACTGGTTGCGGACTAGGCGCAGACATAGGATCTGGATCGTATATTTGCTTGTTTGCCTTTATGGAAGCTTCAAGTCTAGTAAGTGCTTTGTAATAGGCTTCTTCAAACTCATAGTGTTGAATTTGCCTGTCATTGAATGATTCAATGTCTTCAATTGAAGACTGTTCAGCTTGATAGTGCTGAAATGATTGTTCAAGTTCAGCGCATCTCTTAATACCTTCAAAGTAAGATGCCTGATCCTCGATCATAAACTCGTTTATAGCTTGAATATGGTTTAAGAGCTGTACTCTTAATTGTTTAAGCTTTGCGAGCTTAATTAAAGTCTCTGCCTTAGCGATAGTTTTGAAATATGCTGCTTCAACTTCTTCACGAGAGTTGGCCTCAGCATTCGTAGCATGGAGTTGTTCGAGCTGGGTTTGAACCAGTTCAAAACTCTCAAATACTTGTTTGAGTTTGTCTCTACGAGAGAACAAAGCATGTAACTCGATTTCACGAGTTGCAGTAAAATCTGATATTACTTGAACTTGAGTGAATAGTTGAGCTTTGATTTGCTGCAGCTCAAAAATCTTGTTTGAAATTACCTGCTGCGTTTCAGCAAGTTTAGAAAGAGTTTCTATCTTAGACAATGTTTCAAAGAAGTCTCTTTCAACTTCTTCATGGTAATTAATTTCAGCCTCTGTGGGCTGAAACTCTTCTAGTTGAATTTGAATAAGCTCGAACTTATTGAAAGTCTCTTTAAGTTTGTCTTTGCGAGTTAACAACAGTTGGTGATTGAGCTCACCTGACTCATTAAGATTAGTAATGTAATTACACTGACGTGTAAGTTGTGCCTTAAGAGGAGTGCGTTTTCTTTTGAGGTCTTCGACCTGTCTTAATGTTTGATCTTCCATGATTCAAAGATAGGTATATGAAGAATGAAAACAATGTAGGAATTTGCCCGCTTGCCGGGATACAAAGAAGCAATGCAAGTGAAATAGTATGCGAGAAGAACAGAACCGTTTGCCCGCCTATGAGATTCAACTTCTGGACAACTTATTGTCAAGAAGACGATGAAATATATGATAGAGGAGAATGATTGCAATTATTTGCAATAAGATGGGTATTGAATTGCGAAGAACGTTAAGAATCGTGTTCGTGTAAGAGAATTGTGTGTTAATGTACTGTTGACAGAGTGTGTTGTGTGTCTGTGACTTACAATGATGTCACAATGTTTACAATTGACATATATATATCATACAGTACACTTTGAAGTTTCAATGAGTGATGGCATATGGCTCAAATGCTTATGGCAGAGCACAAATCAATGTTAAGTCAATCTTTAATTGCTTAAGTATCAATATATATCTCTTGAGATAAAATAATAATGCATACATGAATGTGAGCAAAACAAGAAGGCTCTTGTATGCCACCCAAGTCTGTCTGTGACACAGAGGGTGAATGATGTAAGAGTATTATTGTATTATTACAATCTTAATAGTTTGATTATGGTCAGAAGGACCAGATGAAGGAATAACTTATTAGTACAGTCTTGCTGGTAATATCCTAGATGTAGGCTAGGCCTATTAATACAGTCTTACTAGTTCTATCCTAGATGTAGGCTAGGCCTATTAATACAATCTTACTAGTTCTATCCGGCCCGGAGGACCATATGTAGGATCAGGGGGCGTATTAAGTTTGATAGCGGACTGTAAAAGTCCCTAAAACCTACACGAGATTGTAAATTTAATTGTGATTAACACTTTCCGTGCCAACCACAATTAACAAGATCTCTGGCGGAGGACCACCTCCATAATGGAGGAAATGAAATACATCACTCAATGAAATCTTGAACATAAGACATAACATTTAATTAAGCTAAGCACACGAAAAAATACACTTTCACTTGGTTGACAAATTTGAGAACGAAGATAGAAGGTCTTCAGCTAACAGTCTTCTTGATGCAGCATTTATATATCCATACAATGTTTGACAATCTTCAGTTATGTAGAGTTTATGTTTGATGTAATATGTGAGTAATCTTAACGCATGAGCTTGAATGAAAATTTGTAAATAATAGAGTTGAAGAATCAGTCTTGAAATCACATAAAATCACATTTGTGAATAAAAATATATATGTGTCAATGAAGTGTGACACTTGTAGAAGTAAATTTCAAGATGAGAGACTGAATATTGAGTCTGATGAATAAGCTATTTAACGATAGCTAAACTCTCAACAATAAGCTCGATGTTTAAATGCGTAGACGAATGAAGAATTGAAGCCACTTCTAGTAATACTATTGATAACTTACTTGAAGTGAAGTATGTCCTCGTATGAATTGAAATTAGCAGAATCTTTACCTGCTGTAAGAATGAGCATAAATGACGTGATGTCCCAGCTATTTAGCAATTATCAAAACACCACAAGAACGCCATTTTGCCAGTCATAAGTTGAATGAAAGATAAGCACATATCTTGATGCACTCGAAAGTAATTGCTCACTTGAAGCATATTACGAAGAAATGTAGAATCTGTAGGATATGTTATCCTTACAAATAGAATGAATGAAAGATGATGTACAAATTATATCTCAATAATTTGAAGCACCAAAGAAACACATGAATCTTTTCATGTATAAGTAAAATGGAATTGTTGAAGTGATGAAGAAGGAAGTCAAGTAAATTGAGGAATATGAAAAGCATATAAACTGCTCAAGACGTGTATCCTGAAGACTGGATACGAAAATAACAATAAAATATGAATAATAAAGACAATGAATAGGAATAATAGCTTACAAGCTAGAAAAATGAATGTTATTTAAATAGTAATATGAATCAAGTTGACTACAGAAACAGGAACTGACAAAAGAAAGATATCCAAAGCCAACATGAAAAGTTAAATCTAATGTAGACAGTGAATGAACATAGGATGTAATGCAATGACTTAAAATGTAAACTTGACAATAAAAACTAGAGAAAAAATAATAAATAGAATAAACTGCTGATAAGTTGGCAGCAAAAAATAATAATAAACTTGAACATAATTTAAATCTATGATTGAACAGGCATTAAAACCTACAAATCAGTTGAAGTGCTTCAAAAATATTTAGTTTATTTTAATAATTTGCTACAACTTGGCTGATGTCATACAAAACGAAAGTAACATTCTTTTTAAGTAGAGATAATAGACCAGTTAGAGTATGTGATTTTTGAAGTATGGTATCCATAATGGATACAAATTATCACAAAATATGGGAAGGGATGGTTCTTCATAATTTAAAAAAAGGAGCAAACATGAAATTTACATTTTTGGTTTGATGCTGCCTTCAGACTTAAAATTTCTTAACTTGTTAATTACATGTCTTAACATTTATAATATTTCATTACCACATTTGTCAGAATATGGTAAATATTAGGAATTTAAAACTTCTTTGTAACAACTAGTCACATAATTTTTGTAAAGAGTTGTTTCATTAGGAATGTGCTGATTGGTGTACTTCTGGAGAAAATTGCTGAATTGCTGATTGAAATCTGACATTTTCCTTGTGGTGTACAAGGTTGACATTTTCTCAAACAGAAGATATTGATGGTTCTCTGATGTAATGTTTTGACTCAAACTGTTTTTGGGTTTTGCCATATTACAGTTTGTTGAACAAAATAATTATTTATATAACAAGTATAGAATGCGATACTTTTTACTTCCTCTGCCCGTACCATAGGTACTATAGGTAGAGGAAGTATTGTTTTCGACCCTAAAATTCGAAGTTGAGTTTTTAGCATATATACACGTTTCAAGGCCCCCTGAATCCAAAAATACTATTTTTGGGAACATGTCTGTGTGTCCGTGTGTGTGTCTGTCTGTCTGTCTGTCTGTGTGGAAGTTTGTGAACAGGCTAGCTCTGAAACAGAGAATCGTATGAAAACAAAATTTCGTATTTGGGTCAGGTACCTTCTGAAGATGCGATTCGAAGATTGGCGACAAATTTCCCTATTTTTAAGGGGACTTTACATGAAGAAATTTTCGTTTTTCGCGATTTTCTCGAAAACGGCTCTAACGATTTTCTTTAATTTTTGCACATGGATTGCTTGTACCAAGAGCTAAAACTTTTATTTGAAACATTTTTTCGAACAAATTCTCTGAAGGGTAGTTATAAGCAACCCACTGTGAAAACGTGCTTTTTGCAATACGGCTTGTTGTAAATCGTACGAAAACAAAATTTTGTATTTGGGTTAGGTACCTTCTGAGGCTGTGAAGATTGGCGACAACCTTTTCTTATATTTAAGGGGACCTTACATGAAGAATATTTTGTTTTTTGCTATTTTCTCATAAACGGGTCTAACAATTTCCTTTAAATTTTGTACATGGATTGCTTATACCATTTCAAAAACATTCTCTGAAGGGTGGTTGTAACCTACCAACTTGCCTGGTGAACAACTCAATACGTGGACATTTAAGGCATTTTATTCTATATAAGCACGTGAAGTGAGAGAAATGTACTGTTGGCCCTGCTTACAGTAAAGATATATCTGAGGGGAATATTTGATAAAATTCAGAAATAATTATTCTTAATGGCGGAAAGTTCAATAAACGTTTGCAGTCACTTGTTTTTTTTCCCCATAGCCTGCGTTTTTAGTCGCAACATTCAAAGAAGGGGCTATAAGATATTTATATCATAATTAGCATAAATGCTGCAAACTTTTATTTGGGCAGAGGAAGTTATGTGACTTTCACATAAGATTTTTTTAACATGCTGCTAGGTGAGTTCTGAAAACTTGCAAGTTCAAAGATGAAGCTTTCTATACAAGCTGCATAAATAATTTTTTCTGCTACCTACCTGAAATGCATGTCATTGTATCCATAGTATGCCGCTTTTGAGATGCAGTATGAATTAATGAATTAATGGTCTTGTGGTTAGCATCGCTGACTACAGATCCGTCAGCCTGGGTTCGATCCCCGGTACCTCCTCGGATTTTTCTGAGGTAGGGAGGTCTGGTAGCCTCATGATTCAAATTGAGGAGCTACTTGATAGAGAAGTAGCGGCTCCGGTCATGGAAACCACCATTAACAGCCATGGGTGTCGGCATGCTGACCACATGCCCCCCAATCCTGCCATCTGCCTATGGTAGATGACGCAGCGGTTGGGTGGTAGGCCTTGTTCCTTCAGGGATGTAGCACCATGGAGTTTAGTTTAGTTTAGTTCATGATAATTAGCAGTGTAGGATTTAGTGAAAACTGCATTGCTAGAGCCTGTTGCCATGGTAAATAAAGTTCTGTGTGGTCGTCATTTTACATTTACATCATCATCGTCTTCAAGGATTGGATCTAATGGCCCGTTCCGTCTCCCATTTGTTCACGCCATCTTTTTTTGTGGTCGGCCTATAATTCTTCTTCCTCTTGGTCAGTGCTTTAGTTGGAAAATATTTTATGGGGGTACGGTACTCACCTTACTTCAAAATTTTCCATATCGCCTCATACAAAAGAGTTTTAAAAAACCGAGCACCTTATCAGGATAGCCAACATGTAATCTAAAGCGAAAGTAATTATTGTAGAAATGCGCACGAAGGTGAAGATTAGAACGCATATCTATTGGGAATTTAATAGTTTGTCATTATTAACAAATACACTCTCTTATTGAATTGGACATTTAATAAGTATTTTAGGACAATATCGTTCCTGTACTGCCAGTACGACGTACCGGAGCACATCTTTTTCCCGGTATGGTAGAAGGAAAATAATTTTATACCGGTACGCAGTACCGGTGCGTACCGGCCCAACTAAAGCACTGCTCTTGGTGTATAATACAAAGCAGCTTTTACTATTCTGGTATTTGGCATTCGAAGGATGTATTCTCTCCAATTCATTCTGTATTTTTCTATTAATGTAATAACTGGTTCTATGTTCAATTCCTGTCTGATATCAATACTTCTTCTGTGATCCAATAAAGTATTTCCTACTATATAGCGAAGAAATCTCATTTCTGATGCTTCAATGCGTCTTATTTGTGTCAGTGTCCAACTTTCACATCCATATAATAAGAGTGGTAAGGTTATAACTTTATATAATTTTAATAATGTTTCTCTTCTTACATTGTGTTTTAGTGTTTGTTGTATAGTACCACAGAAGTGGTTTGTTTAATTTTATTTCAACATCTTGTGCTTTTCTATATCCTATCCTATATCCTTCTAAATATTTAAATTGACTTATTTGTTCTATAATTTTTCCATTTATAACAGTTTTAGCTCTAATTGGTTCTTGTCCTCGGAATGCCATCACTTTAGTTTTCTCTGTTGTTATTTTCATACCATACTGAATAGCAACCTGGCTTAATTTATGAACTGCTTCTTGTACTTAATTTTAGTTTTTCCCAAAATAATCTGATCATCTGCAAAGATTAAAGTAGTAAAATTTGTTTGGTTAATAATCATATGATTATTTAATTTCGTCAGCCAACTTCGGATGACCTCTTCAATATAAACATTAAAAAGTGTGGGTGAAAGTGGACACCCTTGTCATACTCCTTGATTTATTTCTGCAGAGAGTAACATACGAGTTTCTTAAATTAATTTAAATAAAATGAGCTCAGAAAATGACGAAAGTGTTATTCCACAGGACGTACAGGAATCAGCAAATATGTAGAAGATTAAGTTGAAGGAAACCTTTAGACTTTAATTTTTTAATTGCTAGTTCAACTTTATTTCTCTTTATTATAGACTAGCTTGAAAGGCCCGGTGTCGCCCGGGTTTTGTATTTTGTAATTCAAAATTAACTTATGAAGGACTTTAGATTTTAAAATACTAGGTCCTTATATAGGTATTTAAAATTTGAAATGAAGAAGAACGACTTACCACACTCAAACTATTCCCTCAGAAAACGCTTGATATAGCTTTTTCTTTATGGCTCATAAAGGATGTAGAATTTTGCATCCCATTGCTTCTATACACCAAGCCTGGTGGGTTCAAATAAGAAGAAACAGAAATTCCGGTAACATAAAATTGTATTGCCTGTGCAGAATATTTATTTCTCACTCTGTTACCATACAACCATTTTGGGGATGAAATTAAAAAGTAATTCAGTATCACTTTCATACTTCCCTCTCCAGGGGTAGAGGTTGAGGTGCTGCGCTACAAACCGGAAGGTCACAGGTTCAATCCCCAATGAGGTCGGGGTATTTCAATTGGCCTAATCCTTCTGGTGGCACTATGGCCCTGGGATCGACTCAGCCTCTAACAGAAATGAGTACCAGGAGCAATCCTGGGGGTAAAGGCGGCCGGTGCACAAGGCTGACACCTTCACGGGCTGAATGTCTAAAATCTGGGAGCCTCAACCTCCTGGAACCCTCTGTGCCTCCATAGCCTGTATAGGCCTGTATACTTTACTTCCCTCTCCAACAAACCTGCGATATAATAATATACATATTACCATACCTTGTATGGTTTTCTCCATCTAGGGTAGAGAAAGTTATGTGACTGAATCACATTGTGCATTAAATGAATTATATCAATAGCTTCTCTAATTTGTCTAAGTCCCGTATCATTTACAGCAGCGTTTCTCAACCTTTTTGAACCCGAGGACCACTAAAATGTCTAAAAATTTTACGGACCCCTAATTTTGGATCCCACTTTTAAAAGAAGGCCTATATTCTTAATATTTGGGGTATTAATTATAGGTCATTATAACGAAATATGTGAGAACGTTTTACTTCTTTACTTTCCACTTGCTTTATTATATTTTTTAATTATGTTTGCGGACCATCTGCACCATCTTCGTGGACCACCAGTGGTCCGCGGACCATAGGTTGAGAAACACTGATTTACAGTATTTCCAAACCTACCTGATACCACTGCCAACAATACACTGTTGTCATGTGAACTGTGATTTGGATTTGATAATTCTGTGTAAAAAGGGATTAAGTATTCTCAAAAACATTTGATTTTTGGCATTTAAAATAAAAAATTGTCAAAATCCTTTCTTAGTGAGCAATTATGAAACGAAGGTACTGTCAAAATGCCAAGTCTATACCTATTTAGGCTCTACATTAATTCTGTCTGTCTGGTCAAAGCCTTTTATATGTATAAAAGATTTATATTATTACATATTCATTATTATAGTTGAAAATCCGGGAGCTCTCCAGTAACATGCATTCACAGCACCATTGCCAACTTACATATATGTGATAGGTTGTGTTCTTGTTTCAACACCAGTAATTAATAATGTTTGTGACCTGAACGTTATGAATTAGTAAAGGTAAGTTTTCCTCCCCTTGGCATTATTTGTTATTTTATGCTCTGAGTTGACTTGGATTAAAATAGGAATGGTAATACTGACTGATGTCTTTTTTGAGCACTGTGAGTATAAGTCTAATCTGAGTTTTAGATTATGCAAAATAGGAAGAGAAAAAGTACTGGAGTCAGTTATCATGAATATCCAGTGGAACAAAACATTCATAAGAATTATATTTTTCTTACATTTTTGTTATATATATAACAAAAATTCTATTTGGGTTAGGTATCTTTTGAGGATGTGACATGAAGATTGTCAACGACTTTCTTTTATTTTGAATGTTACTTTAGGCTACCTGAAGAAAATTTAGTTTTTTGCAATTTTCTCAAAAACGGCTTGAATGATTTTGTTTAAATTTTGACATGACATGTTTATACTAAAAGCCATAATTTTTATTTTAAAAAAGTTTCACAAAAGATTTTTGTTGCTGAAGGCATGAATAGAAAATCGAACTGAATTGTAGACATTCAGTCTTGCCTGCTTTGCCTTCGGTTGAAACAACTGAGTAAGCACTGCTTGCAATACGGCCTCTTACTCTATAGGCCTATCAGAATGTGAAGTGAGAAAGGTGTATTGCCTATGCTTAGTGTAACAGTGGCGGCTATTCAGGGGAAGTAGGTGAAGTAGCACTTCACCAGTATTTTTCCTTTACAATGCGTATTTTTAAAGTTTATTTTCCATATCACGAACGTTGGTTTTTACTATAAATGTATCTGTATTTTTGAATTGCCCGCCACGCCACCACCTGGGCCCTATTTCATAAAACTCTACAGGTGTGACAAATACGACAATTATGTCAAGTCTGACAAATTTGTCAATATGTCACGACAATTGTATTTTTCATAAATATTACAACTTTTCCTTACATTACAGGCAAATTAATGTAAATTGTCAGACTAAAAGAACCCATTTCATAAACGCGACAATTTTATGTCAAACCTAAAGATTACTTTAGTAGGTCTACACTGTAGATTGGCTCTCACATACGTGTCTCAACTAGAGGTGTACAAATCTCGATTTTAGCTTGCCCATACCCGCTTGAACGCCAGGCAAGCAAGTTGCCAGCGTCACAGCTAGCAAGCAGGCAGGTTTCTTTAGGCTTGCATGGATCAGGTTAAACCCAACCTATGCAAGCCAGAATAAGCTTGCGACATTCCTATCAGCTAAACAACTGTAGTTGCTAAGTGTAGGTAATACTTTCTTGCTTTTCTACATGCTGGTAGAAGAAATTCATCATGCAGATAAATAAAAGGTGGATAAAGTATTAAAAATCGTTTTAGCGTCTTAACACATTTATTATTATTGATTTTATGATGTTTTCTCGAAAATGTTTGAAAATTTTTCCCATGCCGGACTTGTTCATTGACAATTCAAACTCTCCACATTTTAGTTTCTCCTCCGCTTCCTTCAGGGTATAATTATCCATTCTCCTTTTGATTGCACTCTAAACACATCTGAAGTTCCTCAACCACGTAACTGCACGACTTACCAGTGCACTGATATACCCAGTTTCATGTTCTTTCCGCCAGGCCTTGCAGTTTCTTTAGGCCTCGTGAAACCCACCAGGTTATGAAGAGCTTGTGACTCATAGCGACAGTATTTCATTTCATCGCTCCAACGAAGCTTGCTCTCGTCAAGCAAGTTAAAAGCTGTGGCTGGTTGCAGAATTTCAAAGGGGCAAGCAAGCTAAAATCAGAATATGTACACCTCTAGTCTCAACATCGAATATGATACCTAAGCAATCGAAAATAATTGAATTATATTTCTCTTTTAATACAAAGTCACTGAAATTGAAAGTAAGGTTAATCCATTGCCTAAAAACACTGGGTGGTTTCATGTCTATTTCTTCACCACTTTCACTACTACCAATATCACTACTACTAGTGTTCATTAATAACAAGACAATTTAGCAAGTTTATTAATGAAGTTTAAATCACAAGAAAGTTTGCCAAGTTATGCCACACATTTACATAACCTAATCTATTGGCCTACATATGAAAGATTGCCTGTCACTTCTGTAATGACAATTCTACATTTTTTGTAAATATGTCAGCAAAAATTTATGTTTCATAAAAGATAGGTATCCTAAGAATTGACATATTTGTCAGACTTTTACCTGTAAACTCAAAAGTTTTGAGAAACAACAATATGTAAAATTGTCATACAAATCTACAAAATTGTCATGACATTTATGTAAAGTTGTCAGCTTTTATGAAAAACACAATTGTCAAAATGTAAACCTGCAAGACAATATTATGTTACCTGTCACCTGTAAAATTGTAACTTCTATGAAATAGGGCCTTGGTGTCAAAGCTAGGAGACACTGAGATCCTGCAAGTGCTTCAAGTCGGCCGTGGTGAAACGGAACTGGTATACCATTCCCTCGGCTGCATGGGTAGTCTGATCCACTAAAATTGGCTAAGGATCCACTAAGGATGGCAAGCAGCAGTTTTCTCGCTTATCCCACGTCCCCAAACCGACGCGAACAGACTACCCACGAAGCCGTCCCTCTTGTTCAGTCATTTTCTTCGCCAGTACCTCACACTGTCAGCTCGGAGAAATAGGTGGGCACGTTTGCACTTGAATACAGGGTTCATAAATCACGTATATTATCCATCACAGCCTTGATGTTAATACGTTGAACACTACAAATATAATTACACTGTAATTGTTCTTCTAATCCCAATACATTTGCCAGTTTATACTCCGAAGAGAACGTGGATCAAGACGTTTCATTCCTACAATGCATATTTTTTCATAGGTAATCATACGACATGGAACATATTAATCACTGCATATTAATGCCTTAACGAGCTGAAGTTTATCAGGTAAAATTGCATCTTTCCGACCCTCGCAAGCATATTAACTTATAAGATAAACAACAGTCATTGGTCGATTGCTAAAGATTATTTGTCAATACCAAGTCCGCATCGCAAGAATGGAATATTCTGAATAATCTGATTAGGAGAATAATAATTACGATAAACATAGATAGATTCGCGGCGGAGAAGCAGGATCGAATTTATCTCACGAAACTCATAATCTCGAGTGGGATTTATTAAGAGTATTCCATGAATAAAATGTATCAGATTTTATAAATAATAACTACATTCTTACCCGCATTGTTTAAAATCAAATCATCATTGTGCCAGCTGTCAGATCACGACGTAGGCCTACTAAATGAAGAATAAAAAATGTTGCCAGATACTAACTAACCTGACAAGTAGCCTATCTTGTTTAGCGAATGTTTCAAATCAGAAAGAGCTTCTACTGCAGCTAGAAGAAAAGCAGCCATTCTATGATGATATCACCGACAAGTTTGCAGCCTTAAAGGGCTACCGAAGGATAGTTTTGGTTTACAAGACATAGGTGAATTCCGTTATTAACATAAGCATGAAGCATTTTTTTCTCTTCACCTAATTGTCCGGCCACGAGCCGCCACTGTAGTGTAAACTTATTGAAAGTTATGTGAGTGCATTACATAAATTCAGTTTGGGCTGAGTATCCTTCGGGGATGCGATGCGCTGTGGTATCTACTTTCTCTTCAGTTTTACACCCAATTTACATGAAGAGATTGACATTTTTTCCGATTTTCTAAAAAGAAAAGCTCTTTGTTTAAATTTTCTACCTGAATACAATAATATGCATAATGTATTGTATGCATATTATGTATTACAATATATTATACTAATTCCCAAAACGTTTATTTGAGTTTATTGGGTTAGGCTATGCATTTTATATAAGATTTTTTAATTTTTTTGTTTTAGGTAACTACTAAAAATAATGTAGCATGGCGTGTTGCAAAATGTGTTTCTCCTGACAGAGGTTCTCTCAAGAAATTCGTCACAAGCATCATACCATGTTCTTCTCTCCAGCCGATTCTCCGAGATCCGTTATGCGCTTAGGGCACGAGTATTGCATGCTATTTTTTGTACGATGAGTAATTATATCAATTTATTTATATTAATTGAGATATTAGCTGAAAATATCATGTATATACACTATTGAAGATGGATGTTATATTTCAGAAAGTGATTCTCATGTGTTGGTTGTTATTTGTCCTGTTAAAGTCGCCACAAACTGGGGGGGGCCTTGGTTCTGGTCTTCCATAAAGGCTTGTATTATGATGGTTTTACTTACGGCACTTGTGCTTTTTGTAATTTTTACTGCACGGAGATTTATTTTGTTTTCATAGCAACCAGATTGCGTGTGGGAATGTCAAGTTACGATCCACGGCAACAATATTCGTAAGTAAGTTACGTCGTGAAAAAAATATCTATTACCTGTACGAAAGACGGGTAACCATCTAGTTTTACAATAAAATG
Organism: Ectobius pallidus; assembly: GCA_964059195.1. Lineage (NCBI taxonomy): Eukaryota > Metazoa > Arthropoda > Insecta > Blattodea > Ectobiidae > Ectobius > Ectobius pallidus. The sequence continues at coordinate 170,452,240 of CAXKWD010000004.1, read as the reverse complement.
CCTTTTTGCACTCCTTAGCTAGTAAGTGGTACTTACGAACTTTGTTTACATGGATCGTAAGTTGACATTCCCACACAGTCTTGTTGCTAAGGCCGGTTGCGATGAGGTTAAAACACTTACGGTCCAAGCGCTACGTCATAATTCATTACGATACACTTCATAATACAAGCCTTTATGGCCACGGCCCCCAGGACAAATATTCGGTTCCCATAACAACAAACACATGCGAATCACTTTCTGAAATAAACATCTATTTTCAAGAATGTATTTACATAACATTTTCAGGTAATATCACAATTAATATAATTAAATTGATATAAATAATCATCGTGCAAAAAATAGCATGCAACACACGGGCCGTAAAGGCATTTACGGGTCTCGAAAACTTAAAAACCCTCGGCTGCGCCTCGGGTTTTCAATCTGTTTCCTCGACCCGTAAACGTGCCTTACGGCACTTGTATCGCAATATACTATTTTGTCCTCTCAAATTACCTACGAGAGAAGGTAATTTTCCTGGAAATGGAGACAACTGAACGACACTATCGCACATGAGAAGAACGGGCTCTTCTACTTCAATTATTTTTTTATATTCTTCTAAAATGCAAGATTGTAGTATTAGACTATTCATCTGTGACTAAACTTTGGTTTCAATGAAAACTGTAACTTAACAAGTGCTAGACAAAATGGTTGAAATTGGAAACCACCAGGGATCAGCGCCATTCTTGTGTTCGTGTTCGATTCAGTTACTACTAAAGGCAATAGCTCTGGTCAGGAGCGCCAAATCTCGGGGTCGGGCCCAGGACCAGTACTGGTCGCGGGCCTCTCACCGACCGCCTACCATCCTCATTTAGTTGTCTCTTTCCTTCTCGTTACTCGTGTAACAGAACATTTTATCAAACTATTCCAGTTTTCCATAAAATTAAGCCACATCACCGGGATCCAGCCCAGGTCCCTGGTTCCGGCAGCCCCCCCCCCCCATGTGGCGGCCCTGGCTCTGGTGATAAAAGTTGTTAATATCTTGTTTGTATACAAATTGTTCCTATTTTAGCAAGAAGAAATCATGTATAAGGCGAGGATGCAACTTGTGACCTGGCACTTTTAAATAAATATCTTAAATAATAATATATTATATATCGAGTCTTCAGCGATCGATTTAAATAACCTTGTTTCCGTTAGTCCACGGAAATGGCTGACAGTAAGTGTTCCACCGTGTAAAGCTGTGTCCTATTTATATTTTATGTGAAATATTCAGTAGTGAGAGTGGTAAAACTATTCGGTTTGAATTATTGTCTTCATATTTCACTCTATGTGAATGGATTCGTCGGACTGGGTTCTTGTCTGGTGATTATATCTTGAAAACACCGGCCTAGTTCGTTATCGTAAGTAATAAACACATTCTCATCGAGTTCTGTGACTTGCTGAATTGATGTTCTCTTACCCATTAGCCTACTCCACTCTGTATTGAAATTAGGAATGATTTTTTCGGGGAGTTGAGAAACACTGCAGACAGTGAAGATATGATTATAGTTTGGTTAGGTAGACCGGCTGCCTTGAGGTTGCCAAGTTCGCTTGTAATGCATACCTCCACAAACACATGATTGCAGTCAAGTATAACCAAGACCCTCTTTATTTAGCAACATCTGTATACACATATTACAAAAAGTGTTGCATCACCTTGGTGCGTTACATACAAATGGTTGCATGGTTGTTTACATCTTTGGACAGGTTTAGTGACATCTAGGAACAGTCAAAGGGACTGTGTTCATCACTCAGCACTCAACAACAAACTATCCCATTCAGTGCTTCTGTTAAGTAGAGGTAAATCATTTTCGTAACATCTCTGGGTTTCTCTAGCTGGACAGTGAGCGATCCTAGCAATGCAGCGAAGGGTGGGGGATTACAAAAAGTGTTGCATCACCTTGGTGCGTTACATACAAATGGTTGCATGGTTGTTTACATCTTTGGACAGGTTTAGTGACATCTAGGAACAGTCAAAGGGACTGTGTTCATCACTCAGCACTCAACAACAAACTATCCCATTCAGTGCTTCTGTTAAGTAGAGGTAAATCATTTTCGTAACATCTCTGGGTTTCTCTAGCTGGACAGTGAGCGATCCTAGCAATGCAGCGAAGGGTGGGGGATTACAAAAAGTGTTGCATCACCTTGGTGCGTTAAGCTCCGTACAGATCTGCGCTCCTCTTGCGCGCCGTGCGGCACGCGTGCCGCTCGGCACGCAGATGTGTACGGCATTTTTAGGTGCACGCGAACTGCTCGCGTGCCGCTCGCCACGATCCGTCTCCTGTCGGTTTTTTCGACGAACACAAAGGGTTTCTGATTTCATATTTGGACGTGTTTTTGGTAGTTGCGTGCTGCACGCGTGCATCTCGCTGAAATTATTTTCACAGCGCTCCGCTCCTCAAGCTTTACTGTACAATTGGCAAATGAAAAAATTATATGATAGGTTGATGCGAGTCACTTACTCACCTTTTGGGGAAGGATAGGCAGTGGCGGACGCAGAAATTTTTTTCGGGGGGGGGGATTCGAATAGGTAGAAAGAATACTAAAAAAAATTAATCAACTTACATATACAATTAGTTTATAAAACTGGCCACTTAGAGTACGTTTTTCAAATTTCGGGGGGGGGGATGTAACCCCCCTATCCCCCCCCCTGCGTCCGCCACTGAGGATAGGTATACAGAAGCAGGAGCTGAGTCAGATGTTGTGTACGTTACTTTGCACTTTCTGAATTTCTTTAAAATACGCTGGAGAAAATCGATCTTTATGTTTGGCTTCTTCCTTCATGTAGGCCTACTCATAAACATTAGCAATAATCTCGCTACTTTGACTGTGTAGAGTTTCCCCTTTTAGTTTTGACAGTATAGGAGGCATTATCACGTTATTAAATAAATAGCATTCGTTAAAACACTTGCATGCACCCGTGCTGCAAAGCAGTGAATTGTCGTCTCCAAACAGAGTACAGGAAATTTGACTGTTTGTTTATTGTAACATGTGCTATTTTGCTGACGTGCCTAGCTAGCCCACTGGTCCCTCTCTGAAGATTGAATGAGCTAGCTTGTATGTGATATAATCATGGAGTGGTACGAGGAGAAGATCTGCAGATGATACATATTTACAAATCAAAACCCCTACTGTGGAACCCAAAACATAAGGATAACTACAAAATGGAGGGAAATAGGAATGGAAATAAATACGTCTCAGAAGAGTGCAAGAAGATGTTATATAATATCTATGCTTTCTTGTAACCGGCGAGAGAAAATTAAAGTTAACGCCAGAAAGGTACAGGAAAAGCTAAGTTATAAAATATAAATAATAACACTGTTTGCACACTTTTCAACTCTTGTTTAAAAATGGTTTTGTTTCGATATTTAAGCCGTAGACAAGTTTTGCAATTGAGGACTTTTTTCAAAACTCGTTTTCTAAGCAAAAAACACACAAAATATTAGGCCTAATGATGAAAGCTAGTGGTTCGCAGTAGGTTCGTCGCTTTCCTATGGAACGCAAGAGGAGCGCTGTAAAAATAATTTCAACGAGCGGCACGCGTGCTGCACGCGTGCTGCACGGCGCGCAAGAGGAACGCAGATCTATACGTACCCTTACATACAAATGGTTGCATGGTTGTTTACATCTTTGGACAGGTTTAGTGACATCTAGGAACAGTCAAAGGGACTGTGTTCATCACTCAGCACTCAACAACAAACTATCCCATTCAGTGCTTCTGGTAATTAATATTTATTCAATATTTATTCAAATTATCCAAATTATTATTATTATTATTATTTTCGTATCAAAATTCTCGTTTCGATTATTATTATTATAAGTAGTATCTCGGAATTCTCCTTGATAAAAGAGTGACATACATACAAGTCACTCATATCAAACATTAGAGACAAAGTTTTTCAAAGATTCATGCTGCTGTATCCTTTTTTTAAAAGTCATGTACCACTGAAAACGAAAAAGCTTTTGTACACTTCATTAATTAGATCATATTTGCTGTGTTATATGAATGTGAAATATGGTCACAGGTACATCCAAGACACTTGACAACATTAGACGGAATTAGAGAGCAGTCTGTAGACTGGTCACAGGTGCTGACTACCTCAGACGGAATGTCAACTGTACGAGTGTTTGGAGATTTTAAAATTCAGCGACTATATTCATTGTATGCAAGAAAGATTTTTGACATCTTTAAAACATCATACCAACCCCCTAATGAAAGAACTTACTCAACGAGTGTTTATTTTACAACTTGTCACTTCTGGTGATAAAAGTGGTCAATAATTGTATGTATAAAAGTTGTTCCAAGGTTATCAAAACGAAATGTATAAGGCAGGGGTCCAATTTGAGACCTGGCACTTTTAATTAAACGCCAATTAATTTTAAAAAGAATATATATTCAGCGTCTGTGTTCAGGCGATCTTGGAACCGGGGTGATGCAACACTTTTTGTGATGTGTGGATTATCCGATGTTCGGTGACCAGAAGCATTTTGATTGGCTCTCGAGGTTAACCTTCAATATTACAGAAAGCTATGGTTACTTTTATGACTGGAGATGATCTCCATTTGTCAGTACATCTTTATAATGCCTGAGCAAAATCTATACAAGTTAAAAGAAGTTTATCTCAACTATCTCTGCTATTAAAGAGAAAGGCATAATCCCAATTACGGGGACCAATTCACGCGATATTCACATTTCCACGGACTGTGTGATGTTTTTTGTTTATGAGCGATACACGGTTACCAACTGTTAGGTTAGGAAACTTTATGTTAGTTAAGGAGCAATATACTGAATAGCACAACCACCATTTCTTACGAGCAGCTAGTGGCTTGTACCTTTGTAGGTTTGTCACACTGTTCATCCACAATCGTATCTTCTTTAGCGATATGACGTCACACCTCCAACGTCCAATCAGGAGGACGAGGACAGTAAAATGGTGGAGAAGAAGGGAGTTTTCGCTAGATCGTGATATAAAAGAAAGTGTATCAATTAGGGCGGGCGGGTTGTACCAGATCATTCGCCAAGACAACATCTCCTCTCCACACATCTATCTATAACAAAATTCGTGTGATATAAGTGTTTTATGAAGAGAATCTCGGTTCTGAAAAATGGTCCCCGTAGATGGGATTTTACCGAGAAATCAGATCGTAAGGAAGGTTTGGGTATCACTGCTAATATGATGGTCCTTTTAAATACAAACACTGTACTAAAATATTTTAAATTCGTTGGGTGGACTATTGCAGTATTTAATGTTATCGTTACAGAACTATTTTGTGTTATATTTTGCAAACCTGCTACAAAACCGTAGGTCTACTCCATGGAACTCTGCAGAGAAAGATTTTCCCCAAACCCGATAATACAACTGTTTTTATCAGCTTTGTGAAAACCTGTACTTATTAATTACATACAATTCTAAGTAATTTTTCTCTGCTGAGGTTAGATTAAAGTAGGCTTAGAAGTGTAAGATTTATGTACTGTTTTCCCATTTCGTTATACCCAAGTTACATTTCCTTCTGGTTTATTTGTCCCTTCCTGTTCCTTCCACATATGTTCGTTCTACTCTGGATTTGTTTTCTTTCTTTTTAATCAGTCAATGGCTTTTACTTCACACTCATGACTTAGGCTGTATCACATTTCCTTGCCTTGTCCATTGATGTCCTTCCTGTGATGATATCACAAGCACCATAAGTTATAATTTCTATTATCCGACTCTCCCCCGCTCTCTTTATGTATAGACCTGCTTATAAAAACAATTTCATTAAGTCTTTTCTGAAAGCAAAAATGTATTTCGTCTTTTCAAATCGTCAAAAGATATTTGGGCGGTGGCTGTGAAAACTGCGCTGAAAGTCGTAAAAATTGAATGAACTGAGGAACGATTTCAAACTATCGTGAATGAATTGGAACAAAATGAGATCGTACTATGTATATGAACTATAGCGTGATTTTTGTTGTACAGCGATTCAACAACGAAACAGGATTTTTAGTAATAGCAATAAATAATTATGATTATTAAACTAAAACTAACCTAAGTCCGTGGCGCTACATCCCTGAAGGGACAAGGTCTACCACCCGACCGCTGCGTCATCCACCATAGGCAGATGACAGAATTGGGGGGCATGTGGTCAGCATGCCGACACCAACGGCCGTAAATGGTGACTTCCATGACCGGAGCCGCTACTTCTCTATCAAGTAGCTCCTCAATTAGAATCACGAGGCAGAGTGCACCCTGTTCCAGACCTCCCTATCTCAGAAAAATCCGAGGTGATACCGGGGATCGAACCCGGGCCGACGGATATGTAGTTAGGGACGCCGGCTGTCAATATTATGATTATAGTACACGGAAAATCATTGGGCGGGCTTGAGCCCCATGGGCCCATATAAGTTGGCGCTCCTGATTCCCAACATATCCAATGTAAACAAGGAACAGTTTTGTTAGCAGTGGACAGATTGTTACTTCAAAATCTTATTCTGTTATCATCTACAGTTATCATCTGAAGGCTTGGATGTTAGAACCAGATATATATTATACCATACGAAGCATCATTCATTAGGTCTACTATGATCATTATTATGGGTATGTTTGCTACTTGAATATTGTTCAACACTAACATCTGCGAATCATGGTCCGATAACCCATTTACTGCTGGAAATACTTTGAAAATAAAGTTTTGTTGTGTATCTATGAATTACTATCTATTGTTGTTGGAGAGTTATTTTGAATTCTAGTTGGAAAATTTACTATGAAGTTTAAATTATAACGGCATTGGTTATGAAGAAAAGCGTTCACTTTCATGGTAAGATTCCCTTCTTATAAATATGAATATTCAGGCAGGGGTGCCCACCCCCCCACACGTCATGAGACACCCCCCCAAACTAAATTGCTCAACCCCCCCAAACTTCATTGCTACACCCCCCCCAAACTTCATTGCTCACCTCCAACCCAATTGGCTGTCGACAAGGGTGCCCATATGATATTTTCTAGGGGGGGGGGGCAATTTTTATAATTAATTAATTTTTTGTCGCTTTAACTTCTTGGGCCACTTTGTAACATTATAATAAGTGCAACAAAGACATAGCCTGAAAATAATTGCGGGGAAGGTCGGAAGTGCTGGGGGGGGTTTGGAATACCCCCCAAAAAGGGGGTCGGGGGTCCATTCCCAGAAAATTTTTAAATATTGAACTAATGAAAATCACATTTTACGCTATTTTAGCACAGAAAAACTAGTTAGGAAATTTGTTTACTATACTCGATGACATGCCAATGTAAATAAGAAATCATTACCTAAGGGGGGGGGTCCACCCCCGGAAAATTTGTAAGTACTGAACTAATGAAAATAACATTTTATGCTATTTTAGCACTCAAAAACTAGTTAGGAAGTTTATTTACCATACTCTTAAAGACATGCCAATGTAAACAAGAAAATGTTACCTAAGTCGGGTGACCACCCCCGGGAAATTTTTAAATATTGAACTAATGAAAATCACATTTTACGCTATTTTACCCTGAAAAACTGGTTATGAATTTTTTTTACCATACTCTAAGACATGCCAATGTACATAAGAAATCATTACCTAAGTGGGGGTCCACCTCCGGAAAATTTTTAAGTATTGAATTAATGAAAATCACATTTTACGCTATTTTAGCACTAAAAACTAGTTAGGAAATTTGTTTACCATACTCTTAAGACATGCCAATGTAAACAAGAAAATGTTACCTAAGTCGGGTGTCCACCCCCGGGAAATTTTTAAATGTTGAACTAATGAAAATCACATTTTACGCTGTTTTAGCACTGAAAAACTAGTTAGCAAATTTGTTTACTATACTTTAAGACATGGCAACTTAAACAAGGAATTGTTACCTAAGTTATAATACTTATTACTAACTATAAGAAAAGTTGAATAACTCATGGAACAGTGGCAAAAGTATAATCTACGCCGATGATACAACTCTATTGACGAGTGCAGTTTCCTATGATGTTGTTGACAATCAGGCCAAAACTATGTTTGATATGGCTCAAAAGTGGTTTGTCAGCAATGGTCTTAAACTTAATAATGATAAGACAATTCATTATAATTTTGGTCTGATTAGAGACAATGGTATTAATGAGAATGACAGTGTTAAACTTTTAGGTATTTACATGGGCACAAAACTGGACTGGAAAGCGCACACTCAAAAACTATGTATCAAGTTGTCTAGAGTTATCTATCTCTTGAGTAGACTCAAGCAAAGTGTCAACAACAACTGTTTACGTCTATAGATCGTCCCAACCTTAAAAAACAGTATTGAGTTAAATGTAGTATTTGCATCTCACTTGCACTCGTACGTTCTGCAATTAGCTTCGTCCTTTTCTATCCCGACAATGTTGCCATTTTTCCAAAGTGATAAATGTAATAATGTGATTGAGAGGTCTTATAGAGAATTTTCCGCTCTATCTCATGATGTCAATTGTGAAGTCATAAATAATTAATATGAGGCCTATTTTTCACAATTACGTTAATTTGGCGGAAATCTATATTTTTTCAGATGAATAACTTATCCCGTGATAGACAAGAAACCAATAATCGAAACCGACTAAGAATTTTTTTTTGGATTGCCTGATGTTTATAGAAAATACTCTCTTTCCCTTGGCAATAAATTTTACATAAGAAGAAAGCTATATATTTTTTTTATGAAGTGCTGTTTGAAAATTTTCGGATGTTAACACAAAAAAGTTAGTTAGCGAGTAACCTACTTTGTTTTTTATTTTACATTGGTGACTAAGCGAGAAGAAATGTTTATAGATGTCTGAGAAAGTATTTAAAACAAACCAGAGCTCTATATCCTGTAGCATTAATAAATTATCACAGTTTTCCCGAGCTCGACTATCAGGCAGTCCTGACTCAACGCTGTACAGATTTTGTTTACTCATATGTTTCTCAGATGATCGTATCTTCTTCAGAGCTCAGTGTTATAATGTGATCTGTGTAGTGAAGTTTAACTTATGGTGTGGTTTTTGTGATTTTAAAAATTAAATTTTATATTTATTTTTATTTTATATTAATTATGAATAGAGAAACTAGAAATCGTAGTGTTTGCAAATTGCGCAGTAAAGAGCGAATTATAGTATTAAATATACTTAATTATTTCTTGAAGAAAATGAACGTTACCCAGCCAATTAAAGAGTCAGCAGAAGCTACACGGTGTTCAGAAAGTGTACTGTATAGAATAAGAAAAGAAAACACGAAAGGTCCTTTGAGAAGGAATAATACCACTCCCTGAGGATAGTGAACAGGCCTAAAGGAAGGTAATGTATTTTAACTATTACTTTCCTAATCTAATTATATTCTTTAAAATTTGATTATTATAACATAATAATTGTAATAATAATAGCAATAACAACAACAATAGTAAATAATATTATCTAAATGAAATTTAATAATAAATTTAACATTTATAAATTATTAGCTTAAAGGACCCGGCGTCACCTGGTTTTGTATTTTGCTTATACTTCGAAGTCAATTTTAGAGGGAGCCCTCTTAATTTTCAAAATCTAGGCCGTAGAGGAAGAACGACTTATCATATCCAAGGACTTGGGATTTTGCACCCCATTACTTCTAAAGACCATGGATGGTGGGATTGAGATAAGAAGAGACAGAAATTCCTATTAGTCTTGCTTATCTGTGTGTCAAGTCTGGTAAAATGAGCTAAAGAATGTAGATTTAAACGTCATTTAATAGGGATTAAAACATTTAAGTAATTTTTTTTTTCCAAATTTAGTTTTACCTAAATTTCTCTCTCGGTTCTATTAGCTCTGTGTAAAGTCTGGTAAAAATTGGTCAGAGAATGTAGATTTAAATAAAATTTATATAATATGGGTTGCGATATTTAAGGAGTGATTTCTTCCAAATTAACTTTGGAATATATCACAAAATAGGGGTGAAACATCTAAAATGTGGTTTGTTCTAAAATTAGTTTTCCTACCATTTTCTCCTGATTCTATACGTTCTGTGTATAAAGTCTGTTAAAAACAGGTCAAGAATGTAGATCTAAATTTTGGTGATATAATAGGGGTAGAAACATTTAAGGGGTGGCTTCTTACAAAATTAACTTCGCCTATTTTTTTCTCTTGTTTTTATAGGGTCTGTGTGTAAAGTTTGGTAAACATCGTTCAAAGAATGTAGACTTGTAAAAAATCACATAGTAGGGAATGAAAATTTCGCAAGGGGTGCTTTTTTTTCGAGAATGATTGTCTCGTAGAATTTTTACTCGATTCTATAGGGTACATGTGTAACATGTGTAACAGTTTACAGATATTAGTCAAAGAATGTAGATTTTTGGGCTTATAGAGAACATATTACTCATGGGGGTTGAAAATAAGGGAAGGAGGGTGTACCGTTGTTCTATCTGCAGGGCACGATTTACAGCAATTATTATATACAACAAACAAATTTCGAGGTTTTCACGCCTATCTAAGAGCTTTTTCACATCATGTGCCTGGTCTTGTGATGTGAGTAGATCTGGCATCAGTGCGCTGCATAAGACCAATACTGTCTTTTAAGGTTGGGACGGTCTATAGCGTATTTTGCTTTTTTTCATTGCCACCTTATTTATGGCATAAGAATCTGGGGACATGCATCATCTACTAAGGAAGTGTTTATTAAGCAAAAGAGAGCAATAAGGATTCTTTATAGTCTTGGTCCAAGAGAAAGTTGCAAAAGGTACTTCATACAGGGTAGAATATTGACAGTGCCGAGTCTCTATATTTTAAGTGTAGCAGTGTGGTGTAGAGAAAATATATCAATCTTCAAGAAGCGCAGTGATGTACACCAATATCAAACCAGAGGTGCAGATAAAATTGATAGATGTCCTTTCAGACTATCAAAATGTAAGAGTTCTTATATAGGCCTTGGTGAAAAAATACTGAATTGGGTACCTACAGACATACTTAATTGTTTGATTAAATATTTTTTTTAATACAAATATAGAATTTTAGGTTTTGACTTTTGGTGGTCCAAACCCCCTGAACCTCCCCTTTTCTAATTAACTGTGGATTCTGCTTCCATGTTGTCGATTTGGTAAAACTTCTGCAATTCAAATAATTGTCTTAAAAGAAAAACACATGACTATAATAATTAATATACATTTTTTCTTTCCCCCCCCCCCCCGCAACCGGGTATGGGCGCCCATGGCTGTCGAAATTCTTCATCTTTATCTTTATAAAGAATTAGAAGAGACCTTTTGAAGTTATAGAACTTGACTGTTTTAACATATAAAACTCTAATTTTGCAACAATTTTCACCCCCCCCCCAGAAAATTCATAAATGATAATATTTTGCCCCCCCCCCCAGAAATTTCAATGACACAGTCTGCATCTTAACCCCTCCTGTGGGCACCCCTGATTCAGGACATTTTTTCTCTATAATAAGAGAAAGTGTTTGTCTGTGCACGATGCCTAGCCAAATCTACTGCACACAGAAATCTGAAATTTTTAAGGTTGTTGCGAAGTTGACTGAAGGGAGCCGAATGCATCGCAGGGTCAGATTTTTAATTTTCCCTTTCGTTCACGAGTTATGAGTGAAAAAACTGGTAGAAACCCGTCTTCTTGCGCTCTCGAAATACCAATTTTCATAGTGGAGTGCAGTGTAATTTTAAGTGACGAAAGCAATAGTATAAATCTTTATAGACCTGGGTAAAATCCAATCCTAGAGGACCCATATTTTAAAACCGAGAAACACCTAATATCACACGAATTTATTATATATAGTTGTGTGGAGAGGAGATGTTGTCTTGGCGAATGATTCGGTCCGACCCCCGCCCTAAATGATACAATTTCTTTTATACCACGATCTAGCGAAAAGTTGCTCGCTTTCCGCCATTTTTCTGTCCCCGAATTATTAAGAAACTCGTGATTGGACGTTAGAGGTGTGACGTCATACTGCTAGATCAGCTAGAATTGTGGGTCAACAGGTTGACAAACCTCACGGAAGATATAGTATGGCACATTTTTGAAATGTGAGAATGCAGTAAGTTATGCCCCACTAAACTAATACCACTGTTCATAACCTAACCTAACCTAACTGCCCCTAAAGTATAATCTACCTGTCACTACTTTGCAATGTAGAAGGACAGTTGGCTATCCTGCTTCGCTCAGAAACAAAAAACATATCACATCGTCCATGGAAATGTGCATAGCCTATCACGTGAACGGGTCCTCTACACTTGGACTATGCCCAGACCTGTGGTGCGTATTTATTTGAAGCCTAAATCGACTCTCCTGTGTCAAATGTCGCTAATTATAATAGTTAACTGCATTACTCTGTTACTAAAGCAATAGGCAACGTTGCATGCACAATATTAAACACGAAAACATTGGTACTTTGTTCTGGTATAGGCCTAATGTCCAAAATTAAACTTTCTGACACATGGCTTTGTGTCTATATCTAGCGTTCTGTTAATTAACACAATGGTCTTGCAGAAAAGTCCAATAATGCAAAATTGAAAAAATCCAATAATAAAAAATTGAAAAATAATAATTAAAAGAAGTTTTACTTCTCACACTTTTTTTTACTATGCTCTAAGACATGCCAACTTAAACAAGAAATCGTTACCTAAGTTAACACTTATAACTATTTACTAGCTGACCCATCAATGCTTCGCGTTGTTAGATTTATGTATATATAGGTTAAGTGAACACAATTTAAAGTCGATTCGATGCACTTCTATAAATCATCAGCCGTCCAGCCAACACGGTGGAGTATTCATATTCCACATACTCCTTCACCCGTAGTTTACTTTGATTATGTAAAACATTTAATCGTTCTGTTTCAATCTTGGCAAACATATAGTAAATAGCTGGGCGTAGGAGATGTGTTCGCTCATCTCACGCAGTGTGCTCCGATTCGAATACTGGTCGGGAGAAGTTACCTAGATAGAGTTTTTTCCGGGATTTTTCCTCACCTGTGAACCAAATGTCTGGTAACTTTAGGCCCTAGTGGTCTCCGGATATCATCTGGCAGCCATTATCATCATCATCATCCCATCCTCGCCTTGTTCAGAGTGAGTGTGTGAATGATGTATCTCGTCCTATATGTTTGTGTTGTCTCGGATGTGGCCCCGGCATTTGGCTGATCACTCATCCGGGAGGCCCTCCATTTCCTTGTCTGGTCAAGAAAGTATGTATGTGACCCATAAATAATCCCTCTCCCGACAGGTCGCGGCCCTGTAAGGCCCGGGCAACGTGGGCCGCTTAAATGACCCCAAAAGGGAGGGGTAAAAACTAAGGTAAAGATAGAGAGATAATATGGAAAAAAGAAATTAATGAGGAAATTATATCTATTGATATTGTATGAACTACCTCGGGGTAAAGGCGGTCGGTGGTTAACGCTGACAACCTTACCACCTTCACGTGCCGAATGTTTAAAAATCCGGGAGCCTCAACTTCTTGGAACCCTCTGGGCCCCCATGGGGAACACTTTACTTACTATCTTTTGCAATGCAGTCCTAGGCTAACTATAAGAAAAGAGTTCAACTCTTAAGAATAGAACCCAGGACCTTCTAAATTTACTTCGTGTCAAAAAATAGTTAATAATAATCTTTAGGAATTCTATTGATAGCTGTTCTCATAATTTTATATCTGTTAGGTCTACATGAAATCATAGTGTCAATCAAAGCCACCTGTGTAGTTTAAAAAAAATAATGTTGCCATGGGGATTGTGTGCATGCAGTATGAATTCCTTTTGGTGAATATCATAACTTTAAAACACTATTTTGGCCCTTATAGGCCCTTAGAGGCCAAAGATTTTGAAATCCTTTCTTAGTGCGCATCTAGAGCCTATTAGAAATATGTGTACCAAATTTCAAGTTCCTAGGCTGTATGATTTTTGAGAAACTGTGATCAGTCAGTCAGTGGGTTTTGGCTTTTATATATAGAGATAAGAAAAGTTAAATAACACATGAAACAATGGAAATAATAGGCCTAGATGTACAAATTCAGTATTTTATTATTAAATGAAATAAATATTTCACAAAAGGAGCTTAAATAACTTAAATAGAATTTTAGGTACTGATTTCGGGGGAGGTCCGAACCCCTGGAACCCCCCACCCCTCCACCCCCACCCCTCCACCTCCTTCCCTACAAAATTATTTAAATGTTTTTCGATTTTACAACTAGCCTACTCCAAGAAAGTTAAATTAATAATATTATCACTGCACCGCAAAGAGTTGCAGCTCACGACTTTCCCAACTTAATGGGCGAGCCTTCGGTAGTTGCTTCCCATCGAGTAACTCAAAACTCAATTATACAACCGTATGTGGGTTGTTTGCAGTTATTTTTTTTCAGCATAGGTTTTGCCATGTTAGGTTAAGTTAAGATAGGTTAGGTTAGGTTAGGTTAGATGCCATCTTGCGGCGATTTATGAGAACATGGCAAAACCTATGCTAAAAAGAAAAAAAAACTGCGGGTTGTTTTACACCCGAGAAATAGAGCACACAGGAATACATAACACAACATTTTAAATATCCTGTACAACAATCATGGCTTGGAGCATGAAAAGCGAGCGAGCAACTCTGCCTTGCCAGCCCGCAATTTGAACATTTTTGAGCTCGTTCACCCCGGCCCCCTTCTCCAGCTGGCAACAAGCCGGCCATGTAGTTCACACTGCATCTTATCAAGCATTATTATTATAGTCCAGTCAAAAATCATCAAAAAATGACCCAACCTCCTAAAAAATCCGAAAGTTTTGAAACTTTGCACACTTATTTAATGGTACCTAGGGATGAATATACCAAAAGTCCTCATGAATGCGAGGCGAGCTCTAGCGGCAATTAGCGAAAACAGGGCACTGTTTTGTTTTTTGTTTTTCGTTAATATCTCGAGAACCGTTGGTCTGAGGTAAAAGTTGACTATATACATAATTAAAGCTTATTAAATTTGCAACAAAAATAATTATATACATTTTTCTTGTATTCCTTATGTTTACCGAGTTATAGGGCGCTAAACGATAGCGTTTTTTCTAATACCGTCGAGGAGCACACGATGGTGCAAATTAAAGTAGGTACCTACCGTACTATTTCACCATTGTCTTTATTTGAGGAGGCAGGAATGCGGAAGACCAAGAAATCTACCTTGTACGTTGTCTTTACTCCATTAAAAGAAGAAATAAACATAGTCTACTTTGACATTGGGGGATATGCAAAAAAAGTAAGCATAAAGTAAGAGCATCTTCTTGCTGAGAAGTGTAGTCACTCACAAGTCATATGCATAAAAAATCGTTGCGACAGAATACTACCTACTCAGAGCAGAAAGTACATTCTTCGGCAACCACATGCGGAACATGCACCTGCATAAACAAAGCTGAGAAAACAAAGAAGGGTGTTCATAGAGCAGGGCATTTATATCACAGCCACGTCGGCGTTTTAAGGAAGAGGAAATAATTAATTCTATCAAATCTCTTTGAAGTTTTAATAAACAATGGACGATAAGAGAGGCCTACAATATAAACGAAATAATTATTTTCGTAATATGCAAGAATTAGTTTTTAGAAGTTTACAATAATAATCACAACCTTATAATACAAGTATTCACAATTCACATGAAACTTGAAATGAAGTAATATAATAAATGAAAATATTTTTTCCCATAATATTTTAGGATTAAATTAGTTTAACGAAAATTCACTATAACATGATTACAACATTAAATATAATTAGTATTTTTTAAATGTGATATGAAATATTCATATAACTCCCTCTACCCTTAACATAGCCTATTCCAGGGTAGAGTACACTGATGAATTGCAGTAGTGCGCATTCACTTGCATCAGCCTCGTTTCCAAGTCGCATTATTCGCCAGGCAAGACCAAAAAATCCAAGTCTATGTATAAAATGAATGGCTTATAACTAACCTTCAGAGAATTTATTTTGGGGAAGTTTTTCAAATAAAAGTTATGGCACTTATGTATAATATATTATAGTAGGCCTACAAATAAGCCTATAAAATCGTTAAACCTATTTCGAGAAAATTAATTAAAATGAAATTTTCTTCAAATAAAGTGCTTGTAAAAATGAAAAGAAAGTCATTGCCGTAGGCCTACCTCGTGTCGCATCCCTGAAGGATACACAATACAAATAAAATCTTAATAAATGCACTCGCATACTTTTGTGTAACCTAATTCTGATATAGAATTTGATTTGTGTTACCAAATTCTGATATAGAATAAGAGGCCGTGTTGCAGAGAATAGGTATTCAGTTGTATTAGATTGATGCAAAGCTTTATCGTTCACCAGGCAAAATTGAGTTTCTATAAACGATGCCTGCCTTGTAACTACCCGTCAGAGAATTTTTGAAATATATATATATATATATTTCAAATACAAGTTTAGCTCTTAGCATAAGCACCTCAAATACAAAATTTGAACAAAATCGTTTCACCCGTTTTCGAGAATGTTTTCTTTGTGTAAAGTAACCAATCTTCGTGTCACATCCCGAAGATATCTAAGCTCAATTAAAAATTGAGTTTTTATATGATTTTTCGTTCTCGAGCTATGCAGACAACATCTTTTTGAAAATAATATTTTCGTATTCAGGGGGCCTCAAAACATGAAATCAAATTTTGGGGTCTATACAGAGAATTAAAAATAAAAATTCACATATTTTATTTTCGCATATTTTCATAAGGAAAAGCCGCAGGGGTTGTTTCCGGCTCATCTACAATGCCAGGGGGCTGACCCTACATTATTTGTAGTTTTCCTTCTTTCTGGAATGTCCATATATTCCGTGCGAATCACCCGAGTAGAAAGTAGTGAGTGTCGAATTTGGTAGCTCACAAATTTCCTAGCATATGCTGAACCCGCTCGATCTTTAAGCATGCGGAATTGAAGCAGGTGGTATGCGACTAAGTACAAAGAGCGTATTGTCACGTGATCGCAGTGGGTGGGGGGGTCCGCTGGATTTTTATGCATACGACTGCAAGTAGATACTTGAAATCTGCTAGTATAAACTTCATACTCTCTTTTATGCATATCCCCCATTGTTTGGATGGAGGCTTACTATTACACAAGGTGGTGTGGCCCAAAGATTCGCCAACAAACTCAACCACCTGCTAGTGTTATGTAGCCTATGATTTCAAGCATTATGGTGGCAACAGCTGCACGGTGGTGTTTGATGTTTATTCAGCCACCCCATCCAGTACAAAGAGAGCTGAACAGAGTCGAAGGTACAAAACAAAGAGGTCAGTTGACATGAACTTTGGAGAGAAAACAATAGTAACAGTCAAATAGGATGATTTTCTTTCTAACAAAAAGAATAAATGTAGACTAATTTCATTCCTCATAACTAGGGACCGGATTTTTAGGTTTTTAAAAACACTGTTTTAGGTTTTCCATTAGGTGAAATAGTTTTTTTTTTTAGGTTTTTTGCCCAAAATATCGTTTTTGGGTAGAATAATTGGTTTAATGAATTTGAATGTTCTACATAGGATTCATTAAATGATACTTTTAACGTTTAACTTAACAAAATTGACTTAAATTTGTGTAAACTTGCTTTAGGACAATATTATACAATTGAAGAAAGAAAGTATAAACAACCAAAAGAAGCAGTGAAAATAAGATTGCCTCACATTTCCTGGTTACAGTTTATCACTAAAGATTCTCAACTGTGAAGTTCTTCCTGTTATCTCTTAGTTAATAGTTAATACTGTAACTTATCTAGACACTACCCTTCTCAGGGTTCGAATCCGATGCATCTAATTTAGTGAGTAAAATACTTTATGGTTGGATGTGGATAATGTGAAACTGATTATTTTAATTTCTTCGGTTGTTACGCATGCTAACCACACTCTAGAAAGGTAAATAATACGTGTTTCTGGCAGGCTTGACAAAATATGATTTTGCCATCTGTCGTGAAATTCAGGTCATCGCCAATCCACTGCCATAATAAATCGATTTCATTTGTTTCGGCATAATTAACACGTCTTCTTAAAACTCACAGTGTGACCACTTAGTATGAATAACAGGGTAGTAATAAAGGCAAACAAGCGCTTTAAAACACAGAAATCTGTATCCTTGTTCAGAAACGGCAACATTGGTTGTTCGTACGAATATTTTAAAAGGAATACGCCGGTACTTTTACACTTCCTCTCTTGATACTGTCCATCCTAGACGAAAATGGGTGGTATTAATTTTAACCCGACAAAAATTGTCTCTCCGAAAAATGTCGATTTCTCAACTGACAAACAAAAAAGACAAAAAAGCAGCCTAAATTTGATATAGTAGGTTTTATATCCCGTTTAGGTATATTTAGGTTTTTATACCCCATTTAGGTATTTTTAGGTGCCACAGAATTAATGTGAGTGAATCCTATGGACGTGATTCGAAAAAGTGTATGAGCGCTTTACGTTTTGGAAGTAAGGAAAAAATAGGTAAAAAGCTAAGAATCCGGTCCCTACTCATAACTGCCCTTACCAGCCATGGAGTTCAAACAGAACAACATCCAGTGTTGCTGACACATCGATCGTCCGAACAGCACTCGTGAAATCTTTCACTTGTGACAAAGTAGCAATAGTCGGTGAAGATGTAGGTCTTATTATTCTCCTCATGGTC
Organism: Ectobius pallidus; assembly: GCA_964059195.1. Taxonomy (NCBI): domain Eukaryota; kingdom Metazoa; phylum Arthropoda; class Insecta; order Blattodea; family Ectobiidae; genus Ectobius; species Ectobius pallidus. The sequence continues at coordinate 170,433,647 of CAXKWD010000004.1, read as the reverse complement.
TTAACTCCGACTGAACAAAACATATTATTTGTGAAACCAAGCCATGGCAAAGTAGGACGGAAAGTATATTGAAGCCTGCAATTGCAAACTTTGGGAATGAAGGACAGCATACTTCTTGTGCATGCGTTCAGCGGATGCGATACGACTTCGGCTGCATATCGAAATGGGAAACTTTCCTGTTTCAAATTGTTCAAGAAGCAAGCTGTACTGCAAGGTATTGCTGATATTTTTAACAGCCGAAGTTCATTCCGTGAGGCTGTAGCTGCTGCTGAAAACGAAATATTCCTGGCATTATACAATGCTCCCACGAAGAAAACCTCTCTTAATATGCACCGCTACAATGCTTTCACCAAATCTGTATCCAATACTAAACCCGACCTTTCTGCTCTGCCGCCCACAGAAGGAGCAGCAAGACAGCACCCATTTCGAGTGTACCACCAAATTCAATTTTGGTTTGGGAATGAACATCCTCCTGTGCAGTGGGGTTGGAAGTAGGAAAGCGATCGGCTGAACCCTGTGACAACAGAGAATCCAGGAGCACCTGAAGCTGTCCTCAACCTCATTTGTTACAAATGTACAGGTGGATGTGGGAACAGATGTGGCTGTCGAAAGTCAGGAATAATGTGTACAAGCATTTGTCACAACTGCCATGGCGAATGCTTGAATGGCGTTACTTCTACCCTCGCAGAAGACTTTGATGATCCTGATGATCCCGATGTCATAAACCTTGAAGAACCAGACCATTCAGTGCAAAGAACAAACACTGAACATTTGGTACATGAAGATCAAAACACTGTGCTTGCTGGACGCTTAACCTGAAGTCAGGTGAGATTGCACATTTGTATTTTTTTATTCATTTACCTTGCAATAGTATACATAAATCGGTCGTCATGTTCATACGTTGTTTTACTGTTCTTTACCAACATGCTTATTTATTTATTTACGTCCTACGAGATCAATATACATTGATATGGGACAGTGTAGATCGAGATACTCAACATATACAAAATAAAATAACATAATGCAATAAAACCCATATACAAATAATACAATAATCTACAAATAATACACCAAATAATACAATAATCTACAAATAATACATATTATAAAATGCAAAACTTTAGGTATTTAATTGATGAGCCTTTGATGGAGTTGTGAGTATGACTCAGTGACTAGCACAGACATGATTGCAATATTCCTCAATACTATAATACCATGCAATATTAAAAAAACTTTTTAGCGATCTCTTAAATTTATTTGCACAATGTATATTTTTCAAATGGTGAGGTAGTTTGTTGAATAGATTGATTCCAGTATAAATTACTCCTTTCTGGAATAAGGATGCACTATGAGAAGGTATAGATAGGTTGGTTCTGTGCCTAGTATTGTAATTATGGATAGTTTCGATTTTATTAAAGGCCTCCATGTGTTTTTTTGACATGAACCAGGAGTTCATACATGTAAAGAGATGGTAGAGGCATGATATGCAAATCCTTAAATATTGGTCTGCACGAATCATTTCTGTTTGCTCCGTATATTATTCTAACGATTCTCTTTTGCGTATGTCGAAAGCTTTAGATAAGTCGAGGAATAGACCAATGCAGCTGTGGCCGGAGTCGAGAGTGTATCTGACATATTCGATAAATTTGTATACTGCGGTTTGGATTGATTTTCCTTTTGTGAAGCCATGTTGATGTTCTGATATTATTTCACAGTGGGACATGAAGGACTCTATTCTATTTAGCATTACTCTTTCTAGGATTTTGGAGATAGGTGATAGAAGGGATATTGAACGATAGTTTTCCAGCTTATCTTTAGGGCCTTTTTTGTATATGGGTTTAATGATTGCCGTCTTTAATATATCTGGGAATTGACCTTTCGAGAGTGATAGGTTGGTTAAGTGGCACAAGGGATCCACGAGATATTTGCAACATGATTTTATTAAGGAGGCAGGGATTCCATCTGTACCCAATGAGTTTTTACTAGCAAGGTTTTTGATAATGGTAATTATTTCGTTTTTTTTTCTACAGGGTATAAGAATATAGTTTTATCGTTTAGATTAAAGTTAGGTTTAGCAAGAGGGGCTATAGGTTTTAAAGATTGGTTGTGTAAAATTTGTTTGGCTATGGTGCAATAATGATAATTGAAGGCTGTAGCTAATACTGTAGGATTATATACTTGACTCTTAAAGGCATCTAATAATGTGAATTGTTTAGAGTCAGTACTGACTTTCCTGAGAGATATTTCTTTTTTAATTACATCCCACATTGCTTTAGATTTGTTGCTAGCTTTATTTATATAGTTATCATTGTACTTCTTTTCTGCTGCTACTAATACTTTATTGTTTACTAATACTTTATGTTCTTATCTGTATAATGGTTCTCTCACATCATCACATCATGCATAGTTACCTCTTCTTACTGCGTTTCAGGCAGTAAGTTCAGAAGCTGACCAAGATGAGCAGATTGCAGGGCCTTCTACGAAGAAGCGATCAAGAGTTGATTGATTTTTCTGTACACAATTTTCCTTGGAATATCCTCAGCATTTTTTGTTTGTTTGTTTGTTCATGTATTTCATTGTTTAATATACATCATGTCTTCCTTTTTATACAAAGCTGTGAAGTTTATCTCCTCAATCATCCTTGGTATCCAAAAAAATCGGTAAACCATTGTCAAATATTATCAGAAATGCCATATTGTACCGCGCTAGCTTGGTTTTTACTATAACTCGGTAACCATTGGAAATACAAGAAAAATGTATTTAATCATTTTTATTGAAAATTTAATAAGCTTTAATTATGTATATAGTCAACTTTTATCTCCGACCAACGGTTCTCGAGGTATTAACAAAAAACAAAAAAAGTCCCCTGTTTTCGCTAATTGCCGCAAGAGCTCGCCTCATATTCATGATGACTTTTGGTATATTCATCTCTAGGTACCTTTAAATAAGTGTGCAAAGTTTCAAAACTTTCGGATTTTTTAGGAGGTTAAACCTTGTTTTGACTGGACTATTAAGAGAATTTTGATAACGCAAACGAAACTTTTAGAATAAAGAACGACTAGCAGGTGTTCGCGGCTTCGCCCGCGATTATTTACTCAAGTGCAAGATGGTTTGTTTAAATAATTTATTTAACAGAAAAATAATTAAAACACTATATTTATTAACACTGATATCGTTTTTACATAAATTGCAGGGATTACATAGTTTTATTCTTAATTATATTGTTTAACGTTAAAAATATAAATAAACAAAAGAACAAAACGAATCATATGCTGCCATATGGTCATACAAATTCGAAATGAAACGATTAAAATGAAACATAGACTCATGAACCTTACCCAAATCATGCATAAACAATTTAAATATAATGATTAATAATCAAAACAAATTAAAACCCGGCTTCGAGGTGCGAACAAAGTTCGCCACCGGGAGGGGGGGGGGGGAGACCTCAGGTTCGAGTTCCCTAGCTTTAAAAAAAACGCATAGTGACTTTTGTCCACATCATTCAATGTTCGAGTTCCCTAGCTTTAAAAAAAACGCATAGTGACTTTTGTCCACATCATTCAATGTTTTTCCACTTAGGGGTTTATAACATGATCTACGGCAAAAAAAATTGTTAACCTAGTAAGTATTACTTTCTCGAATAGTTTTCCTATTTAAGATGTCAATACTATTGGGCTGTAGTTGTTAGGGTCTGTTTTATTACCCTTCTTATGAATAGGTCTGACTATTGATATTTTTAAGCAGTTTGGAAACATGCCACTTTGAATTGGTGAGTTGATACGATGTAGAAGGGGTCTTACTATTTCTTCGTTGCAAATCTTCAGTAATGTTGAGGTTATGTCGTCCCATCCACTTGAGGTTTTATTTTTTAGTTTATTTATGATTCTTACTAGTTCATCATGGGTTGTATCAGACACGAAAATAGATATCGCTTGTTTGATTGGTTATATTATCCTTCAGTATTTTTCCCGCAACATTTAAGAAGAATTCGTTGAAAAGGTTACTAACTTCTACGGGTCTGTGTTTTTGTTGACCTGATATATTTAATTCTATATTTTATATGATCTGTTTGGTATTCCTTACATTATTTACTATTCCCCACGCGGTTTTTGCCATGTTTTTGGAGTTAGTTATTTTTTAAAAATTTTTTTTTTATTATTATTTTTTTTTATAGATATTCTTGAGATTTCAGCCTTTTTAGAGCAGCTTGATAAGTCTTTTTGCAGTTTTTCAGTTTAGTTTTATAGTATTCTTGTCCTGTATACTGATACCAAGAATACATATCCTTGATTTGATCTCTAAGTTTCATCACTTCTCTCGGTAGTTTTATTTTCTGTATTTGCTTCGTACTGGTATATAATTGTTTGCAAACCACTGGGCAGCTATATAATGTTATGGGATGCAGAAATGTGATTTTTAAATGGGAAAACATTGAACGATTTTGACAGAACTCACTTTGTTGGGGTTTTTGGGCCAGGGAACTTGAATCTGAAGTGGCGGCGCTTTCTAATCGTGAAATGCACCCTAAAGCCAAAGTTTTAGCTGTTTAATTATTAATCATATGAATGAAAATTACAAATTATAAATCTGGCGATTGAATTAATAATCATGGGCGAATTCACAGGCACCTGTTAGTATGATATAATAGTTTGCACTGGTTTTTATTAGAAAAAAGTGAATTGTGATAATGAAGTATAGAAAGTTTATACATTCTACCTGGAAAAATGAGGGAACAGGAATTTCTTTGAATGAACACTAAATTTCCATGAAGTCCCCATTAACATGTTCTTCGCCTGATCTACTCGTATTTATTTGTTCTTAATATGTTTCTTTTCTTTGTACGTGTTTCGATAGAAGTTCATGAAGAGGAGAAGAAAATTAATACTGATAGAGATGAAGTAAATGGAGAGAAGCTTAGGCACCGCACAGTTGAGAATTAACAGTCCACTCATGAAGAGGGCCATGATTCCAAATTGCACCTGAAAAGATAAGATAAGGAAGTTGTTGAGGCGAATTCGGATATGAGTTAGATCTCAGGAATAAGCAGTACTCATATAGCAATTCAGTAGAGGCATTATGTATCTCAACCATTCGACGTTCCATGCAGCTTAGCTCATCAAACTCTGAGAGGGAATAAGAGGAGTTTAGCGGATTGTGTGTTCCGCCCTGCACACCGAGAAAGATACGGTTTCATTTTGTCCAGTCAATTAAAAAACACCGAATAGAAAAAAAACGTCGTGTAGTTTTGAAATTTGGCAGAGTTGTCGGGGGAAGTGTCCTGAACACCATACTAAAAGTCCCCGAGGCTGGGGGGGGGGGGGGTGAGGGGGGGAGGGGTGTCGTAGAAGGTACCTTTTGTAGGTTTTCCGCTTATATCTAAACAATGGTGCTTCGTAGAGGAAAATTGTTCCTTTGTTGCCTTGTATAATGTATTTTCCATTACATGTAGGTCTATTGTGCTTGTACCATGAACGGATGTTTAATAAATGCAACTTTAGTGGTTGTATAATATTTCTCCACGTGCTTCACGAAGTATATACACAATATACAGCTTATATACAAAGATATAGCTTCTAAATATAGAGAAATTGAGATTTGTCCGAAACTTAAAATTGTTATAACTTTCAAAAATTTGAAGAAGAAATAACAAATGACTACTTATTTTAAAGGGAATTTATTTCCCTAAAAATTCTTTCATGAGAACATTGCTATACACACTTAAGGGCTGAGGCGCTAGAAAGAAAAGTATGTCGAAAAGCGTGAGGCAAAAGTGCTTTTTTTAAATTTTTTCTTTCTTTCTTTCTTTCTTTCTTTCTTTCTTTCTTTCTTTCTTTCTTTCTTTCTTTCTTTCTTTCTTTTTTTTTCCTTTTTCTTTTTGGGAAAATTTGATATTTTCGCTGGCGGATATCTCGAAAGCTATTAAGAGTAGAAAAAATGTGTAGTATCAAACTTGTAGGAAATTTTATCAGCTATAAGTTTGTATGTAGGAACGTTTCCTGTACGATGCACCGTTGTTTAGATATAAGCGAAGAACTTATAAAAGGTACCTTCTTCGGGCCCCCCCCCCCACCCGCAGGGACTTTTATTATGTTGTTCAGGACACTTCCCCCGACAACTCTGCCAAATTTCAAAACTACACGATTTATTTTTTCTATTTTTCCTTCGTTGCCTGGACTATATCGCCGCTGGAAGATGAAATCACCTCTGGATCATTGAATGGAGGACCAACAACAATTAGCTACAACAAACAGAAATTCTCAAACAAATCATGATTTGGAGAGACAGTAAAAATTAATACTTTTCAAAGGTTAATTACAATACTATAATACTATAATGCTTTTGCTTTTATTACGATCTGAAGATAATAAAAATAATATTTTTAATAATTCACTGTTCTATTATAGTATGTTGCGATACGGTGCATACGGATCGAGGAAAAAGTTTTTTCAATTTCCGAGATCCGTTATGCGCTTACGGCACGAGTATTGCATGCTATTCTTTGCACGATGATTATTTATATCAATTTTATTATATTAATTGAGATATTAGCTGAAAATATTATGTATATAGGCCTACATTATTGAAGGTAGATGTTTATTTCAGAAAGTGATTCGCATGTGTTGGTTGTTATGGGGACTGATTATTTGTCCTGTTAAAGGCGCCTTGGTTCTGGTCTTCCATAAAGGCTTGTATTATGATGATTTTACTTACGGCACTTGTGCTTTTTGTAATGTTTACCGCACGGAGATTTCTTTTGTTTTCATAGCAACCGGATTGCGTGCGGGAATGTCAAGTTACGATCCACGGCAACAATATTCATAAGTACCACTAATTAGTTACGTCGTGTAAAAAATTCTATTCTAAATTCTATAATGCTATCTTATTATTGGTTTATTTAGGACACATGTTTTGTGCAATTTTCTATTGCCTGAATGAATTTATTGAATGACTAAAACATTTTGTTACTGTTAAATACTAGGAAAATGGATTTTTACAATTAATTACAGTAAAATTTCGTCTGCGTATAATGCAATTTTTGGCCAACTTTCATTCATTATAACTCCGAAACCAGTTGAGTCTCAGTCACCAAATTTTTATCATATGTTTATATGGTAAAGAGGAGTTATCTGATTAATTTCATACGTTTTCACTCAGTTTCTTTTGAGCTATTCTATTTCAAATATTGCCAAAATATGCTTTTGGGCATTTTTGAAAATTATATAACTAAAAGGGCAAAGTTCTCAAGCTTGGCCATCACATAGTCCTATAATAAATCTATAGTAGAAAAAAAATTAAACGTGAATCTCCCTTTTAATAATTTTTCAGCACTAGAACTTCCGTTTTAAGTTAATTTTCAATTTGTAGTTGTGAATTTTTTTCTTCACTTTCCTCATTATTAATATTATGTTAGGACAAAAATTCTAGAGCATATCATTCTGATAATTTTGGTTTTTATTTTGTCTTGTTATCCGTAAAATTAACAGTTACATACATTTGTCCAAAACATGTTTTCGGCTGAGAAGCAGTTACGAAGCAAAATTAAAATGGCTGCCAAAAAAAGTATGAGCCTATTTTTTTTACCATAGTTTGAACTCGCCTAGTATTGGGGAATAACTGGTTAAAACAATTAGGAAAATAAAAAATGTTGAGCATCAAATTTTATACGATTTGTCTCATTTCAAATGGATTGACCCTTTATTATTATTTTGAACATTCTATTATACACTAAACTAAACTCCGTCGACCGTCACCCATAGCCGTTAATGATGGTTTCCGTGACCGGAGCCGCTACTACTCAATCAAGTAGCTCATCAATTTGTATCACGAGGCTGAGTGCATCTCGTTATAGAACTCCCTACCTCAGACAAATTAAGGGATCAAACCCGGGTCTACGGATCCACCCTCTAAAGATGATAACTACTTAGTACCTAGGTAAGAACAACTGTGCAAAATTGTAATGAAATCAGGAATCGAACTCAGTTACGGCCTAGCCGTCATTGGAAGAGGTCGTGTAGTTAGCGCTCCGGAGCAGGCATACATGTTTATACTGTACGTTCGCTGTTAGTAGGAGAGAATAGTTAGTGGTGTTTCCCACATATTTTCCCTTGTTTCTTCAAGTGTGTGAGTAGGTCTTCATACTACGGTAAAAAACCATGGCAACTATCCAACGTGAAAGCACCATAAAGGTAGGGTTTTCGACATCGGCTACGAAACCTACGGCTATTGATATTCACGACTGGATTGAAGATACTTGACGAATAACGCCAGACCAAGTAGAAATTATACAGTTTAACTCTCCTGACCGTGCTGTGTTTATGAAATTGGTCTATGTTCTAACCTATGATAGACTTATGGCTAAACACGAAGGTGCAGTGAACTTTATATATTATAATTAGAGACCGGATTTTAAAGGGAAAATTTTCACTCAAAAAAGGACGAAAAAAGGGAAAATTATTGCCAAAAAAAGGTGGGGAAAAAAGGGAAAATTATTGCCAAAAAAAGGTGAGAAAAAAGGGATATAAAAGTAAGAGAGTGTTTGTTTTATGTAAAGCCTTTGCTTGCTCTACAGCTGCTGATTATGTAACATCTAATGACTGAAGAAATTTTTTTATCTTGTTGAAATTCTCACAGAGGAAAATAGCACACGAAATCCATGTTCCCCACCTTGTAATAATGGGAAACTTAGGCAATGGCAGGCCTGTGATTTCCCTGTAACGCTCTATTCTGCTGGGAGGAATTATTTTTTCAATGGTGAATCAGCGAAAATAATTTTTAATGTTTTCATATTACCAAATACTGGGTAATTTACGAATTTTTCAAAATAAATTAGCAAAAAAGGTACTGGAAAGGGAAAGTTCCTAAAAAAAAAGGGAGATGAGCCTAAAAAAGGGAAAAAAAGGGACGTTAAAACCAGGTCATTTGCAGTTGAAACTTACTCAGTAATGTCCTGTTCAATTTTATCACGTTTTGTGATGAAATATAAAAAAAGGAATTCCCTTTAAAATCCGGTCTCTAATTATAATGGTACAATAGTTCAGGTCAGCGTTGAGCTTAAGCAGATATTATAATAGTCACCATGCGACTGTTCAGTTTGCCCCCAGAAATTGAAGATAGTGCAGTGATTCGGTCATTATCCCCATATGGTCAGGTTAGAAGTGTTCGACCCGAAGTGTGGGGTACTCAATATAGGTCTAAGGTAAATAAATAACACATCCATAATACGATGGTAAAGTGCAATACGTACAGCTCGTACTCCATTTTGTACTGGAAACTTATATTCAGTAATATTATAGGAGAAAAAATCCTCTGACACTGGGATTTGAACCCAGGACCTTTGGCTGTCCGTGCCAATGCTCTACCAACAGAGACAACAATCTGTGGTTCACTGCTTAATAAGACTATAAATCATTCTGAACTATCCTGCTACAGTATATATATACTGAATAATATCATTGACTATTGCTGAACAATTTCGGCAAAAAAAAAAAAAAAATAAAAAAATTACATGTTTATGAGCTCATACAAAGACATACCTAGTTTAGATCTTTTAACTATTATTATGGTACACAACGTATAATCAGTATATTTTAATGGTTTTATATTTTTAAAATGGATTTCTCAGTAGTTTGTTACCCTGATGTAAAAACATGTGTAACATATTTAATATAACGCTAATATTTTATGACTTTTGTGAATATCCAAACCAATGTCATCAGATATGACAAGCTATTTTATGAGTGTACAATAAGAACATAAGAATCTTATGTAGGAGTGATATATATGGTTGCATTTTGTACAATTGTAATTATAAAACAAAGTGTAAAAGTAAACGTTACATTTATTGAACTTTTAGCTTGATTTATTTTGTGTTTTAGGTGGAACATGTATTTATACTAAATCATGAATGCGTATGTATATATTAATGGACAGCCAAAGGTCCTGGGTTCAAATCCCAGTGTAAGAGGAATATACTCAATATAAGTTTCCAGTACAAAATTGCACTTTACCATCGTATTATGGATGTGTTATTTCGTATAGGAATACGAAATAATACACCGGCGCGGCGTGTCGTGTCGTGTGTCGTTTATCTGCAGACTTCATTCGGCACGTAGTCATGTTTGTAATATTGGCGACATTGTAGGCTTGGTCCCACTCGATACGGCCCGGCTGAGACGGCAGTTACGTTATTCTGGAGTTTAGCGTTTATTTTTATTTAGTTGTGTATAATTTGACATTTACTATCAGCATCAGTGGACGAAGTGCTGTGAAAATGAAGACAAGGCAGCATGTTATTTCTTGATTGAGTTGGCAGTTACTTCCATATTTAAGGTGAGATTTCTTAAATCCTAATTGAAGTGCTCAGTATTAGTTTCCTTGTTTTGTGATTTATTGTCTCCCATAAATATTAAGTTTACAGCCAATTGAAACCTTTAGCTGACAGTATGAAATAATACATTGCAATAGCCTATAGCATATCATAACCTTTCTTTCGTTATTAGCGTACGCCTACTGCCATCTTCCCTATATTCCCTGCTGAATATTTAAATAGACAAGTAACTATTTGTTCATATAAGATTGAAAAAACGCAAATACTTAAAGTTTTTATTTATATCGCACAAGGCAATCCATCAATGGACGGACATCTTGGATACTAATAGCAGGTCCTGCCTTGCTTGGTTGCTGTCTTGATTCATTTGCTTACCATTCGCAGAGATCCGATTTACACAGAAGGGGATCATGAATGCACCCCTAACTGGGAAAACATTGAACGATTTGGACGAAACTCACTATGCGGGATTTTTCTTGGCTAGGAAACTTGAATCTGAGATCTTCCCCCCCCCCCCGGTCGGCGCACTTTATTCGTGATAAGCCCCTCGAAGCCGGGTTTTTAGCATTTTGATTATAAATTGTTTTAATTGTTTATACATGATTTGGGTAAGGTTATTGAATCTATGGCTCATTTTAATCGTTTCATTTCGAATTTGTATGCCCATATGGCAGCAAAAGATTGCTCGTTTAATTATTTATATTTTTAATGTTAACAATATAGTTAAGAAAAAATTATGTAATCCTGCAATTTATGTAAAAACGATGCCAGTGTTAATAAATATAATGTTTAATTATTTTTCTATTAAATAAACGGTTTAACGCAAACATCTAGAAGTTGGCTAAATAATCGCGGGCGAAGCCGCGGGCACCTGCTAGTCAAATATAAAGAGGACCCTGGCATAACGCATCAAATAGTCGAGCGCTTCAATTTTGTTAGCCCGTTGTGTTTGAATTATTTGTTTATAACTATCTTTATGTGTTAGCCCGCTCGGCTTGATTAATTTGTTCAAATAATGTTACGGCTCGTAGAGAAATGAAATATCTTACATTGGTGTACGAAAGGGGAATCATGTATGTAGGCCTAAATGGGAAAACATTGATCGATTCGGACAAATGTCACTATGCGGGGTTTTTGGCCAGGGAATTCGAATGTGAGGTCGTATTTCCTGGGCGCGCACTTCAATGTTGAAGTGCATCTCGAAGCTGGATTTTTAACTTTAATTATCAATCTTTTTAATTGTTTATGAATTATTTGCTTGTAAGGGTAGAATTCGTGAATCTATTGTTGTTTTAATGGTTTTATTTCGAATCTGTATGCCCGTATGGCAACACATGATTCTTTTTAGTTGTTTTATTTATTAAGTGCCAGTATGGTACTTTATGAGATTGTGTGGTGGACGAAAAAATGTCTGTCTGTCTGTCTGTCCGTCCGTCTGTCCGTCCGTGCGTCTGTACGCACCATAACTCAAGTACGCTTTTTCGGATTTTCATGAAACTTGGTATAAACATTCATAATGTCGATGGGAAGAACCCTATTGATATTGAACCAAATCGGTTCACCGGTACCGGAGTAATGCCCAATTTAGTGCCTATTTTAATAGATTATAGAAAGGCGCCATCACTCAAATACGCTGTAACGGATTTTCATGAAACTTGGTATACCCATTTATGACGTCCATGAGAAGTGCCCTATTGAATTTGAACCTAATCTGTTGACCGGTACCGGAGTAAAACCCAATTTAGTGTATATTTTAAAGACGCGGTAACTCAAATACGCTTTACCGGATTTTTATGAAACTTGGTATACACATTTACAATGTCCATGGGAAGACGTCTATTCATAATGGATAAAATCGGTTGATCTGTTTCGGAGTAATGCTCAATTTAGTGCCTATTTTATGGCAATATACGTAATCGAAAGAATTTATAAAAAAAATGAAAATCAGTTATCTTGACAACATAGCCTATTGTTTTACTGTGATCTTATAAGGCCTTGAAAATTAAAATACAGGTAGCTATGACGAAATACACTATTGTTTTACATGCGCTTATCCAACTAGACCGTTAAAATGACCCAGGTGGCCGAGATGGTAGACCTTTCTTCTTCCGTAAGCCCTGCTTAATGAATAAATCTGGAGCTTAACTTGGAAATCAATTAAAAAAAAAAAACATATTCTGCATATCATAATTGCAGTCATAACTGATTAAACAAAAACATACTGGCACTTTTTTACATCAGTTTACCTGATTTTATTTATTTATTTATTTTTTGTTTTTTGTTTGTTTTGTGTAACAATATTTTAAAAATCAAATTATATAATTCATGCAATTTATGAAACGACGTGAATGTTAAAAATATAAAGTTTTTTTTTTCTTCTTCTTTCGAAATTTCAGTTAAATAAGTTGTTTAAAATACATCTAGAGACTGAATTATTAGCATTGCACGAGTAAGTACTTTGTATTTCAAAGTTCTGTAATTGCGTAAAAAAGTTATCCTCTATTCAGAGACTTCCTCTGAAAAACCAATTTAGTGTGTAACAATCTATGGCAACCCAGGACTTAACGGGACCCACAACTACAGAATATTAATAGTATGAGATTGAATTCCGCTTGAAACAGCTGTGAATCAAGGCAATATTATCATAATTATTAGAAATGATCTTTATACTTAAACAACTCAAAATAATTTTGATTTTTTGTATATAAAGTTTTATGTTAGTCTGCCTACATGCACTAAAGATAAGGTTGTGGCGAATTATAGGCAGTGATTAAAACAAATTACGTTTCATAATGATTATGTCAACGAAATATAGCCTATTATATTTAAATATTTTGGGTATTAAATGAATAATTATGTTGACGATGATAATTATACATTGTAGGGTAACATCAATAAAGCATTTAATTTAAATTAAAATAGAAAATCCCTATATTTTACTCACCGAACTAGTGTGGAAGTTAAGCCTCCCTGCGTTTTTTTTAAAGCGCTGCACCATTGCTGCATCAAACTCGTTCTTTTTTACATTCTCAGTCAGTGCAGCGATCTCAAATCTCGCTTTACGAGTGCTGCAAGGTTTTGCTGCACGAACTGTCATGGCGGAGTAGGTGCTCATCGAAAATTTCCTTTTCGGCATTAAATCACTGTTTGAATTCCCGAGTTCGAACGCCTTCTGCAGCACAGTTAGTACCCTATGATTTCACCTGTATGTCATATACTCTCAATGCTTACTTACTCAATGGCAATAGACAATTCCTCAGCAAGCTAAAGAAATATGGACTATTTTTATGGAACCCGAAGGTTCATTGCCGCGCTTAGTCTACCTGAGCCCGCCATTCAACCCTATTCTGTGCTAATTCCACCCAATCATCCCTACTTCCCTTCTACATCCAATCCTACTTCCCTTAAACCTATCCTAACATTGTCCTCCCACATACGTCTAGGTCTCCCTTCCGGTCTCGCAGTCAGTACTTTTGAGATATCTCTTTCCTCCCCCATGCGCGCAACATGTCCAGCCCATTTCATCATCCGTGATTTAATTACCCTTACTATATCTAGTGAAGAGTACAGATCTATAATTATATTAATTATGTTATCTTTTTTAGTGCTGTTTATACTTTATATTTATTTTCTTTATGAAACTCTCCGTTATGCGGTTTTCTCCAGTCCCCATTTTCATCTCTCTTAGGCCCAAATATTTGCCTAGGCACTCTGTTTTCGAACACTTTCTTTCGGAAGAGTAAGCGACCATGCCTCACATCCATATAATACAACCGTCTTATTAATCTTTATTTTTAGATTTCTGGACAGAAAACGAGAAGATGATAGTTTCTGAACTGCATAAAAACAAGCATTTCCTAATTTGAGTCTACACTTAACTTCTGCCTTAATATTATTTGTGTCTGTAATTATTGCTCCCAAATATTTGAACTTTTCCACTTGTTCGAACGATTTACCGGTTATTCTAATATTCTGTAAAGCATTATTTTGACATTCCATGATCGTATACTTAGTTCTTTCTGTATTAATTTCCCATCTAACATTCTTGCAGGCATCGAAAAGACTTTCTGAATTTCTATCGATTCTGTTTATGTCATCGCCCAACAGACAAACGTCATCTGCGTAAGCTAAAATCGGGTGTCTGCCATTTAATTCTAGGCTTACCTTGTTTTCCTGGACTTTCCTAATGGCATATTCCAAAGCGAAATTAAAAAGAAAAGGTAGTAGCGCATCTCTTTGTTTCAATCCGCTTCTAATGGCAAACCTATCTGATAAAAATTTCCCTACCCTGCATCTGCTGTATATCATATAATACAATACTTATTTCCATCCCGGCATACAAGGGCGCCCATACCCGGGGGCAGGGGGGGCCGCGGCCCCCCCCTAGCTCTCAGAGAAAGGAAAAAATTCTATATTAATAATTATAGTCTGTTTTTTTTTTCTTTTAAGACAATTATTTGAAAGTCAGTAGAGACATAAGTTTGCAGAAGTTTTACCATATCGACACCATGGAAGCAGAATCCACACTGGATTAGAAAAGGGGATCCTGGGGGTTTGGACCCCCAAAAATCAAAACCTAAAATTCTATTTTTGTATTTAAAAAAAATTAATAAATTAAACAATTTTTGCGGGTGTGTCAAATATGATATAGCAGTTATTTTGTTTCCATAACATAATGAGTAGGCCTGTTATTTCCATTGTTCCTTGTGTTATTTAACTTTTCTTATAAATAGTAATGACAATGAGTATTATAACTTAGGTTTGTTTAAGTTCGCATGTCTTAGAGTATGGTAAACAAATTTCCTAACTAGTTTTTCAGAGCTAAAATAGCGTAAAATGTTATTTTAATTAGTTCAATATTTAAAAATTTTCCGGGGGTGGACCCCCGACTTAGGTAATGATTTCTTGTTTACGTTGGTATGTCTTAGAGTATGGTAAATAAATTTCCTAAGTAGCTTTCAGGGCTAAAATAGCATAAAATGTGTTTTTCGTTAGTTCAGTATTTAAAAATATTCCGGGGGTGAACCCCCGACTTAGGTAACAATTTCTCGTTTAAGTTGGTATATCTTAGAGTATGGTAAACAAATTTCCTACCTAGTTTTTCAGAGCTAAAATAGAGTGAAATGTGATTTTCATTAGTTCAGTATTTAAAAATTTTCCGGGGGTAACCCCCGACTTAGGTAACAATTTCTTGTTTAAGTTGGCATATGTTAGAATATGGTAAACAAATTTCCTACCTAGTTTTTCAGAGCTAAAATAGAGTGAAATGTGATTTTCATTAGTTCAGTATTTAAAAATTTTCCGGGGGTAACCCCCGACTTACGTAACAATTTCTTGTTTAAGTTGGCTTATCTTAGAATATGGTAAACAAATTTTCTACCTAGTTTTTCAGAGCTAAAATAGAGTGAAATGTGATTTTCATTAGTTCAGTATTTAAAAATTTTCCAGGGGTAACCCCCGACTTAGGTAACAATTTCTTGTTTAAGTTGGCATATCTTAAAGTATGGTAAACAAATTTAATAACTTGTTTTTCAGAGCTAAAATAGCGTAAAATGTGATTTCAACTAGTTCATTATTTAAAAATTTTCCAGGGGTGGACCCCCGACTTAGGTAACGATTTCTTGTTTACATTGGCACGTAAAGAAATTCCCTAACTAGTTTTTCAGTGCTAAAATAGCGTAAAAAGTGATTTTAATTAATTGAATATTTTAAAAATTTCTGGGGACGGACCCACGACCCCCTTGCTTGGGGGGTATTCCAAATCCCCTGCCACTTCCAAACCTCCCCGAAATTATTTTCTGGCTACTTCATTGTTGCACTTACATTATTATATTATTAATGTAATGTTACAAACTAACCCAAGAAGTTAAAGGGACAAGAAATAAATTAACTAAAGTTGGCCCCCCCCTAGAAAATATCATATGGGCGCCCTTGCCGGCATAACTGTTATTTGCACATGTCTTAACCATGTTGGAGGGCCGTACAAAGAGCCGGTTTCATTGAGCAAGCTCTCAGCTGATCGCAGTAGCGGCTTGTGGCTCAAAACGAGGTGTGCTGCAAATACCATTTCATACAGCAAACTTAAAATATTTTTAAAAATTATTAGTAGGCCTATCTAAACTGCTCGTCTCTTGATCCATCTCTGGGAACTCTCACGCGATTTTCTCTGCCCTAATTATTTTTTTGCTAATTTCTCTCGTCGTAATCTATCGCTCCGAAACTCTCGTGAAATAGTGTATAATATTATTATCCTTGTAGCCTACTGATTATTAAACCAATCTTTCTTAATTAATTCTTTCTACATGTTCGTTCCTCTCTGACTTTCTTCTTTATAATCAGTCACCAATGCCTTGTACTCTACACCCTTGCCTTATATCACAATTCCTTGCCTAGTCCATTAATATTCTTCCTATGGGTTTTCTTAAACACAAGCACCAATTAAATTTTAAATATAACTTTCCCGCGCTTAATGTGAGTAAGTTTTTTTTTCCTGAACGCAAAAATGTCTCGTGCATTGTCACTACAGTTGATGAACTATTTCACGAGAGTTTTTAGAGATATAGATTACGACGAGAGAAATTAGCAAAAAATAATTAGGGCAGAGAAAATCGGGTGAGAGTTCCCAAAGATGCATTAAGGCGGGAGGAAATAGTAATTCCTATGCTTAAGGTGCAGAACGTTGCAAAAAAATAAAAATAAAAATAAAAAAATAAAATAATAATAATAATAATAATAATAATAATAATAATAATAATAATAATAATAATAATTAGGACAGCGAAAATCGCGTGAGTGTTCCCCGAAGTGGAATTAGAGACGAGGAAATAATATTTTTAATGATCGAGGAAGAGGAAGTCGCGTTAGTGTTCCCAGTGCGAGAGAATACTTAATCGGGGTTGTGGAATCCGTATTTGTGAATTTAACACATTCGAATTTGGCGGTGAAGATGAAAAGCATTGCTTACTCGACTGACAGTGGAAGATCTTGTCACTTAACTAAAAGCGCGTTCTAATTGCTTCACGTCTCACCGGCCTCGAAATCTCATGCTGGGGGACCCCCCTCAGCACATTCTGCAGGTTAATACTGGCATATACGCCAATACAGTCAAGCTTTGGAATGACGTCACAGCCCTACGAGAGAAGTGCTGTTCAGTGAAACATATCACGAGGCGGAAAAGGTAATATTCAAATTACCGACTCTGATTCTCCTACAGAAAATAAGGAATTCTCGCGTGGACGCGCCAAGTTCAAAATCTACGCAAAAGAAAATATAGTATTGCGTTTGAAAATAACATTATACGACGAGCAGAAAAGAAGCTGTGTGCTGCAGCACGGCAGCACAGTAGGAGAAACCGCCACTGGCTGATCGACTTTGTCGTTCTTCTTTAGATGCAGCGGTCGTAAAGCGCTTTACAAGTTACCTTTAAAAAGGTTGCTTTTGCATAAGTGGTGTAGGCTACATTGCGTTCAATAGTGGTTAAATCTGTTTGTGTACTTCCTTTCCAGTTGAATCAATTAGAAAAACAATACATTTTTCATACAAATACGAGTTCGATGGTGACAACAGACCCTTGTTTTATCATTATTCCCCAAAACTGCAACGTATATGCAAGAAAGAAAGAAAAAAAGAGTTATAGGCCTATAGAGTGTTCATGTGTACTAGTATATAATATAGTATGTACTAGTATATTGTACTAGTACAATAGTACTAGTACTATGTACTAGTATATTGACCTGAGCTTCAAACTAGGACAAACACTACAACGTGTTCATAATGCTTGCGTTCGCTACATTTGTGGTATTCGTAAGTCAGATCATGTTACGCCAGCATTTGAAACATTGGCATGGTTTCACTTGGACGACAGAAGAAAATTGCACTCTCTCTGCCTCCTATATCGAATTCTTCACACTTCCTGTCCTCACTATCTGTCATCACGCTTTCAAACTCTTTCATCTCATCATAACCTAAACACTCGGTCCAGGCAAGATCATATTCTCGCAATACCTAAATATCATACATCTCTTTACTCATCATCGTTTACTACTTCAGTAATCCGAATGTGGAATTCTTTACCATCTCACATCAAGGACTGCCGGTCACTGTCAACCTTCAGATCGCAGTTAACAGCACATATACGTAGTACTTAATAATCTTTTTCATGTCCTGTGTTAATTTCAGTTTCTATCACTTAATGCTTTTATATAACTAAATCATATTTGTAACAATTAATTTCTTTTTTATCATTTAATGTATCTTAATGTATCTTAATTATTCAAGTATATATGTTCTAATTTTTTCTTTGTATTTAATGTTCGTTTCTTGTATTCATGTATATCAGTTCTTTTTAAATTTATTTTTAATCATTATTATTGTTATCATTATGTATTTCATGTTTTTGCCCTGGCTGAGTGGTAGAGAAGGCCTTATGGCCTTAACTCCGCCAGGTTAAATAAATAAATAAATAAATAAATATATATTTACCAGTTGTATCACTGTCATATACTTCTTCCACCAGATGTACCCTTGATACTTTGGACCCATAGCAGATATCATGTAGTAGAAGTACATGAAGATGTGGACCAGAGAGTTCAGGAACATCATTACTATCCCCTGAGGTCCTGCAACATTCAACATTATCTTCCATATTAAATAACTGCAATTATCATTGAAAGGAACTAAATTTAATTTTTCGAACGTAGAAATAGGAAGAGGTGTGCGTCAAGGATGTTGTATGTCACCCATCTTGTTCAACCTTTATGGAGACTGGCTAGCAAAAGAAGCCTTAGAAGGAGTTAGGGATTTTGTTATAGGAGGATACGCTATTAACACCATCAAATATGCGGACGACCTGGTGATTCTGGCAAAGAAACAAGAAATATTGCAAGGAATGATTGACAGGCTGGTGGAAACAGGAAGAAAGTATGGAATGGAAATCAACATAGGTAAATCGAAGGTGATGAGGATATCGAAGAGAGAAGAGCCGCTTCAAATTATCATGGGAAATCAAGAATTAGAGAACGTGAACCAGTTCAAATACTTAGGAAGTGTACTGACGAAATATGCCTATTGCACCAAGGAGATAAGATCAAGAATTGCCATGGCCAAGAAAGCATTTATGAAGAAGAGAACTCTGCTAACTAGTAGTCTGAACCTAGAGCTACGTAAAAACCTGGTGAAGTGTTATATTTGGAGTATTGCTTTGTATGGATCAGAGACATGGACTTTGAGGAAATTAGAGAAGAAATATTTAGAAAGTTTTGAAATGTGGTGCTGGAGACAGATAGAAAATATAAAGTGGATGGACATGGTGACAAACGAAGAGGTTCTGAGTAGAGTGGGTGAGAAGAAGTCAATCATACACACAATTCGTCAGAGGAAAGCAAACTGGTTGGGCACATTCTCAGAAGGAACTGCTTATTACATGATGTCGTAGAAGGAAGATTGGAGGGTACAACTAGACTTGGAAGAAGAAGAATTCAGCTGTTGGACGATTTAAGGGAAAAGCGGAAATATTGGATGCTGAAGGAGGAAGCAGAGGATAGACAGTTTTGGAAAACAAAATTCGCGTACCAAGTTTGAAAACCTGCCGGAAGGCAGAATACTTACTACTACTACTACATACAATGTATACTTGGCTCGGAGTCTTTTGAGACAGTGGAATGAGTAGATGTTTCCCCCAATATTTTGTAGGCATACACAGGCCTACTTTACACAATAGATGGCAGAACAATCTACGAGTAAGATGAAATAAAAATTCTTATAAAGGAAACTTTGGCAGGATGGATTCCAGAGGAACTGGGGGAACTAGTTAGTCAGAAATACCAATTATTTTTAAGAAAGATTGCAATAAATCTGCTCGTAAGCTTAGCGTCTAACAATAAATGAAACACAAACAATAGAATGTGGAACTGAATTTATAATATTCTCAACATATTGAATTCTTTAATAACGGAAGCTTACTGGAGTTTGTAAGCCACCACATAAGTGACAAAAGAGGTGTGGAATCCGCACATAATGGCCACCACAACATGAAAAGAATAATGAATTTCAGAAACCTCACATGTCCAATTTTTTCACAAAGTAACTTTTCTCTGAAATTTCAATCTTCTTTCATCTACCTATCACGTGGTACAGTAATCTGGCAAGTCCATCAATATGCATAGGTTTTATAAAGTCTTGAAGTTTGGATGAATTGCAGAAAACCCACTTGTCCAGATCGTATTCAATATAAAACAACCATGTCATAAGTTTAGAATGTTTGTTCTGTAAAATGTTTCCCCAACCTCAATGTCGACTGCATATTGTGAGCAGCTCGAGTACCGCTCCCAAGCGGCCGACTGCAACTGCCAACTTCTGCCGACTGAACATTGTGGGTAGAGTTTAAATTTGCTAGAGGACAATCATTGGATTGCGATCTCTTTACGTATTCCACAGTGTATAACACATTATTTGCATATAAAAACTATATACTACATACTACTTCAATAATACAATTTTCTTATATTAAGTAAATAATAATAAAAATGACGAACCATGATTTCTTGTAAAACATATTTAGTTAATAAATACAATTAAATAGAATACAAGACAACTACATTTCTTCAACGCCAAATATAGCCATATGAAAGATAATGTTACCGGTACCCTTAATCTGGAATAGGCCTATATTTTTAAAATAATTTTACCCCGTTTTCACCAAACTTTTGAGAAAATAAAATGCGGCCCCCTCCGACACTTAACCTTTTTATTAAGTACCAGTATGGTACTTAAAGAGATTGTGTGGGGAAGGGAAAATGTCTGTCCGTACGCGCGATAACTCTAATACGTTTACCACCGGAGTAAAGCCCAATTTAGTGCCTATTTTGTGGTAATATATTAGAAAGCATTTATAAAATGCAAATTAGTTATCATGACATCATATTGTTTTACAGTATTCATATACGGCTTTGGAAATTGCAGTACAGTTAGCTATGACAAATAACATTATTCTTTCACATACGCTTATGAAAGTAGATCGTTAAATTGAGCGAGGTAGCTGAGATGGTAACGTCTTGGACTCACATTTTGGTTGTTCCTGGTTCAATTCCCGTACCCGGCCAATTTGACATATCTTTTTTGTATTTTTATGTGAGTGTGCGATTGTTAATAAATCACAAATCTTTATAGTTCTGCTGATGCTGGACGATTTAAAGTAAAAAACTTGACCTTTGTTCTCCCTGAAGCTCTACTTCATGAATGAATCTGTCGCTTACCTCGGAAATCAATTAAAAAAAAAAATTCTGCATATCATAATTGCAATTATAACTCAATAAACAAAAGCATACTGGCACTTTGTTACATCAGTTTACCTGATTTTACTAAGTGCCAGAATGGTACTTTATGAGGTTGTGTGGGGGACAAGAAAATATCTGTCCGCCTGTCTGTCTGTCCATGTGTCTGTACGCGCGATAACCCAAATATGCTCTATAGGATTTTCATGAAACTTTGTATACGCATTTATAACGTCCATGGGAAGAAGTCCATTGATATTGGACAAAATCGGTTGACCGGTACCTGAGCAATGCCCAATTTAGAGCCTATTTTATGGTAATATATTAGAAAGAATTTATCAAATGCAAATCAGTTCTCATGGCAACCTTTTGTTTTACAGCGTTCATATACGGCTTTGGAAGTTGCTTTGACATATGCTTATCAAACTAGACCTTTGTTCTTCCGTAAGTCCTGCTTAATGAATCGATATGGAGCTTAACTCGGAAATCAATTAAAAAAAAACTTATTTTCTGCATATCATAATTGTAATTATCACTTATTGAACAAAAGCATTCTGGCACTTTATTAAATCAGCTTACGTGATGTTATTTCTAATAGATTTGTCATGGTCTTGTAGGTTACTGTGCAGGTTTACGTACTTAAACGGGCTAAATAAAAATCTGATATACCGGTAATCTAATCTAATTGAATATTTACTCCTTGACTCACAATATTCACAACTGCATGTTTCAACGTCTTTCATAAATATTTCCGTATACTGACAGACATGGATATTTTTACTTACCAGGCAGATATTTGAGGTGCACCCACGTTAGTAATCCAGCTATCGTATGGTGATAGACGTGAAGAAATGAGATTTGGTTCTGTTTCTTGCGCAGAACAAAGAATATCTGGAAAACAGTCGGGTAGCGTCACACACTCATAAAATAAATGAATTTATATTATTGAGATTTAGGTGACCTTTCTTAAAGTTAATTTCAAATATTTAGGTTTCAATAGTAGCTTTCTTGTCCATGAACAAAAGGACAGCATTGCTTAAGTTGTCTTAAACTGTGGCGGATCCGGAGGAGGAGCCCTCCCATGTTTTTTTCTGTGATTTTCTATTCATCGAAAGTAATTATCTAATATTTAAATTTAAATTTAAATTTAAGGGGGGACATGCAGCTTTCGATGCTGAAAAATAGGTGAAGTTTCAATATTTTTTTTCAGCATTGAATTCTTCTGTAGCCTTGCAAACTAGCTTGCTCTATATTGACTAGTTCTACAATTCTATACTATTTTCAGAATTAATTTAACTATTACAATTATCACAAAAATGCTGCCATTACAAAATAGCAGCCAAATTTTGTGCACTGAAATGCCGTTTCCCTAATAACTTTCATAAATACCCATCTTTCTGAGTGATTCTTTTTCTATCTATTTTTAAATATCATATGAACATAATCTAGGATCTTTGGATTATCTGCAGTGTAAATATTTTTTAAAAAATAATTCATCACTTGTTAATTTTTTTTAGAAATTTTTACATCAGAAATATTTTTTTACAAATAAACTATTAAAGTTACATCAATGATTCTAGACAGTGTTGTTCAATAATATCAAATATACTTGCATGCAAAATTTCACTGCAATATTTTAATAAATGTTTGGGTTATCAGGGAAACAGCACTTCAGTGCACAACATTTGGCTGCCATTTTGTAATGGTTATAGTTAAATTAATCCTGAAAATAGTATGCATTTGTAGAACTAGTCAATATAGAGCATGCCAGATTAGATGAGAAAATAAATTGATGAGAAATTCATTGATAAGAAAATAAATAACGACACTTATCTATTTTCTAGCATCGGGCCCGGGTTCGATTCCTGGTCGGGACAAGTTACCTAGGTGAGGTTTTTTCCGGGGTTTTCCCTCACCTGTGAGACAAATGTCAGGTAATTTTAGGCCCTTCTGGTCCCAGGATATCATCTGGCCGTCATTATCATCTTCATACCCAACCTCGCCTTGTTCTGAGTGAGTGTGTGTGAATGCTGTGTATCGTCTTATGTGTTCATGTTGTCTCGGAGGTGGCCCCGCGTTGGGCTGATCACTCATCCGGGGAGGCCCTCCATGTCCTTGTCTGGTCAGAAAAGTATGTATGTGATCCAAAGATAATCCCTCTCCCTGTAAGGCCCGGGCGGCTTGGGTCGCTTAAATCCTCAAAGGGAGAGGTAAAACTGCGAAAAAGAAAAAAAGCTACAAAACAATACTGAAGAAATTGCACATGTTGAATATTTTAAATATTTAGGGTCTATTATACAAAAGGATGCAACAACAAATTTAGAGATTCAAAGAAGAATAACGGATGGGAAGAGAATTATAGGAATGCTAAATTCAATCTTACGGAGTCAAAATATTTTAAATAGAACTAAAAAAATTAATATATCAGGCATTATTCCAAAGTACAACACTATATGGCGCTGAAACTTGGACCATAAGTGGACAACAAGCAAACAAATTAATGGTATTAGAAATGGATTTTTGGAGGCGTTCAGCAAGAAAATCCAGGAAAGAAAAAATTCGGAATAATAGAATAAGGGAAATAATGCAAGTTGAAAAGAATGTTTTGGAAAATGAAGAAGAAAGACGCTTGAGATGGTATGGACATGTAGGCCTACTCAGAATGACAGAGGATAGAATATCCAAGAAAACTTTGGATTGGAAAGTAGAAGGAAAAAGAAGAAGAAGGAAGCCCAAAGAGTGCTGGATGGATGAGGTGAAAAGGAGTTAGGCGAGAAAAGGATTAAGTGAAGAAGGTGCTATGGACAGGGACTTATGGAGGCAAAAGATTGTTGTGGGATGAAGGAAAACCATTGTAATATTCCTTAATACAAAAAATACAAAACAATATAAAATAAAAGCATTTATGTACTCGCCCTATTTCAACAAGAGGACTGTAAAATGTAAGTTGAATAGTAACTTATTTATATTCTAGACGCCTTGTGTCAAGTGCATGATTAGCTGTGACAACCATCAAGACAGCAGTTGTTCGAGTTCATTATCTGTAATTGTTATTATGTTGTAAATGATTGATTTCTTGTGATCTATTTTAGACCAAGTTCTGAGGCGTAAGTTCTGAAGGCCCTGGCTCGCAATTTTCTTCTATAATACAAATTATTATAGACTAATACTTTTAGTTACAATATATATATATAATATTATTTACACACCCCGTGTTTTACCCCTAGGGTATAACAAGATATTTGAAACAACAGTAAGAAATTAACAACTTTAAAAAAAATCATAATTGTTCACAGTCAATCTCTTAGTGTCTTAAATATTGTATGTATAAAATTCATATTCTTGGTGATGTGATAACTTTCCACAAAATCATATTGGGTTTTTTTTAGAGTGGTGTAGCCTACTTCATCACACATTATGTAAATGAAAACTACAAAGAATTAATTACTTATGTTATAAAATACGTCCTGTATTTAGTATGTCACTCGTTTTTCTTCAGAATGAACAAATTTGCCCAGGCAACTATAAAAACAAATGAAATCTTGTTTGCTAGATATACGTTGTAAAACATGTATGATATAAATACGAATGCAAGCAATCACTTAACATAACTTATTTTTTCACAATCACATAAGATATAAATAATTTCACCATGTGTGCGGAATGGAAGTAAACATCTGACTGAGCTTGTCGCACTATCGTGAAGTATGCGCTTAACCAATGAAACGACATGACACAGGTAGTCAAGGAAAATCTGTTGTTTACGTTTGCTCCATATTCATGATATATTAAAAGTTTATAATAGGAATGTTAAATTCAATTTTAGGGAGTAGAAATATAATCAATAGTACAAAAACGAAAATATTCAAAACCATACTACAGAGTATAGTCTTCTACGGAGCAGAAACATGGACATTAAATAAAAAACAGGTTAACAGATTGAACGCACTGGAAATGGACTTCTGGAGACGGTCTGCCAGGATATCTAGGAAAGATAGGATTAGGAATACGGAAATACGACGTATTATGGAAGTAGAAGAAGAGAGTGCAGTCACAATTGAAAGGAAACAACTTCGATGGTATGGACATGTACGTAGAATGGGAAAAGAAAGAATACCTAGAATCGTACAGGAATGGCAAAGTAAGAGAAGAAGAGGAAGAGGACGACCTGCTACTACCTGGATACAGAATGTACACATGTCAATGGAAAGATTTGGTTTAGTGGAGGAAAGATATACAAGCATTCATGAGCCACAGATTATTGTCTCTGTTGGACACTACATGAGAATATTATAGGAGAAAAATTCCTCCGGCACTGGGACTCGAACCCAGGACCTTTGGCTATTCGCGCCAATGCTCTACCAACTGAGCTAAGCCGGAGCTCAATTCACAGCGCCAGATGGAACTTCTCTCCTATGACTGACTGCCCTAATGGTCTACCTCACAGACAGACAAGTTATGTCATATGCAGTACTGTGAGGCACACTAAGTAGTGATTTTTGTGACCGGGCTCCCACTGTTATTGTACAGTTAACATTCAAGATAGATATACAAGCATTCATGAGCCACAGATTATTGTCTCTGTTGGACACTACATGAGAATATTATAGGAGAAAAATTCCTCCGGCACTGGGACTCGAACCCAGGACCTTTGGCTATTCGCGCCAATGCTCTACCAACTGAGCTAAGCCGGAGCTCAATTCACAGCGCCAGATGGAACTTCTCTCCTATGACTGACTGCCCTAATGGTCTACCTCACAGACAGACAAGTTATGTCATATGCAGTACTGTGAGGCACACTAAGTAGTGATTTTTGTGACCGGGCTCCCACTGTTATTGTACAGTTAACATTCAAGATAGATATACAAGCATTCATGAGCCACAGATTATTGTCTCTGTTGGACACTACATGAGAATATTATAGGAGAAAAATTCCTCCGGCACTGGGACTCGAACCCAGGACCTTTGGCTATTCGCGCCAATGCTCTACCAACTGAGCTAAGCCGGAGCTCAATTCACAGCGCCAGATGGAACTTCTCTCCTATGACTGACTGCCCTAATGGTCTACCTCACAGACAGACAAGTTATGTCATATGCAGTACTGTGAGGCACACTAAGTAGTGATTTTTGTGACCGGGCTCCCACTGTTATTGTACAGTTAACATTCAAGATAGATATACAAGCATTCATGAGCCACAGATTATTGTCTCTGTTGGACACTACATGAGAATATTATAGGAGAAAAATTCCTCCGGCACTGGGACTCGAACCCAGGACCTTTGGCTATTCGCGCCAATGCTCTACCAACTGAGCTAAGCCGGAGCTCAATTCACAGCGCCAGATGGAACTTCTCTCCTATATTCTCATGTAGTGTCCAACAGAGACAATAATCTGTGGCTCATGAATGCTTGTATATCTATCTTGAATGTTAACTGTACAATAACAGTGGGAGCCCGGTCACAAAAATCACTACTTAGTGTGCCTCACAGTACTGCATATGACATAACTTGTCTGTCTGTGAGGTAGACCATTAGGGCAGTCAGTCATAGGAGAGAAGTTCCATCTGGCGCTGTGAATTGAGCTCCGGCTTAGCTCAGTTGGTAGAGCATTGGCGCGAATAGCCAAAGGTCCTGGGTTCGAGTCCCAGTGCCGGAGGAATTTTTCTCCTATAATATTCTCATGTAGTGTCCAACAGAGACAATAATCTGTGGCTCATGAATGCTTGTATATCTATCTTGAATGTTAACTGTACAATAACAGTGGGAGCCCGGTCACAAAAATCACTACTTAGTGTGCCTCACAGTACTGCATATGACATAACTTGTCTGTCTGTGAGGTAGACCATTAGGGCAGTCAGTCATAGGAGAGAAGTTCCATCTGGCGCTGTGAATTGAGCTCCGGCTTAGCTCAGTTGGTAGAGCATTGGCGCGAATAGCCAAAGGTCCTGGGTTCGAGTCCCAGTGCCGGAGGAATTTTTCTCCTATAATATTCTCATGTAGTGTCCAACAGAGACAATAATCTGTGGCTCATGAATGCTTGTATATCTATCTTGAATGTTAACTGTACAATAACAGTGGGAGCCCGGTCACAAAAATCACTACTTAGTGTGCCTCACAGTACTGCATATGACATAACTTGTCTGTCTGTGAGGTAGACCATTAGGGCAGTCAGTCATAGGAGAGAAGTTCCATCTGGCGCTGTGAATTGAGCTCCGGCTTAGCTCAGTTGGTAGAGCATTGGCGCGAATAGCCAAAGGTCCTGGGTTCGAGTCCCAGTGCCGGAGGAATTTTTCTCCTATAATATTCTCATGTAGTGTCCAACAGAGACAATAATCTGTGGCTCATGAATGCTTGTATATCTATCTTGAATGTTAACTGTACAATAACAGTGGGAGCCCGGTCACAAAAATCACTACTTAGTGTGCCTCACAGTACTGCATATGACATAACTTGTCTGTCTGTGAGGTAGACCATTAGGGCAGTCAGTCATAGGAGAGAAGTTCCATCTGGCGCTGTGAATTGAGCTCCGGCTTAGCTCAGTTGGTAGAGCATTGGCGCGAATAGCCAAAGGTCCTGGGTTCGAGTCCCAGTGCCGGAGGAATTTTTCTCCTATAATATTCTTAGTGGAGGAAGATGTACAAGACAGGGATAAGTGGCGAAATGTAGTGAGCAGTGTAGAGTTCTGAATGGTGGTATCATATTTTGTGTGTCAGGATGAGATATGTGATAGTGCTTGACTGATGTATTTGTTTGGTTGGAGACAAACCTCTGTTTTGAGGAAATTTCTCATTTAATAAAAAAATAATTAAAAGTTTAAAGTGGTCAATTCTGTTGAGAACTCAAGACTACTTTCCTTCAAACCATAGGAAATGCGGTTATTGTACGAGCCACCGCTAATATTATGCAATAGATTAATATAACTTAGGACCAGTCGCTGATGTGATGAGTGATTTACATAGGCCTAAGCTTAGCTAGGCGCAATATCTATCAATTTATATTTAAAAAGCAAAGAACACATTTCAAATTTCACGAATATTTTCAAATCATTCAGACAGCCCTCTCTCCTATGACTGGCTGCCCTTAATGGTCTACCTCACAGACAGACAAGTTATGTCATATGCAGTACTGCGAGGCACGCTAATTAGTGATTTTTGTGACCGGGCTTCCACTGTTATTGTACACTAACATTCAAGGTAGATCAGCCATAGGAGCCAGTCTGGGATTGGAATCACTGTTTGACAACCATCTCCGTCTCTCTGTCATTCTCTGTTTTTTTTTTGTAGGAAAATATGGAAAAAGATAGAGGTGTTTAAACATCTCCCAGTCGAATGTAAGGTCTCGTATTAATTGGTCAAAGAATCTAGATTTCTATATAGATATCCTATAATAGAGGTAGAAACGCTTGAGAGGTTCAGTTGACTCTGTGTGAAAAGTCTGGTAAAATTGGTCACAAAATGTAGATGTAAATAAATGTCATATAATAGAAGTTGAAGCATTTAAGGCAGGTATGGGCAACCTTTAGAAAGATACGGGCTAAACTTTACGATATTTATGAAGTCGCGGGCCGGAGATAATAGGTAATTGTGAAAAAATAATCATGGTGCGGTTTCTTATACTTATAAAATACTAGCTGAAAAGGCCCGGCGTCGCCCGGGCTTTGTATTTTGTAATTTGAAATTAACTTTTGGAGGACTTTCGATTTTGAAACTCTAGGTGCTTATATAATATGTATGTAAAACTTCAAACGAAGAAAAAGATTTATCACACTCAAACTATTCCATCAGAAAACGCTAGATATAGCTTTTTATGGCTCATAGAGGATGTCGAAAGCTGCATTCCGTTGCTTCTACACATCATGCTTGGGAGGATTTGAAATAAGAAGAAACATAAATCAAATAAGATTGTATTGACTTGACGGAAAATTTTATTTCTCATTCTCATGTTACCATACAACCGTTTCGGTTCTGAAATAAGAGAAATGCAGTATCACTTTCATACTTTCCTCCCCTAAAACCCGGGACATAAAATACTGCGAGCATAGGACTCAAAATGTTCCATCCCATGCTTAGGGCCTATGATAAACATCCTTATTTCTCAACTAATACAAAGCATACAGCTATGGATAACGTATAAGCGGAAAGGATTGTTTACCTACTTCTGATATAGCATACTCACACACTTAAGTTATCCCAGCAATACGACCTCTTATTCTACATCAAAATGTGAAGTGAGAAAATATTTCTTGTGTCGAGGGTAGAGAAAGTTATGTGACTGCATTACAATGTGCTTTATTCTCGTGGATTTTATTCAAGCATTATTTTCACAAAACGTTAGCATCAGAATTCGTTAAAGTCCAATAAATTATTATGTAGTGTCCAGAGCCCCATGTGAACTGTGTAAACAATACACTGTTGTCTTGACAACTGAATGGGATTTCATTTTTTTTGCATAATATTCTCAGAAATTATATAATTTTCAAGGGAAGGAGTATTTTGTTTGAATTTTAATGTTGACCGCTATACTTCCCGGGCTTAACTGGGCATGTGTGCAAAATTCCGTGTAAATTGGTAAAGAAATGTAGATTTGTATAAGGAACAAACATACATACATACATACATACCCACAAACACACATTCGACTTTATATATTAGATAATGCTGAAGTCACATGAATGAGAACAATATCGAACTGATTAGGTATTTACTTACAATCAGCAGAAATTAATGAGAAGCTTGAGCTTGAATTTGAGAAACAAGATGTTGGCATCAATCCGTGAACCGAAAATATTTACTTTTTCGAGTGCAATTTTAAAATGTTCCGCGGGCCAGATCAAAAGTCGGGGAGGGCCATATCCGGCCCGCGGGCCGGGCGTTGCCCATATATGATTTAAGGGGTGGTTTGTTGCGTACGGTAGATCATGTTTTATATTGGATGAACTGTTACATCGGTTATCTTTAGAGATATTCAAAAAATAAAACTTGACAGTTATTAGATGTGTTA
Organism: Ectobius pallidus; assembly: GCA_964059195.1. NCBI lineage: Eukaryota > Metazoa > Arthropoda > Insecta > Blattodea > Ectobiidae > Ectobius > Ectobius pallidus. The sequence continues at coordinate 170,403,048 of CAXKWD010000004.1, read as the reverse complement.
TAACCTACACCATGTAGAATGAGTGTGCAAAATTTCATGATGTCTGTCCAGTCAAAATGAAATTATTCAAGATGTCGTTTACTGCTGTATGAGTACTTACCGTATCAGCAAGCTCCACGATTTTTGACATGAAGAAATACCACGATAATGAAGCAATCTGTAAACAATGCATAAAGTTATTCATCTACACAGCTCACTAAGTTTTCACTTCAAATATTTTGCATATTGTCAGTTTATTTAATATCAGCTGGGCTCTGCGTAACAGGAGTAACAGAGCCGACTTTTCTTGTTTAAAGAAAAAACACGTTGAAGTTAAAAAAAATCCATGAGACTATGACCATTTTAGGGGAAAAAAATCCTCTGACACTGGGAATCGAACCCACAACCTCCGGCTTTTCGTGTCGATGCTCTACAACTGAGCAAGCCAGAGTTCGATTTACAGCGCTAGATGAAATTTCCCTCCTTTGGCTGATCCACCTCACTGAAAGACATACGGTATCGTGAGGCATCAATTTTAGTGATTTTGTGACCGGGAAAATCCACTTTCGTTGGCGTGGGATTTACCAAGCTGTCCTTACGAATCCTAGGGGCCGTGTAGAAAATGTTTTTCATTTTACATTTTTACCAGTCCTCATAATTTTATCTTTATTGTTTATTGGAGGACGATTTCTTGAATACTTTCTGCAGTTTTCCGGTCTCATTCTTAATTCTCTATGTCTATTAATTTACTATGTGAAATTAAATCAAATAAAATGATTAAAACTTTTCTGTTACATTACTTGTTTAATTCTTTGCATTTGGCTACTAGATTCATGATAAGGATGTTTTCTCTGGGTAAAACTAATGTTTTGCATAATTGGATATAAACAGCTGATACAAATGTTATAATTATTAATGAGAAAAATATGTAATGTTGTCAATTTTGACACTTATCATTAGGGACCGGATTTGAAGGTTTTAACCCATTTTTTCCCTAGCTTCCTAGTTGAACACTTTAACGTACTTTTCCGTTTCATGCCCCCTGGTTCCGAATATATGAATCTTAACTTAACTCCGTGACGCTAACACCACTGAAGGGACAAGGCCTACCACCACATCTGCGTCATCTACCATAGGCAGATGGCAGGATTGAGGGGCATGAGGTCAGCATGCCGACACCCACGGCCGTTAAGGTGGTTTCCATGACCGGGGCCGCTACTTTTCTATCAAGTAGCTCCTCAATTTGAATCACGAGGCTGAGTGCACTCCTACCAGACCTCCCTATCTCAGAAATATCCGAGGAGGTACCGGGGATCGGGATCGAACCCGGGCCGAAGGATCTGTAGTTAGCGACGCTATCCACGCCGGCGGACATATATGAATCTTATAGAACCTAAAAAGGGCTAAATCGGACTGAATGGCCTAAAAGGTACTAAGGAGGACTTTTGCTGAAAAACTGTGCAGAAAAACAGAATTTTTAAATAGAATTTCTATTTAATGCAAAGGAAAATAAATATGTGAATTAGTGCATTTTAAGAAAAGACATAATAAAAATAAATTTATACAACGCACTGAAATTAAAAATGTATATGTCGCTTTCTCGCTTGTCTTTGTAACTCGAAAATGTGCCGCCTCGCCGTCGCAGGAACTGAAACTTGAGCCGTCTACAATATTTTGGAATCTACAACTAATCCATTGTCCTTTCAACTTTAAAATAACAAGTTGTGACGAACGACAGAGAAGTGTATTAAAGGAACAAATTCGTAACATTCTGAGTCTACTTAGTTTTGTAAATTGGAAGTGAATTAAGTGGTAGGCCTATATTGAATAAGTGTATCAACTGTTTATGTTATTATATTATAAGGAATAGTTACTTGTTTATTTTGTAAAAAAAGAAACTGGAATAACCGTGTCAAAATTATAATGCAATTTTCGGTGTTAATATTAGTTTTCATTATATCTTTCATTTAGACTGCTAAAAATAGTTTGTTTATAGCCTAAATGGGTTATTCCACGAAAATAAAAGGCTAACATACCTTTTATAAAAGCCTAAAAATCAGAACGTACATATCTTACACCCGTTTCCTTATATAACCTGAAAATATTGTTAATATGTGCCGCAGCATTCATTTACTTTGCATCATGTCTCAAAATATTTCGAGCATCTGTCTTGGCTTCGTTTGCAAAATAGACGTTTGGTCCACTCTCTGTGCTTATTATACCAAATTCTTAAGTTTTCCATACCTCTTTACTTGGCTCCCCGATTTACATTTCTATCCTCCTACCATAATCATGGTACACGCTCGCAGCACAACTCTCTGTTATCAATCCCTAGTCATCATACAACCTCATACTCTCATTCATTCACCATAGCCACAGCCCGTTCTTGGAATTCCTTGTCACAAGATATTAGGGGTAGTCGGAGTGTACACTCTTTCAAATCTGCGCTTATTAAGCAATTATTGCCCACTGAACAGAACTAGCTCTTTGTAGTCACTCCATCTTTCACTGTATATAACATTACTTAGTCTCCTTATAACGTTTTCCATTATAACATAATTTTACATATTCCTTGTTTTACTTGTAACATTATTACTATTTTCTTTGATGACACTTACGCTCTCTATGAAGCCTATGCTTTTTATGAAACCTATGCTTTTTACTTATTTAATTTATTATTATGATTAGCCTTAACCTTAGTCTTAGTATTAGTCATAAGTCTCTTATTCACTAATTTGCTATTTATGTAAACCTACATTGTATATATTTTCTGAAACCTGGTTGAGTGGAAGAGAAGGCCTTATGGCCTTAACTCTGCCAGGGAAAATAAATCATTTACTACTACTACTACTACTACAGCGGACGACATGATCCAGTAGCTCGCTAGGCGATGGCGTTAATATTTTGTTCCCCGCGACAATGATTCCAGCACGAGTGTTCTAAGGAATATTATAATATCTGTGGCTTGGTTCAAAAAGTGCCAATGTCAATTTCTTGCAAAAACGAGATCCATGCATTATTGAGCTCGGCTAGTAATCTTTCGTTAATAAAAGTGCCAATGTCTGTTGCTATTAATAGACATAATACAGAAACCTTAGGGGCCAATGTCGGAAGTTCTCAGCAAAAATGTTACTTCTACAAAGGCTTCAAAGTCAGTTATCTCAAAAGAAACTTTTATGACAACCAAGCCACAGATATTAGCGTGTATTTGCTACAGTGAGTCCCACGAAAGAGTTGGTCAATGATGCGGCGGGCACAGCTCCAACTCCCGAGCGAACGGTTGAAATATCTACGCAAATAAATCCGCGATCGGTGTAATGATTCAGGTTCTCACATTTACAGTCCAAATAACCACGTACCTCATCAGTTCATCACAACAGATGTTGGAAATGTCCTCTTGCATTCACACAACACTGGCATCTATTTAGGAAATTTTCTTTCACGCGCATAAGTTCAGCTTCCGAGATAGAGTTAATTTCCCTTGTGATAATGTCTTTAAGTTCTTTTAACTGTATATGTCTATTATTTATGGGGAAACTTGAAAAGTAATTTCCCACACATTAGAAGAACTTACAGACAAAAGAAATTAACTATCTCGGGAGCAGAACTTATGCGCGTGAAAGAAAATGTCCTAAAAAGGTGCTAGAATTGTCTGGATGCAATAGGAGAACATTTCCAACATCTCTTGTGATGACCGTACGTGATTATTTTCATTTTAATCATAAATGTGAGAACCTGAATCATTACTCCGATAAAGATCTTTTCCCATATGGTCAATTCAACTGGGTAATATAGGTTGAATTGAGTTGAATTGACCATATGGGAAAAGATCTTTATTCAAAAACATAGGAATAACCTCCAAAATTTCGACATCCCGGAGGAGAACGAATTGGGGCTGATCGGAAAATTCGTGAAACCACCGCAGCGCCATCAAGTGGTACAGGATGAAAGTTCAGCAGTGGGACATAGTCTGACGATGGGTGGAATGTCCACTTGAAAGCCGACTAACTAGTAAGTAGTCAATTTAATGAAGTAGAGAGTGCTCTTGAAGATAATGTGTTAAATATATGTTAACATATTATACAAATACTGAAATATCATTAGGCCTATATTTTTCACTTGTAACATGACACTGCTGAGAAGAGTTCTTCAGTCATCTTCATATGTTCCGCATTAAACTTATGAAGCTGGGCTGACTGTCCATGTGGAAAAGAATGATCCAGCTTGAGAAGCACATGGGAAATTTATTTCTAAATACTTTCCTATTAAAACATTTCTTTGTTTATTTTTATTTACCTTGAGATTATTATATTTAGTGTAGTGTTTATTTCATGAATTGATTAATTAATTCAATATATTTTGATCAAGCTATTTTTTGGGTTGGCGAATATCTAATTATTTCAACCTTCTGTTTTTTTAATCATACTTCTTCAAAATGGATAGCTTCATCCACGTTCCATTCACCTTTTCCAAGAGCAAGGAGTTCTTTTTCAACTTATTAAAGGTTTCTAGCATTTCAAGATATTGCTAATTTCGGGCGAAAGGCCTTTTTCTTCATTTTTATCATGGATTCAGTAATTCAACGACCAAGAAGATTGCATGTAACACAATATTAAGGACCTCAAGGACTTCTTTACGAAGATAAAAAATCTTCATCAATCCTCAGGACATTCATACTAATCAAGGGGAAAATCCTTCATTTTGTGAGTAATTTCGTGAATCACATACCAAAGGTACGTTTAACTGCAAATTTGGAACAAGGATTAGTTGGCTTCGTGAGATTCGCAGTCTCAAAGAGAATTTAATGTACTTGTGATTGTAGGGATCCGGTTCGAGAGGAACAAAATGTCTGGTATCAGGTCCGTGAGGAGCAAAATGTAGGGAACTCAGTAGGATTAAAGTATAATATAGGTGTTTTCGGAGGACCAGGCATATGCCAATTAAATAATAATCGAAGGGAGACAATGGACTGTAGGTTGCTGGGACAGAGATTTTAACCTGGGTAATTTGCAATGGTATATATTCAAGAAGCCTGAATTCTGAACTAATGGATACAGCACTTATACACAATAATAATAAAAGAATGAATACAGTTAATGTTCTTGTAGAAAACTATTCTCCCGCCCCTTGGCGAAGGTAACGCTAGACACAGCCTGTACACAGCACGAGGCTTCTAGGTTAGACCAATGTAAATTCTTGTAACTAACATTAAAATACAAGATTATTTCCTGGATTTCACACGTAAAGCTGCCTACACTCTAGGAGCCTGATATACGCGGAGTTACAGATGAGAAATTGATATATATAGCGAAAAGGTCCACACAATTAGGAACGCTTGTGACGCGTGTCTATATACCGTGACGACTCGATCCGAACTAACTTGCACTGCAACTGGCGTGCCTAACGCTGCAAGCACACACCTGCAGGCTATGAGTAATACGCGGCAAATAATTGGCGGTTCGCGCCAACTAACACAGAGGCTAATTTAAAACACTATAACTTATAGGCTCTTGATCTAACAGTGATTGATAATAAATGTAGACATTTATCAATTGGCAAGTGTGTAAATCACTTAATTCAATGCAAATCCTCATTCTGAGCATCAGATACTGTAAACATTCAAATGTTACCATTTCTACGAACATTAATATGCAAATATTCTAGCTAGTGAGAAGTAACAATGTCAATAAGCTACATCTTTTTGCTACAATTATAGCTGGTCCTCCGATTGCATACAGTTCCAATACATTTACATGTGTATTCAATTAGCTTCATAAACATCAAGATTACGACGAACATTTCCTGAAAAAAGGAATGTTTATGTTATTAAAGTGACGTCACTCCGGAAATGGACTCAACCATCTATGGTGTGATCTTTCAATACAATTTCATTTAGTAGAACTGTATACATTGAAAACATTTGGCAAAACAGTGTTGTCAATGTAATACATTATATACTAAATGTCCAACATTATGGAACAGGTAGAGTAGTTTTGAAAAAATTCTCTCAGATTTTCCACACAAATATCCCCCAAAGTGATTGTACCACTTATAAGAACAACCATCAAAGAATATTTTGTGTAATTTTTAAAACTTTTGAGATGGGTGTTTTGGAGAAAATCATTTCTAAAAAACAGTCAAAAATGTATTTTTTCACTTTTAACAAAGATTTATCTACTTAATGTGAGAAGCTAGGGCAGAAATTTTATTGCTAATGATTAGTCGAGTTTCATTACCATATTACCCCAATAAAAGTAATGACTTACGACTGTTCACATTAAAAAAAAATACATGAACTTTGGAAAAAAATCAATTTTTTGTATTTTCATGTTGAATTTTAGAGTTAAAAAGAATTTCAAAAATGTCTTCCTATATCATGATTAGAAACTACTATGAACAGGCTTTCAAATAAAAAAACCTCGAGTCTCCATAATCTTTGGTTTCTGATTTATAGCGTTTTGAAAATTGCAATATTTTCCTTGCGTAGCCTACAACTTTTTACGAAAAATCCCGATTCTTTGTGTGCCTTTAACATTGTTACAAATCAAGTGAGAGGAAAATATTTCATTTCTGAACATAGGTCATGTGGTCCTTTAACATATATTTTTTTCAGCAAAATCCATGATGTTGATGTGACACCCCCTGTATGATCTGAGATGAAATGGGTCAGGAGTGGTTTGTTTTGATTTCTATTGTCCGCGATACTTCCAGGGTTAAACTATCAATATATTATAACTGGTGCCCGCGGCTTCACCCGCCATTATTAATTGACTCCAGGATTTTAAAGAAATTTATACTGGCAGTTTATTAAAAATGTTTGAGGTTCAGACCTATGAAAATTGTAAGTAAAAATAAAATTAGAATATTTGTCCATTGTATTCATTTCACTTAGGCCTTATATAATAAAGAAACGGTTTTCCTAATTTTGTACTCTTCGTGAAAATTTAGACTGCGAGAGACGAACGTCGCCGAGTATACCCGATGTCTCACAAAGTGAGGGAGTGAGCACGCTATTTAGGGCCGTTGAATTGCTTAAGAGTAGATTATATATAATGTTATCGATAATATGAAGTGAAAATAGGGGGTGCTGCAGTTCCACAGTGCCTACACGAGCCGCCACTGGCATTTAGATTTCTTGTCAGGTTAACATTGTGAAATGCGTAAATAATTCAGAGTCACACTTACATCGTACAATCTCTCCTCAGGAAGGCCGTTTACTGGATGACACGATTCTGTCACTAGGAAAGTCAAATGTCCAGCAGTGATTGGCTGAAATGAACACAAGGAAAGGAAATGACTTACATTTACATAAACCCAAACACAATTAATGTTGAGGGACAAAATGTTTTTCTGAGGAAAAATCTCACTTGGGACAAACATTGCACTATGGGAATACTCATCTGTGAATTCCTGATCAAATAAGTACTCCCAAGCAGAATGTTAATTTTAATAATTACATTTAAGATGATTACTGTATTTTCAAAATGATGGACGAATAATTAGGGAGAATAATTTCAATCGTAAAATTGGAAAACGTAATCTTCTGGTATTTCGGTTTAATTTAGTTTATTTCAGATAATTATTTTAGGATTATTGGTATGATTATAGCGGTATTGGGGATATTGATTTCTGTTTGATTATTAATATGTTATGGGTTTAATTTGACTATTCCACTCATACGCCGCGTGTTTGATATTGACCAATCCGTTTAGCAATTCCTCGGATAGGCCTATAGACGAAACGCGATCGTTTATCTTATAAAATGCTTGCTATTAATATGAGGATGCTATTTTATCTGATAAAATCGTCTGATTGTTACTGGATACGTAAGCACCAGTGTGCAGTGATCAATACGTCACATACTGCCATTAAGCAGCAAGAAAACAGATTATTTGGTTACTGAAATAATAGAAATGTACATTGATTAAAAACACAATTTCGATTCGGTGCAAGCCAATTCGTTAGCTTACCTGAATGAAGTTAACTATGTCTTATATGCACCATTCGTAGCACTGGTCACAACATGGTAACTCGAATCGATTCATGGATGGTTGATTCATAGTATGCCGTGATCTCGCAGCTGTTAGTTTTGTTTTTATACAACAAAGCACGAAAGTAATTATTATTTGTATTATCCGTTACATTTTTATTCATGGAATAGTCTTAATAAATCCAAATAGAGTTGACGAGTTTCAGTCGTGAATCTATCGATAAACTCGTCAACTCTCGTGGGATTACCTATGATAATATTATATTATTCATATGGTAATATTTTGCGAATTGCTATAACACTGTGCCCTCGGATGACCTGGGAAGATCACCCATAGTCGAGAAACGACTTCCAATCTCTGTTGTAGCATATGGAAGACCTACCAAACGTACCGACTAAAGACTTAAGAAGAAAGATCAAAGATCTCCATACTATATGGATCCCATTACATCAAGTGTAAACCCGTAACCATTGTACATATCCTCCGCAATTGTTTATATACTATGACGCCATCTTATTATGTAACTCATAACATTGTTGGCCCAATATTCACGTTACAGTGAACCAAACCTTGTAAATTACTATCCAGTAAAATAAATTGATTTATGTTTTAAACTCACTATGACATGAGATGTTATTTTAATGATTAATTTCTAGGAATTTTTATTTGACGAGACGGGGGACTTTTAACTAAGTTGATTTCTAATAACATGAATTATTCATAAATTGTCAGTAGGAGTGTTGTTTTCTGGAAATCAGTGTTTTTATTTAAATATGTCGTTGTGTTTTAAGTCCTGTGGATCTTGATTCCAAAGATCTTGAGATCGAGATGGTGCAGGCCATAATATTTGTTTCAATTTTTTTTCTTTTTTTTTTTTTCTTTCTTCAAACCAAAGAGTTGGTTTAGTTTGAGTGTGGAATTAATTGAAGTTTAGTGACACACGGGGCAACAAGCATTTGATATTTTGTGTGCTGGTGCTACAAGCTGCACCATGTAGCTAAGTGTGAACTTAGGTAGCAATCTTTCTCTGTTGAAGAATTATTGTCTTTAAAAATAAAAGAGGACATAATCGCAGAAGAGGCGCGCCAGTGTCGCAGACAGGTTAATTCGGACACACTCTGGGATAAGTTTTTTTTTTGCGAAGCAGGAGAACCAACTAGGTCTACGCTTGTTGCACTTTGGAGGTGGCATGTTGTGCAGTGTCAGTGGTAATTAATTTAGGATTAGTAATATCAGTTTTTTTGTGCCCCACCATTACCCCCGGAATACCCAACAATGAAGTTGATTACCTCCGGTCAAACCAAATTTTGGTAACCATTTGTTTGACTTGTGTACCTAGGGTCTCACATTTTTCATCCTTATGGGATATGTGGTGTTTATGACATGTTAGGGCTCTGTACTTGTTTCAGATTTAAGTGACGAAAGTTTGACTGTATCGCAGTTATGTCAGTTTTAGCTTCCTTGGTGTGTTGATTGTTTTGTACGGAGATTTTTTCTGGTGTATGTTGCAGTATTTAAGTGTGAGGGTATTATTATCCAGTCCGGCATTCGCCTAAGAGCGAGTGAAACCCCTGAAAAACCTCGCTTGGACTGGGTAGTGGCCAATTGGCCATCCACCATGAATGTGTTATTCTATGTTTTCTTTTTTGAGGAGTGCAGCTTTTGCAAAAGTTTTTAAAGCTGAGTTAGCAGCGGCATAGACCTACTGAATTGAGTTTCGTTATGTGCAATATTGAATCTCGCGCGTGTTTGTTATGCTGATCACGATTGTCGCCGTCTGACGTCACACTATTAGCGTCCAATCATGTGTTCCTTGTCGGTTCTGGAAAGTAAATATGGTGGAAATATTGCTAGTTCATCATATAGGCTAAAAGAAAGGGTCCTATTTAGAATGGGCGGGTTAGACCACATAACTCGCGAAGATCTCCTGTCCCGACATTAAAATCCGTGTGTTCCTAGCTGATTCATAGAGAGAACTTCGTTTGCAAGTCTGGCCCATCCCAATAATAATGTACGCTTACGCAGCACTCACGTATGTCGCATGATTACAAGTCGTGCAATCGAACTGTCTTCGCCTTGCTACGGGTGCACCTTGGTACGTCAGTAAGTCAGATCCACGAAGACCTAAAGGTTCCACTACTCGCCACCCACATCAAAAGCCTTGCACAGAGTTTCGACTCCAAGCTTCACGATGCTGAGAATCATTTAGTACGGCAACTTGGAAAGCGCTTGCGCTTCCCAGGGGACGAATAAAATCGTCAAAACTTTTTGAGACCTTCAGTCTAAATAACCCCAACTCACTGCGGATAAGCTTTCAGCTGAGACGTATCCCAACTGGTGGGTTCAACTCCCACCAGGCATCACAGAATGGAGAACAATGACCAAATCCCCTTTGCAAGTTCCGACCAGGGTTTTCCGTGGATTTCCCTGGTTGTAAGGTGAATACTGGAAACTAATAATCTGTGGCTTGGTTCTAAAAGGGCCAATGTCAATTTCTTGCAAAAATGAGATCTATGCATTATTGAGCTCGGCTAGTCTTTATCTTTCGTATAATAAAAGTGCCAATGTCTGTTGCTATTAATAGACATAATACAGAAACCTTAGAGGCCAATGTCGGAAGTTCTCAGCAAAAATGTTACTTCTACAAAGGCTTCAAAGTCAGTTATCTGAAAAGCAAGTTTTATGACATTGGCCCTTTTAGAACCAAGCCACTGTTATATAAAAAGGAACACGGCCCGAACCTTAATTCTCATTACATTTGCCCTGCATAGGTTCGAACCCTATGCGAAACACCGTTAGCGTGTGCAAATTTAAGTTATAGGATAGGAACCCGTTTTCATTTCCAGCAATGCATTGTGTATGCAGGTACGGAACGGAGTCGAGATCGTCGCATCGCGGGCTTCGCCAGGTAGAACTTGAGAACGCCTAGTAATATACCGGAATATGTGAGTCAGTTGGATAATTTAATGTTATACCGGCATATTGCCATGGTAGCTCAATTGGTAAGAGCAGAGGCACGGAGAGTTGGAGATCCTTGTCCAAATTCCGGCTACGGCACTGAATTTTTCAGTCTGACTCTACCTTTCTACCTTAGCCTACACATGACCAGTGTGAAAACATTATCATACCCCTAAAAGCGCTCCAGCGGCACATCGCAAAAATAATGTCTCCGTAGGACAGTTATTACTGCTTACCCAGAGAGTTAGGATAGAATTCGTGATCACCAGCATGAAGTTGTACGCAAAATAAGAAGTGGCTCAGATATTATGGTTTCCGATGTGCCATGAACTTGGGGCCCGACTTGAGTACTATAAAGGGATAAACAATAATTAAAATAAATATTACTGCTTACCCAGAGAGTTAGGATAGAATTCGTGATCACCAGCATGAAGTTGTACGCAAAATAAGAAGTGGCTCAGATATTATGGTTTCCGATGTGCCATGAACTTTGGGCCCGACTTGAGTACTATAAAGGGATAAACAATAATTAAAATAAATATTACTGCTTACCCATAGAGTTAGGATAGAACTCGTGATCACCAGCATGAAGTTGTATGCAACAAGAAGTGGCTGCAGATTGTAAGGTTTCCGATGTGCCATATAGTTGGGGCCTGCCTTGAGCACAGTCAAGAGATACACAAGCAGGATACATGCGAAGGGCACCAGACTCCCAAAGAATGGCCACGAGTCAACCGCAGAAACTGAAAAGCAAGCGAGAACGATGGTTGTATACAATCTTTTATATTTTTGTTGTATTCGGAGGATCGTGATAGTCACTATTGTAAATTTAGTCATATTTATTTTCTTAAAATGCTCTTCACTTCATTTTTGTGAAAATATGATTTGCATATATGTAATACCGGTACTTACAGTCGTAGAACTCGGTTCGATCGAACCAAGAAACATGTTCCATATCTAAAAATCTAGCAAAAGAACCGGGGATCGATCTCGGGACTTTTTGTTTAGTACTGTTCAAGGGACGAACCCAGGAGTTGTTGCGTAACAAGAGTGGTCATAAGGACCAATGCATGGATGGGTTAATATTTTTCCATAAGAGTGCCTAAATTTGCGATTTTACTGGAATTTGATGTTCAAATCAGTCGAAAACCGGAAGTGGGTTCAAAACTACACGTTGGGGTAACCCAGGACCGGAAGTGACGTCATTACTTCTGGGTAGCCTCCACTAACTTCAGTAAGTGGAAATGGGTCAAGACACTGAGTTTCATACCGTTGAACCACTTGCTTGAAAAGTTATTTAAGTAGTGGGGGACTTTCAGTTACCTTGTGTTTATATGACATAGCTTTATTCTTTTATTTCCAGTTTGTGATAATCTTAGTTGTTCAGAAAACGTTTCATTATGATACTTGAATATCGACCAATCGTGAGTGGGATTTTTGTTATTCCTTCTTCAATGATTCCGACGGAAATATGATTCGCTTCATATTTTAAAAGCTTTCGTTTTCTATACTTGTTGCACAAAGTGTAGGGCCAACAGGATGACTACAGCAGTGCCAGTTCGGTTCAATTTGCCCTTCATACGAGTAAATAAAAAAAAATGGTCTTTAAAAAAGTTTTCAAGTATCGCTAACGCTCCTCTTGTTTCGCTCAATACGACAAAATTCGCCCGGATGTTTAAATGAATACACGTTGCGGAGACAAAATCTTGCACGTGATCCAATCCCAGGCAATAAAATATCTATGTACAGGTAGGGGGAAGCGGACCGACTAAAATATCTAAGTTGCCGATATGAGCCACTGCGCATGCCTAGCGGCATTCACAGGATAGCAGTGAATGTATTGAAATGTTTTCTAGTTTACTTTTTATAGTTGATTTAGCCCATTTCGAAACCCATTAGAAAATGGACACTGGTGTGAACAAGGCTCTGAAATCAGGTACAAGAGTCGGTCCGCTTCCCCCCCCCTACTAGAGTCGGTCCGCTTTCCCCCCCCCCCTACTAGAGTCGGTCCGCTTTTTCCCCTACCAGAGTCGGTCCGATTTTTTTCCCCCTACCTGTACAACGTTTAGGTAGAGGAAATCGTTAAAATGTGTGAGCCTCAGACGTTGAAATTACTAAATACATTGTTCGGGTAGAGAAAATATTGCGAGTGTTTGAATCATAAGCATGAAAGCAGTTAAGTACAAAGGTTCGGATAGAGTAAATCATGTGGATTTTAATTAAGTCCGTAGAGACATCAGCTGATCAAAGTCGAAACCCGTTTGCTAAACTGTTAAAGAGTTACGGCAGGAGTTTCATTGTTTGTCTTATTTTTGGCTCAAAAAGCCATCACCGGAGGTAGGGCTTCAGGGTTCTATACATTTTAAAATTGTTCGCCCTTTTCTTGTCTGTTTACCGTCATACAACTATTAGCTAACTATTTTCTCTCTATTATCTCTCTGTCTCTCTCTGTGTCTCTATCTCTCTCACTCTCTCTCTCTCTCTCTCTCTCTCTCTCTCTATCCCTCTCGCGTTCTCGCACTCGTTCTCCTGAACGCAACACGCAATTAAATAAAAGCTAACAACGCTAGGCGCAAGAGTAAAGTTATCTAAATTTACCGCTGAATAAAACGGCAGGCCTCTTAATGTCTTTGAATTGCAGACGGAAAAATAACTAATCACGGTATTCGGATAGAGAATCTTGTGAATGTCTGAGTCACAAGAATTCTGAGTACAGTGATCGGGCAGTACAGTTTGGGTCTAAAATATTGAAATTGCTGAAACATGTCTCGGGTAGAGAAAATCTTGTGAGGAAATAAATAAGTATAATGTTTGGGTGGAGAAAGAAGTGTGAATGTTGGGACTCGGATAATAAGTCCCTAATTACATGGTTCAGGTAGCGAGGAAATGTTGTGTGTGTTTGAACCAGAAGACTTTTGTTTTACGATTCTCTGAGAACTCCGCAATACAATCATGTATCATTTATTAATTTTTTTATGTGAAAGTCATTCTCATTGAAACGTTCTCCACTTTGGCTTGTGAAAATACAAGAGACCTGTGTTGTACGGTTCTCTTGTCATGGATGCGCTTCAAACAACGAAGAATGATCCATTCTCTTATCTTCCTTCATAACATATTATTATCTTCCTCTCCTTGTTATTTACACTCTCGTTTTAATCTCCTTTCTACCTCACGAACGCATAACCAAAATCTACTGCTTATTCCCCGACATACATCATTCTATTCTTCATCTCTAGTGTATCAATTCCTCGCTTTTGGAATTCGTTGCCTTGTCATATCACAGACTGTCGAAATGTACCAGAATTTAGAAATAAATTGAATATCCATTTTATTAGTCATTAATTTTATTTTAATTTAGTTTCTCAAACTTGTAACTAAATCCTTGTAATTTTACTGTCTGTAGTATGTTTAGTTTTAATTTATAATTTATCAATTCTTGTATTGTTTGTAGTATATATTATTTACGATATATATGTTTTACTGGTGCAGTGTAAATAAATAAATAATAAAACAAATCTTTATATACAAGTACTTCTCAAATTCGGATTCTCTAGAATATTGTAATGCATAAATATTTTACGAAAACATTCTCAAATTCCTTGGTTCGTATAGAAATAATCTTGTTTGTGTTCCAATCACATGGAAAAAGAGGTAGGGGTGGAGAGAGTGTGTTAATGATCGGATCTGAGATATCAACATTACTATACCCTTAGCAACCAGGGAAGGCGGTTGAGCCCAGGTAGGTTCCTTCACCTGCTAGCACCCTCACATTTACAAGCAGAGGGAATTAGGACCAACCGTAATTTCCTCCCCATGAGTCACCTAGTCTACTTCAATCAGTCAATCTTAGATTTTTTTAATATGTCATTTTATCTTAAAATGTTAGTTATATATCAATTCTACACATAAAAACAAGAAAAATGACACCAAACAATGTATAATTTACTTTAATAGGAACATAGAACTTGAAAGCAGTTTTCTCGTAACTTTTATTTATTTATTTGTTATAAATGTTCCTATTAAAGTAAATTATACATTGTTTGGTGTCATTTTTCTTGTAATTATGTGTAGAATTGATATATAACTAACATTTTAAGATAAAATGACATATTAAAAAAATCTAAGATTGATTGATTGAAGTAGACTAGGTGACTCATGGGGAGGAAATTACGGTTGGTCCTAATTCCCTCTGCTTGTAAATGTGAGGGTGCTAGCAGGTGAAGGAACCTACCTGGCTCTACCGCCTTCCCTGGTTGCTAAAGGTATATATACATGGTTCGGGTACTGTGCGTGAATCTGAATGTAGCCAGTGATCGAATCCTAGACGAGAAAATAACTAAACATAATGTTAGGGCAGAGAAAGACGTGTGAAGTTTAACTAAAACATGATTCGGGTAGAGAAAATTCTGAGTGTTTTTTAATTGCAGGTTAGAAAATAATTAAATACAGTATTTAGGTAGAGAAAGTCGTTATGTGTGAGTCATGAATGTTAATATTACATGCTTTTGCATTGTTCGCGCAGAGGAAATCTTATGAGTAGGGTTCGGATGTTTATGACCTAAAAAAGTGGAAAATATGACTGTAAATATGACCTTAAAATGACTAAATATGATTAAAAAATCCTGAATATTCCTTAATAAAAGAACGAAATATCTAAAAATAAATGTTCCAATTTAAAACTTTATAACACTAAATTATTACATCACATTAATTCCATCAGATAAACACTTTTTAACAATTTCACAGGTGATTTACAGTTTTATTTGTAAAGAATTTCTAATCTGTTAATGTTTCTAGATACACCTGTAACTTTGAACTAAAAATCTTTTAAAAACATGTCTATTGGAAGTTGTTTACAGCAAGGAGGATAAGTTAAAGTAAAACCAAAATATTCGTGACTCTTTTTCCGAAAAAAATTAAGTCGACAATTTAGTGCACATACTGCATCATTGTGCTCTTTTACCGAATTTATAGCAGAAATATGACGTTAAATTACGAATATGACCGAAATATGACCAAGACCATGAAAATGACCAAAGATGACTTTATATGCAAAATAAAAACGGTCCGATTACGATAACAAGCAGGCAATTCGTGTTTAATTTGGTTTTCGGCGAGAATGGACGTTAGAATAAAAATATGACATTTCATAAACATCCTAACCCTACTTATGAGTGTTTGAATCACAGTCAAGAAAATAGCTGAGTACTGTGTTTGGGTAAAGAAAGATAAGTGAACGTCTGACTTTAAACTACTAAATACAAGAGAGATCGGACAGAGATAATCTTGCTAGTGTTGTAGTCACAGGTGAGAAAAAAGTACATTGCTTTGAGACAAAATTTGGGTAGAGAAAGGCGTAGAGTAGAAAATAAATTACAATGTTTGAGTACATAAAACCATGTGAATTTTCGAGCATCGGATGTTAAAATTACTAAATACATTATTGGGGTAGAGAAAATCTTGCGAGAGTTTAAAATACAGTTGTGAAAATAACTAAGTACAATGTTTGGGGTCGAACTTACCTTTTGTAGCTTTGTACTCTGCGTTGTACTGTTCTTTTAGCGAGTGTAACATGGCATCCATTGTTCACTTTGCACCTGAAACAGTGAAAATACGATCTTATACCGTAATTTATGGAGACCTGTAGTTATTGAATTTCCGTCAAGTTTCGAGATTTTCTGTACGGGATGGACGCTATCTGTTTGGAATATACCTTCAATGGAACATTCTACTGTAAATGAAGAAGCGCTGAGGTTGTGTGTGCGAAGATTCTTATTACCTTTGTACACTAATATTGCCCTGCTTGCCGTGATATAAAAAAATGAACAGACCCCGAAATTTTATGTAATACTATCCGAAATATAAGAACATAAATCTAAAAAAAAACTCAAAATTTGAACTTAAGTTTTTAACAAAACACCTTAAGTAAGAAAAACCTGAAAAACCAAAACCTGACAATATGAAAATAAATTAAAAACAAAGATTTAAAAATATGTTCTAAGTTGTAACACCAAAGCTGAAGTTATTTATTACATGGTACAGGGAGACCACTGCACTATGAACCACCTGCTCGGTGTTTTATCATAGGGCGTGTGGACATGTTCCCGCCGATGCTGCAATCCAGATCACGCTACTGATGCTGGATTTGCTCTGCTCTGCAGTAATGCGTTGACCGTGATGCGCTGTAGTTCATTGTAATTTGGTGTAGTTACGAGTTATTTATTATTATGTTCTGTATATAGTCACAATTATGGATCAGTATACGATTACTATGGCGCAGCGTTTGTTTATGTAGATTCGTATGTGTTAACGCAGTCAATTCGTCAAGAGCACGATTTGCAAAACGATTTCCGGGTATAAAGATTCCAGACCGTACAACAATCCACAATCTGTGTAATATAAATTTTAGGCCACATGTAGTGTTTCTAAGAACGATAACTGTAGCCTCAAGAGCGTGTAAGATGTAGGCCTATTAATGAACTGTAGGAGGGCCCTGAGTATTGCTTATAATTGGGATGCCATATGCTGCCTCCAGCCGTAAGCAATGTTTCTCTGGTTAGTAAGTTTGGAGGACTACTCGGGGGGGGGGGGGTCCCTGAGAAAATAATGGTAAAATTCAATTATAAGTCGCACCTTGGGATGGATATATCACGCCCAACCCACTTTTGCCGCTGCAGTTTCTTTTATACCTAGATAGATCTAGCGAATTCTTCCGTCCTCGTATTATGAAGAAACTCGTGATTGGACGTTGGAAGTGTGATGAGAGGTGACAGGCTGACAAACCTCCAGGAGATATAATATACTACATTTTTGAAACCTACAAACATTATTCGAAAATGCAAGGGAGCTTCGCTACGGCTACCGCCTCCGCTTCGCACACTTAACTATGTGGTTAATGTTATGCATTATTTAGCTATATGTAGAGGTGGTACAAAGCACTTGCGACAATATACAAGAACAGTTGGTCACTCTGCTTTGCTCAGAAACAAAATACATCACACAGTCCCTGCAAATGTGAATATCGAATGGGCGGAGCTTAAGGGGTGACTTATATTTGAATTTTGCCAAAATAATATTAAATTAAAAAGCAGCTAAATTTGCCCATAAGTTTCTCAAAGCAAATGTCAAATTCTCGGATAATAAATCTGTACAGAACACAGCAGAAGTAATAGAAATAGTTATAGAAACAGACATAACTAATAACACTGTTCTAGTTTCTTACGATATAGTAAATATCTATACCAACACACCAGTTTCACATGCAGTCAATATAATAGAAGAAAACTTAACTAATCAAAACATCTTAAGCTAAACTGAAATCGATGAATTTATAAGACTATTACGTGCCATCCTAAAACATAATTACTTCATGTTCAATAATACATACTATGAGCAAAAAGGGATTAGCTGGAATTCTTGCAGACATCTATTTAAATAACTTAGAAAGTAGTATCTTAAATCCTGATATAAACATCACTGATGGCGTTTTAGCATATATTAGATATGTTGATGAGACACTGGTAGTACCAACAAATTATAACCCCAGATGAATTTCTTGTTATGATTAATAATTCTAATCAGCATATTGAATTCAAAATGGAAATTGAGAATGAACGTTCTCTAAATTTCCTAGATCTAACAATTTTCATAAAAGATAAACATTTTGAGTACGACATCTATAGGAAATCTACAACTATAACCACTACAATAAATAGTACATCTAACCATCCACCGGCACAAAAGCTAGCAGGCCTTAAGTCAGTGGTGGATAGAATGCTATCAGTCCCACTTTCCAATGACAACAAGAAAAAATAAAGTCAAATATTAAAGCAAATTGCTAGCAAAAATGGCTATAAAGCTGAAATAATACAGGATATTAGGCTATAAACAAATCAATTAAGAAAAAAATAACAACATAAGAACAAACATAATAAATCAGAATGGAAAATATGTTACATTCACATACATTAACATGTACATAAAATCACTAACATATTCAAAAGATTTAACTTAAATATTGAACTTGGAACTAACAACAATTTATCCATCCTTGTATTAAATAGCCATAGAATCAATTAAACTAAACTAAACTCCGTTGCGCTACATCCCTGAAGGGACTTGGCCTACCACCCGACCGCTGCATCATCTCCCGTAGGCAGATGGCAGGATTGGGGGGCATGTGGTCAGCATGCCGACACCCACGGCCGTTAATGGTGGTTTTCTGGACCGGAGCCGCTACTTCACTATCAAGTAGCTCCTCAGTTTGGAATCACGAGGCTGAGTGCACCCCTACCAGACCTCCCTACCTCAGAAAAATCCGAGGAGGTACCGGGAATCGAACCCGGGCCGACGGATCTGTAGTCAGCGACGCTAACCACAAGACCACGCCGGCGGACCACAGAATCAATAACAAAGATAAATACAATAAGTCTGGGGTACATAAATTATCTTGTACAGATCATAATTGTAAATGTAGCTATGTTGGCCAGACGAGGAAATTCCATGAAAGATTCAAAGAACATACAAAAGCAATAGCATACAGAAAACATTCAGCTTACGCTGAGCACAAGGCAATTTTGAAACCATAGATAAAGAAATGTACATTTTACACGTCAAAAACAAAGTCTAACACTGAATATGCTTGAGGATTTAGAAATTTTTCTAGACCAACTTCATAACAAAGAAGAAAATTTGAACGAACAACTTGCCAATAAAGATAATGTTCTCTTTCATACGTTAGCTAACATTCTGTAGCATTAATATATTGTGTCTACTCTGTGCTCATATAATGAAATTTCAGTTCAGAGCTGGCCATGTAAATAACATAGGCCTGAGCCTACATCATAATTACGTAACAAACATCATATTATTATGTATCACTGAGGATGACCACAAGTTGGTCGAAATATATTTGATTAAAAAACTTTAATATTGACATGGCTGAATTACTGCATTTTTAAATTCCTTTACATATGCTCATAGCCCAGTGGTTGGGGTGTTGAATTCGGAATTAATTAGGGGAAAGCGGGAAATTGTTTTAATCCCTTCAGTTAGGTCTGTAATGAACATACTAAGTTTTCCCCCTCCTGCTAGGTGAGCTTTAGTTGTAGGCGTAGTGATTTATAGTCGGAAAACAATTTTTTTAAACTAACATAACAATATCTCAAAAACAATCAACGCTATCAAAGCCATTGACCATAAAAATTTTGTAGATCTTGAAATTCTGAATAAAATTAGTACCCACACTTAATACCTTCGTTGAAAATTAAGGTCACAACTCTTTTTTAAAGTTTTACTTTAATTGCTAATCATGCGTTTCGAGCCAGAAGGTACCAAGTTACCAGTCCACCTTGCCCCCAATTATATTACCGATATTGTTATAAATATACAGTATATGTAATTATATATAACTTTATTTAACTATATATCATTATATATTTAATTTATTGAGACCTTCACGATGTTTTCATCATTATTTCAGGCCTTTATTGTGGATATTTTGAGAAAAGTCGGAGCTGAAATGATATTACATACATTAAAGGAGTGGTTACGTCAATTTCATTTTTTTTGGTGTGTGTTGAAGATGTATTATAAACATCAATGTCAGTGTGTTCACTGCCACTTTTGTCCACTTGCACCGATTCATATTTTTCCTGCAGTAAATCAACTTCCTCAGAAATTACCGCCAATATCGATTTCATCCTCTTGGCTGGTGAGTTTGCAGTGATGTCGTCATCTCCGGAGAGTTGGTACAAGCTTGCCCTTTGCAGTGGTAGCAAATTGTGGAACAGTTAATGCCAGATTTCCTACAGCTGCAGGCCATAGTACAACCCTTTTTACACTTGCACGATATCATCGAGAGCACTGCTGATGTAGCTGGTTCTTTGAGGGTAGTGATTGGGAATAGCCCATGTTTGTTTTTCTTCGAACCCCAATCCAAGGTTTTTTTCTTTCTTTTCTTTTCAAATCAACTCTAAAGTTGAACTTGTAAGTA